>CM062210.1:20575000-21247500 GCA_031216445.1 Lateolabrax maculatus
ATACATCCAAACGTTGTCAACACGTTTTACTCAAAAGTAAAAATGTTCACTTGCTGGTGATGAAAAGTCTGTGGGAGCCAATAATGGCCATAAATATTTGAACTTATTAGCAACTGAATTCTTTATGTTGAAAATTAGATACGACTTAATTTATAACACTAAAATATTTTACTTTGAAAAGCATTCCAAAACTATAGTCATATTGATAAAATTCTTGATTGGAATTTTAAAATTCAAGTTAAGCCAACAATGTTAAGATTGGCTTAGTCAAATTTAGACTCTATCATTCAAGATTTGAAATTCAGACCTGATCATCTAGGGTACCATGCATAATTATAAGAGCCTGAATGGAATCAATAAAAGTCAGCTGATCACCAAACCATTTTGAAGGTATTGTAAAGTATATTTCATCTAATACCGCTACCTGAAACATAGGTGTTGTTGGGACTTCCTTTGGGACTTCCTTTTACGGTCTGTGTTAAGACCCCAGGAGCAACAAAGCAAGACATTATGCTAAAAGTGTGTTTGTACAATGAAGTGGAAAAGGAAACGTAATTTCTAAAATGCCTTTTAAATTCCTTTATAACACATAAATAGATACAGTAAAGAAAAACTGTTTCAACTGAAACAAGTATTGTTGGAAGTATTTCTCTTCTTCCATTTCCATTCCATTTGATCCTGGTTTTATATATATATATATATATATACATATATATATATATATATATACATATATATATATAAATCCTACTGCTTCCCCCACTCATTTTCTTCTTCTATCCTTTTTCACTCTCTGAAGAGTGGGGTCACCTCACCCCAATGAAGTCACTCGCTCAGCGTTAGAACATCATTTAAGGATTTACCACTTTAGATCCCGCCACATATTGCTGTTATTGCCTGGATTTATGCTCTCGCACTTCCCATTTGGGTGAATAGTTTACGGGGGATTGGATTTGAATATCCCTGCTATGATTTGCACCACGCAAAGGTGACCGAGTGGAGCTCACCTTGTTAACTCAGGCAATTAAAGTCCTGTCATACACACATATCCAGGCTATTATGGAAGGCGTGGAGCAAATATAAATGAGCAAGAAAAAAAATCTACCTCAGCGTTGATGGTAGTAATGTATTTACTAGGCTCTGAAATGATAAAACCTTCTATAGAGTATAGTGCATACTATAATAGGTGATTAGTGGTTACGGAAGTACAAAATAGAATAGACAAAAAAAAAGCTAATTTATGTAATTATATTTAGAATTTAGCAGAAATATATATTTTTACTGTAATATTAGTCACAGTTCTGTATGTCACTCAGTGAAGCAAGAGTTTCACTGCATCAAAATTAATGGCTCAGACATTCATGGTCCCCAGAGGATGAATTGTAATGACTTTGACGATGAAGTCCTCTGCACAGCAACATAATTTAGGTACTGGGCAAGTGCAGGCCATGTCAGAGGAATAAAAAAATGAAGAATAGGGTCTCTCTGCACACAAGAAATTATGACCTGGTTAACGTTTCCACTCCTGCGAGTAATCTCAACATCTGGATTTGGATGCAGTCACTTTCAGATTTACCTCTGAATAAAGTGGTTAGTATAATCTGTGTAACCGGTTCATTGCCACTGCCAAGGTGGTTGCGTTTTCTTGTTGGTTTGTCAGATGGATTACGGAACTACCACTGGCCCAACTTTCATGAAACTACGTGAAATGGTGTAGTATAGGCCAAGGAAGAACACATTACATTTTGGAGTGGATCTGGATCCGACTCACCAACATGCAATAATGGTGGAATTTATGTCCAGACATATATAGTGTTTGCATTTGCGGATTTGCTTATCATCGAAAAGTGGATTATCGGCCTCGGTGGAGGTCTGTGCTTTCCGAATGCACTTCTAATTTAGGGTTTGATCATCTGACTAATATCCCATATTATCCCCATTTGTTGCAGCAATGCCACATGTTCTTAGATCTCAGCAACTTTGACGACTACTTTGGTGAGTACCATGTACAATGATGACCAAAATGATGAAAATAAGACCTAACATGTAATCAAACAGAATCATTAAATGTACAGTACATATGTTCTGAGTATGACCATGGATTTCTTTACTTACTTAAAGGTAGACAGGCAGCCATTCAATTATTATGGGCAAATTAAGATCTTGGCATCCAGACCTTCATCACTGCAGTTTATAAGCCGTCTGTTAGAAGTCCCCTCAGTGTTAATGGAATGTGTTTATTGACACACCGTTGATGGATACTGGCAATGTGCAAGGCAAACAAGGTGTGTCAAGGACTGTCAGCAGATAGTCCCTCAACTCATTTGGCATCATCTCCGAGGGCTGTGGACACAATGTACTGTTAGCTTTATAATATTATGTAAGTGTCAAAATACAGTCCAATCAAATGACAATAATGACCACGGACGTTTTAATGGGATTCAGAATAGTGTCATCTGAGAGCGCGCTCATCACTGTGTGTGTTTGTGTGTTTGTGTGTGTGTCTGAGGCCCCATTCATGTGGAATCCCTTTTACCTCTGGGGAGTTCACGCACAAGTCCCCATTCTATTAAAATGCTACTACAATCACTTTAATTTTCAGTTAAACATACTGAAGCAATTTAACATGATGAGGTGGTAATGGAGGGAAAGCAAGTGTATCTCTACTTTCCGATAGTCACTGAACAAAGGCCTTACAGTGGCTTTTGTTTCAAAAGGCTGTGCGGCTTTAAACTGCTGCTATCGAAGCCTGGAATGGCCAGCAAGGGAAGAGCGACTGAGCTCTATGCATCGGTTTGTGTTTGATTGATCGACAAGGCTGTGAAGATTTGCATTCGTAAATCTATGTTAATTGTCCCAGTTATCAGACCTGCATAAACTCAACTCTTAATCATGCATACCGTCCCCAATGAATGCTGTTATCCCCTTCTGAGACAACAGTTAATAAATATGTCACCTTGTTTTCATGGGTAATTCTAGCACCTTCCTTAGGAGACCGTCCTACTGCTGTTTGTCCGACAATGGTTCCTTATGACCATGACAGCGTTCCCTTAGCCAAGCCGAGCTTTTAATATTTTAACCATGACAACGAAAGCTCCCTAATCTTATTAAAGTAGTTTGAAAAAACAAGTGTTACTCATGGTGAATGTAAAACTATTCCTGGTGGTTGAATATCTACTTTCTAGCTTTTCCCAGAGTTTCCAAGCACGTCTCGTGGTCTTCATTATTGAATGGAATTGTTGGCTTAGTTGTCATGGAGTTGTCTTCTCCACTCGAAACAACTGAGCATACTACATTCCCAGTCTGGTGTGGCTGAAAGGCCTTAAATAGCTTGTATGCAGATTATTTTGTCAAACTACTGTTCCTAAGGTCAAGAATGAACTTTCAGATTTCACAAAACAATTGTTTTTAACCCAATCCATTTCTTTAACCCTAACCAAGTTGTTTTTATGCTAAACCTGACCAAACCTTGAGCATAACAGCGGCAGAAGAGGAAACGTTAGCAAATCATATGGCACTCACAAATTATGTCATCCTGCCAATAGGGGCGCCAGGAGAACTTCTATTTCATCAGTCCTACACACTGTAGTACTACAAATTTGAAAAGTTAATGCATGCTGATCACTAATATAGATGGTTTAAACAATTATTTGTCACGTCATCAGTCTTTCACATTATTGTTTATGTTTTATTCAATGATTTATTCATTGATGATATTTAAGTTTTGGTCCTATTGTTTAGAAAGGAAAAAGATCACCTACAAATGTTTTTCATCAGGTTTTGCTGATGAAATGAATACTGCTTCCTGACTGTCCCACTCACATGAATGGCACAATAATGATTGTTTAGTGGCAGCTATATTATTTACGCAACTCAATGATGCTTGTTGCACCTGCCACGGTGAATACTTTTTTATTTTTTGTTCAATTGTCTGAGTTTTAACTGTTTTCTGGTTAATTCTAGTGAGGCGACACTGAGGAAGATGGTTGTATATTAATAATCGATAATGGCTGCAAAGGGCATCTGTAGAAATGGAATCTGTTGTTGATTTTTAGTTTTGACATGAGAGCTCGGTGGCCTGATGTTGTCCACTTGTGTGTACATTGACATTTTGTAGCCTAAAAGTATTCTTTAATTTAACAGTAGTATCATACTGTATTTCATCACTATAATAATATAATACTATACTATCTAACACTATAATATTCTAGCACTCTTTCCATACTTGCTGATTCGGCTCTTTAAGATTTCCTCTTTTTAATTGGACCCAATGGTTCAAATTGGGATAGTGCTGTTTCGAAAGTAAATACATTACGGAAATAATTATACCAATTATACCATATATTGGAACTTTAAATTTAAAGGAGCTGACAGCACTAAAACCTTGTACAGTGGACTGTTACCCATAACTCCATAAACATGCTCATATGAAGTCATAAGATGATTTTCACTGTTTAAGGTCAGAATTCTCCAAAAGTGTCCATGCAAGATGTTATGTGACACTGTTTGTCACATACTAAAATTAACAAATTTCGCTCCAAATAAGTAGACTGGCTGCCCTTTCTGTTGATTTGAGCCCTTCCTTCTCTAAAAATCTGTGAACAGCAAGACTCTTTTACACATTTCCACCCTGCTTTCTCCACACTTCTTCTTTTGCAGAGACACAGACACACACACAGAGGCACGCTAGGCCTAATCCTGAGGAGCAGTAGCAGTGCACCAGGCAGTGTCTTCAGATGTGTCTTGATCAAGGCAGCAGCCTTGCTCTTTGATGTCTAACATGATTAGCTTTTAGGGAAACGCTGGATCTTTCATAAAAGTGTGTTGGCGCCCTCGGCGGGGGGCCGTTTAGGAAGGCATCACAATCAGTGCAGAATGCAGAGTGCAGGGGGAAGGGGGATCTGAATCAACCAAATGACTTCTGTAGCTTTGTATGTCTACAAGGCTGGGGGAATAAGAGAGTGTGGAGAAGAAATACAAAATGAAAAGGGAACAAAAGGATACGACAGCTGGATTAGACTTTCATATTCATTTTAATGTAAAAAAAAGTGTCATCCACTTTTGATATAATGAATATGAGGCAGGTTTTATGTTCTAATTACATAAAGGCCTAATGCTATTGACTCTCACTAAATCTGACCACAGCCTGGAGTGCATATCTACATCACCACAGTTAGGTGAAAAGTCAAATCATCTAACTTAAACCTCCTATAAGTAAAAGTAGCGACACCATTACGTAAAAAGACTCCTTCACAAGTAAAAGTCTTGTTTTGAAAACTTAAAAGGACACACATATTAAAGCACATGGTAAGTACTTGTTATACTATTATATAACCAAATTATTATTGCTGTGTGATACAAAAAAGCATTATATGACGTGTTTCATTGTGGGGGAACGCACATTGACACATCTGAATACACAACTGTTCTATTTCTTAGTTGATGAGTTTAATGTCACCATGGCTCACCGGATTGGCACATTCCAGCTACCTTACCTTTATTTATTTTTCAGTCTCTGAGATACACTATTGAATGCCGCCCCTTACAAATGAGTCGTATGAAGAGAGACAACATTTTAATGTCAAAATCGGCCAACAAAAACCCCATACAGGTCTGAAGGAAAAAAGAGATGGATGGAAAAAAATGAATGAAATCGGAGACAAAGAAACCTGGAGATTCACTGGAAAAAAGTAGACAGGGAAGAGGTGAAGGAGAATTACAGGATGGCAAACAGACATGAAAGAGACTGAATGGAGATGACGGTGGAGAACAGAGGAGGAAGAAGACATGCAACGCTAATCCTGACTATCGGCCTTACAAATTAGCTCACTGTAGCTGCTTGTAATTCCACCAAATAACAGGCGATGCTTCGTAAGGGGAATTCAATTAATTGCTATTTTGATTATATTTGTCTCTCCCTCATGACGTGTTTATCTCTGCCGCTGTTTCAATTTCTCCTGGAATTATGTTCATTTACATGCACCTCCTGCTAATCCGCCTCTATCGGTTTTAATGACACTAAGGAGATTAACAGATCCCCCCCCCCCTCACACACACACACACACGCACACTCACTTGCTACTGGGTGTACTGGGGTTAGACTGGTATACTGAGCCAATATTGTCTTTATTAGAAATCAATCAGATGAAGTAGTCCGTGCTATCCATCTCTGATATAATGAATATCATTGATTGCAGATTGTTTGTGTTGTTTGTGTTGTTTATTGTATAAAGGATCAATACTACAATGACCATCTATGAGAATACATTAAAGGGTCAGTTCACCCAAATATTTGACAACGTATTCCCTCACTTATCTCTACTGGTATGATATATTAGCCTAGCTTAGCATAAAAACTGTCTGTGGACTAAGCCCTATAAAACATACAGACTAAAGGGCCGTCCACACCAAGAACAATAGCTGTAATGATAAATAGAACTATGTGAGTATTCATGTGTTCTGTAAACAAGCAAGCTCTGCCCTCCAGCTGTGTCTCCAGTTTAGGAAAATTGATATCGATGGAATAAAATGGATATTGATAACTTGTTACTACTGTACATTGCGCAGAGAAAGAAAAGGAAAACCAGAAGGGTATGGATTCACGAAATTCTTCAAGGTTCTAACAATACGTTATATAAGTGTAGTAGCCAAAACAAAATTAGTGGACCATCTAAAAAGTGTTATCTAAATGCCAATAATTAGCTTACATAAAAAAGGTCCGGACACAATATGTCACTGCAGCTGCTCACTGTCCATGGTTCTGAAGTATCTGTCGCTGCATAATGATGTGCATAATGGCCGCTGAGTTAGTAAATTTACAGATTGACTGTCAATTCTGCACAAAAGCTGTTTACCCTAATAAACTTCAACATGCACAAAACAGTGGCCACAATAAAATCAGTTGGCATGGCTTACAGCCTAAGTTTTTAAATATCTTACACTATGATGTTCGCATTACCTTAAGTCCATCCTCCTGTTTTGTATATATTATATGATAATACATTTGGATAGATTTCTGATTGGCTGTCAGTGTTTCGTTCATCAAATTGATCTGAAAGTCAATCATTCATCATTCACCACTGTCGTCATTTTAGTTGTGAAGTGAACTCTCAATTTTTAAAACAATATATTTATAGTTATCTTCTTGGTGTGGACAGCTCTTAACGCTGCTTTATAGCAGGGAGGAAGGAACACTTGAAAAAAGGAAGAAAGGAGGGATCCTTTGCCAATTCCAGATAACCACTCTGCTACCAAGATTTTGTGCGTCTGAGTGTGTGACCATGAGCTCTCGATAATCACAGAGCCTCTAATCCTCTCCTCCAAGTGCAGAGCACACAACCGTCCATGTTTACCTTTAATAACACACACACACACACACACCCCTTCAAAACTGGCCACTTCAACCTGTGGCAACAACAAAACAGGGTGTTGTATGAGAGCAGCTAGTCAAAGACCTGAGGCAGAGCTGGATCAAGTGCAGCATACAGAGAAACATATGATAGAATTACAGTACAGAATGTACAGTGTAATATGACCAAGATGGTGGTGCATGGACAAAGTGAGGCTCATTGTCTCTCCAGGTTCTACAAATTAGTAGTTATCTGCCTTTGTTTCAAGACTCAGAATACTCAGAGACAGTCTAGTATACATATACAGCCAACAAAAGCTTTTGGACATTGGATTTCACAATTCGGCCAGAGGCCCCTACTAGAGAGACTCCCTACTACAGCATTGCTACCTTGGATCTCTGCGTCCACGTGTCCGCGAGCATGTGCAAAGCCAGCGTGCGTTGGAACTATTCCATCAGACATTAAAATAAATGCTGCGCACCCATTGTATGGAAAAGGTGGAGAGAGACTGGTAGGAAGGACTGCCGTGGCTCGTGTGGTCAGTCAGGATGTTGTGCAGGAAAGCACTGGTTTTAGCCCCAATTATCTTGTTTTGGCGTGTGGTCCCTTAGCCGATTTGACTGCGAGCGAGCCACGAAAAAATATGGTTGACTATGTGAATGGGTTTTGGCATTGCCGGTACATGGCTGTTCAAGTGGCACAGAAAAATCTGGAAAGTGACCAGGCTAACATGAAGAAGCTCTATGACCGCCAGACAGTTTAGCCCTGGTGATCAAATATTAGCTCTTATGGCACTTGTGGGCTTGCCGTTCCAAGTAAGTTCACAGGACCATACTCTGTTGAGAGGCAAATTTTGAAACATAACTATTTGAATTCTACTCCAATTTTCTCAGCTGTGTCATGTTAATTTACTAAAACCATACTATGTATTGGACTACATGGCTCAGAAAGCAAATGTTAGTCCTGCGCTCAGGATTGATTCTGTGCCTTCAGGTCCTGATGTTGCAAGGTGGATGTTAAAGTTTCTAATGATCCTGTTGTATGCAGTAGGCTTAAAAACTCTGAGTCTCTGCATAATTTGGACAGCTCGATAGCTCATTTACCTGAGTTACTGAGTTGATTAATACGTTTCTAGTCTTGTTTAGTGACACACCATTGCGCACATATCTCATGCACATGATGATAGTGGTGACACTGCTCAAATGAAACTGTTTTTATCTTTGTCAGTCAGACAAGCATAAAGTATTGGAGCGTGAAGTGAATTAGGTGAGATTTTGTAACAATTACTGTAAAGTCAACAAAGTCACCATGGCAGGTTCTTATCTTTTACCAAATGTGGAGGAGTATATCGACCAGGTTGGTTAAGTGACATTTTTTAATAAGTTTGACTTAACAAACATGGTGGTAGCAGGTCTTGAAGGTTGTGCTGTGTCCAGCGTAGTGCTCTGTTTGGCAGCTTGGCTGAAGCGTGTCGCACAGTAAATCTGGCGAAGTGTGAGTTTGCCAAAGCCATGGTAACTGCGTCATGGTTGACTTGACCCCCAGATTTAAAACATTCCCATCTTCCTTGACCCTTTAGGAGAGGCGGTGGTATAGCTGATTTTAATAAGAAATGTTTTAAGAGCCCTCCTGTTTCCATTGGTTACTTTATTCATTTGAGGTCTTGAGCATTGTTATTACAGGTCATACTCATTCAGACAACTTATTCTCTGAACTCTTACGTATTGTTTTGTTTAAATATGACAGTGTATTTTCTCTTGGGGATTTTAATATTCATGTGATCAAATCAATTCATGCTAATTTGCACATTTCTAGTGAAGCATGCTTTATATGCATTTATGTACATACATATTTGCCTTACCTTCTCTTACTTCACTATTTTACTTTTGTCATTGATCATTTTTGTGATGCAGTTTTAATAGTTCATTTATTGTTTTTATTATTTCTTTATCTAATTGCTTTTATTGTCTTGTAATGCATTTATTATTATTATCATCATCATCATCATCAGCAGCAGCAGCATTATTATTGCACCATCATTTGGAACAAGCCTGACTTTCTTATTAACAAAAAAGCCATTTAACTCTCAGTCATGGCCATACCTCTCATACAACATATCTTCAACAATAAAACCTTGGTCTCATTCTACCACCTAGTCTAGAAGGATAACATTGGAGCCATCAATTATTTTAAGATCTTCAACTCAAATTTTCCATTCAAACTAAATTAAACATGACGGCCATCAATCTACATTGTCCTTCCACAGCATTAGATTTATTACATTCGATTAGATAACATCACTTCTTATAACATCAAATCCACTCAAAATATATAGAATTATATTCCAGTTTGATAAAATAATAGCCATGCCATCGATAAAATGGAAACAAGACTTATCCATCACTCTAATGCTGACTTCTGGTACCAAATTTGTTATTTTTTTAAAAATGGAAAACATATCAATATGCACCTCATACAATACAAAATATTAATCACCTGACCTCACATGTTTCAAATGGGATTGGTCCAACCTGAAATATTTTTACACCGTACACAAAACACTCCTGACACCTACTTCCTGCGACATGGCACTGCACACCCCATAAACCACTTTGACAGCTGTAAAGTAATGCTCAGTGACTTTTACATTTCATTGCACTTCTTTCTGTTGGCATTCAAATGGCTATATATGAATATCAGTGTCAGCTCCACTTCAAGGAATGAACATTAGACCTGGTCAGCAGAGAAACAATTAGGGTCTGCATATTATGGACTGGTGTTGCTCTTTGCATCTAAATAAGCTCTCTGTAATTGTGAAGTGAGTGGATAGGAGCCACACACATTTGTGTTTGGTACAGCATAAAAATACTAGTGGCATGGCACTGGAGATGACAATGTTAAGTTTGTTGGTCAGTTGGTCCATTCATCATTTTGGTCCAGAGTAAAAGTTATATCTAACTATCGGATGGAATGACATGAAATTCATCGTCTGCAGAGGATGAATCCAAGTTACTTTAGTGATCTCCTGACTTTTCAGTTAGCATCACTATGAGGTTGACATGAAAAATTAAAACAATAATTGGATGGATTGCCATGATATTTGCTGCAGATATTCATGGTCCCCGAGGGATGAACTGTATTCACTTTAATCCCCTGACTTTTCATCTACCAAATAATTTAGTCAAAATGTCTCTTTGATCATTACTTTGGTTTACAAGCAAAAACATTCATCACTAATGACATTCCCATCATCTTCAGCTGTAATATATGTTTACTCATGTTATCATGCGAACATTTGAAAATTAGCACTAAACAGGAAATTCATCCTCAGGGCTCCGTAAATATCGACACATGTCTGCACCATCGAGCCTATTGCTGTCAAGACATTTCACTAAAAGCCAAAATTCCTCTCGTTAACACGAGAAGAAATGAGGATCACCAAGTGGGTCAGTGGGATTTATTTTACTGCGGACGATAAATGTCTGTACAAAAGTTTGCGGCAATCCACCCAATAGTTGTTGAGATATTTCATTATGGACTATAGTGTTGGCCCGATAGCAACATTGCCATCCCTAAAGCCATGCTGTTAGCATGACAGTTGTCAAGATATCTTTCTTTGGACCTGCGTCCCTTAAGGCCCTGCTGCTAGTAAGAAAAAATGTAAGGATGGTTCTAAATCTGTAAATAAATAACTCCACAATATTAATATGCACAATATCCCTGAAATAATGATGATTCACGTTTCCTGTGGACTATTGATTTAGTCGACACCGTGAGGATGATAGTAAAATGTAACAGCCTATACTGTCAAAGTAATTGGAATGTTGAGTTTGGTTTGCATGAATTATGCAAAATGATAATCCTGAAAAGCACTTCAATAAAGCATTAGGCAAAGGTCACATGCTATAATGTCTCATTATTCTAATCACACTCCCATTACAACATCAATATCTAATGCAGAAGGCATCCATAAGCTATTTGTAAATAAAACATTTACAAGAACAGAGCCTTTCTGGATGCTGATGTTTATCTCACTCCAGGGCCTTCGCTGCCATTGATTACAATATTTTCCTCTGTAGTGCTGCTCTCAATTTGCTTATGTGCACAGTTTTGCAGCTCTGGCTTCCTCATCTTACATAATAATCGAGGATGCCTACCAATTCTCATGGACATCATCAGATTTTCATGATTGCAGCCAACACACAAGTCTGTGGATTTGAAATTGAATTCTCCTAATGCTACACGCCGCAGACTTGATCTAATCATCAGGCATTAACAAATGTTTTCTGTTATGCTGTTCCCGACCTTAATATCCTAATGCTATGGAAATTGATAATTATTCTGTCATACACACAGCTTCCAGCGGACATGGCTTTATTGAATATCTCAGAAGGATGTGGATATCTTTCACAAACAATTTGGCCAATATTGCATTTTCTCCACTCGGATCATTTGTGTGGGCCAGGAGCGATTCGAGATTGAAATGTTGCAGTATTAGGTTTGTAAAGCTAAAAACTTACAAAAAGGACATTAATGGTCAGGGTAGTGATTGGGTGTCAATTAAAGTCACTGTGAGTTGACCTAGTGCCACAGTGTTGAGTAGGCTGTATGGCAGTCCTGTACTTGCAAATGGGGCCAGTGACTCCTGCAGCATCCAGCAACAAGGATCCCTAACGCATGGGAGATGTGCAGCATGCTCAGGAGAATACACTGCAAATACAAATCCAGTAAATTACTGGGGCATAGTATGTTAAAACAATGTAGTACACAAAAGCACACATCCATAACCACCACATTCTTAAGCTTTTGGAAATTATTTGTATAGTTTAATGTGTGCCTGGAAATTCTTTCATGCTGCATGAGTCAAACAGAAAATCTTCAGTGGCATATTCTTCCTATTATCTGCACTTTCCATGTTGGAATGTTTAGTTTGGTTAACTGAGTGTTGGTTAAGGCAAGGGTTGTCAAAGTCTGACAGAGTGCCATTACAAGTTAGGGTTAGTTTTGCATTCAAAATGTTACTTAAAGCTGCTATAATCATTATGTTATAATAACAATGAATGTATGTGAAAGGTGACCCAGAGACCCCACCACTGAGAAGAATCTACCAATAACTAAATCATTAATGTGTTCCATCCAACACTTTCACATTGTAAGGTGTAATTAAAATTTGGGGACGCCAGCAGTGCTCTAGGCTCTTAGTCTTTATTAATACTATTCACACTAGTCTGAACGATACTTTAATGACTATCCAACAAAAAAATGGAATGCAGTGGGACACAGAACAGTGTAGAGAAAATTAAGGGGAGGAAATTTTTATGTTTTATGTAGTGGTGCGCCACAGCCCGAAAACGGTTGCAACTTCATTGCTGTGCGAGCAGCACTGCAAAATACTGTACATGCAAGATTTAGCTCAATTATACTGTGTATATACTGTAAACGTATCAGGGCCTGTATTTATCAATCGCCTCAAAGTCAGAAATCATACCTAACTGGTCAAAAATTCTCAGAGTGACACAAATTTGGTCCTACTTTTAGGACTAGATGTAAAGCATTTTATCAAGTATCCTAACTTAGGAAATGTTGGGAGCTGCCAGGAAATGGTGAAGAAAACACAAATAATGTTTGAGACTGACTTAATGTGGGATGCAGAGAACACTGTCACTGCAGAAACCGATGCCCTCACAACGTTACACTATACTGTGATAAGGAAAACGCTGATTTTGTCAAAACCACGAGTTTTGCCACTCATAAATCAAATATCACAGTGCCTCATAAAAGATAATGCACATGACAAGGGTCCTCAGTGAAAGCTGACTGTTTTGAACACATCATGTCCCCCTGCTGGTCGTCACCTGCTTATTGTATCTCAACTTAGTTTCCACAGGTAATATCTAATATAGTGTTTTAGAGGCCAATCTTGTTCTGTTTTTTCATTTATTTCAAATAATAACAATGCTATATTTGATATATATATATATTATAGCATGCCGTTTAGGAAATTATTATATATATGGAATGAATGTTGGAGTATATGGAATGAACCTTGAATGTATGGAATGAAATCTGACGTCACCAAGGCGCTGGTGCCATCCTATGTTTTCCATGTGATTATTTTTACAGTTGCTGCAAGAAGTGTGTCACTAAATGAGCGGTCAGTATGAAATCAAGTTTCAACAATCCTAAAATGATTAACATCCTGCTGAATACAGGCCAAATACGGTAACTGAATTCAATACTATTTGAACCTCACAGGCCAGGCAGGTCCTGCTCATCAGGCAAACGTTAACAGATTGAAACTCACCTTTAACCTCACAGGAGCCCCCACAACGGCCCCTATTTACAATCTTAGCACTCGGAAGGGCCAAAGACACAAGAGGCAGCAATAGAATTGAATGCTTTTGAATTGTTGTTAAACGGTAAGATCCTTTCTTTAACCAGAAATAACAGTTATATCGCTTTCTTCAACGTAACCAGACTCCATTGAAAAAACTGTAATTTTATTGCTCCTAAGTTATTGTGTGACTTTGATGTTTTTAAAGATTACTGAGTGACTTTAATGTTTTAAAGATTACTGAGTGACTTTAATGTTTTAAAGATTACTGTGAGAAGTTGGTGTTTTAAATGGTTCATTTTAAAACCAAAAAAGTCACACAATAACAGAAACAAACTAATCGATTAACGCAGCAGTGTGGGTTAGGGTTAGGGGTAAGGGTTCGCAATGTAATATTACTGTTTTTGTCAATGGAGTCTGGTGGCTTTTCTGGTTAAACAAAGGATCTTACTCTTTAACAACAATTCAAATGCATTCAGTTATTTTGGTACCTCATATGTCTTAGGCCCTTTCGAGTGAACAGGTGAAGATTGTAGATAGGGGTAGCTATATGGGGCACCTGAGGCTGAAGGTGTGTTTCTTTAACGGTTTCCTGATGTGCAGGACCTGCATACGACCTTCCACGATGAAACAGTGCGGTTACCAGTATTATTTGGGTGCATACTTGTTTTTGCCAGGGTGTTAATTTTATCTCCATTAACTAAGATTGCTGATACTAGATTTCATGCTGACTCAGTGACTGCAGCAACATCCGCGTAGCGCCAGCACCTTGATGACGTCAGATTTCATTCAATATTCTCAAGGTTCATTCCATATTCTCAAGGTTCATTCAATATATTCAAGGTTCATTCCATATATTCCAACTTCACTATATATATGTGTGTATATATATATGTGTGTGTGTGTGTGTGTGTATATATATATATATACACATACACACACACACACACACACACACACAGACAGTATTATGTTATATTTACAGTGCATTTCCCAGGATTGTGTGACACTACAGAAATAGAACATTTTCCCAACATCTATGGGCACATGGCTGGACAAGAGATATAGTTGAAAGGGGAATTGGACAGTGAAATAGAAGATAGAAGTCACTACCAGTGGCTTTTCAACATAATCGCTGTGTGTGCCTGTGCAATGTGTGCAAGATGTGCCACTGTTATAGGCATTGCAATGTGGGCTCGGATGGGGCTGATGGGACAATTTCACACACAGAGTCAATTTACCTAATTGACATATCGATTACTTTTATGTTTACAGTCTACCATGTGTAAATCTTTGTAAATATGCGTTTTAGTTAATTTTGGACTTTTTTTTATAACCTTGGTAAGTCAAGTTATTTGCCTACATGCCTAAAACCTACACATCCTAATGTTGCTATTTTTTACAATGAAAATGTTACCTCTTCCAAATACTTAAAACCACAACTGTCAGAAAACCACACGCTTCAGTTATTTCAATGATATCCTGTAAGACTGATCAGCTCTGTAGAGAAAACAAAGTGATAGAAAGACAGCAAGCTGTTGGTCACGAGCTGTGAACTGTCTGTCAGAGGATGACTTGTGTCACCTGAAAGCCCTCTACGGGACAATGTCTCATTTTAAACATCACCCCACAGTCCACAAGCAACACGGACAGCATCGGTTTTGATCTTTGACAGGTTCAGACTACAGTGACTGAACAACATCGTCATATGGGATCCAGCATTTTGTGATTCTTAAAGGAATAATCCACCATTTTATGAAATATGCCTGTTGGCTGCAAAGTCAGGTGAAAAAGAAAGCTGAGTGCTGGCTCCTCTTCAGCCTTTCCTGGCCCACAAGGGGACATGGCTCGCAGGGGGACAGCATCCCTCACAGGGGATGACTCGCTCACCGCCGCTGTGCTCACTCTCTTTGTCTTGATCATAAACGGTGTGATGTAGTGCACGCTAAGAGTTGCAAATGCGCCATATGGCCTGCGTTTGCTGCTTAGCCCTTCACAGCTTGGGGGAGAATTCCCTCATAGCGTGGGATTCAAAGATTAGCTTGTCATGAAAGATTTATGAATTTTCATCTAAAATAACTGTGATTAATATGAGCTATTAGGCCCACTGATTTGCGCCTGCCCCTACCTTTATGTTAAACATGACCGTTTCTAAATGGGTCCCCTGCCCCCTCATTCCCCAGGATACACACACACACATACACACACATACACACACAAAAACACACACACAAACACACACATTTTAGAATATTTGTGGGTATCCTGGCCTCTACATATTTGAATAATATCCCTTTTGCCCAGTCTTTGACAAATTAGAACTAAAAGCAGAAACCACCAGCATATTTAAGTGTAGAGCTTGTTTGTGAGATGCAAATTATTTGGGGTAAATACTGAGGAATTAAATTAGTGTTTGAATTAAAGAGACATTCTGTTGTTTAATTAAAAGGTAGTGGTCTCATTTCCCATCAGTTACTCCAGTGGTATGTTCACTACACCAGATTTAGGAACCAGGCGCTGTCCACACTGTGACATATCAAATAGCTTGCATGTGACAAAGAAAAAGTATACGCTGCAAAGTGTGTCCTGTTCTTCAGTTGGGGTGGGACTCTCATCATCTGCCCCTTGTATCCATCTCTCTATCCTCCTTCTCACTGATGAGATGTTGTGTCTGCTCTCTCTGTTTCAATCTCTCGCCCTCAATACACACACAAGGAAACACTTCCCCATTGCGGTACTGATTTAAAACCTTTTGCTCACTTGGTAGATTGAGACAAGCACTGTTTAAATACACTCACATATTAGTCAAATTTTATTATGGCTTGTCAGAAAATTCAAGAAGAAGAAATATGTGATCACTTTATATACAGTTTATACACTCATAAGCATTTCCTTTCTCACAAACTCTGTGATTAACCATGACATTCCTGCTATTTATGTAATGGAGGACTTTCTACTTTCTCTAAAGAGTCCTATGTTCTATTTTGTAAAGGTAAGTCGCGTTTAAATGTTCTTCCTGTTCTTATTTCCTGCATTAAGCACATGCACAGCTGAGGCTGATGGTCATTAGATCTGCTGGTATTTGGTCAAAAACCAGTATTAGACAAAATATTGGACAAATTAGTCAGAGAAATTTGTTACAGACCTACCACAACACATCATTACATCCAAATTTTCCCTTTAAAATAATGACCCAAAGAAGGAAAGCAGAGGTTAACCAATACAATGCAGCACAACATAACAACTAAAATGCAGAAATGGGTCAATTTGACAGACGCCATAATAGGAGAGTTAAAAAAGTATATCCCCTAGGACTCTGACCTCACTTCAAACGCTCACATACTGCTCCACCTTTCATTGTTGTGCTCAGTCATCTTCCTAAAGCGCAGCATTCATTTTTAAAAACCTGCGCACCCAAAGCATCGAAAGAACGCGGGAAGCGTCAGATATCTATCATGCACCCACAAACGCATTTTGTTAAAAGCCAGCATATAATTACATTTTATATTGTCCCAAATTTTGATTTTATCCTCATTCATATACGAGCACACACACACACCAGCATGCACAAATGCATTGACACACAAATGCGTGAATATACAAGGCACATACAGACACACACACACACACACACACGCACACACACACACACATACAAAGAGACTAATCTACTTAACAAAAACCATTTAAGAGCCCTTTAGGAACATACAGTAGCATAATATGTAGATTACAAGCGTGTAGAGTAATCTTTGCGCTCTGCAGGCATGGAGACAAGCCTCTTTGTGTTTTCCATTGTACGTTAGTCAGCATGGAAATGTGCTCTGAGGGCAAGAGGGAGAATTATAAAGAATTTCTATTGACATCAAATCTTAACTATATTCACATAATCCCCCTTGACACACACTCACACCACCCTCCAACAGCAAACACACACACACACACACACACACACACACACACACACACACACACACACATACACATGCACAGCATCGTCTGAGAGGGGAAGCGGATTAAGGAGGAGAGAGGGAGGCAGTGGGTGTGCATGTGCCCACACCAAAAATGTGTGTTTGCATGTGTGTGTACACTTGCATGTGTATTTGCGACAATGTGTGTAAAAATCCATGTATCCAGTAGCTAATCCTGCACTGAGTGAGGGGGCAGAGATAGGGAGGGTGTGTGTGCCCCTGCTGATAAAAGCCATCGATCACCAGACGCCGTCAACTGCATTCTCACACACCCTCAAACGCTCAGTCCTCCCAGTATCTTTGTCCTCTACTTCTTTTTTTCTACTTCTTCTAACTCTGCATTTATGTTGGAAGAGCTGTTGGAACTAATGTAATTCTTCTCAAGAATACATTTTTTACAGTTGCCTTTCATCAGTTTTTTCACACCAAAAGGTTTATTACAACGTGGGTCCTATTTTGATAGGATAGACTGGACCATAGACGCATTACCCCCAAAGACAAAGTGAGCATGCTCCCAGGGCTCTGTAGTCAAAGGGTGCCCTTGCCCTTCAACACTTTTTAAGTGGGTAGAAATGTGTGTAAAATGACTCTATTTATAAGGTACAACATAAATGCAAATGAAAGTGTAACATAATTATATTCTCGTATGGTTGTTTTGTAAAGTAGCCAATTAATCACTTGCTAAGGAGAAATAAAGTAGCACCAGTGACAACTGTCAACTGCAATTTCAACAAGGAAACACAAGTTGCAGCCAGGGATAGAATCAGACAGGGTTGTAACCAATAGAAGGAACACTTGCTCTCTGATAGCCCTCTGATTTGTACAGATGACCTGACAGGCACAGTGCACCTCCACTGCCAAAACTACAAAACCAATACTGGTTTGTGGATTACGGTCAACATTTCCATGCCATTAAGACTGAATGAAACTTCCTTGTTGCAAATGGCAAGGGTTTACAAACAAACAGCACAGAGATGCCTGTTTTCACTTATGGCCTCTGAAACTGAACTCACCCAGGAGTTGGATATGTATTCTTTAAGAGTGGGGTGATGTTTTATTCACATTATTCACGAATGGTTTTAGTTTTGACCCTTAAAGATGCATAAGAATGATTTCTGTACATGGTGTGCATTGATTACTAAAATGTGGTTAATGTCATATCCCAATATAAATAACATAACGCCAACATAATGCACAGTGTTGTAGGTTACTGATCCTGCGCTATTGTGCTATCATGTCCTCTGTCCTGGGAGAGGGCGTACGTGTATGCATGTGAAGGTAGGGGCTATCAGAGGAATTTGTGAATTTGGACTCATGGACCACGTTAATTGCTGACTTCTGGTAACGCATCAACATGACTTAACAGAAATCTGAAAGGGCAAGACACACAGTTGGTTAGACATCAAAACTTTTGTGTTGTGCACTATAGTGAATGTCTGTTGTAGCATTACTGCTGCCAAGAGTATTGCCCATCATGGTTCTAGAACGCAGTGAAAGACTGATATTCTGTTGTTAAAACATGGAAGTTAATTTTATTTACGCCATGGCAATTCTGGATTCTGATTGGCTGAAAAGTGTGGATTTGCTTTTAGTAACCGGACACCAGTGGCATACAGGTTTGTTTGTAGTTGTGAGTGACTGTGCCTGTATTACACTAGTAAGGTAAGAACAGCACCAGTGATGCTAAGCCAAATATCTTGGTGCTAGGGTTATTAGTGTAACCATCAACAACCCAGCGGAGAGATAGAGGGCCCGATGTAACTCTCCAGAAAAACAGTTCTAAGAATACTGTGCGGCGGCAAACTTTAATCCTCCGCCTCATGTTGGCTGTTTCTCCCACATCCTCTATTACAATCCATGCTTGTACAATTTTTCGGGTATTATTCCTTGCTTCAAGCAGAAATAATATTTGAAACAAACACTAAATATGTACCACCTAATTCACAACCTCCACACCATTATTTCACCCTAAACAAAACCTCATTTTGCATCCTGTGGTGGCACTGACTGTTGAAGCTGAACATATACTGGTATTAGGTAGATGCAGAATAGACATTTTATTTGTGACATATGAAGTAAAAATAGTTTTAACTTAAGAGAAGAGAAGCTTAAACTGTTTCAAGAATTATGATCAATAATAAACCAATACTGGAGCACTGACATCATTTGAATGCAACTAAATCTGCGGGGAGGAGAGAGACCCACTTCAAGTAGAAAGCAGCAGCAGATGCTGGAGTGAAGCTGGCTTTCCACGCCTTGATTGCAGCCAGTCACATTCAGACTTCCGAGGTCAACACTTTGTTCTTGCTTTTAACGAAAGCTGCAGCAAAGTAGATTTATTTCATTTTCATTCACTGCCTGAGAGTTAGATAGATAGAGGAGGATTCTATATCCAGAATGTTATTGTTGAGTACCCAGAATAATCTTTTTTGTTGCCTTAAAAAACTCCTTGAGCATGAAACCGCATAATAGGTATTATTATTAATAGGTATTATTTATGTAGTTTAAATGGGCTGCCCTGTTTGAAGAGGCAAATGTGATTGTTGGCTCATGCACTCAGCTGATATGGCAAACATTACTAATGTGTCCAGTTATGCTGTGGCTTCCTGATTGCTGATTGATTAGAATGCGGAAAACTAGAAAAATGAAGGGGGCATGGGTCAGCCGAGTCCTAGTCATGTGAAGTGAGTACATACCTCTGATATGTCCCTCTCACACAGCTTTTGTCATCAGTAGGACTGAGCCAAGTAGTCAGAACATCCAGGGTGGTAGCCACCACTGAGGACAGGTCCCTTATTTTTAATTCATTGTGAATTTGGGGGTTTTAAAACCTGGGGAAGTGTACACTCTCAAATTAAAAATGAAAACTAATAACTAACTAAATCCAACAAAATCAGGGTCCCCCTGTTTTTTATTTAAGATTATATACATCCCCCTCAAGAACTGTAAATACCATACTGCCTTTGTAAATATCCAAGATGGCGGCTGCCAATACAGAGCATTGTCTGGCCGGCTACAGCATCGGTATTAAACGGACTGGACGGTAAATTTTCTCTAAAAGAAAAACAAACATCGGCACTTAAACTGTATGTTGATAAGAAATATGTGTACTTCTGACAGGAAGTACTGTACAACAGGACAGCGTTTCGTTGCTCTGATTGGTTGTCTCCACTTGTCGATAATGCCCTTTGGAAATCGAAAATTAACTGAGAGGTTCCAGACTAATACGCATTTGTGAATTAGGCTCGCAATGCCAGGCTACCTCTTTATGGTTTTTAGGTCAAAATGTTCTGCAGGTGGTAGTGAGAGGGTGCACTGCGGTGACTCAAGACCCAAGTATTTTTAAATCACTGGCTACAGCCTGTAAGTTTCCTCAAGTTTTCCCCCTGTACAAATATTGAAATACCTTTGCATTTCTTTATACATCTTTTTAAGGCGGAATTCAAACTAATAGGTTGTGATTGATATGCTTAAATTTTGGGAGAAGCCCTTGACCATCACACTAGTTATCATTGTCATGGGTGTCAGAGCTGCTCTGGCGTGATGATAATTGTTTTCTAGTCGTACTTACCAGCTGATAGTCTTGGTTGTGCAAGAAGCGCACACTTCAACACCAAAAACGTGTAAATGAACAGCTACTCTATGATTGTGCCCCTCTGCCTCCTCCTCCCACCGACATTTGATCAGGCACAGAGAATCAATATCCAGGTTGATCAGTTGCTTGTAATTATGCCGAGGTAACACACTGATAAGGGGCCAGCATGCTGCTTGCTCACTATCTGACTGGATGCTAAATAAGACACATACACACACACGCACACACACACACACACCCACACACACACACACATACACACACTGACCATTTTTGTCTTCATGGTGACCTGCTTTAACCCTTTAGAAAAAAGTCAATGTCTTCACCACAGCACCCCCAATGGATGGTACAGAAAAACGGCAGATTAAAATCATATTAAAGCAGAGTAGATTGGATTCCAGTGAGAAACGCTGTGAAGTGGGAACCTCTTACAGCCTTCATCTGGGGGAAAAAAACTAGTATTGAGATGTTTCTGCAGGATAATTAATTGAAAAGATGTCACCTTGTGTGCAGACTTGTAGAATCAGGATATGAGCTACGTAGACATAGAGTCTATGACTGTTTTCTGATGAGAAATATGTTATGACATAATTATTACAGTATTCAGTTTCTGTACTTTGAGACATTTTGGAATTTCTCCATAGTATTTCTTGTCAAAGTGCATATGGTACCCTGTCAAGAGGACAGCAAACCATCAATTAAAATTGTCTAAAACATGTCACTGTGTTTCAGTTGTACTGACAAGATAACCATAAGGTTGTCACCACAAGTTAGCCCTGTGAGGGCTAAAACCAAGACCACAAGACAAACCTTTTTTTTTTCTTTTAAATTGTCATTTATAAAAAAGATGACTAAATGTCTCCATCTCTTTCATCCCCTCTCCAACATGGAAATCATTTAAGAAGTAATCTGTCTTAAAGTAGACCAACTATTAGAGACACGATCCATTTACTTTTATCAGGCGGTGATGGAGTGGAGCATTTGTTCCTCGCCTGGCTCCTTTCATATTGCTTCATTGGTGACACATAAACCTGGCACGCTCCTTAATGGGATCTCATCCATAATGTTGAATGAGGGGGACAATCATTTCATGAGAGAAGATTAAAAATATGATCTCTAACAAGGGCCCCTGCTGTCCAAGTCGACTCCCCGGGGTCTGATAAATTGAAGGGATGAGAAGAGGCTCCAGATGTGGATGTCTCTGTCAGGAATCTGAATGTATGATAGTACCTTCACTGTCAAGCCGGAAGTCAGCCTGACCACAGTTTTAAGACCAATGCTGATTACTTTTTGAAATTTCTTTCTGATTATAAATGAATCAACTTCATGCCAAAAAGTATGCAAGCCCTGTAAAACAATTATTTAAAACATTGCAGGCAAGGTTGGATAAAGTAAATAAAAAAATCTGCTCAGTTTCTCCGGACAGATGTATAGATGTTAGCTCACCAGCTACATACACCAACTGTGTGTGTTTATATCACAGCCTAAAACCCCATTCACATTTATTTCTCTCTGGTAATGTGAAGTGATTTTAACATTACCTGGTTTAATCCTGTTTGGAGTATGTTAATGTTGGTCAGTTTTCAAAAACAGAGCTGCTTGTCCCTCTCTTTTTATTTTTTCTCAGCTCAGTGTGAAATTTGACTTTTGTGTGAAAATAAAGTAAGTTAAATATGTGTTTGGTAATTTGATAGCTGGAAACATGCTAACATGAACATATAGGCCTATTTGGAAACCAATATGACAACAGAAAAAAAAAATAAAGCCATCAGGAAAGCCAGACTCCGTAAAAGATCATTAAATATGCTGTTGT
This sequence comes from Lateolabrax maculatus, assembly GCA_031216445.1. Taxonomy (NCBI): domain Eukaryota; kingdom Metazoa; phylum Chordata; class Actinopteri; order Acropomatiformes; family Lateolabracidae; genus Lateolabrax; species Lateolabrax maculatus. The sequence goes on from CM062210.1 coordinate 20,598,060, forward strand.
AATGTCAGTTACAGGCAAGTACTGCTATTCTCTTTTCAGACCTATATTTACTTACATTTTGTAAAATTGGCACGATCAAAAGTAAACTTGGCAATAAACTAATTCTGATTCTGATAACATAGAGCTTCCATTTCTCTGTCGCATAAATGACTGGAGCAGCCTACATGTAGTGATGAACAGGCTGTAAGCAGAGTTGATTTGTGCTGTTGTTTATGTGACCGATTTACACACTTGACATGTTCAGCTTGGTCATGTGATAATTTTCCAGCTGACATACTGTAACCTCATGGAGTTTTGATCAACACATCCCTGACATCCATGATCACATCATAAACCACAGGTGGCTTTTTTAGTCATAAATGGCTTCCTCTTCCTGCTCCTCCTCCTACGCTGCAGGAAAATCACTGATTGTCCTCCACTGTTCCTGCACCATCACATAATTACAGCTGCCCTTCAACATGCCCTCAGTTGATGTTACATTTCCATTTAATACTTTAGCTGACACTCTTATCCACACTGACCTACTCTGGGTGCAACAGTACACTTTGCTGTAATTCCTAGAAAACCGCATATAGCTGATCTGCAATAAAGCAGCAGCTTCCTGCACCGACCTCTGCCATCTTATCCCACAACAAAATAGCACCATTAACATGATACATTAATAATTATACATTGCACAAATGATCCACAACATTATGAAAATGATCTACAGTGTCATGTATATTACAAGCCGAATTCTGAATACAGTGTTGACACCCAGGGGACCAGATTGTATTGTAAGGTTTGACAGGATGTTTCTTGCTAAAGACTTATCAAGATTCTTTGTTAACAGGCTCAATGTCTGGTTTGATGATAACAAAAGTCACACAATCGGATGTGAACATAACTTAGGAAAACTCTTGTGTCATCCTCCACATCGTGCTGTCATTAGGCTGTCATAAGCATCAGTTTTCCTGACAACTAACCTATATGTAAATATTGATGATTTTTTTGTGATGTTGTCATAGCGCAGCAAAAACTTCTTAGGGAGGAGGTATAGGTGGATGGTTGGGCGTACAGACTTTCATATAGTACTATTTTGTTTTTCCGATTCTGTTGTGCAAAGAAATGTAATCACGTGGATTATATTCACAGGCCTGATCCATAAATAACCAAAAGTTGCTCCACCATCTTTAGATTAACAACCAAAAGGCCTGAGCAAGATGAATTTAGGGGTCTGAAATGTTCATGTTGAGTAAGCAGGTTAGAGAGGTACTGCCATGTAGGTCCTAATAGATAAGAAATAAGATAATTAATGTTATAATCAATACCAGAACCTTAATCTCAGAGGATTATGTTCACTGTGTATGTTGTATGTATGATTTAATTCCAGTTAATGCAGTGATACGTTCTTGTGCCGCACAGAGGTGGTACAGAAGCTGTCAGGGTGGATGGTGTGTTTAGGTGTAGGTAGCTAATCACTCAATAAAGGGTTACTATTATTTAATGTTAGTGTTGACTTTTTAAATATTTAATAAGGCCCATGATCTTTCCTTAAAGGTACCCTGTAGAGTTTTTGACCACTAGTAGCGCTATGGATCAGAGTGGCTCCCTGCTTTGTTTGTATCGTGCAGGTGCGCGAGGATGCACATGTATGAGTTTGCGGGTGGTGTAACTAACATCCTGCTATTGGTTTCATTCATTCAACTTTGAACTTTAGCTTAGCTTTTTGTTTGTAGTGGAGGGATGTGTTCACGTTTCTGAATTTTTTACTGGCTCAGAAAACAAATGTCCTCTCAATCCAAAAGACTGCTACTACAGTGTGAAATAAAAACGCTCAGCAGGACTGTGGGACAATAATGAATCCACAGGCTCTGACCTAGAATGTCTCTGGGTGTTGTTTCACTCCTCTGACAACTCTGTTTGGGGAGGGGTGTTGCTTATCGGTTTCCACCTTTGGTTTAGGAATAGTGTCATTTCCACTTCTGATCCTTCTGCTGCACACAGACAGCTGAGGACGTAATTCCACAATTTGTGAAAAGGCTGAAGCCATCTAATGGAAAAATAATCTGCTTTGCCAAAGATATCTTTCACTGAGAAAACATGGCTTTACTCAGTTAAACAGGTTTAAATGAATGGCCACATCTTGTTCACTTTCTTGTCGATGTCAGTTCTCCCATTGCTAGGAGAAAGCCTTAGTTTGATTGCCACATCTGATGCCTGCAGCTGCGGGACATTATTCTTAGACAGGTAAAAAAAAAAAAAAGAAGCAACACAAAATTCTAACTCAAGTGCTGTTTTAATTTGTGCTCCTAATGAAAGTGAAAGCGGGATTAAAAAAAAGTCAACTGTGATAGAAATGAAGATTACTCACTTAAAAAGAAAACTTTTTCACTCGTAACTCTGCTTTAGAAGTGAGCGTTGACCCTGACTGCTGCTCTGAATTGGAGTTTAAAAATACAATTTAAACTGTTCCACAAATTCCAGGCAAGATTCACTTTTGAGGTTTTTATTCTTTTTTCCACCTTTTTGTCATCTTTTCACAGAAACAGCCAGACAGACAAAAGGAGGTTTTGACAGGGAAGGGCGGTGTGTAAGCGTGTTCCTTCAGACTGTGGCTCGTTTCTAAAACACAGAGGCCAAATAAAACCTAAGCAGACAATGCTACGCATAACTTTCCTGCAAAGAAAAAAAGTTTTATATTTCAGCATGTATCCTCTCCTCCTATTACTAGTTTTTCCTTACAAGTCCTGAAGATTAAAAATGAATCGTAATTTAAGGATTATTTTGCAAAAATGTTTGCTCGTGTTTTGGAGGAGAGAAAAACAACCACCTAAAGTACACACATGCACACACTTGACAACACTTGACCTCCATGACAAAATTTCACATTGTCAATTTACCAAATAACTGCAAAACTAATGACATTCCCATCAGCCTCAGCTGTAGTTGACTTGAGTGCTAATTAGCAAATGTAAGCATGCTAATACAGTGAAGTAGGATGACATTATACTTGCTAAACATCAGCATGATGTTTCATCAACAACACACTGAGACAACAACATAGATGAACAGGCTGTATAGTTGTTAAACCCCAGATTCCATCAGTATAGGCTCTTGAATTACTCTCTACATTGGTCTGTGTTGATTGGACAGGCGTTCAAAACAAGGCGTTCAAACAAACCAGCTGTGTGTTCCGCCAGCAAGCCTTTAGGAAGTCAGTTGATGTAGCATAAAGATCAAAGCGCAAGCAGGGAGGATGCCACGGTGGATGAGAGGTCAAACACAGGGCTTTCACCTAGGAGACTGGGGTTTGTCTCCTGTGTGAAACCAAAAGTCAGTGTGGAGTTTTTATTTTCGACTTGGTTGACTTATTATTTTCAGTCAAAAAAAAAAAATTATTTTCAGTTTTCAGTCGCAGTTTCAGTTTGGTTTAGGCAACAAAACTACTTGATAAAGTTTAGGTGAAGGTCATGGTCTGGGTAAAAATAAGAAGTCAGTGTTGATTTTTGGCTGCACACAGGACACGAACACTAGCCTTCTGGCAGAACTTTTCCCACGCGCTTAACCTCAGATCTTAGCCCTAAGCTCCAGCCCGCACCATACGTGTAAACTGTATACTTTTTTCAACACTAATGGTGAATTGAGTTCAAATATGTGATTGTGATGAAGTGTGCTGAGTAAGCGCTAAGGTACAGGGTACTGGAAGACTCACTACAATGCACAGTGGACCTGCAGAAAGTGTCCGTTTGGGCTTCAAGCCTGTCTTCTTACATGTAATGTGCAACACATACCATGTGTCAAATCCATTGACCCAGACAACAATTAGTCCATCGCTCCGGGGTTACAGCACAACATATTCTGGGCTTCGCTGCAACGCGTATTGTACTCTACCTTGTCTGAGTGTGAGTGTGTGCGTGTGCGCATGTGCATGTGCGCATCCGTGTGATTGCTCCTTTTCACGCCCTCTGCATGTGGATAAATCTGTTAGGTACAATCAATACACTGAAACTCAACTATCATTGCTGGAGCTTCTAGTCAGCACTTAAGAGAGAGGAGGGCTGGGGGCTATGCTGTTTAAGTGCCACTAACCTACACACAATCAGTGTGTGTGTGTGTGTGTGTGTAGGGTGGTGGTGGTGGTACTATGGGACCAGGCATTGTGCATTGTGTAGATAAAAACTCCTACAGTGGTCGAAAAAACTCTGTTTGAAATATCCTTGGCATCTTAAAGATTATCTAAGACTTCACACTCAGTAGACATCACAAGTCCATTATGTGCACAGTAAAGGGACAACCTGAATAATAGATTAGAACTCAAAACATTTAATGTGTCAACAGACTTTGTCGCTTATCTGATGATTAGTTCGGTGACAACAGCATTGTAAAAGAAGTGTATTGATTTGAGATTGAAAATGGACCTGTGAAAAATCTCATCACAAGGTCCGTAAGCAGCTGTTCTGAAGCTTTCGGTTATTTCTCATCTTCCTCCGCACTCGGTGGGCGCTCACAAAGATTGTGAGGATAAACTTTGTGGGCATTGGGGTACATACCCAACCACAGTACAATGAATGAGACGTTGCTCTATCGACAACCTTGCTGTTGTTAATGAAGTTTGCACAGGACGATGCATGGGCTTTGCCAAGCCATGAGTGAGATTTCTTTCCTGTTAAGATTGGAGTGCCTTCTTAGCCAATTTGTTTTGGGTCTTTCAAGATTCAGTTTGTTAAATAGTCTTAGCATAGTCTTAATGCTGTTGTGTTATTATAAACAGAGTGCGATTTCTGGGATTCCATATTGTGGTGTTGTAATATCTTTCCTCTACAAGTGGAGCCAATAGATTAAACTCCGGACCCTCTGTAAGACCTGAACACCCCCTGTGCCATTAGTTCTAGCTACTGTCCATCCAATGGTGGAATTACAGGAAAGTCATCAGATCAGCAGGACCACATCATTAGTCTGTGCCTTCAAAGACAATGGTTAATGTTTGATTAGGTTTATGGAAAGATCATGGTTTAAGCTATAACAAGGGGGGGACAAGAGGAGAGACAACAAATCAGACCAATAATATTAACAACTGCAGCAGTGAGTGTAGAGCAGGAACATGGGGGCAGTAGACGGCCGGCAATCACAGATCCAGAATCTACAGCTCCAGAGGCAGAAATACCTGCAGAAAGTGAGAAGGCAAAAAAGCACAGAAAGCGCAAGGACTACCAGGAAGAAGTGGAGTTGGTAACATGTATCAGTGGGATAGGAATGCGTACAGATAGAGAGGGAGAGGAGGAGCGAGAAGCTCAGTGCGTCATAGGAAATCCCCCGGCAGTCTAAGCCTATAACAGCATAACTAAGGGATGGTTCAGGACTCACCTGAGCCAGCTCTAACTATAAGCTTTATCAAAAAGGAACGTTTTTAGCATACTCTTAAACGAAGAGAGGGTGTCTGCCTTCCGAACCCAAATTGGGAGCTGGTTCCACAGAAGAGGAGCTTGATAACTAAAGGCTCTGGCTCTTTAAGATAATCTATATTCTAGATTTCACAGGGAGCCAGTGCAGAGAAGCTAATATTGGAGAAATATGTTCCCCTATGCTAGTTCCTGTCAGTACACGTGCAGCCACATTCTGGATCAGCTGGAGAGTCTTTAGAGACTTATCGGGGCAGCCCGATAATAAGGAATTACAATAATCTAACCTAGAAGTAACAAATGCATGAACTAGTTTTTCTGCATCTTTTTGAGACAGGATACGCCTGATTTTTATAATGTTACGTAAGTGGAAGAAGGCAGTCCTTGAAGTCTGTTTTATATGGGTATTAAAGGACATGTCCTGATCAAAAATTACTCCTAGACTCCTTACAGCGGTGCTAGAGGCCAGGGCAACGCCATCTAGAGTAACTGTATCTATACATAGTGTGTCTCGCAGGTGTTTAGGACCCAGAACAATAACTTCAGTTTTGTCTGAGTTTAACAGCAGAAAATTGCAGGTCATCCAGTCTTTTATGTCCTTAATACATGCCTGGAGCTTGGCTAACTTACCGGTTTCATCTGGCTTTATCGATAAGTATAACTGAGTATCATCTGCATAGCAGTGAAAGTTTTTGGAGTGTTTCCTGATAATATTGCCTAAAAGAAGCATATACAAGGTAAATAAAAGTGGTCCGAGCACTGAACCTTGTGGAACTCCCTGACTAACTTCCGTGTGCACGGAGGATTCATCATTTACATGGACAAACTGAAATCAATCTGATAAAAACGACTGAAACCAGCTCAAATGCTCCAGTCACTGTAATAGGATACAATGGTCAATGGTATCAAAAGCAGCACTAAGATCTAACAGAACAAGTACAGAGACAAATCCTTTGTCTGACGCAATCAAAAGGTCGCTTGTCACTCTCACCAGTGCTGTCTCTGTGCTATGATATTCCCTAAATCCTGACTGAAAATCCTCAAATAAACTATTGCTATTTAGAAAGTCACATAACTGATTAACGACCACCTTCTCAAGGATTTTGGAGAGAAAGGGAAGGTTAGATATAGGTCTATAATTGGCTAAAACCCCTGGATCAAGCGTAGGCTTTTTAAGAAGAGGTTTAATTACAGCTACTTTGAAGGACTGTGGTACACAGCCTGTTAATAAAGACAGATCATGTCTAGTAAAGCAGTGCTAACTAAGGGTAGAACTTCTTTAAGCAGCCTAGTTGGGATGGGGTCTAAGAGGCATGTTGTTGGTTTAGATGAAAAAATCATTGAAGTTAGCTGGTGAAGGTCAATTGGAGAAAAACAGTCTAAATATAAATCTGGTTCTACAGCTGCTTCTGAGGTTCCTGAGGTTCCTGTACTCGAAGATGTATCTGAACTAGCTGAGAGCACAAGATGATAAATTTCTTCTCTAATAGTTAGAATTTTATCATCAAAGAAGCTCATAAAGTTATTACTACTGAGCGCTCTGGGAATACATGGCTCAACAGAGCTCTGACTCTGTGTCAGCCTGGCTACAGTGCTGAAAAGAAACCTAGGGTTGCTCCTATGTTCCTCTATTAGTGAGGAGAAATAGGCTCCTCTGGCATTACGGAGGGCCTTCCTGTATGTTCTAGACTATCTTGCCAAACTAAATGAGATTCCTCCAGTTTGGTGGAACACCATTTCCTTTCTAATTTTCGCGATTAAACAATATAAACCCAAGTTATCATGACGCTCCCTTCTTTTTAACACGTTATACAGTATATCCATCATGTCAACAGTATTACCTGAATATAAATGTGAAGCAGGACACTCCCTGGAGAAAATACAGGCTCCAAATTTAGAAATGAAGTGAGAAAAGTCAGCAGAGAGAATATAAATGTTCCTCCAAAAACACCTGCATCTTGTTTTTGGTTGACATCAAACACACAAGAGTGTCAGCTACCTTTAAGGAGAGTCTTAGATCAGCAGCCAGCTGCCAACTGAGCCACCAGGCCTCCCTGTGCAGATAGAAGCAGCTCTCTGCTGCTGCTGCCTGGCCTCCGTAGATAACTCTGTTGTCAGCGTGCCGTTACACTGTGTGTGTGTGTGTGTGTGTGTGTGTGTGTGTTCTCAAATGAGACAGTCAGTCACCCTAGTCACTGTTGCCTGCCTCTGATATGATGGATGTGATGTCAAGTTATTTTATATTGTCATATTTAAAATGTTTAATAAGGGTTAGGGTTAGGTATGATCAGAAAATCTGTAAATCCCTACCATCACATTGGTTAGTCACTATAGCATCAACAAAGAGAATTTATTTGGTAGAACCAGCACCTTCTGTGCTGGCACAATCCTGATCCTAAAAATTCTGAAAGATAACAGTGCTGCATGAATGAGCACAGTTGCGTTTGCTGATCAAATATGTGTAATCACACAATCCTTACAGATCGCTTTGTAACGTGAGTTCTGGATTTCTACTGTTTAGCTCACAATTGTCGCAACAAAAGATAAAATGATTGGCACAGTGACAGCATTCCAGTTAGTTTTCCTGTCGAGAGTTGTAAAACCATTTCTTACACACTGCTGCACCAAGGTTTGACTGATAAACCTTCAAACCCATGTAACTGTTACTATTTCATGTTTCACTGGTACCTGAAACAACACACATGCTGACACCAACACAGCCCCTGGGCTTTTTCTAATGCAGGGCTGTTTTCAGTCAGAGCGCCCACATATGAATATTCAAGCCATTTGTCCAACTTTAACTACTGCTGTGACAAATAAGCAGCACTCCCAATTATATGGAGACACCCTGGACAGGATCCACTGACTGTCTTAAGTCTCTATAATATTGTACTGAGAAAAAGAAATTATAAACCTGTTGTTGAGTTTTATTAATTCGGACCAAACGTCCAAATCCAAGCAGACAAGCTAATATTGAGCAGAAACACAGCTTTTACACAAAACATTTGTGTTGATGAAAAAAGTAACCTGTATTAACATCGTAAGCCCAGAGGACATACATTTGTGTGGATTTGCTCTTTAAGTATGTCAATCTCAATCACTAAATTTTATAAGATATTTAAAATTGCTGTATATGGATTATGGACTATAGGAACATCCAAGGATGTTTTTATCTTAAAAAAAAAAGTAATTCAAAATATTAGTCTGTGGGCTTCAGTTTGCTTGGTTCTAATGTGCTCTTATTGCACTCATATGCACTTTAACTGTGTTCATATGTTTTGTCTTTGCACATTTTATCCTAAAAGGATTATCAATGTAATTATTAGGCAAAGCATACAACGTTAAATATAATTTAGAAAATCATAATGGATCAGATGTTTAGTCTGTACTGACTCTGCTGTTCCTGCTTTCAGTTGGTGCAGATTTGGTTCAGCTGGAGAGTATTGAGCACTGACTGCCCTCACTTCGCAGCCCTTCCTCTTCATTCCTCCTCCAGTAACTCCTCTCCTCTCCACTCTTCTGGCAGTGTCGGAGTGGAGCTTTGTGTAGCTTTTTGCCCGCAGGTTCAAGGCCAAAGCACTCTGCAGCAAGAGGTTCTGATGGAGATGGAGAGAGAGAGAGGGATAGAGAGAGGGAGGAAGGGGAGAGATGCAGTCACAGAAATACAAATGGCTGGCATCAAAAGGGAGGATCACTCCCCCCATCACTTTACACAGCTGGTTCTCACCAAGCACACCGTACATGAGAAAGCTTCTCTTCGTATTCAATCATACCAACAAATCCACCAAACTGCGGGACAAAAGCTGTTTGTCAGTGCCTTCCCACACTGATATGACCACTACAGAAAAATCTGACTCCCTTTGGTTTATGTTTGGTCAGGCTTAGGCACAAAAAAAACACTTGGTTGAGGTCATGGCATCTGAAGACTGATGCTGTTTTTTTTTTTATTTTTCTTATTGGCAGTGTTTATTATCCAAGTTGATCAGAAACATACCACGACCAATAAATCCATGAACCTGCATGATTTCCTGTTTATCTGTAAGTGTTCACTGGCAGTCACCATGTAGTGATCTGCTACTTCAGTACACTCTAAGAACAAATATTACTGGTACCACTGGAGAAAATGGCAGATGAAAATTTAGTATCCAGGAATTCACATCATAGACACGAACACTGACTATCCATGTAGCAATGTGGCCACAATTTAGCCCAGTGACCATACACGGTCCACCATACAAGCACTGCACCCAGTAGGAAGAACGGTCTGCACAAAGATATTACAACATAATGGAAGAGATTCATACAAGCCAGTGTGTTTACTCACACTGAAACTTTATAAAATCACTGTTTTTGTGTATGTATTGAGTTGCTCTGCAGCCTAACTCGACTTTTGTTATTTGGGAATAAAAGTCTCTTTATAGGAAAATATTTGTCTGTCGCTGATGATTTCTACCACAATATTGTAAGTGTTCAAAATCAGGCTGTGAAAAAAAAATACAGAAAACAACAAAATAGAACAAAGGGGATGTCTTAAAGAACATAATAAGTGACACAATATAATTAATACTTAGTTTGAAGAAGGGTTTGTAGCCATCTGGTCCACCAGGCTGTACAGTTCCACGTTTCTTTTTCTAAGTAGCTGCAGCACTGGAATCAGTCTTGTTATACAGTGCAAGACAATAGCTCTTTCAAAGCAAAGCATACAAAATGAAAGAGTTAAAAATGTTACACAACAAATATATTTGTTATTATGCTTTCTTTGCTGTCCAGCTTGATCTAGCTTGTGTGTCGACAGTTTACAATCTCACCAGCCCATCTGCCTCAGTATGTGCACTGTTGAATGAAATCAGAGAAGGCTAAAATTGTTAAGAACGTGATAGACTTTGTGCATATCTAACAATGCTAAACAGAGTGCCCACCCTGCTAATGAAAGGAGGGAATTCTACATAAGAAGTTGTAGCACCGCTCTCTTGAACGTCAGAAATTCTTTCTTAAGTGCTCTGGTATCAATGCCACTGACATAGAGCGCCTTGAGAGCGCTGGCAGGAAATGCAGCATTTTCCCTTTTCCACTGGATAATACGGCTATCTGGAAATTCCTCTGGAGTTTCTGCTGTGGTGTCAACTAAAGAAAATATAAAATCTCAAACACAACTTCAAGAAAAATTTTTTGGGTAAACCTAGCACCCAGCGGCCACAAAGGATTTGATGCAGACCTTTGAAATCTCTGTTCCACATTGTTCGTATCTGAAGTCCTATTTGTTGAACAAACACTGATGGATATCTGATTGTGTTGAGTTTAGGCCAAAAATGCAATGCAGTACTCAAACAAAGAAGTTCATGGTGAGACTTTTTGCTTGTTTTGCCATTAGTTCACAGTTTTAATTGATCTTTATTTCCTGGTTTAGGCGCTGGCTTTTACTGTCTGGCAGTGTTTCGTCACACTGCTCAGCATCTCCTTTGATGTAGGATTGACTTTATGGATTGTTTTAGGGATCCAGTTTTTTTTTGGGTTTTTTTTTCTGTTACAGCAGTAGTTTGGGGTGAAGGTTTAATATTAGAGCTTATGACTAAAAACACAGTAAACACACAGACTGAACTACAGAGCTTGTTTTGTCATTCAAGGGGTTGTTGAGTTGATTTATGTGTTTCCATCCACCTGATTCTTTTACATATATTTCTACATTTTCAATTTGATCATAAATAAACCTGGAAGTGGAAATGCCATTTACCCTCGGCAAAGCAAAATGTGTCAAAGAACAATGGAACCTGACTTAGTGAATAAATTGTGACGTCATCACATCTCACACATGGGTTCTGTGTGGAGCGATGTGGAGACTGTAACCTTTCTACCAATAAAACAAACAAATGTCAGATTTTCATCAGTCGTGTCACCTCTTTCTGCCCATGGTTCCATGGTACCGAGCGGAGAATTAGCATCACAGATAGGTGGGAAGGTAGGTGTACTGAGCTCAACCTGCCCGAGCAATCTGTAGCACTCAGTATGTTGGGCCCAAAAATAAATAAATAAATAAATAATAAAGGGTGCACTGCAATTTTTATTAACAGGTAGTTTTCTTCTAGAAAGTTAGCAGCAGAAGAATCCCTCCTGCCATGTGTCCTGTTTGTGGTAACATTTTAATAACTAATAACTAAAACTGAAGTTACACCTTCCTCAGAAAAAAAATTGAATTATTCAGTTGGTCAAGCATTTATTTTTGAAGCTCAATCAAGAACTAATCTGAATCACACTAAATTAAGCATTTTTTTTTACATTTTGGAGCTTCTTTTGGAAACATTACAAAGTATCCCAACACAATATGAAATAGGAAAACATTTGCTTTAGTGAACAGTGGGACTGTATAGAACTCTTAATATGCTCTACCTGCCATATGTTTATTTCAGTTTCTAAATGCACTGATACTGTTAATTTAATTATTTGAATTACTGAAGGGATCCTATTTATTTATTTATTTATTTTGTCTTCTTTATTTTATCAACTTAATTGTTCTTTTTTTGTTGTTGTTTTTTGTGAGGTTACATTATGATGTCATCATATTGTCATGTTATATTATTTATTTATAATTTATTTGACTGTATTAAATAAAATAACATTCATAAATAAATAAAGATTGTTGAATTTTTAATCGATAAAAAAAACTAATTGTGTTTTTTAATGTTGTCTAGTTTTAAAGGGTTTACTGCACAGATAAATGATTGATATCTCCCCAAAAAGTCATACATCCTCTACTGATCTGTAGAAATGTTAAACTTTCTTTTTTATTTCATTCATTTATTTTTTTAATTAAAGCTGAATTTTACCATGGAATACATAGAGAACATTTTATTTATCGGTATTGTCATAGCAGCTTACTCCACATGGCTTTGGTTTTTTCAACGTGGCAAAGACGAAGGAGATGGTGGTGGACTTCAGGAGGAACAAGCCCCTGCCCTCTCCTGTCTGCATCGGTGGGACGGATGTGGAGGTGGTACCTGCATACAAGTACCTGGGTGTCACACTGGACAATAAACTGGACTGGTCCACCAACACAGAGGCCGTCTACAAGAAGGGCCTGAGTCGGCTTTACTTTCTGAGGAGGCTCAGGTCCTTCAACGTCTGCAACAAGATGCTGCAGATGTTCTACAAGTCTGTTGTGGCGAGCACCATCTTCTTTGCCGTGGTGTCCTGGGGTGCGGGCATCAAGGCAAAGGATGCCAACAGACTGAACAAAATCATCAGAAAAGCTGAGTCTGTGGTTGGCTCTAAGCTTGTCACCCTGGAGGATGTGGTGGAGGATAGGATGCTGGCAAAACTGCTGGTGATCATGGACAATCCCTCTCACCCCCTCCACAAAACACTGGACAAGCTAAAGAGCAGCTTCAGCCACAGATTCATTCAACCCCGCTGCTCTAAGGAACGCTACAGGAAATCGTTCCTCCCAACTGCAATAAGACTCTACAACTCATCTACCTCTGTCAGAGTCACCACCACAGAACTGCACTAAATGTCTCCTTGCACTGTGTACCCTGTACAACACTCCATGTACTGGAACATTTAATTTTATTCTATTTTATTCTGTTGTATTGTATTGTATTCTATTGTTGTACTGTATTTTATTGTATTTAAATATACCGGCTGCTATGATGACCTAATTTCCCTTCGGGGATGAATAAAGTAATCTATCTATCTATCTATCTATCTATCTATCTATCTTTTTGTGACTTTATTTGCATCCAAAAGGAATGCTTGTATAATCCTGGTGTCAGGACAAGTCACAATAAATGCTTTACACACTACACCACGTGCATTCCCACAGTTTTCTAATTCAAGTTTTCTGTCCCTTTTAAGTTAATGTTCATGATGTAAAATCCTTTGAAACAGTAATTAGATCATCTCAACCAGTCATTAGTAACCAGTATTTAGACTAGGTGTCTCTTCGCTTCTGTCCCCCCAGCACAGTTTTACTCCCATGCTAAAAAGCAATCAGCTGTGATCCACTTGTGCCAACAGAGTGCTGAGAGCTGGACTCCTCCATTACAATCAGTGGTGGCCCCACTCAGCTTTAAAGACAGGGTGAAGCTGTAGGCTAGCATTAGCCTAACACTGATCAGCAATCAACAGCTTCTCCACTCCATGGTGGCTGGCAGAGCAATACACACACACACACACACACACACACACACACACACACGCACACACACACGTGCACGCACATACATGCTTGCGCACATACATGCTCAAACATACAAAGTCAGTTCTGCTTATCAGCACTTTGTCAATGCAATGGTTTGTATGCAGACCTCTGAATGCAACACACAATAAACTTAAGCCAGCAGTTTATATCAAATATCATATCAGTATCATATCAAAATGACACTGTTGCTTGAATCAGAATGTTTTCCTATAATTCTTTGATTGTAAGCAGCTAACAGTCACATTCAAATCTCTTTTTCAACAGAGACTTTGCAAAGAAGGTAGCATAAGAATTTTATTGCAGCAATAAATGCAGTACAAACAACATAACCAGCCTGAGACAAGAGCCACTGTATCCAACTGAATAATGCCGCACCCTCATCACTCCTATTAACTGGTAAGAGTCCGCTCGACCGAGTCCACAGCAGCGCTCTTAGTGGCAGGGCCCCCAAACCACCTGTCTCGCTCTATAATTTTCACAACAGCCACACACTACAAAAGAGTATGAATAATATGTCAGATACATTATATCAGACATGTATCATTATGTCCAAGGGGGTCTCAAAACAAACACAGACAAGCACAAACAAAAAACATAACAATGCAAAATACAAGGCACAACACATAACCCCTGAAAACACATACAAGTTGTTTTTAGATAAGAACATGTTCAAATAAGCCACATAAAGACAGAGAACAATTATGTACAGGTAAATTATTCCTATCCACATGTCTACCAAGTTCCTCATAGACAAATTTGAAGTATAAGGGTCAAAGAATTGTTTTAAGAAATAGATATAAGTAAAATTAATAATTTAAAAATAAGTTGATACCAATGGAATTGTCATTTTATCAAGAGTGAAATCTGAGTACATCAAGCATTGTACAATGGTGCGTAAAAAAATAAGATACGTCAGTATATTATACCATTTATACAAGGTGAAAGGTGTGAGCAGAACAATATGTAAAGTTAAAAGTATTTTTCTGTTCTTTATTGGAGCATGTGTATTTAAAGAAAACATGATATAATTGGTGTGTAACAACATACACAGTAGGATGAGGCTGTGGCGTTTCTTGGTACTATGGAAGAGTTGAGCGCCAGTATTTAGTTTGTCCACCACCCGGTTGCACGCTTGTTATTTTTTCTGACAGGGTACTTTGCAGCGCTCATTTACTTCACACAGAAACTGGTCATCACAGTTTTTCTCAGCCTATGGGGAAACTCCAACACTCAACTGACCGATGAAACATTACTCCATCACAGTATTTTCTGCAGTGCAGTGCTTCAGTAACGTCATTTACCACTTTAAGAGCAGTAGACAAGATAAAGTGCTGTCTGTGAAACTTGAATTTCACCTGTACTATAATGACTTGCATGGTTAATTCAGTAGAATGTACAGTACATTTTCATAGTACTAATTTCATGTCATACTCACCACTTGGGTGCTTGTAGTTTGTCTTTTTTAAAGAAATATTTGTTTTATTCACTTATTATTTCACTAATTAGTATAATTTTTGCCTTTGCTGTTGTTCAATACCGAATTTTCCTTAAATATAAATTTCACTGTTGAAGTTTTGTAGCATTTACTGCTTTCTCAGAGTTTTAGTTCTAACAGTAACCCATAATTCCCTAAAGTCTGACTGAACTGGAAGCTAGCTTAAGGCTTTGTCTGCAGATCAGGACCAAGGACAGCTCCACCACTGCAGCCAGTGCACAGTGCACTAAGTCTTTCCTTTGGATGCCGTCACAGCATTGTGGTAGGTTGGTGGGTTCAGGTCGGATTCCTACTGCAGCACTGCTGATGTTATGCTATGTCTTATTTAATAAAGAGTTCACTTCATTGTGGACACACTGTGCTCTGCAGAGGTTGCGCCCCCCCCCCCCCCCCCCCACACACACACACACACACACACACACACATACACACACACTGTGTTATTCCTTATTGTGACTGTCTCTGTTTCACGAGATGCTTTCTCTGCATTTTTTTTTGTTTTGTTTTTGTTTTGCTCTTAATGCTAATGCTAAGTAGAAAAGCAGCAGCTTCCTCCCTATGGCACTCTGCCTGCCTCCTGCAATCATTCTGTTTGCACTGCTGCTGAAAACAATAGGAAGAGTTATTTCCCTGTAGTTTAGGTACAAACAGAAAAAAAAGAAACAACATAAAAACCCAACAAAGCTTCCTTTAGCAGTGTTTTGTTCCAATCCACGGTGGAGCCATTTTGAGCTGTTTTCCTCTGTTTTACCAGTAACATCAGAAGCCCACCTCAATTAGTATCCCACAGGCTATGTGGCAAAGTATAAAGCCACTTGTTTTAATCTGTTCACAGTAGGAGAGTGAGTGAAAAGATGATTTTCTGACAGCGGCATGGGGCCTCACCTACGCGGTCGGGCCTGGCCGAATGGAATGTCCAGGTGTTCTTTATGCCACACCTGTCATCATCACCCTATTAATTCTTTCATTTCACAGGTAATAAAGTGTAGTTAGAGGGCACAGCATG
Source organism: Lateolabrax maculatus (assembly GCA_031216445.1). Lineage (NCBI taxonomy): Eukaryota > Metazoa > Chordata > Actinopteri > Acropomatiformes > Lateolabracidae > Lateolabrax > Lateolabrax maculatus. The sequence goes on from CM062210.1 coordinate 20,614,136, forward strand.
ATGTCCCGCCTGCGACAATAAAATCACACTTTTTGTATAGGATTTTCTTTTGATTTACTGATGAAAGATGTGGCACTTCTGTGCTCTTTCAGCTGTGTGTTCATTGACGGTTGAAATAGAACACTCCGGGGTGATAGCTGAAAGTAGTGAGATTATATTACTGGGGGGAAATGCAAATGTCGGGAGACCATTTATTTTTGAGAAGAGTAGTGAGGCTTTGTGGATTGTGGTAAAAACAAACTGCCAGGCAGTCAGGAAATGGACTGGAAGCATTTGTAACCCAATCATTTCACAGAAAATTGTCATAACATCCACTGCAAGTAAATCACTGGTCATTCCTTATACCTCGCTTCTGCGTTCATTACTGTATGTGTTTCATTAAAGCATCTAAACTACAAGAAAGGGTTGAAAAAGCATTGATAGATTGACTGAATGAGTGATGAATTGATTGTGTGACACATACACACACGCACACACACTTCCTGACGTGTAATAGCACCTGAAAACTGAGACAGAAGGCAGCGGCCTGGGGAATGTAAATAGCACATCATTAATTAGCAAACAGACTAAAACAACAAGGCTAGCAAGATTAGTCAGAGCCAGATTAGCCGCTGTGGCTGCAGCAGCAAACCACCAATGCATCAGAGCAAAAATAGGATTAAGGACAAAGCCAAGAGCAAACAGCCAAGGCCTGCCATTCACTAACTGTAGTTTTATTAGGTGGGTGGAGAAATACAATGTCTGCTAACACAAAAGCTTTGGAGAAGGTCATTCATTCTTGAGTGAGGAAATGGCGAACAACAAACAACATGGTGTTTGCAGGTAGGCCACACTCACACATAGTGGCCTAGGTGGGTCAGGGACAGTCAAGTTGTAATTGAGAGGTTTGGTAAAAACGGGTGAACTGTGACCAAAATACATTTTTCCTGTTGGCCAGTGAGTAGACAAACCTGGTAGCTAATTAAGCCCTAAAACAAACACTGTTACAAGACTCTCAGACCGGTTGTGGGGGACGCACTACATGCACTGTTTCTACAGCCATTTAACAGTGCAAAGGGACTTTCAATCACTTGTTAATTGGTGGCACTAGACATCGCCCCTGTGACATTACAGGTTTTTTTTTTATAATTGCTAGTTTCTCTATAGGAAATAACTTTTTCAAAACTCTTCAAACAGTTCTCTTTAGCAACATGCAGCTCAGCACAACTGTTCATCTCACTTCCAAAATGCATAAATGCAACAAAAACACTTCATACACATCTCAGGATTTACTGGTGTACAAGATCACTGACAACAGTAACACTTCATCATATATTGAAAATCAACAGCTAGCATTACAGTTAGTGTCACTATTGTCTTTGTAAAAGTATATTTATTATACTATTATTATTAATTATAATTTATTTATCATAAACCAAGGTTACATTTCAACAAAAATAAGGTAACTTCTGTGATGAGAATCTTAGAGACGGAAAACAAGAAGTTTCAGGAGACCTGGATGTCTTACGCAGGAATATTTATTGAAGCTCGATGGAGGAGAAAAGGGAAACACCACGTGTGAATCACAGCGTGCTGCTACCCAAATCTGAAGATGGAGTCCTGAAACTCAGTATTTAACCCTCCCCAGAACTGATAAGTTCTGCTATATCCAGATAGAGTTATTCCTAACTCAGTCTGTCATGTGTGAGGACTCTATTGGATATCAGATCCAAACAAGGAAAGACATCAACCATTGCTGTCCTAGCAGCAGCATAGCCTCTCTACAGTATTTCTTATCCAGCGTCAACAACCAGGTGCCAGCCTGTTGTGTCTAACCCTGAAAACAGAAGATATCTAGCAGACCTTGGTCTACCAGAGGCCAGAGCCAACTCGGCCTCGTCTGGCACACAGAGTGAGACAGGTGAACAGAGACAGACAGTTGACCTGACCTGTGAAGCACTGTCTTAAGTTACCTTTGACCTACAAGAGGGAAGTTTAACATACAAGAAGGAAAATTCCTTCACAACTTCTTTTCTGCATAGGTTGCGCTGTCTTACAGTATATGTCACACAGATGATTCAGAAATGCTGCAATATGCTTCAGTAGACTTTCTGAAATTTTGCATTTTGAGTAATTCCAGGTGCACAAAATGAATCATAAAACAAAGGTAATTCCATTAATGCAATACAAAACTGTACATATTCATGATACATACCTACAGATATAGAAATATAACAGTGCTCGTCAACCCCGTCTTCTACATTTGGCACCACGTTCTCATCCACATCACACCTTCTGTCCTCTCCTGTAATCCACCTGGGAAAGAGTGTTCATGACACCTGATCCATCCCTGGAGGTCTTCTGCAGATCTGTCCAGACATCTAGCATTCATTGCCTCCATGAGGGATGTCCATGTGGACGGTGTTCATAAACTTTCCACCTCCATGAGGAAAAGAAGTCTTCTGAGGGGTTTTGGAGTGGAGAGTAAGGTGGAAGGAGAAGTGACACCATCCTGGGATGGACTGTCAGCTGCTCTGTGACTGGAAAAGAACGCTACAACACCACATCGTCCCATACAGTTACAAAACCCTCTGGATTCTGCCTCACCTGCCCCACCCTTTCTCACCTCCCACCTATAAGTCATTCATAGACCCCCTTAACCACTTGCATTAAAACACATTACATCGGATTGCAATGAAACAGTAAGTTGACCACATGAAACTACAGGTGTAAATGCAATTATGTTTTTAATCCACATACGACAACTGCGTGGACGGAATTACATGGGTGGTTGTTGTTGTTTTTGACCCACATAAATGACAGGAGGATGTGATGTTCGCTTGTTTGAGCTGGACAGAGAGATCGGATTTCAATGTGGATCTGTAATGAAATTAAGTAATCATAGACTTAAAAAACCCTCATAAACTGAATTTTAAATGAGAGTTTGGGAAAGATGCCTGCTTCGCTTAGATGCTAATCCAGTCGTGGCATCAGGATCAGGATCAGGATCATCTTTTGGTGTCTGTGTATCTCCATGTATGGTTTAATGCTGTCCACCAGATCTGTGTGTGGTTATCGGAAAGTGCCAAGCTATATGTTGCTGAGTCCTTTGATATTTGGTAACTGCCAACACTGAGTCCGAGCCGACACTTGTATTTACCTGAATGACACAGCTGCAAACATTAATTGGGAGAATGTCCTGAAATTGGTCTGAAGCATTTGATTGATTTTATCACCCCTGATCCTGATTCTTAAGGTCAGATTGGAACATCTCTATCAGTTGCCTAATTAAAGCAAAAAACTGTGTTTCAGAACCTAGCCCTCTTGCACGGGCTATTGCAGAACAATGGACAGCGCTGTTTGTTGTGTGTAGGGATTTGAAACAGTAGCCTTATGTTGTTGTTATTTAGCCTTTCTGAGTCTATTGCATGGTTAAATTAATGACTTTTATTTCACGACTTAATCAGTAACAACCCCCTCAGTCACTCTGTCCTGGCGCCGGGCCTACTATGTGGTCTGCTTGCCTTCCTTCTTGTTTTCTCGTGTCCTTATAATGTAACTAGTGTCATACAAATCCATGTAGGCTGGACACCTTTGTGTGTAACACTTATATAACCTGCAATTCAGATATAGCCTATTGGATCAAGTGACAGCAGCACCAATCAAACTGGATATACAATTTAATGTCTTTTTCCCATTAAATGATCAGTTAACTGGTTAGCTCACTCTGGTTAAAGCCAGGCTCCCGTGTTTACACTGTGGCTCTGGGTTGTCACATCATGTTCAGCTTGCAAATATAATGTCCAAGAGCAGCTTTATTAGAATCAACAGCCAGGATTTCACTAGTCTGAGGTGATTTTCATGAGTGTTTCTTGTTGTTCTATTCTCTTACTGTGTGACATGGAGAGCCACGGAGTGCAGGCGGATCTTTTTTACCAAATAAAATCCAATCCCGATGAACTGCACGGACCGTGTTTGTGCTATTCAAATGTCTCTGTTTCCAAGACAAATCAAATGTTACTCATCTGGGCCAGTGGGTTCAGCCGTGCATTCATCCATATGTCCAGATCGATAGTCTCAGTAAGAAACAGAGCGGTTGTCTAGTGCAGATTCTTCTCTCCAGGTCAGGCCGTTGACACTCGGTCAAACAAAGATGTGCTGTGGAAGATTGATTAAACTTGTTTGGCTGAGATGCGACCATCTTTCTTTGAGACATTTAGCATTTGATTGCAGACACACTGTAGTTCCTTCTGAAGTGTGCTGCAGAGTCAGAAAGCAGATTGAGTTCAGTTTGTTTTATGCAAACAGATGAGAGCGCCTCGCCAAAGTCACACGACCAAACACAGCAGTCCAAGTGGATAGGAAGGTTTTGATGGTTAGCAAAATAAAATGCCATGCTTGGCAGGTCGACGGGGTGTCTCCAAAATGTGTTAAGATATGTGCGGGTGGCATTTGACACATTAAGACTGTGTCCTTGTGATACTCTGTGTTTGTCTGTGGACGAGTCTCAAAATATGAAGAAGAGAGAGGACATGGTTCCTCCATATCTGCCTACAGTACATGCACTGTTGGTCGTACAGGGTTTCACATTGTACACGGATGGTAACATAAACACACCGATCATGCTCTTCACACCAGGTTGCAGGGTTGGTTTCAGAACACCAGAAAGGCACGGATTCTTCAAAAATCCATAACTTTATGGTAACTGGCATAAATGGCAGGAAAACCATTTGTCACAATAGCGGAGAAAATCCGCACAGGATCAGGCTAGCATTAGCTGTGGGGAGCATGACAATGGCAAGTCAATGAAAGTTGAAAATGTTTCAGTGTAGACGAAGAGTTGGTGGTGCTTATTCATAGGCCATACAACACCAACTCATGAACAAACTAGGTATCATGGGTTTTTATTCACGCTAGCGGCACGGCTTTATGGATCGGTCTGTTGGTCGTTCCACCACTTTGGTCCACACAGAACTATGTTTTCAACTATGAAATGGATTGCCAAGAAATTATGTACAGACCTTCATGTTCCCAGAGGATTATAATGACTTTGATGATCCTAGCTTTTGCACTGGTGCCACCATCAGGTTACATTTGTGAAACCTCTTGACAAATAGTGGATGGATCGCCATGAAATTTGGTTCAGGTACTCATGTTCCCCACAGGGTGAACTGTAATAACTTGTAATCCCTTAACTTTCATCTAGTGCCATCATCAGGTCAAAATTTTACCAAATACCTGCAAAACTGCAGTAAAAACATTCTCATCAGCCTTGTCACTGTATGCATTTGGCCAAAAGCATTACTGTGCCTAAATACAGCGCTGTTAGCGTGGCTGCAGACATTCCATGGCCCATTATTATGATTAGGCAAAGTAAAGAGGAATTTTGGATCCTCCTTTTTTAGTTTGTGGTCATTTAATGTATGTTTTTTTTTTCTTTTTTTTCATCAAGATTGGGTCACGACTCGCTGCAGGCATTTTGAGGACCTATTATCAGCCTGGCAGACAGTCTTTCCTGATGGATCAATAGCAAAGACATACTGTGCAATAAATTACTCAGACCACCCTGTAATCGTAACACAGGATCATCCTAAATAGGCCAAGGTTGCAACAACAGTATCTGCAGAGATGAGTGTGTAAAACAAGCCAAGAAGCCTCATCTTGTCCTCATACTATTAACACAAGATTATATCCCAACCAGAGGTTGTGTACAGTTAAGCATGAGTGGACATTTTGCTTTGCCTGGCAGTGTTTAGCCTCTGCACCAGGATCGATGGAGATATTTCCACATATTGATCTAGTGTGGGGGACAGCCATGAGGTTCAGCACTATTAAATATAGCAAATCTGATCGCAATTTGTTTGCCAACATAAGCAGAAACTACCTAAAATAATCATGTGACTATTGAGTGGCAGCACTTGGGTGGGTTTGTGTATCATGCGTCAAACACAAAAATAGAAGTAATAAATACATTGGACTTACACATCAGTTTGATGACACGTAAAGCTGCTATTGTGCTATTGAATATTTAATATGGCCTATATCTTTATCCAGATAATGAAGTCTCCCACGTTTTCCCACTCAACAGCAGACTGGGTGACCTCATAGCTCAATGGTTCCCTTTGCCCTGCACTCAAACCTTTCTCCTCATTTCTTCATCAGTTCCCTTATACAGTCCAAAGACGTTCAGGCCCGTTGGTGTGAACGTGTTTGTCTGTGTGCGGCGTGCGTGTTAGCCCAGTGATAGACTGATGACTCCAGCTCCCTGAAACCCTGAACAGGATAAGTGAGTATAGAGAGTGGATTGATGTTGTCCACATAAAGGAGACTCCTTCTTGAAAATGAAAATCCTTCTGTCATTTTAAGTGAACATTGCTCTTCTAGAAGCTCTTCCACCCGCACATAAACATATTCTGTGAGAAACACAAGGCCTCATGAGATTTTCTATGGTAATTGGCACAGGTTTGTTATCAGCAGCAAAAACAACTTATGAATTTTCTCTTAATATTTTTTATAGAATTACTGAACAACACAATCTGGGAGTATAGCAAATAAAGGACTGATCCAAACTTCACCTGCAAGGAGCTAGATAGCTAATGACCCTCTTCGACTGTACACGGGATGTATTTTGCCAATAGGACAAGTTTTCTGTTTCTTGTGCATTCCAGCCACCTTGTAGCTTTTTCCCTGATGCACCTTTCAGTGCCCCAATTACTTTAAGTTGAAACATTTTGAACAGAAAACACTGCACATCACCATGGCATTTTAATCAGCTGCCCAATCAATCGCTCATTTTGCTTAATTATGTGATTTTTGTGCTCCTCCTTAGTAGGGCTAAACTGTACATTGTTTATAATTAAGCTTTGTTGGACAATAAGGGCCTGGCAGTGCAGTTCACACCTTGATCTGGTCCAGTTGGAGTGTCCCTGTTACATTATATAATCCACAGACCTCGCAATCTGAAGTAGACAGCAGTTCCATCTAGATTTTAAGGTGATACTAGAAGATAATCACGCATTCATTTTGATCATTGTCACTGTGTTTTTAACTGCAGCTGCCTTTAGTGGAGCTCTTCTTCTTCCTGCTGCTGTCCCAGACAGGAAGTTCCAGAACCGAGCCAGCGTCTCCACTAACATGTCCTCTGCATGATATGTAGCTGGACGGCATCCTTTATATATTATACAGGCATGAACCCAAATGCATAGAACAGCATCAACATAAAGCCTGCAACAACAAAGCCATTCCCATATCATCCATAACATTTTCATAATGTGGGGTTCCTTGCGGTGAAAGACGGCACACACACACACACACACACACAAGTGCACACACACTTATATCCACACGCTGTGGGATCCCGCAGTGGGGACCTATGGGACCTGCTCTGGCATAATAGGCACTAAGTCATACATGTATTCATGCAGCACAGCAGCACAGAGGACACCTTGATCGCTGTGTCAAACACTGCTGGCCTTTCACACAGGAAGTCAACACCTATATGCCACTTTGGCCGTGTAGCTGCTGCGCTGCCACCATGCTAGTCATGCCTACGCCTGTAGCTTATGCTGTTGTTTGTGCGGTCAGGGTTGTGAAAAGTAGCCACAGTTGAGAATTCAGGGTATGAAGTCTCAGAGATTATCAGACAAAAAAACTGGGGGAGGAAAAATTAAAAAGCAATGAAGACATTGGCTAGGGGAGCTGAAAATGCATCAGACCAGTTATTCTGGTAACCAAAATAACAGACAAAATATGTTACTTTTAATATGCTTTTTTTTTTATCAAAAAAAATTACAAACAATACGTGCATTCAACCACAACCAAAATTTGCAAGAATTATGCTGCAAATATGCTACATTCAGAAACAATAAGAGACAGAAATAAGTTTGTTTTTTTACATTTCATGAACAAAGGTGCAGTCTGAACAGGCAGACCATCCAGAAGTGAGTTGCAGTAGTCTAGGCAGGAGATGACAAGAGCCTGGACCAGAACCTGGGACCTACTGGGTGGCTAACGGGCGTTGTGATGCATGAATTTGCAGGAGCTGGTTGTTGCAGCGATGATGGCCGCAAAGGACAGCTGGTCACCCAGTGTCACCCCTAGGTTTCCTGCAGTCCAGTGCTTCCTTGGATGAGGGATGCCTTCCCTGGAAGGGAGAGCAGCTCGGTCTTGGTGGTGCTTAGACATCCAGTGGAGAAAGATGAGAACGAGTGGGAGCCATTTGGGTGCTGAGTTCCATAAATTCATTTGGTGGCCTCAGAAATGGGTCCCTGGCCGTGTTGGTGCTAGGAAAACAATTAGCCACAAAGCCAGAGTTAAATGAAGTAGAAAGGAAATAGAAACTTGATGACCCTGAAATACTGGCCCTCTGCAGGAAGCAAACACACAGAAAGCACTGGACTCTGCTCTGTACGCACTCTATAACACTCTATCAGCTGTGGATCTAGGCATAAACACAAGCCTGATATAGGTATGTCAGTGACCATGTACACATACACACACACACACACACACACACACACACACACACACAGGTCCAGGATCATCATTGATGATGGATTAAAAGTCCAGTTTGAATGAACTCGGCCAAGAGAGTAATAAGCGGTCCACTGGCTCCACTGTCACTTGCCAGTGCGTGTGTGAGTAACAGTGGGTGTGTATGTGTGTGCGTGTGTGTGTGTTTGAAACGATGCCAGCAGCCCAGTGCAGTGCACTCAGCAAGATGTTAAAGATAATCAGAGGCAATGGCCCTGCATAAACCCCCACTAACTGGCAAGCTTGCAACAATATGCTGCTTAGTGAGGTAGTCTGGCACAGGCTCTCTTTCTTCCACACATACACACAAACACACTCACACATTTTTTTATTTAATAAAAAATGTTTCTATACATGTCAAGCACTTTTTCTTGCACAATTGCCACAATAGCCAGATAAAAATCTTACAGTACACTTTCTAAACATGCAGTGGTGCTGTAGTTAAGTGCTTTCTAGTGGTGTCCATATTAAAATGTTTTGATAACCCTAGTGTTATCGAGCCCTCTGGGGACCTTGAATGTTCTAAATTCCAATAATTGTTGCGATATTTCAATAAAAAGCAAAAATGTCAACTTTGGTTAAGGTTGGGGAAAGATTGGTTGGTGATGTAAACAGCAAACATGCGGCAATGCTGAATTGACTTGCTGTTGTCCTCCGCATAACATGAAATGCAATCTAAAGGAGTACAACAGTCACACAGTAAAAAAATATAATATTCTGTTGAGCAAAATCATGTTGTAGTTCTGGATCAGTAGTGATTTACTTCACAAATGTCCATGTGATTTTGAAGTAGGTTTTCATACTTCGGGAACAGAACTGGGAAGTTTCAGTTTGACTAATGGGTATCTCCCATGTTGCAGTTCTATAGTCTGGATAGCAGAAAGTCATCAGCGATCCTGAGAGTCAGTGTATGTGTGAGTTTATTTAAATACAGAAGAAGAACCTTGAAATGGTGATTTACCAGCAGAGCTCCCAGAGCTGCATTTAGACCAAGCTCGCAGTTGTGTTGGAAGACCTGACAGAAGAGTAATGCAGATCCAGTTGGTGATAAAAACATGCAATGCAGTTTCAGTGTTGGCTGGAGTGGGAAATGGTCTGAACTTTGCTTCCTCTCATTTTAGAAATATGGCAATTTTGCATACAATTCTGATGGGGTATTTAAACTTCAGGTCATCTAACCACTAATGCTAACTTTCCACTGGACGATATCTGAAGCAATTTCATACAAATTTCCAAGTCAGAGTTAGTCAGAAATTTTTCTTGCACAAAAAGTTGTCTTATACTGTATATATACTATCTCTCTCTCTCTCTCTCTCTCTCTCTCTCTCTATATATATATATATATATATATATATATATATATATATATATATATATATACTAACAATACTGTAGTTTTAACAGCAAGTAAGGGTGTAGTCCCTGGCTGACATCAGTGCACCTGTACTGACAGCTATATTAAATGTTGAACTCTCTCTATGACCTCAGACGCTCAAAGTCAAAGACCAGACTTAATAACAAAGTTCACCTTAAAGAGTAACGTACACATTAAACATACAACAGATTCATAGACACTGTACATGAGACCTCGACTAGTAGCATTAAATGTCAGCAATGCTGAAGACTCTAAATACCATTTTAGGGGGTTAAATCTGAGTTAGAACCCCTCTCCTGGTTTGTGTGCAACCAGTGCTGGAAAGTAGATTCTGCCGTATTTGACGATGCCGTACCAAAGATTTTGAGGTCGCCTGACCTCAGAGGGACAAAACACTCCCTGCTGGTGAATGTTGAGCTTAGGCTCTTCTCCATAAAGTCAGCAAGTCAAATGAGCATGCTACAGAGCTAGCCTTGCATAGGTCCACCACACTTGACAGCTCTAACAAACACTGCAAGGGAACGACTAACTGTTTTTTTTTATCAAAATTGCAATTTCAAAGAGTGCTACTCTCAAATTGCTAGAGTCATGAATTTAATTGAACTTACATATTTAACAGTGGTTTTAACAAGCTGTGACAAGTGTAAGTGTAAGCAGACCGTTGTATTTCAGTGGCAAGAATGACATCAATTGCTGCAAATTTGCAAAAATGCAGACATGTGTGGAGCAACTAGGAGATTGTAATGTTCTTCAAATTAATAGATGAAACAAAGATCAATTCCACATTTTATCACTTTTTTTTATCACATAAAATATCTTTTTCTTCACAAAAAATCCAGGTGGTCACCTCACATAGATGGCTAACTAGCTGTGTATGATAGGCAGCAGGTGAATCTTTAGCCTTTGAAGCAGTCTTTCCTTTCCTCTGTGTGACGCTAAAGTTACCTGCCACCTTTGAATGTAGTGACTATATTTTAATATTATTTGTTGTTGTCAAGTATACCACTTATGTAATATTGTAAGTGTGAGTTAAATTGGTCAATTCTCCAATAACCAGTTTGGCAATTTTATGAAGAACCTGACTGTCTCTAGAAACAATATACATTTGTGGTTATCGTTGGTATAATCTTACATTGTTTAATACAACATAGACCACAAATACAGCCCTTTAGTTACACCTAGTTAAAGAAAAAAAATTATATACCTTCAAATTGTTAGGCCCTACTATACACACACTTTGATTTAAAATGTATGTATTAGGTCGGTATAGGATGAATGGCAGCGTTTCATTAGTCTTTAAGTCCAAACAATTTAGGTGTTTTCAACCATGGCTGAAAGAATAACAATAGCTTCATACAACACTTTTCACCTGCCAAATTCCTACAGTATGTCTGTGTTCATACAAATATCACCAACTGTGCTAATCATCCAAAAATGATGATGCGTACTTCTGTATTAAATTATTATTTAAAATACATTAAATAAAAAAGCATTACATTTATACACTTGTCATATTGATACATTAAATATATGACATTAATACTGACTTAAACTCCCAATTATTTCAAAGGATAATTAGGGTTATTAGGGTTAATCCCACTGAGGGTCAACAGGCCACTCTGCAACTTTTCACACCTTTGGTCTGGACCTGTTTTGGTTCACTGAACTGTTGGTTGAAACTCTTTGACGCCCATCAAACGAAATGAAAGACTCTCCAAGCTCGTGACAATTGTACGCAATCTGCCCAAGACAAAATGGACAAAAGCTGATGTAAACAAGTGGTTGATGAAGAAAACCAAACCGGAGCAAAAACAACAGTGAATATTGGACTAAATAGTGGTGGAAATAGTGAGTATTGGGAGTTTCTGTAACCTTTATGGCACGAAAATGGTCAGATTCAAACACTTTGGATAGTTTTGACGAAGCCAACTCCTGCAGTCCTCCACCCTTTTATACACACACACATTCATGCAGTGATCTTATAAAACAAGTGACTTTCTAAAACCAAAGCATTGCAGGTCGTTACTGTAATTGTCAAAGCTGTAGGCCTGTTCTATACGTCACTGTAATAACTCCAGTGCAATATCAATTGGTGCCACCACGGGCACCCACTAATAAGCACCCATAAACACTCGCATCCTAATGCATGTGGAACCCCAGTACAATCCTTATTGAAAATGAACAAGGATCTGATCTGGGATTCGGGGGCCTAATTCATCCCTTTAGTGGCGATGGGCGAGCCTCTGCCGGCTAGCTGGGGGAACATCATTTATGCTAACAGGGCCTGTGGAGACTCAGCCAAAAAAGAAAGGGAAATATCATTAGCATAATGCTTCATCTACATACCAATCCTAGCAGCCACACAAAGACACACACACACATAAACACGCGCACATATTTTGTGGTAGTTTGGGAGTGGTAGCATTTAGTCTTACCACACACACACACACACACACACACACACACACATGCACCAATGCATACATGGATTTATACATACTGCAAACTTAAATATGAATACAAACATGAACACAAACATGCATACAAACCTATGATGCAGGTTTTTATTATTTAAATGTGTGTATAAATACAATTAAATATGTACATGTAGATACACCCACACCCACACACACACACAGCCACTGTCATTATGAGCAGAGCAGACAGTGGTGGGGGTTGGATTGGGGTTCAGTCCCAGCTCTTTGTTTGATGCCTGTATGGCTGTGGCTCCTTTTAATGAGCTCTAATGGCAGTCCAGAAGGATTCTAATTAATCTGCACACACACAAAAGGCCTGTCTCGTCCTCTCGCTCTCTCTCTCTCTCTCTTCTCATCCCCCGCCTGCCTCCACGCACTCCATCTCCAGCTTTTGAGAATCCTTCCTTTCTTCCTTCCTTTCTCCCTTCCCTCCCCGATCTGAGGTGGATATTAAAACCAAAGCATGTATGTGACAGGAGGTGAAGGCCATAAGGGGGAAAACGGATGATTTAATTGCACCAAAGATGGCTATTACTATGAGATTGCAAAAGCTATTTCCAACAGCAGCAGCAGCCAAGGCCCCCCACCACCAACCCTCCCCCAGTCTTAAGTGCCCAATGTTCAGCTAGCAAAGGTCGTGCCACTGTTGTCACCAGTCCCCAAATGAAGACACTAATGAAAGGTTTGACGTTCGCTCTATGGCCCAGTAGCTCCATAAAGATTCCCCTTTTTACTGGCAAATCACATTTATCTTTCATCCTTATTAGCCTAGCTTTGAGCTAAGCTCTTGAATAACCAAGAGGCTGACATGAACAATCAGAAGGATCACTCTAGAAGTACAATGACTCAAACAATCCTCTGATTTATGAAGGAACAAAAGATGGACTACAATTATTATTACTTATTCCACACTAATTGTTGAGATGTGGGAACATGGTCACGTCACTAAGAAGTCAGACAGAACAAGAAACACTATCCGACAACCAGACGGGTTAAACAAAGGACAGACCACACACTTAGAGAAAACAAAGGTGAACACTAAAATCTCAGATTCCCTGACTTTGTTGTAGCAGCGTTGCCATGTTCCCAAATTCTAGCAACTAAAAAACATAATCAATATTAAATATCACCTTTAATCAACTTCAATCAAAATATATTATGGTATCAGCCCCCATTCAGCTATTCATTCAGTAATGTAAAACTGAATTGTCTTGCTGGAATATCTCCTTCATCTCCACTCCGCAGTTCAGCCCTGGTTCACCTGCGGACATACGGAAACCTTGTCTTGGGAGTGTTAACTGAGTAATGGAGAGCTGGAGGCAGACGGGATTCACATGTTCTTACCTTTAATGGTAAATAGACCTAAATAGTGGTTTAACATTCTCCATTTATTATTACATCCCGGGAAATGCAAAAAGCCTTGGCATTAGCTGTCTTGAGGTTCTGCTGTCATGAATAAATCAGATAATGCAGCTTTAATATGTTTCATATCCTTTTTATTTAATTTGTAACATCATTACAATATTGTAAAATCTTTGCCACTTAGTACTGTATTGTTGTAGCTCAACAGTAAGTTTATAGTTTGTATGAACATATTGTTATACTGTGGCATTTTCTTTAGTCATATAGCTTCGAATTCTCTCTGCTTTGATCTTGATTTTACTCAGTCTGTGTGTTTGCCAGATGGCTGTCATAACATGTAGTAAAAAAGGTAGACACTTGCTGTCAGTGGAATATACATATAAAATTGGTCAGTACATTATAAAATTACTCTTATTAGCAGGCAAAAGCAACTCATGACAATTTTCTGATGTGTCAAAGCTTAGAGGCCTTAAATTAAATATGGTTAAATATGGTTAAATTTGGACAACTTAAAAGTCGGGGCTTGGTTATGGTTACGGATAGAAAAACATTCATGGTTAAAAGAAACCAACACTTATTGATGGGAGGAGATGGATGTGAAAAACTTAATGCATGAATCTTCAGTGTTGTGGATCCTCACAGCAACCTTGTGCTTTGTGCTTCAACGGTACATGTTGGGGATGACATCAGGACCAAGGTAAGATACTGTATGACTATATTCAGGACTTGTCTGATAAAGATAAATTAGTATTAGGGTACATGTGCATCCAGTGTAAGTAAAAGGAATATTATTATTATAAAATTGACATTTTGAGAATTAGAATTATTCTCTGCGTTAACTATGGGGCAAGAACCGAGAGGGGATTACAGCTTGGTTATGTCCAATGCTGACAAATCAGCATACCAGCACATCTAAATATGGCAAATCACAAGGAAGTCATCCCATGTGGTCGCTGGTCACCAGAGAATAGTTACAATACACCTCTCCTAAAACCTCAGGCTATTCTTACATTTCTTTTTACATTACAAATTGTGTACAGAGACAAATACTGACAAACATGTTAATTAGTGAGCTTTAGATGTGTTGGTAGACAGATTTCTGAACTTTGGACAGATGCAGGCTAGCTGTTGCTAAGCTAATTTCCCTAGCAGCTTTCAAGTCAAGTCAAGTCAATTTTATTTGTATAGCGCCAAATCATAACAAAAGTTATCTCAAGACGCTTTCACATAGAGTAGGTCTAGACCATACTCTTTAAAATATTATTTACAGAGACCCAACAGTTCCCACCATGAGCAAGCACTTGGCGACAGTGGCGAGGAAAAACTCCCTTTTAACAGGTAGAAACCTCGAGCAGAACCAGGCTCTGGGTGGGCGGCCATCTGCATCGACCCAGTTGGGTTGAAAGGGGAGGAGAGAGGGGGAGAGGGGAGACAGAAGAGGAGGAGAGACAACAAATCAGACTAATAATAATAACAACTGCAGCAGTGAGTGCGGAGCAGGAACATGGGGGCAGTAGACGGCCGGCAATCACAGATCCAGAATCTACAGCTCCAGAGGCAGAAATACCTGCAGAAAGTGAGAAGGCGAAAAAGCACAAGAACTACCAGGAAGAAGTGGAGTTAGTAACCTGTATTAGTGGGATAGGAATGCGTACAGATAGAGAGGGAGAGGAGGAGAGAGAAGCTCAGTGCATCATGGGAAATCCCCCGACAGTCTAAGCCTATAACAGCATAACTAAGGGATGGTTCAGGACTCACCTGAGCCACTAGTGCTCTAGTGGGGTAATACGGTACTATCAGGTCTTTAAGATATGATGGTGCCTGACCAATAAGAGCTTTGTAAGTGAGGAGGAGGATTTTAAATTCTATTCTGGATTTCCCAGGGAGCCAGTGCAGAGAAGCTAATATTGGAGAAATATGTTCCCTTTTGCTAGTACCTGTCAGTACATGTGCAGCCGCATTCTGGATCAGCTGGAGAGTCTTTAGAAACTTATCGGGGCAACCCGATAATAAGGAATTGCAATAATCTAACCTAGAAGTAACAAATGCATGAACTAGTTTTTCTGCATCTTTTTGAGACAGGATACGTCTGATTTTTATAATGTTACGTAAGTGGAAGAAGGCAGTCCTATATATGTAGTGCTATAGTTAAGGCACATACAGTACATGAACTATTCCTTTACGTCTACTGCACAGATTTCTGTTCATCCACACACTCATTACACCTCCATCCGTTTAAATGTGTCTATAACGTTTGAGCAGATGACATAGTCTTACACAAGATGTTCAAAAAGAACATCTATTCCCTTATTTTGTTCTTCAATTTATTTATTTATTTTGCTTAATTTCTACATCTAATACTTTTCACAATTTATATGATGTCATGATTATTGTTTTTTCTTTTTCTTTCTTTTTTTTATTACTTCTTAGGCAGAAGTAACAGATAATTTATTTTCACTCATGCTGGATTTTCCGAACTGATATGATTCAGTTAATCAACACTGATGATGACTAGGAGATGTAGATTAAAGCTTTGAAAAAGCTTTTTGGGGCCCCATTATCTAAAGTATTAGTATTTAGATAATTTAATTTATTTAAGTAAAAGTAGCAATACCACATTATGAAAAGCAGTCAAAATTTTACATAAGTAAAAGTACAATACTGTAAATGTATTGGCAACAAAATGTACTGAACATATTAAAACTATGCAGAATGGCTTCTGTCAGTGTAATGTGTTATATAATTGGATCATTATTTTTGATGCACTAATGTAAACTGTATCAAATGTTGTAGTTGGTTGAGGAAGAGCTAATTTTAACTGTGTCATATTTTATAAACTGGTCATATGTTTTATATGTAAACTTTAATCTGAAAAGTAACTAGTAGCGTAGCTGTGAAATTAATGTAGTGAACGTGTATTCCCCTCTGACATTTTGTCAAAGTGGAGTAGAAGTATAGGTCTATAGTACAGTATAAGTCTCAAAATTGTACTTAAGTACAGTACTTGAGTTAGTTTATTGATTGATACCTCTTTGTGTTGAGTCAACTTCAGATTTTCTTTCTTCTTTACACACACACACACACACACACACACACACACACACACTGTGATCCCTAGTAGACAGTAGTGTTTCAGGCTGTCATACAGCAGTGAAAGGGCAGATGTGTTAATGCGGGCAGCGACAGGCAGCTGATTACCTGCCTCCTGCTGTAGGTAGCCAGCAGAGAAGCCATAGGATGCCACTGACTGAATTGGATACATGGGGCTTTCACACTGGGGTTAATCGTAGGGGTAACCCTGTTTTTATGTTGGACGCATGACAAGGATTTCGCTGTTAAAAGCATTAATCTCCCTTTTTAGGGAAGTCAATGTCAAATGGATAATAAATGGCCCTGAAATATGTTCACATGCAACTATTCTCTGTTGGAGATTTACCAGTAACAATTTATAAATGGGTACAAATCATATATTAAGTAATGCTTAACTAATGCTTGACTCGTGATGATTTAAAGTATGAATTATTGGTATTTTTGACACATTTACAACCCAGGGGGTGGAACATGAGTTGTTGTTGTTGCTTTAAATTATATTTGTGTTGTTAAAAGAACATGTCCTGTAAATATTTCACATTAAAAGTCTACCAATGGGAGGTTTTAAATACTAGACTTCCCTTTCAGGAAATAGCTCAACACTTAAAACAAAATTAAACAAAAAAATGGCAAAGTAAAATTATTGGAATGACGTGAAAACAGTATTTATTTCATTTTCATGGCATCAGGGTGGTGAGTATGGCATGACTGTTGTCTGATAATGCACTGGAAATATACAGTGTCCTGAACTTATTAAGACAACAAGTAAAAATGGAGGACGTTTGCATGTGCATTAACAGCAAACAGCATCAGCAACAAACTAGATTTGAATAACGTATGAATGAAAATACAATCATAAAACAGGGGAATTTAAAAATAAAGGCCTTTATAAGCCTGCTTTAAATAAAGGTCTGGTTCTCTCTGAAGTTGAGGCAAACAAATATAACAAAATGAAAATTTATAATATTATTTGGCTGATTATTTGTGAATAGCCGGTTGCTTGGTGGACAATCGCGATGATACTACATGGTCAATGGGATATTTGTCAAAACTGTAAAACCCCTAACCTTAACCCTAAAAATGCCAAAGTCGGTTTAAAGACAGGCGGAAGATAAACTCGTCACATCTCCCACCCCACCGCCGCCTGAACCTACCAGCCTCTCTTTCCTCGTGTGTGTCTCCCTGGCTTTCTGTTTTTCACAGGTACCACAGGAAGCTGAGGTGAGTGACTGAGTGACTTGGCATTTCAGCAGGCGATGATCTGCTCCCTATTTCTGCCAGGGCAAAGGACAGGACAACACTGATCGTGCATACCGATTTCCCACAAACACTAAAAGGCTGTAAATGTGTCTCTGACTACTGGTTCTTACAGCGAATTGAAAAAGAAAAAGCAACAATATACTGTTGAAACATTTAAATATACCTATTTGTGCCGTTTTTTGTTGTGCCGTTGGAATACAAATACAAGCAGAAATAAGCAGTAGGAAAACCCCTCCGGCTGTCGAAGTAGTGGGGTAGAGTGTCATGTTAGATGGCATGTATACTATGCCCAGTACTGCACAGCTGCTTCCATGATGAATGGGTCTATAACAGAGCCAAAACCAGAAATCAGCATCAGTGTGAGTCCATGTGCATTGTTGTGTGTTTGTGTATGCACTGTTGGATTGTGTGTGTGTATGTGTGTGTGTGTGTCCTAAGGTGGGCGTAGGACAGTAGTCTTAACACCAGACAGATTAGAAAACCGATTTCCTGGAGATGCTGACACACAAAAATACTTTTTTCTTTTTCTTTCAGTCATTACACCAGTCTAAGCTTGCTATTTTTTTGTGGTGTTTTTTTTTTTTTTAAAGTATCTTAAAATAAACACATATAAAACCCTGGAGCAGCAGATTGTGGGGCTAAAGAGGGATCAGCCCAAATAAATATATAGTTGAAAATTGATGTTGATGAAATTGATTAGTTGTTAACTAACCATGGTAACCTCTTCTGACAGTCCGTAGTAGTAGTAGTAGAATGCTTAAAATTAACTAGGTTTTATGATGTGCTGTTTATAGCTGTTCTGAATGGCAGGTAGATTTTTGGGGGGGGGCTTTCAAACAATCTCTCTATGAATGCATCCATGGTGTTGTTCACACACAAAAAAAGGATGAGGTGTGTGAATAATGAGAAAAAAGACAGAGCTTGAGGGAGAACTTACTTTCTCACCTCCGCTGTTGATTGTTGGCTTTATCAAAAGCACAGATGGTCAGAGGCAGCCTCCCCTAAAGACGAGGCTGACTCCAGATTCAGGGCCAATGTAGTGATGTCTGGACACCGGACCCTAGTGGGTCAAAACCAATACCTACAATCTTCTAATGCAAACCCCTGAAAGTTAGGAGCAGTTGGAGGGTGCACGAGTGAACACCCGTCTGACCAGGTGTCTTGTATGACTCAGCATGTACTGCAGTCAGTAGTGTACGCACTTGTACTGCTCCCTCTGTCCCTCTAAAGACACACTGCCCCCGGCTGCTGACTGACTGGGGTTTATGTAATGTAATTGTGTTTGCTGAATGCACACAGAATGAGATGTGCCGCGTGTGAACGTGGGCATGGACAAAGACTTAGCATGACAAAGTGATACAGTATGTAGGCGGGTTGGTGCATGAATATGTATCTTCGTCCAGCAAAGTACTGTATGCTGTGATCATTTGTCTGGCCTGTCTGTGACTGTGTGTGTGTGTCATGCCTTGCATTTATGTCACGTACCTCTCGTTAGACTACATGACAGTGCCAGCAGACTCAAATGCTGAACAGTGTTTGTCCAAGGCAATAAAAGGTCAGGAGTGCTCAGCGGGAAGTAAGCATGTGACTGCAGGGTCGCAGATTCGTATTTCTGGGCAGGCAACAAAAACTAGAAACGGTCTCTCCCATAAAGGAACACTCTGAGATTACTGAGTATTGTTTCATCTGTGTGTATCCAGTAAAGTGATAGTGTAGGTATGATGTCTTCTCATCCGACTGTGGGATTGACAGCAAACAGTAACATTCCTCAAAATGTTGAGCACCGCTCTCCTGCTGAACCCCATGCTGATTATAAGCCAACGGTTTTTAATTCCATCATGTAGTAACAATATTTAGGAAATCCTGGAATGAATCCCAAGCAGTATGTATTTTTCCTTTCCTTTATTTATTTTCCTTTACCTATATGTGTAATAAAAAACATACAATGATTAGGTGTATCCATATTTTTTTTTTACTTATACTGTACATGACTTATAAATATTAAAATCTCGCGTCAGATACATGTGCTTTAGTTGAATGTAGGAATTTATATTATACAAATATAATTATAAAATATTTGAAAAACTGACATTAGATCAAATATATGTCTAAACATATATAGCCCATTATTTAATATATGTTCATGTATGGCTAAATATCAGATTTATCTATAGGGAAACATTAATGTTAAAGAAGCAATAGGACATATTAATACACAACAAAATAATAGTAAGAAATATGGAACAATATTAAATAATGTTACCAATCAATACCAAACATGACTAATACGTATTAACACTGTTATTCAAAACTTTTATTATGTATAAAGAACTATACTGGGTATTTTCAGATTCTCCTTCACCCAGAGAGGTCAGAGTTCAGGGTTCAGGCCTCAAGCTGGACGTGTTTACTGTTGTCCTTGAACCATAAAGACCCGCTGCCAGCCCAAATCAGAAATATTTCTAGCACTCAGACATACACCTACCTTTTTTGAAATTATAAATTAGGATCCATAGATTTCAATTAAACAGTATTGTCATATTGCTGCAGTCTCTAAGTCTTTGCTTCTACTTCAAAGACAAGCGCTGTATTTGAGCAATAATCCAAGAGAGGCCATTACTTTAAGGAAATGATACCACGGCTGATCCATTCGCTTCCTGACACTGTGATATGAGCTCAATATATCACAGCGTGCAATGCGCTATTGCTTTTATATAAAATTTAACTTATTTCCACATATTTTTTACTAGCACCACACAAAACTGTGTACTGTGTACTAATTTAATTTATTGAGAGAGCCTGAAACACAGCATCACCTTGAAGGGTGAACCTCAGAGAGAGGTCTGTTCATTAGGTTGAGGTGGTTGGTTCTCTTCAGGCTGCTCTGGATTGATCACAGTAGGCAGAGTCTTTATCAATGCTTGTTACAATGCTGCCATTTCTCTCTCACTACCATCTAGTAATTTGAATCTGTGGTACATGACAGCCACAGAGCAGTCAGACCAAGGCATCTTTTAAAGTATAAATAATGACACACTTTTTTTTGTACATTGATTGAGGTTGCAGCTGTCCTTGATTTAAGTTCCACACATTTAACATCTGACATTCTGCTGTCTTACAAAGCACAATTTGGCTTATTTAAAAGTAAAGTAAAGTATCTCAGAGAAGCAGGCTCCTCTTTGCGCAATTTCCTCCTGATTAACTTCTTGGTCACTGCTAAAAGATATCGGTCCTCATGTCACGACATGCCTTTGTTCCCCCCTTTTGTTTTACAGTGTTTCTTCTGTGGACTTTCTTTCTTTTTTTCGTTTTCCGTGTTCCATTTGTATTTGTTGTCTTGTGATTTATTCCTTGTTTACTGTTTTATTTTGAAGTAGTCTTATCTTTCTAGTTTCTAGTAACCTCTAGTTACCTCCACTTCCTTGTGTTTCCATCTTTTCCCCAGTACCCGTCCACCCCAGCTGTGTCTTGTTCCTGTGATTAGTTCTGTGTATAAATGTTCCTGTGTTTCCTTTGTTTTATACCTGGATTTATCTTCGTGTCGTAAGTTCTTGTTTTTTTATAAATACCTCTGGACAATTATCCTGCTTCCTGGCTCTGCAATAGCTGGGTTTGGGTCCTTCCCTCGTGTCTTTTGTGTACCAGCCATGACACCTCATGTTGTATATTTTTCCCATGTCAGGTTACCGAAATAAAGTGCAACGCATATTTTGGGTAAGTCATTACCAGATAACACTTTCAACTAAACCCATACATAAAGCACCAGTTTAGAAAGGATGCAAGGCCAAGGTATCAACAGACATGTACGAATGAAATTAATAAATAAATAAGTAAAATAAATAAATGAAAAAACATACATTTTAAAAACTCTTAATCTTCCATATTCATACACAGTATACAGTGCATACATAAATACACATACCTTCACATCAGCAAATACTGTATACAGTATGGAGACTTAAAATAGACTCAAAAGAGTGAAGCCATTCTGTGATGCAGGTTTTTCTCTATAAACATGCAATAAACCCACAGAGTTTGTATTAAAATTTAAATTACATTTGAATTTGACTTGTACATTATTAAAGTAATATTCTCCATGCACTTTACCTCTTTTCACACTTGCTTTTTCAATTTTCTTACTTCAACCTTGACCCTCACAAAAATCAATTGATCTGTTGCAGTCCAAAATCACATGTGCAAAAATCACCTGTTAGATAACACTCTCTCCACAGAAGTGCACCATATCTTTCTCATAAATTGAGATTGCCAGGGGAGTACATATGCAACCAAATAGTTTGATTGTTCTGCCAATGTTTGTCGGCCCTTTCCCATTCATCAACTATACTATTTACCTCTAACTTATCTCTTTCCAGTAGTGCTCCTGATTGGATGGTGATAGCTAAATCCTGTCCCATTATGTATGTGTTGTCAGATAGCATTGAACGTGAAGATATCAACTTAATCACTGCTCACAATACCCAAACTCTACGTGAAGTTGGGAAAAAGCCTTCAGGGTGCTACCTTCACACTGTTGATTGACAGTGATAATGTCCTTCTGTGTTCACTCGCTAAAACCTTTATCCATTGGAGCGGGAATACAATTATCTTATTGTTGTTGCTCTATCCTGCCAGTTGAAAAAAATATATATCCTGCCTTAATAACACCTGTCCCTTTCTCCAGATGTTCTGGGTAAAAAAGTATTCTGTCTCCTGCACAATAAAAGGGATGAAATTTCTCCGTTTGTATTTTTCTTGTGCCATACAAAACAAACAAGAACATATGTCATTTCTGTCAACCACAATACCAAATACATATTTTTTTGATGGCTATCTATGTGACTGGAATTTTAACAGTCAGTCATATTTCACAATTTGATACCTCACAATTTATGTCCAACCTAAGCATTCAATGTCAGTGCTGGAAGTAATGGGTGTTTTAGTTGCCTAACGAGTTTTGCAAAATCATCCAGTATCGATGTTCTTGGGGCAGTAATGTTGTAATGGTAATGAGAGGCACAAACTAGGGCTTGCGTGGTTTTTACAAAAAACACAACAGAGAAAACAAGTTTGTGACTTTTAGTTTATTTATTCAAGGCTCATATTATTTATTTTAAATGTATGAACAGAAATAACCATGAATGGTTAGCACAATATAGAGAATGTATTATCCTAGATCTGTTTGGCAGTTACTCAGTTTCACAAATTATGACTTATTGATCTAACGAACAAAGGCAAGGACATTTAGAAATTGCCCACCAGTGTACATATTCTGTCTATTGGAATGAGACATGAGAAAGTCTGCAAACTTTTATACCTGAGTGAAGCAAAAGTGTTCCCAGAATCTTTTGTTTTCCAACTGAGCTGCTGTTGGTTGGATGGATGGGTGGATGAGTAGATGGCAGGCATATTCTGTTTTTTCTCCTGTGGAAGAAAACTTGGCCTCAAGTCTGCCAGCATGACTAAACACGGAGCCTTTAAGTCTCAAGAGTCCTCTAATAGACGTAAGAATAGATAGTCATTATATATAATATCTCCTCAGCTCCCACATTACATCTTAATAATGCCACCTTCCTATTACACACACAATACCAGGGTCCTGATATGAAAGCCAGAGCGACACCTCAAAATAGTCGTGCGCTCACTGTATCACCTTCCGTGGAATTAGGCCTCAGGCAAATGGCTTAACAAGATTAACTGGCCAACCAATTTAACAAAGGCACAGTAATTGTTTAATGAAGATATTGAATATGCAGGGAATATTGTGTTCCATAAGCTATGACTTAATAACTGTCCCCAGTCCAAATGAGAGCCATCCTTTACAATACTAACTGCTGTTCCAAGAGCTGCTGACAGCAACAATAAAGCTTTTCTTTTTTTCCCTTTTTTTTATGCGGTACTGTTAACAAAAACATTACAAAAACACAATATGAAAGGTTCTTTCTCCATAAAAGCAATAAAAGTTGAATAGGAGTGTCCTTGGGAACAACGTGTAAGTTATGTAAAGTGTTGGCTTCTTTAATAAGTTTTGAATTGGAGATTATTTGTATTTTTTATTTCGTTAGCATTCATACAGGAAGAAAGCAAAGACTGTGTGCAACAACCAGGATCAAACTAACAGAGGTAAATAAATTGTGTATAAAACAGATGAAAGCAGTGCTTTTCAGCTCTCTCAGTCCACCCAGAGATGACCTTGACTTTGAAAACACAAGGCAGAGGAGTCCAACCTGGAAAATTCGCATCCCACTACAACACTAACCACTTCATGGTTTTCTGGCAGCATGATGAAACTTCCTTGAAATCTCCTGCAACGTTGAAATGTCACTCATCCTATTAGTGTGTGCATTGGAGGGTGCTGAAGTGTATTGCGTGTGCATGAGTTTGTCCTGCTCGCCGTTGAAACATACATAATGACCCCCCCCCCCCCCCCGTAAAATTTGGTAAAACATAGGGTCAAATGCTGCATTCAGATTGCATGTCAAATATGGTAAGTAAAAAGTATTGCCATCCCTGTATCTATTGTTATGTCTAGTATTGCGTCAATACTCGATTCTTCCACACCACACACAAACACAGTGTCGAGGTGAAAGTGTTGGCTTGCCATTAAGGGAGAATTTAAAAAAAGGCATTAAACATAATCCGAGATTTTAAGAATCTTCCTGGCGACAGAGTTCATTCGAACTTTTCATCAACTTTCTACTGAAATATCAGTTAAAAGGAGTGGGCAACCAATTTGAATGGTATCTGAACAGTTATCTGTAATGTGACGCTACTATGTCACCTACCAAATGGTGACGGAATAGTGTTTCCAGCATATATTCCCTGGAGAAAGAAACACAGCAGTGTGTTGTCTAAGTGTTAAAAACAAAGTCCACGAGCAGCAGTTGTCTCCGTCCTCAAAGTCTTTCACGTTCCGAACTTGGTGTACCCGTGGATGCTGGCCCACTGCAGCTCCTCACACCTGCACAACATCACACTTAGCAGAAAAAAAGGAGGAATTACAGTAAACTTAAAAAATAAAAGCTTTCCAATCCATCTAATTTGAAATAACTCTTTCGTCAAACACTTTTATGAGAGTAAAACAGAGGAAACGTTTTTTTTTGTTTTGCTTTGAATCTTGAATAAATAAATAACTTTTAGCTTTAAGCTACTGAAATTACAAAATGCACAATACTGGAACTCAATTCTATTCTCCATTACATTAAGGTGGAGGCAGTAATCTCAGTTAGAGCTCTCAAAACCTGGTGAACTGACCCTTTAATCTTAACCCTTAGCTCATTAGCACTAAAAGAACTACTAGAACCGTAAGAGTCATTTTGACCATTTGAATTCCAAACTCTATAATCTCTCATGAAAAATACCCGATTAAGAGATGAATGCAGTTATGCTGTTACAATATCTTTTAAAAAACAAAATAACACCAAAATGTAAAGTTTGGCCAGAAGTTTAACTATGTATTTATCAATATGCAGACAATCGCATTGTACTTATTTCATATATTCACCGCAGTATTTTTCTGTAGGGTAATAACCATCAACTCAACTCAACTCAACTTTTTTTATATAACACCTTTCATAGTTACAATTAATTAAAAAAATAAGAAAATTAAAAATGTCTTAGAAATTAAAAACAAGGAAAAAGAGATAGCAATAAAACATTAGTGAATACATATTGCACAACAAGGAATTAAAACCATGAACACAATAAAACAGTCTCTTATTAAGATCAATAAATAAAAGTCAATAATAAATAAATGAATACCAGAACAATGAAAAAAACAATGAGCTATCACACTATTCCAAATTAAAAGCAACATTAAAAAGTTATGTCTTTAATCCCCTTTTAAAAATACTGAGAGAGCTTGCCAGTCTAATGTGCAAAGGCATTGAGTTCCACAGTTTAGGGGCGTAAAAACAAGAAGCGCTCTCCCCGGTACATTTATGGGACACATGTGGAACACTTAAAAGAAAAACAGTGGAGGATCTTAGTGATCTGGGTGAAACATAAAATGAAAGAAAGTCTCAGATGTAGGAAGGAGAACGGTCATTTAAAGCTATATAAACCATTAAATGAACTTTAAAATCAAGTCTAAAAGAAACAGGGAGCCAATGCAGTGAATTAAGAAGTGAGGTGATGTGATCCATTTTCTTTGCTTTAGTTAAAACTCTGGCTGAAGCATTCTGAACTAGCTGTAGTTTTCTTATAGTCTTTTTGGGTAATCCAGTAAAAAGAGAATTACAGTAGTCTAAACGGCTAGTAATAAAAGCCTGAGTGAGTATTTCGGCATCTTTCTTATTTAAAAAAGGGCTCACTTTGGCGATATTCCTTAGATGAAAAAAGATGTTTTAATGACCTTGTTAAAATGAGAATTAAAATTTAAATCAGAGTTTAATATCACTCCCAGGTTTGTAATGTTGGTTTTAATCTGTTTGCTAAGGCCACCAAGCGTTAAGTGCATTTTTTCTCTCGCTGCCTTGGGTCCTATGAGAAGAATCTCAGTTTTTTCCTCATTTAGCTTTAAAAAGTTTTTATCTATCCATACATTAATATCGTTGAGACAGGCATTGAGAGTATTGAATGCACTGGGGTCATTTGGCGAGACAGAGATGTACAATTGTGTATCATCGGCATAAAAATGGTAATTAACATGGTGATGGCTAATAATCTTTCCAAGTGGGAGCATATATAATGAAGACAGAATTGGACCAAAAATGCTTCCTTGAGGTATACCATATTCTAAACCATCTGAAACATGAGCAGCCAGGCTGACCAAAAACTTTCTATCAGCTAAATATTAATATTAATCACCTATACACGATTGCTGTTTGCTGACTTCAGCTCAGCTTTCAACACTGTCATCCCCTCCAAGTTAATCACTAAACTTGGAGACCTGGGCACCAACACCTCCCTCTGCAACTGGATTCTGGACTTTCTGACTAACAGACCACAACATGTTAGGTCAAGCCACACCTGCTCCACCACTGTCTCACTCAGCACTGGTGTGCCACAGGGCTGTGTGCTCAGCCCATTCCTCTACTCCCTCTTCTCCTACGACTGCAGACCTGTGCATGGATCCAACACCATCATCAAGTTTGCAGACGACACCACGGTGATTGGTCTCATCAGCAACAACGATGAGACAGCCTACAGGGAAGAGGTACAGCACCTGGCCAGATGGTGCGCCGAAAATAATCTGCTCCTAAACACCAACAAAACCAAGGAGCTCATCGTGGACTTCAGGAAGGAGAAAAGAAGCACGCATGCCCCCATCCACATCAACGGGATGGACGTTGAGCGTGTCTCCTGCTTCAAGTTTCTGGGGACCCACATCTCGGAGGACATGTCCTGGACCACCAACACCTCCAGCCTTGTCAAGAAAGCTCACCAGCGCCACTTCTTCCCGAGGACACTGAAGAAGAACCATCTGTCCTCAGCCATCCTGGTGAACTTTTACCGCTGCGTGATTGAGAGCATCCTAACCAACTGTGTCACAGTCTGGTATGGGAGCTGCTCTGTTGCGGAGCGTAAGGGACTGCAGCAGGTGGTGAAAACTGCCCAATGCATCACAGGAACTCCACTTCCAGCCATTGAGGAAGTCCAGAGAAAACGCTGTCTGCGTTGAGCTCGCAGCATTCTTAAGGACGCCTCCCACCCTGCGCAAAGACTGTTCTCCCTCCTGCCCTCAGGCAGGCGCTTCAGGAGCTTCCGGACAAGGACCAGCAGACTGAGGAATAGTTTCTTCCCTAGAGCTGTGTCCTTATTAAACTCTGCCCTCTGCTGACCAACCCCCCCCAACCACCACCACCACAACACAAACCCCTCAACTCATTCCACACCATTTATTATCTGTAAAATACTAATTTATTATCTGTATATCAGTACTTACTACACTTCTGGTTGGATGCTAAACTGCATTTCGTTGCTCTGTACTTGTACATGTGTAATGACAATAAAGTTGAGTTTTATCGAATAATCACCCACGATGGCGCCGCAGGCGGTCGCCTTGGTGTGTTAGTGCACGTTACTTTTTCTTATTTTGTGTGTAAACTCAGTGTTTTGCTACAGCTCTTTCACCAGAGAAGAGCTCATGAACATCAGGGCTACAATCCCTGTGGATTTAATTCCCACTTTCATTGCTTCATCCGTGGAATTACTGGACATTCTGGTCAAAGGTGCCCTCACCTTTGTCCACACAGCAAAACGCCTAAAATATTTCTTTCCAACGTGCGTTCACTGTGCAATAAACTGGGTGAACTTCAGCTACTGTGGGGAAAAACAGTGACTTTTCTACATCTTCCGTTCTGTGCTTCACGGAGACGTAGTTGTGTGGATCGATCCCGGATTCTGCGCTGCTGCTGGCGGGTTTTCAACTCCACAGAGCGGATTGCCACACGGAACTTTCCGGCAAGACGAAAGATGGAGGAATCTGTTTTTATACCGACAGTGGTTGGTGTAACAACGTGACAGTGATGCTGCAACACTGTTCTCCTTCTCTGGAAGCATTTATTATCAACCGCAAACCTTTCTACTCCCCCCGTGAGTTCGCTTCGTTCATTCTGGTCGGTGTTTACATTCCGCCGCATGCCAACGCGCAAGAGGCCCAGCGCACGCTCGCCGACCAGATACTGAACATAGAGCGGACAAACCCGGACTCCCTAGTTATTGTCCTTAGGGACTAACACACGAACTCCCCAAATACCGACAGTTTATTAAGTGCCCCACCAGAGAGGAGAACACCTTGGATCACTGCTACACCACAGTCAGCAGGGCCTACCACGCCGTCCCCCGAGCTCCACTGGGTAACTCTGACCACATCATGATCCACCTGATTCCTGTTTATAGGCAGAAGTTAACGCTCTGCAAACCAGTGGCGAGGACATCAAAACAATGGACTAGTGAGGCTGTGGAGGAACTTCAGGTGTGCTTGGACTGTACTGACTGGGATGTTTTCAGGACTGCCACCAACAGTCTGGATGAGTTCACAGAGGCTGTGACGTCCTACATCAGCTTCTGTGAGGACAGCTATGTACCATCACGCACCAGGGTGAGTTACAACAATGACAAACCCTGGTTCAAAGCCAAACTCAGACAGCTAAGGTCACACAAGGAGGAAGCATACAGGAGTGGAGACAGAGGCAGGTTCAAAGAGGCCAAGGTTTAGCAAGGAGATGAGAGAAGCTAAACGTCTGTACTCTGAGAAACGACTCTGCTTCTGTCTGGAAGGGGTTCAGACAGATCAACTACAAACCCAGAGCCCCCCACTCTGCTCACGACCTGCGCCTGGCCAACAAGCTGAACAAGTTCTACTGTCGTTTCGAAAAATAATGGGACAGTCCTGACATCATCCCCCATGACTCCATGGTCTCTCCACAACTTCACACCTCAGAGGCCCCCTCCTCCCCCTCCACAGTGACACCTCTCTCAATCCTGGAGAGGGATGTTAACAGACTATTTAAGAGACAGAACCCCCGCAAAGCAGCTGGACCAGACTCTGTCTCTCCATCCACCCTGAAGCACTGTGCTGACCAGCTGTCTCCGGTGTTCAATGATATCTTTAACATCTCACTGGAGACATGCCACGTACCAGCCTGCTTCAAGACTTCCACCATCATCCCTGTTCCCAAGAAGCCAGGGGCCACAGGACTTAATGACTACAGACCCGTCAACCTGACTTCTGTGGTAATGAAGTCATTTGGGCGCCTTGTGCTGTCCCACCTCAAATCATCACTGACCCACTCCTGGACCCCTGCAGTTCACCTACAGACCCAACAGGTCTGTAGATGATGCAGTTAACTTGGCCCTCCACTTCATCCTCCAACATCTGGACTCTGCAGGAACCTACGCCAGGATTCCAGTCATTTCAAGGCTGTGTTCTTTCCCCTCTACTCTTCTCCCTGTACACCAACAGCTGCACCTCCAGTCACCAGTCTGTCAAGCTCCTGAAGTTTGCAGATGACACCACCCTCATCATGCTCATCTCTGGTGGGGATGAGTCTGCCTACAGGTGGGAGATTGACCATCTGGTGACCTGGTGCAGCCAAAACAACTTGGAACTCAACGCTCTCAAGACAGTGGAGATGGTTGTGGACTTCAGGAACAACCCAGCCCCACTCACCCCCATCACCCTGAGAGACTCCCCAGTTGACACTGTGGAGTCCGTCCGTTTTCTGGGCTCCATCATCTCCCAGGACCTCAAGTGGGAGCTGAACATCAGCTCCATAACCAAGAAAGCCCAGCAGAGGATGTACTTTCTGCGGCAGCTTTAGAAGTTCAGCCTGCCAGAGACGATGATGGTGCACTTCTACACTGCCATCATTGAGTCCATCCTCACCTCCTCCATCACCATCTGGTACACTGCTGCTACTGCCAAGGACAATGGCAGACTGCAGCATATCATTCGCTCCGCAGAGAGGGTAATTGGCTGCAATCTACCATCTCTCCAGGACCTGTACACCTCCAGGACCCGGAGGCGTGCAGGGAAGATTGTGGCCGACCCTTCCCACCCCGGACACAAACTGTTCGAGACTCTCCCCTCTGGCAGGAGGCTGCGGTCCATCAGGACCAAAACCTCTCGCCACAAGAACAGTTTCTTCCCGTCTGCAGCCGGCCTGATCAACAAGGCCATTAATGCACAGACCCCCGGCGTAATTCATTACATTAACGCACACTTGTGGACTACAGTTAAAAATTCAGTTTTATTCACTATCATCTAAAAATATATATATTGCACACATTTAGTAATTTTTTTTCATATGCTGTACTGTAAATTATATTTACTACTACTTAGCACTAGTATTCTAGTAATTTAATACTACTCTATTTATGCATACGCTGACCTTTGCACCTTGCACTACTTGTCTGTGCTTGTCTGTAATTGTCTGTACTTGTTACGCACCAATACACCACAGCAAGTTCCTTGTATGTGAAAACCTACTTGGCAATAAACCCAATTCCGATTCCGATTAAATATGATCGAAACCAATCTAATACCATGTCAGAGAGACCTACCCATTTCTCAAGTCTGTCAATTAAAATGTTGTGATCAATTGTATCAAAAGCTGCACTTAGGTCTAAAAGAAGGAGGACAGCTACATCATTTGCATCCACAATGATTCTCAGGTCGTTTACGACTTTCAGTAGGGTGGTCTCTGTGATGTGGTTTGCTCGATAACCAGATTGGAAACTTTCTAAAATGCTATTGTTGGTTAGGTGAAGAAACAGTTGATTTAAAACCAACTTCTCTAAGAGCTTCTCAAGGAAAGGTAGATTAGAAATGGGTCTGTAATTGTTTAGCTCTGAGTTATCTAGATTAGATATCTTCAGGAGAAGTTTTACCATAAAAGTCTTAAAAGTTGTGGGGAAGATGCCTTAATTTTTAGTTTACAATACTTGTTCTTACTTGGGAAAGGCCTTGGAAGCAAGATTTAAAGAGCTTGGTTGGGATGGGGTCTAAAACACATGTAGAAGACTTCATCCTGCTAATGACTTCACTGACGGCTTCTTCTGACATCATATCAAATGATGACATCATAGATGGAGGCCCATTGGTAGGAAGGTCCCAACAAGTTCCAGTGTCTGCATTTACAATGCTGGCTCTAATAAAAACTACTTTCTCTTTAAAAAATGAAGCGAATTCTTCGCATTTAAAAGTTGATGAGTTATTATGTAGTCTGAAAGTAGGTGATGGATCTAGAAGACTGTCAATTGTGGCAAAAAGCACTTTGGGATTATTTTGGATATCAGAAATATTCTTTGAGAAATGGGCATGTCTTTATTTCCTTACTGCATTATTGTACATAATAACCTGATCTTTGAATATGTCTAAGTGAACATGTAGTTTACTTTTTCTCCATTGTCTCTCAGCTTTTCTACAGTTTCGTTTCAACTGACAAATTGCAGCAGTTTTCCATGGTAATTTGCGGATTAATTGGTTAATTGGTTTGTGCAGGAGCAACAGTATCTAAAATCAATCTTAATTTCTCATATAAATCATCAACGAGCTCATCAACTAAACCAGAGTTGGACGGAGGAAAGGTATTTACTAGATTTGAAAATCTGTCAATGACTTTGTTGTTAATGTTACGCTTCACAACAATAGAAGTCTCTGGATGGTCGTATGGATTAAAAAGAGTAGTGTTAAAAAAGATACAAAAATGATCAGAGACAGGGACCTTGGCAATGGATGAAATGTCAACATCAATACACCGAGTAATGATTAAATCCAGTGTATTCCCATGAATGTGGGTTGCACTGTGTACATGCTGAACCAGGTTGAGACGAGCAACAAGATCTAAGAAATCCAAAGCCCTGCAATCAGTGGAGTCATTGACATGAAAGTAAAGTAAAAGTAAAATAATTCTATCATGAGTGGTAAGAACAATGGACATAAAATCATAAAACTCGGATAAGAAGTTGCTATCATGTTTCGGTGGGCGATAGACAGTCACAGTGAGTACAGGCTGTTGTGCTTTGATAACCATTGCCAAGTATTCAAATGTTAAAAAATTGCCTTAATAACACTGAGTGCAGGTAAAACTACTAGAGAAAATAGTGGCGATTCCGCCCCCTCGTTTATTTTGTCTACTGGAGTATAAGAAGGTAAAATTAGGAGGAGAAGACTCTATCAAAGTGGCTGAAGCAGGTGAAGTCAGCCAGGCCTCAGTTAAAAATAAAAAGTTAAGACCATGTTCAGAAATAAAATCATTAATATAAAACGTCTTGCTAGAGAGGAATCCAATATTCAAAAGTGTGAATTTAATTGGCTCTGGTCTGGGCCACGCTGGGACTGACCGAGTCAGACCGATTTTCACCAGGTTGTGTTCATCCCTGCCATAACGACGGATCGGTGTGACGTTAACGTGCGATACTGAGCTGTGGAGAGTGGGCCTGCCCCCGCTATTTATGTGTGTCATTGCAACAAGTAACACAAAGTTCATAACTGAAGAAGTATGGTAGGAACCGCTGGGTGTTTTTGTGGACTGATTTTGGAAAATGACTGAACTATGACAGATTCCTACATGATGTGGATGTCAGTCTTTAAACGATTTACAAGACTTCTGTGTAAGTTCAATATTGTCGGCCAATAGTTGTTTACCTTGTCTGTTAAGATGGAGTCTATCCCATGCAAAGAGGTCAGGTCGTTTCCAAAAAGCATGGAAGTTATCCACGAAAGGGATTCCCATTGCACAACACAGCCCTTTAAGCCAGATATGCAGCTGACGCATCTGGCTGAATTTCACATCTCCAAACCGTGGAGAAGGCGGGGGTCTGGAAATAACACACTGTCTGCCAGAGTCCAGGACAGTGTTAACCAGTGTTTTAAAGTCCTCCTTCAACTTTTCAGATTGTTGTAACTTAATATCATTAGATCCTACATGTGTGACCACTCAAGACACAGAAGGATTATCCCGCAGCAGTTCATGGAGCACAGAATTAATGTCGAGTATCTGAGCCCCGGGATAACACACGGTTTCTGTGTTCGGACAGTAGACTTGCCGGACCATGGATGAGCCTACAATGAGACATGAGGGAGAGGGAGAAAGGGACAGGGTTTGGGCGTGTTGAGGGCCGTGTGTTGAGAACACATTGAGGGCATTTTTTCTCGTCATCTTCCCGTGGCAGAAACCACAGCCCTGGGATGCACCTCGGTAGGCCTGCGCTGCCTGTTCTGCCTAGATGGAAGAACCCGGGAGTCGGCAGGGCACAGGGATGGCTGCGGAGGGCTGGATGTAGACGCTGGAGGAGTAGCTCTGGCTATAACATCCCGTTCTCCCCAAGTGCTGGCCGAAGGCCCCGGAGTAGCATCCTCAACGTCGCCTGTGGCACTGATGGTGGACAAGGTGTCGGCAGCCACAGGTGCAGCTTTCGCAGCAGTTGCAGCAGCGGGACAACTCACATCGGCAGCAGCCATAGATATGTCAGCTGGGTGGGCCGGAGCTTCCGCAGGTAGAGCCCCAAAGCGGTTCGAGAGGTTGAGAGCTGGAGGTGAGGTCACCTGGAGCCCACTCTTCCTGCGGCCTCTGACCACCGCTTCTGTCCAAGCAGCCTGGGAGTTAGGGGTAGAGCAGGAGGAGGGTTTTGGACATGCCGGCATGTCCCACAGGATAGTGTCCGAAACAGCTGAGCTCATCGCAGCTAACTTTTTTGACTGAACAGAGACAGTGTCGATGAAACTGGACAGGAGAATATCCTACTGTTTTAGTTCATCCGATAGTCTGCGGATGTTTTCTTTGAGGTGAGTGATAGTCCTGTTTGCTATCTGGAGGTGGCAGCAGTCAATGCACGGCATGGTAGGGAATGTATGCCGGGAAATCACTCAATGAGAAAGCCGATAAAAGCACCAAGAAGCGTGACTCAGCAGGTCTGCTGACAGCAGGAAGCGGTACACTTAGGGTTCAAAGATCTCATTCACATTTTAGATTAATCTAGCATTACTCATTACTACTAATAATTATATGTATTTTATTAGATTATAAAACAAATGTGAAAAAAAAAACATAAAAGAATCCTCCACGAAAAGGTCAATATGACCACGTATGGCCGGAATGACTTAAAAATGATCACATTTCTTTTGCCTTTTGTGTAATTTACATAAAAATACAGACACTTTTAGGAAAGGTCAAGCACTAGTAGAATCGTGTTTTTTTTATTTAACAAAGTTTTTGCACATATACATTTGAAAACAGTGAAATTGACTGTCTTGGCACTTTGCAGGGTGGACTTGTGGTCCTCCCAAATATAGTAGCACGAGAACACAGAAGCACACAGACCAGAGCAGAAGAAAACATCTGAGGTAACCAAAGTAAAATGTCACAAAGCAACTTTTAATGAGAGTTAGAAAGATGTATTTTCCATGGCAGTTGGCAGGACTGTACGATCAGCTGCTATATCCCCAGCTCTCCAAACTCAAGTGTTCTCCTTAATTGGAGGTCAGTGTGAATCTGATGAGTCGGCTGCCATAAGCCTTAATTAATTCTGTGCTGAAAAGAAGCTCGCAACACCCACCCATCTGTTTGTCTTTAACCTACAAGTGAGAGATGGAAAAGGACGGGAGGAGACACGGATAAAAAGAAGGAGAGTTGTCTCGGCTCGGTCGGGATGGCCTTTAGCCACGACCGGCCATTACGCACTGAGCTCTTCGCAACCGGCAACCATGGACATTTGATGATGATGCGTGCGGTTTAGCAGACCCTGCCGCATGCCCGCAAGCTGTTTGGCACTGGACATTGACAGTGTAGAGGTGGAAAACATGATTGAGAATTCACTTGATGTGGGTTGTAACACTAACTCTTATTTCTCTTGGTCCCTCCCTCTCAATTTATGACATTTTGCCTTTATTGGACATTGACACTGTGAGAGACAAGAAACATGAGGACAGTGAGGGATTTACCACTGAAAACACTGATGAATACAAACCTGCATCACACAAACTGTTTGAGACTCTCTCCTCTGGCAGGAGGCTGCGGTCCATCAGGACCAAAACCACTCGCCACAAGAACAGTTTCTTCCCGTCTGCAGTTGGCCTGATCAACAAGGCCCGGGACCCCCACTGACACGGACCCTTATCCCCTCCCCAAATAGACACTACGCGTTACATTAACGCACAGACCCCCGGCGTAATGTGTTACATTAACGCACACCTGTTTGGACTACAGTTTAAACTTCTGCACAGTTTAGTTTTATTCATTATCGACTTAGCACTAGTACTCAGTACTTTAATACTACTCTATTTATGCATACACTGACCTTTGCACCTTGCACTACTTGTCTGTACTTGTCTGTAATTGTCTGTACTTGTTACGCACCAATACACCACAGCAAATTCCTTGTATGAAAACCTACTTGGCATTAAACCCAATTCCGATTCTGAATTCTGATTCCGATTCCGACAATGTAGAGCAGAACAGTGAAGGAGGCCAAGCGACGATATGGGAGGAAACTGGAGTCACGATTCCAACAGACTAATTCCAAACGCTTGTGGTGCCAGATACAGACCATAACGGACTATCAGCGATTAACCCTTTCAGTCCCAGGCCAAACATTTTTACTACTTGTGTGCAGTTGAAAAACTAATTTTTCGCAATTTAACTTTTTCAGGGAATGGCTTGCAAATGTGAGGAACATTAGCATCATAAGTAATAAAACGGCAAACCTTCACTTAAAGCAAATAAGTCAAACCATGTGTCTAACAATTTGAACGTAATAGAAATAAAGGGTTGACAACTACTATCTGAATTATTGACAGTGGCATCAATAGAAAGGGTGTAACAGTACACGGTTTGTACCTCACTTTTGGGGTCAATACAGCAGAGAAAATAAAAGAAATGCACAAAATCTTTTCATTTAAAAAATATTGTCAAAAAATATCAACATTTGTGGTTTACTGCCCATAATTTTTGTAAAACTCCATTCAAATATGCCAGTAATGTTCCATTGTCGACTTTAACCTGAATATTTTAAAATACAAATTAGATTAAACAAAAGTCCAGCATGTTTATAATCACCATAAATTGACCATTACAGGCAGCAGCATACTTTTACATTTTCGACATTGTTAGGTTGAGCAGCTGGCTTTTGTTAGACAACAAATCCTGAAAGGGACAGTTGTTACCGACATCGCAGGGGTCGGCTGCTTGTGTTGCCTGTAATTCCCCCCCGATGTAAGCCTCAAACAACCCACTGCCTGCCAGCCTTCACTTTCTTTCCTTTAGTCATTACTGCTCCCTTTGACTCACACAAGTCGCCTGATTTCATAGTGAGCTATTCCATTTCTCATTTCTCATTGGTGTTCACCATTCACAGTGTGGTCTATACAACCTGACTAGTGTGATATAGTTCACAGACAACAACTGTCACACTGCCAAAGTTGTCCTGGGTGGGATGCTCACAATGTATGTTCTCCACAAAGACTAACCTCAAAAGTCTCTCGCTTGTTACCTCCAAACTGGAAAACAGCCCTCCCTCTGCCAACTCATGGCCTTTGATTCACAAAATATGCCCACACATCACAGGAATGCAGCTTCTCACAAACAGGAGCACATGTAAACATTTTGCTGTTGTTTCTGGTTGGCAGTAAGACATTAATAGTGTGTGTCTGTGTGTTTGTGTGTGTGTGAGTGTGCCACCCAGGGGTCCCACTCTGAAACAGTATCCAGGTATTTACACCACAGAGTTCAGCTGAATGGGCAAGTCATAAGTATTTACTATCAGAACACACACACACACACACACAAACACTGAGATGGTGAAATGGTTTTGTATTTTGCATCAAAATAGTTTAGTGTTCTGTATTTCTGTATTTTAAAAATACTAAAACGGTCACATATATGCAAACTGACACGTTGGCAACTGGGCCATGTGGCTGGTAATTTGCCCCAGCTTGTTCGAAAGGCATGAGAACAGATTCAAAATGGTAAAGTTATCTATACAGTATAGCAAGCTGTTCTCAAAGCTAAGGCTAAGACACGTCAGTTTATTTGAACAACACTGTGGCTCATTCTAACATCTGGAAAGGCATGCTACAAAAGCATTTTCCTGCATTTAGCCACTAGCAAGCGAAGAGAAGAAATGGATACAGCAAGGATGGTAATAACAGAGAAAAGGAGAGTAAGATGAGAGACCGAGAATGGTGGGAAAACAAGAAAAGTGGTCAGGGGTTTGAGTTCAAGTAAGCTGGCATGCTTAGAAAAATTGCAGGTCACAAACAAATCAAAGAGGAGAGCGGCAGAAGTGGCTGCATGCGTTTTATAGCCTTTTCTGGTCACATTTTGGGTGTAAGTATAATTTAGTGCCAGATTACTGCTCAGATAAACAGCTTATTTTAGTTTATTAGTTAAAATGATTTTTTAAATATACTCCATCTCGTGAAAGGTTCTTTGCTCAAGTGAACCACAGTCCCAAAAAGAAAAGAAACTTCAAAAAATGATCCAAGGCACACTGTAGGATTTATGCAAAATTAAAATGCCTTTATTTTACATGGCAATATATTTAAAATGACCAACGCATTGCAACCAACATTGGTCTTCATCAGGATGAAGCAGAGCACATCTGAAGTTTCCAAAGAGCACCTTTTTAACTTGAGATCATCATCAATCAATCATTTCACTTTTTAGTGTAATAGTGTTGATTGATATTCTAATACTACATGGGCTATGTGCAATGTTCTCGTATATTTGAATACTTTAATATTTTTAAGTAAAAGTGTGTTTGATGATTTCATGCTACCTTGGAAATGTATTTGTGTTTTTAAAATACAAAAACACTGTAGTCTGTTTGCATACAAACAGCATGGTTGCTATATTTCATAGTTCAATTTGGTACACACACCCAGTAGTGCAACTGTGTACAGTGACTTATTAAAGTCCTAATGTGGAATTACTATAGTATATGCTATATGGGTAAAAGGTGTCTGAATGTAGAGTAGATACAATAAATCATATGAAATACACCAGAAAACAGTATAATAGTAATTTAAGTGATTTAATACAGTGTGATGAAACAGGGCCTGTTTAACCAGGCCCGGGCTGCAGGTACTGAGTGCAGGTCACCAATGTGTGGTGGCGCTTGGAGCCCAACACACAATCACTGTAGTAGCGCATGGAAAAGGTGAGAAAACATTCCTAGAAAAATTCTCTGGGCCAAAAAGACGCAAGTCGCTACACGGGCAGCTGGACTTTTTCAAATAGGAGTGTGTCTGTTCTGTCAGGCGCGTGTGAGATGGACAGCTGAAAAAAACGCAGCTGAAACTCCTCCCGTGTGGACACACGATACCAAAGGTATCCTTCCACCCAGCCACGTCCTCCAGCTCCTTCCTTGGGGGATCTCAACTGGGTACAATAAGGGCATTGTAGTCCATGTGCAGTACAGAATGTAGAATCCAGAGTCCTGGAGGTTGGAGAGGGAAAAAAGGGACAGCACTGGGTTAATGAGTTTGGGGTGTGTGTGCGCAGGTGTGTGTGGGAAGGTTGGGAGGGCGTCCTCTCAGCACGCGTTGGCCGTCGCCAGAGTTCCTGTTGTGGATACTGAGTTGTGTGGGCACAGAGGAGAGCTGGATGTGATTGTGAGCTGATTAATTGCTTTGGATTCTAACATTAGGCCATAGAAAGCACAACATATCTTGTTGATGAACTGAAAATTAATAGTTTTACCTTTACACATAATGTACGGACAGACACAAAAAGCAGAAGTGCTTCTATGTATGAGTGTACTTTATATACTTCTAATACTGTAGTCTGATAGTGCAGTATAAGATCACAAGCTCTGAATTTTCATGGTGAGGGAGCGACAGATGGTCTTACTGCGTGGGTCACTGTATGTATATGTATGTGTGTGTGCATGTGTTTGTGGCAGTGGGAGGGGTGTGTGTGTTCTCCTTCATACTGTGAAAACAGGTCCAGTGATTCTAACAGGGTGTAAATGCTTATCTTTGTTTATAAGAATGCTAGATAGCACATGCACATATGCCAGTGCTCAGGATGGCGTGCGCACACACACACACACACACCTCAACCCCCCCAGGCTACATTTGAGCTCCAAAGCGCCAAAGCATTTACATAAGAGCTGACCAGTACCTTTCAAATCTGCGTCACCTTATTTATTCTGAAAATGATGCTGTTACAGTGATAGCACTTTACAGTGTGACTACACTCTAAACATCTGACAGGCTCTGACAAAGCACAATTATAGACATCTTTCCTTCCTCCAGGATGGGATGGCGTCCTGTGTACTGATCCCAGGTGGCAGCAGGGACAGTCTCTCTATTAATACTGTGATGAGTTTGTTTTCATAAAATATTACGTTTGCGTATGCCAAACTGAATCAATTTTGGGGAAGAAAAAAAAAATAAAAATCACCCTTTTTTAAGGATGGGATTCCCTCCAGTGAGCCAACAAGGCTGAGACCACTTGTGTCCGCCTGGGTCTGCTTTGCTGTACAAGCAGGTGCAGCAAGCATCCACAGATGAGTAAGATCACTCCATTTTGCTTCATCATTTGTATTGCCTCTCGTGAAAGATATTTCTTCCATCTACTTCTCCAGGTCTTGGTGCCTAGGTATTTCCACGCCAAATAGACTATACAATCCCTCCATTGTGTTCTGGGTCTGCCCAGGGGGGAAATTCATCCAGGGGGGACCCCGATCAGATGCTGAACCACCGCAACTGCCACTCAGAGTTCCTTCTGATGTCTGAGCTCCTCACCCTCTCGTTGAGTATGGCCCCAGACTCCCTGTGAAGGAAACTCATTTTGTACATCCACGATCTCGTAATGTCAGTGATCCCAAAACCGTCGGGCCTGAGTGAGAGCTGGAAAATAGATCAACTGACAGCTAAACGAGGATACGATACATAACACAGAATCAACAAATAATATGCTCTAATGCTTGGACTGCATTACGTGCAACATCACTTCAATTATTACTGTAGGCATGGCATATTCACATTTGGGCCCACAGATGGGTGAATTAAAGGAAATCAGCTTTAAATGTTTTATTGCAAATGACTGTAATGTGAAAGGGGTCCCTCAGGGTGACAAAACCACAGAGGATTATCACCAACTGTCTCCCAGTCTCATTGTTTTACAGCCCACAACTTTACTGTCTTGGTTTAGTCACAGTAATTGTCAACCTGGTTTGCAGGCAGCTTTTCTTAACAAGAACCTCTGATAAACCCACTGTGGACTATCTGCCCAGCACCAAACAGCAGACTGACAAAGTCGGCAATGAACTGGTGGACTTAGTGGAGGCTGGAGCAGCTAATATTTCCCACAAGGGTTGGTGGAGCCCAAACCAGAGCTAAAAGAAAGTGAACATTGGACTTACATTCATCAAATCGACACAAACATTTAAGTTTATACAGTGGTCAATGTATATTTTGAATAGTGGAGTTATTTTTTATTTTATTTACTTGCTATTATTCAGTTTTAAAGTCAAGAGTCAGAAAGTACAGTTATTTTTTCATTGTTTGCGACAGGTGATAATGCCATAATGCAGTTTTGAGCGTGCATGGGTATGAATCGTTTAGGGAGAACGTGGCACTAATAAGATGCAGGAAGTCTGCGGAGGTTTGGATCAATACAAGTTTCTGGCTGTGTGAAGAAGGTGGGACGGATAATAGCGCTCCGCCCCTCGACAGGAGTTGGATCAGCCAACCAAAGGCCTGTGCAGCACGTTACTGATATGTTCGTGTCAGCTCCTCTGTGTACCTTTGCAACCGACAGTTATTAATTTCACCCATCTCTGAGTAGATCTTCAGAAACGCTTACACACATCTGCAGAGAACTAGAAAAATAATTCCAGCCTTAGCAGGGCAAATACCCTTTGTACATAGCTCTTTTGACCATGATTGTCTCATTTCTGTCAAACACTTCCTGCAGTAAAGGACATGTTTTATGCATCTTCTACAGCTTATATAGAACGCCACTCCATGCTAATTTATGGGAACATAGTGTCATCCAGCACTTCTATCAGTTATGATGACACTTCACTCACCAAATTACTGTAACTGCTGAGTGTAGCTGAAATACTAATAATAATTGTGACAAAGGGGTTGAGAACACATCATTTGTCTCATAGCTCATCACCATGCCTACAGAATTAACCATGCTTGTTTGCATTTCATTAATTAGTTAGTTATTCTCTTGGTTTGTTACTTACCATATCCACCATGTGCTGTCCAGAAACAAAAGGAGGAAGTGCCCTAACAAACTCCAGTATTTAAACACTGGATGACATCATCAGTGATGTCATTGGATTAAACGAAGTGTGGGTGGTAGTGGGTCAAGTGAGTGAAAGTATTTGTTGATTT
Source organism: Lateolabrax maculatus (assembly GCA_031216445.1). Lineage (NCBI taxonomy): Eukaryota > Metazoa > Chordata > Actinopteri > Acropomatiformes > Lateolabracidae > Lateolabrax > Lateolabrax maculatus. The sequence goes on from CM062210.1 coordinate 20,656,008, forward strand.
GTAAACTAGTATGTATGGTTGGAGATGTAGGTATAGGGTAAATTAGGTGAATGAGGAATTTGTGTTGGAAGAAGTAGTGCAGAATTAGCACTTACCTGAGTTTAGGAGAGGTGGTAGTTTTACCTACTGACCTTTTATGGTACGGACTCCTGCTGATGAAAGGGACTATATAAGCAGATGCTTTGTGTGTTACTGGGACAACAGGGTGCAGCAGTGTACACGTGATGTTATGGTGATCTAAGTTCTGTTATGAGTTACATTTTATTCAGTTAAGCTAAGTTTTGTTGGTTTTGTATGTTTGTATATACTTTTTTTGTTACACATGTAGCATGGAGCCACTCTCATTTTTGAAAAAAAAATCACCTTTTCAAACCTGGACCAAGTTTTCGGGTCTGTCTCCTACCACTTTCCTAGCCACTCTGGTCAAGCTTCCTTACCATAATCTCTTGTTGAGTACTGTGGGTCAAAGTCGAAACAGGAAGTGGTTCTGTAAACTGTGGTAGGCAGTTGGGTTATAATGTTTGTCTTTCTTTTCCAGGTTTGACTAACCTGGATCACAACCTGTTTCTTGACCCATCTGACTTCATTGTAAAGGACATTGCCATGTTTCCAGACCTCAGCTTTTAACTTGCAGAATACAATCTCATTGCTCATAGGAATGATGGCCAAAACTACGTAAATAATAAACTGGATTCCCTTAAAAGGCTTTTAAAGGGAAGAGATAGAGTTCATCTTTGACCTTGGAAACAGGACTTTGACAAAGCTATCTCTACTCAAGATCCACTCACTAGCTTTTTCTTGAGCTTTCAATTGCATCTCATGGCCAGGTGGTTGTACATGGGTGGAGATGGTCACCCCTGCTCCCCCCTGTTCACAGACAGCTGACATTGTCTCTTCCTTGTGTTCATTCAATCCTTTTGGTATGAACCTTCATTCATTCAGTCCCCATATATGGTCAGATATGATTTATGATACATTCTTGTGTAACAACATGTCAATGGGACCACCTCTGTCAACTGATGAAGATTGTGAGATGTTGATGATAAATTAAGATCAGTTTAAAAATGTCCCCATTGTAAACCTCTGCGTGTATTTATGCATTATGTTGGTGTACAGTTTCTCTGCGTGCCTGGTGGAGGAGGTGGTAAGACATGATTTTTTGTTCTTCACTTTTCAAAAATGTCTCATCATCCCAATATATTCTGTGAGGAATATGAGGAAGGTAATTATACTGTAATCTGTACAGTTCTTATCAGCACTCAAAGGCACTACCTGATTCAACTTTGACCCACAGACTTATCATAACACTGGTGTATTATAGCAGACATTCCTTTTCTTATTCATTTACAATTCCACTCCCACAGAACTGGTTTATTGGGCTGTACGGATTGATTCACTTGCATCGATGCACCAATGATTAATTATGCTGATTCAACTGCATCCATCTTTTAAGAGAAATAATTGGATTGAGATTGGTTTCCGCACCAAGCAATATGAGATGCTTTGATTTAAACTAATCACCATTATTTAAACAAAGATGTAATGTTTTCCTGAAGAGCTCATCAGTAACTCTGTCATCAGGGCCTTTTCTTCTTTTTCATCTTTTTACTGTACTGTAAGTTAATTTCACAAACAAACAGAGTAAGTAGTAAGTTGTAGTAGCAGTTTACAGAGTAAAACCAAAAGTCACGTGAAAAATTCCTGATAAACTCTGAGCAGAAGAAAGATGTTAATTCAGCAGCTGCAGCAGATGAGAAGCTGCTGGTAAGTCTGCTGCCTCAGAGGGGAGAGAGGATACCCTCTGCACTCAGCTGACTCTCTGGAAAACATACATATTTCAAATGTAAACGTTAACTGGCCGAGAGTTAGGGGGTCACACTTGGGCTTGGCCCAGCAGTCTGTGAACGTACAACAATGCACAATACTGCAGTAGATCATAAGGATCACGCTATTATGGGTTACAGATACCATTATTGTACCTAGTTTAAAAAAAAAATGTTGCAACTACCTTAATTAATCACTGATTTAGTGCACCACCTGGCAAGCAGTCTAAGTGACCCAAATTAAACACGCCCACGATGTTACGTGACCAAGGTGCATGCTGGGTATGGCTAACATCGTACTGGCGAGGAACTTTCTGCTGTCTGTGACCGTTTCTGACTGCAGAGCCTCATTCAGCTCAAAGGGTTTGAAAACTTTGAGGAGCTCAGTGGGACAGAGAGTGGACTGGTTATAGTGGGACAGAGTGGACTGGTTATAGTGGGACAGAGTGGACTGGTTATAGTGGGACGGAGAGACAGAGGGGACTTGTTATAGTGGGACAGAGAGGCAGAGTGGACTGGTTATAGTGGGACGGAGTGGACTGGTTATTGTGGAGAGAGAGGCAGAGCAGACTGGTTATAGTGGGACAGAGTGGACTGGTTATAGTGGGACAGAGAGGTGGACTGGTTTGAGAATGAGCAAGAAGTTGAACCTGGAGCAGATTGTTGAGGAGTATATTTGTGATCTCATTATTCCCTGAGCCTGACCTCATGGTTCCTAAATCTGGATTCGTCACTGAAGGTGACCGGGCACTTCAGCTGTGGAACTCTCAAGAAGAGACTTAAATGAAGATACTTTGCCTGCCTAAGGCTCACTTTTATCATCTGGCTTTTTCTTAACTGGTGGCATTTGTTGTAACTCTTTAAATTATTTCATCTTTTTTTGTATCTTTAGTTTTGGATCTTGTTTACTGTGTTTTTATTGTAAAGCACTTTGTAAATTTGTTTGTAAAGACAAAGATATAACTTTAAGTTAATGGTATTATTATTCTCCTAGAAAACATATCCAGATATTGTATGAAATTATCAAGTGAAAATGCTGTTTTAAAGCCCATTGGGACAGGATTAAGAATATGGTGGGAGGTCTAGAATGAAATATTTACTGTGCTCTTCAGTAATCTAGATAAAAAGAAATTTTAACCATTGTGAAATGACAGGAAGCGATCTGTAATGGGCAGGCCGCAGGACTAGCCAAAAGAGAAAACCAGTTCCCACTGCCGTAGTTACCACGTAGGGTCTGGGCTACATGCCCCTGTGAATATCAAGTCTTAGGTCAACTATAATAAACTGGGTTAATAAAGATGAACGGAACAAGCAGTGCACTATAGTGTCAAAAATCTATAAAGATGTCATTGACACAGAGACATTGGAGGAGAGAACATCAGTATGAGTGAGAAACGTCAGACATTCATTACTCTTTTTAAACACGATGAATAACGCGTTTGTGTAGGTGTGCACAGTGTAGATTAATATGTAACATAACAGAATTTTTTCCAGAGGTTCAGCTCGCATTAATTAGTAGTCATGATAAGCAACCACAATGAAACAAATCATGCACAAAATGAGAGGGGAAACAAATTGGACTGGCAAGTGTAGGGTATAAGCTATTGCTATTTCACAGATAAAGACAGTGTCAACTGTTCAATCTCAAAACTTTTCATTTACTTTAGCTGAAGACTGGGGCAGATAAAAAGTCAGTGCAGCAGGGTCAGCTCACTGAGCCTCTTACAGAATCAATGCCACTGTTTGGAATATGTTCCAAAGAATTCTTTTAAAAGTAGGCCAAGGAGGTCTTTACGAGGCAAAAAACCCAGAGATCTATTTTAAGCTCCAGGGATGTCACTCCGGACTGGATTTAAATGACAGGAGGCTGTGAAACATTACTAACCTGCAGGAAGCACATTAAACTTTTCAACCACCTGCTGAGGCAGCTTGGGAGCTACCTCTGCTCCCCTTCTAGAGTTAGTGCTGTTAACCAATGAGTTGGAGACAAACACCTTGCACACTAAAACCATCCCAATGTCTATTGCAGCATTTATGTCCATGGATTTATTGGTGCATACTTGAAAATGCTGAATTCCAAGAAATACTGAAACGCTGGCTACGGCCACCAGTTCTTCACTGAACAGCTAGTGTTGATTCAGAAGTCCAATCTGACCACACTGATCTATGGGACAAGCTATTAGTATTATACTTCAATTCCTAACTCAACATTTATTCAAATAAAGTGAACATTGTTCTTATGTCTTTATGATATTCAATGCATAATTCTGCTCTTTTTTTCACTGTGTAGATACACCAACACTCCCACTAGTTTATGTAATTGTTGGCAAATATTTACAGAAACTACAGCAAAAAAATTGCTCTTGAAGTGACCCAACAAATGACTCAAATAAACCACTGAGTCACATCCCGAGTGATTTAGAGGAAGGGTTTGCATGGAAGACCGGTGTGTATACTGCATATCTGTGTGGACAGGCCTATATGTAAGTGGCTGGAAATCATCTAAACTGCTTAATTTTCTGTGTTAAATTGCTTTCTTCTGCCATTTGTACATGTCATACATGTAGGAGTCGCTCACAAAATAACTTGATATTTGAATCACCTACCTAAATGAATCAAATAGTAAAGCACAAACTATAATTGCACCCTGTGAAGGGGGAACAAAAGCTGTGTAACTGTTGAAATGAAAAGCCCTCATTAGGAAAATAAAAGACAGAATAACACATTGGTCCATATTGAATGATTTGTTTCTTTAAAATCTGCAGGTTATATTTGTGTTGAGGCTCAGATAAAAATACATTTGGTCTAGAGTGTGGTAAAATGTTTGGTCATATTTGGTCATATTGCATAAAAGGAAATGGACATTTTGAACGCAATGTGAGGAGGTCCAGATGGTTTGAAGCCTGACGAAAAAGGAAGAAACTACTGAAGCTCCATTGGCCATTCTGCACTGCACAACACGTCTGGTGAAAACTGATGTCCAGAAGTTACTGAAGACCAACGTCTGAGTTTTTTTGTTTGTTTTTTCAGCCTATGTTTATTTCCATTATGAAAAGTCCTGTTGCTTAGGCTGCCAGCACTTCCTGGTCACACACAACTATTAGCTGGGTTGCTCTTATTCTGAAGCTTATGAGACAAGATCAGAAATGATAATGAGCACCTTTTTTATATATATTGACATTCCTCTCTTTCATGCTGATTCTTGCTGTATATGATGTACAGATTTTCCGATTATAACTCTCAGGAGAAGTAGTGCCAGTTTGGAGGTCAATTTAGTCGGAAACAAAACAGATAAAAGTGCAAAAATCTGGAAGCTGCTCACATCCGTCTAGAGCATATTATCTGCTCACATCCAAATAATGTCTTTGTTTTCAGTTCCATCCCTAGCCTTATTGGATTTTTACTTCTAAGCTTCCCCATATTTCAGCAATAAAGTTGGTGAATAAAAATTGCTACAATTACTACAAGAGGCCCAGGTGGTCCAACATTGATATTTAACCATTAATAAAGCTATCAGGATGCCGTCTCAGTTTGGATTTTCCTACAGATACATGTATTTCTTCCAATCCAAATAAATTACTTAGACTGTAAAATCCAAAGCTTATTGGTCTGTTAAAACATTTTACAGTAGCAGTGTTGTCTGTGAAACATGAGCAGAGCGCTTTTATAAGGAGTTATCATCTGTGCTCGGATCGTTTTGGGTTATTTGTTTTAATTGGATGCATTATGAGGAGAGAACACTTGTCATATTCCTGTTTTCTTTTTTTTTTTATGTGCAAGCAGCCTGGAGCAAGGAGTTGGAGAGGAGCTGCGAGATAAAAGAGGAGTGGAGGGTGGGATCGAGAGGGCCGTCCGCTGAGGATCGGACTCCCCCATTCAATCTGTGCAATCTCCACGACAGCAAGAAATAGATTGCTTTTTAAATAGATTGCTTAGCTCCCTATCTTGGAGCCACTGATGTGGATACATTTCATAGCGGCCCTTGTTTAAATGAGTGCCAGCGTATTTGATAGCAGAGCCACTTACCCTGCTGTTATTAAGGCTACAATACTGTTAGTGTAGCCCTCATCCCCTATTTGGACTCTAAAAACAAATGGGAAAAGAGAGTGAAAGAGAAACATTATAGACACATTAGGGGAGGAGAGTCATCCTTCAATGGATAAGAGAGATATAGTGTATAGTTATTGTGAGTTTTTTTGTGTATATAAGCTCCACTGAGTCCTTCATTAGAGTCAATATTATGCTAGAGGTATAAAGAGGGGATGAGAAAAGGGAAAGGAAAAGAGCAACAGAGGAAGATGTCTGTGCTTTTGTCTCAGGAAGAGAGGAAATGCAGCACATTTCCAATTGATTAATACTGCAGACATGGTTTGTTGGCGGAAACCACATTATGCTGCTGGTGGGGGGGGGGATCCAGAATTGTTATCACGATTCAGTGAGGGGACGAAAGCGGCTCAGGAGACACTTTAAGCTTCCTCTACCTCAGTGTTCCAGTTGTGATGGCGACGCTGACGGTCCTGGGCCGAGCCGCTGCCGAGCACGATGCATGGGGCAAAGGCTCTGCTCCCCAGGGTGGCTGCCGGGTAACGGGGGGGGGGGGGGGGATCAGCATTTTAAACATTTGAAGATTGGACTGATGCTTCACCACAATCACTCCATTTAACATAGGAAAATCCAGTGGGCTTAAAGGGCTGGAGAATAGAATACTTAGAACACTTATTGATTTACTTACTTATTGTTTTTTGAAACATTTGTATAAAAACACTGACAAATGAAACGGAAAGCAGTCAGCGAATTCACAGGGCTTAAAGGATAAAGTGGGTTTCTATATATTTTTTTCAACAAATCCCATAAAAAGACAAAAACCAACAATTTCTGTGTCTCAGTACTTTCTGACTTCTCTGCTCTGTCTCCTAGAAATGACATTTACAGTCTACGAAATTGTTTTGACAGGTTTTTGGATTATGTTCCTGATTATGCATCAATAAAACACATCCATCCATGCTTCAATTTACTGTTGATTATTGAACTGTGGCAGTCTTCCCCGAACCTCAACCAAGTGCTTTGAGTTGCCTAAAAAAAGGAACATTAAAAGCAAGAATCATGCTTTAGATGCTATTAGCAGATCATGAAGGGAAACCCATATGATCTGTTGACAGTGAATGTTTAGCAGAAATGTTCAGTATGATGTAATAAAAATTAATAATCCAGACAGCATTATGTTTGCCTCACAACATATTTGCTGTTGCAAATTAGTAGTATATAAACATAATTTCTAGGAAGTGGGATCTATCTGTGGCTCTCAGCCCCAAGACCAGCAGTTCTGAAGACTTGATCGATTTGTATTTTATTTAAATAGGTTCAGTAATTTCCTAAAACAGCTGATCGCTCCAGTTTTATACACCGTTTCCTCAAACAGGAGGAAATAGCCATCAGATTCTGGGAAAAAGAAGGCAACAACTGAAAATGAGTAAATTAACTTAAAACCTAAACTCATTATAGTTTGAATAAAAAAACAAACAGATAATACAATTAAAATGAAAATAATCTGCATGACCCTTTTCTTTAGAGAATTCCCACCATTTAAATCCAAATTAATTTGGTTTAAATGTAACTCGTCAGTTTGATATTTATCTTGCAAGACTGAATTCATTTTGCGCTTTTCATATCAAAAAGGTGCACACAGTGTATTTTTTTATTTATTTGGCAAACCCTTTCTTTCTACTCAGGCGTGCTGTGCTACATCACACCCAGTTCAGTCTACAGAGAGAGAAAGTAAAGATGATGCATAATTAATTGGTACAAAGCAGAATATTTCCTGTGGCGTTGCCAAATGAGCCTGGGTTCTATCCCTCCCATCATTACCGTCAATAATCCTTAATAGTGTGCTTAATAAGTAATGATTGGCCTGAAAACAGAGCAAACTAATAGCTGCAGAACCTTATCAGGATTTAAACCCCTCCCTCCCAATGTCAGGAACACAGTGCAACATTCAAAAAGAAATATATCTGAAATGTTTGCCAAAACCCAGGGAATTATGTGAATTTTTCCATCACAGTCTTGTAAAAAATTTAATTATTCACTTGAATTTTACACCAAATGTGATATCACTGGTTCATGGTCAAATTGGGAATTGAGCCTACGGAACAAATGTAAAAATTAAAATAGAAGACAATGTTAAATATATTGTATCTGTGGATACACTGGTCTCCAATGTGCTTGGCTACACTGTGTGTGTTTTCAGTCCAGCAGGGTTGGTTTTGGGATTCTAATTACTGCGGTTTTAACAGGATTACAAGAGATAAAATGTACTAAGACGCTTGGGGTGTTTGCGGGCTAAATTAAATAGGATGTAATATGGTAGTCTGCTGCGCAGCGATAAGAGGATGTAAATAGCCACCGACAGTAGATCAGTTATCTGGTGTGAATAACAATAAAGTGAGGATCAGGGTGTCCTTGATTTTTGTGGTAGTTGTGGGTTGGAGAGGAGCTCCAATCCATTCTAGTACCTCATAGAGTTATAAATGTAATGTAGTTTGAGTTTAGCTTGATTTAAATCATCACGTGAGGCAGAATCATCCTTTACTCATTTACCACAATGGGTAATATTCACCTTGATTTTACTTTTATTGTATTTTACCACCACTCCTGAACCAGTGAATGAAATGGTAGAGATTTCACATCAAACTATTAACTGAAGGAGAGAATCAAAATTATACTTTGCCTCTGTTTAATACCTTTTGGTTACAAGACTTAACAATCACCCATTAAGAGTCCATCATTGGTAGGACTCTGTGCCATAGCACACTGACCCATGTTCCATTTGACTTTATGTTACAGAGCAAATAAGAAGAGAAAAAAAAGGATAACATTTATCTCAATTTAACATCATAAGTAAGATTCTGATAGTTAAACATTCACATCAGACAGAGGCTCAATCTGTCCTGTGTTAAAGTGTACTGAGAGCAGGAGTTAAACTCCCAGACTGGCTCCTTCTAACTGTGCTGGTGTAACTTCCAGTGAGACGGCGGAGCAGAGAAGGAAATGGGTTTTAGTTTTTAATCTCTGGGCTTGTCTGCGGGATCGCTGGAAGAGGGGGGCCTCTGGAGTGAGATCCAGGAGGATTTTAAGGTGTGGAGAATGTTTTTTAGGTAGCAGTCCATTGCCCATCCTCCGGCTGAGGAGGACGTGTTTGGGGTCCCAACTTTTATATCCACAGGCCTGTCACTGCATTTGTTCGAAGAGGAAGAAAATGACTGTAATCCACTGCTGATTCCAGGTATTCATGAAAAATATCATTTAGAATCTCATCTCATGTTTCTTCCTGAAATTACAAATAGCTAAAACAGGCCTCAAGTGCTAGAACGAAGGCCCTTTCATGTATATCTTATGTTAATTAAAGCTTCATTTCACATTTCAATTTCAAAAGAGGGATTTATTTATATTTACAGCCACATTTTATTGACAGAAATAAGACACAGTTACAGGAAATAAAATGACATTCTCATCACTGCTGTTGTTGAAATGCATGCAGCATTCGTCCCTGGTTAGCTTTACAACAATCATTATCACCACCACCAACGTCATCAGCAGCAGCAGCAGCATGCCATTAGTACAAAGCAGCATACATTACTGCACAACCATAACGGCTCTTTGACTGCACAGAAAAACATGTGGAGAAATGGCATTCACGTCAGATAACAGGTCGTTCAGACATCCCAGTGCTGCCATCAGCAGCGATGACAGTGCTCACTGAGAGGACACAATGCTTAATTAATGAAATCATCAAAGAAATTGTCCGTTGCATTTGATGTTATGTCAACAGTGTGTTTTACAGCACAGCAGCTCTTTACAACAGTTTTGGAAACGAGCAGGCAATCCAAATATAGGCTGGCACACACACACACACACACACACACACACAGAGACAGCACTTTATACCACATCACTGTCACTGACAAGTCTTTTTGTGAGTGCGTGGTTATCACTGAAAGTATTGAAATTGAGCATTGAGATCCACACGTTTATATAGGAGTCAGGGTTAAATGTGGACAAATGCGTCCCATTTTTAGACCCCATAAGTCCTTGGAGGCTCACAGTGTGTCAGTGGAGGTGAGTATAGAGTGTTTACATGATGCAAGAGGACCGGGTCACATGGTGGCAGTGACGTCAGCCAGCAGAGGCCCCTACAGCGGCAACAACGACAAGCAACCCGGAGACACACGGACGCATAGGAAACAAACAGCAAGAAGAGACAATCGAGAAGGGACAATCCACGCCGCCTCTGAAAGTCAACACGCAAATGCAGGGGGAGGGAAGGTGTGTGTGTGTGATTTTTATTAATTTGCAGTTACGCCACAAATGCTCCATTTTACATACCCCTACACACATTTCACCATATCGCTTTGTTTGTTTCCATGAGAAAAGCAGCAGTAATTAACAGCTAAGCCAAGTGTTAAACATATAATTGTATTATTTGAATAATCTGCAATGGTAATGACTGGGATGATTTGTGTAATTACAGCCATGAGCGTGTCTGAGTGACTCTGCGGCTAACTTTAAAATGAACTCCTGCCTGGGAATATTCTACATGACAAAAACAGCGGCACAGAATTAGACTCGTTTGATATTCCATACCAGCTATAGGAGGGCGTGTAAAAAAAAAAAGATTTACACTGGCCTGGCGGAATGAGGAAATCTCCAGCGTATGATCATGGGAGGTGACATGTGAGGCCACGGCTGTATGAGTCAAGTTGATCCTATTAGGCGTTTAAATGGATTTTACACGGGTGTTAAGGTTCAGAATGTGCCATCAGACATGGAGAGGGAATCCATATTCATGGCACATCGCCCCGGCCGGCAACACAGGAGAAGCTGGTGATAGGCTGTTTGAGCCAGGGGTAATTGTTTATCTAGACGCCTTTCTCCTCAATGCATAAGTTAAGCTGTCGACCGCTCATGGTGGACATTTTGTTTTCTCAGCCATATGTGTGTGTGTGTGTGTATGTGAGGGAGGCTCAGTGGCAGCAGCAGTATTGCATGTAGTGCAAACCTCACTGCAATAAATGTCATTTGAGGACATTTGCGTAAAAAAGGGGCGTATTTGCGGGGTGGGAGGATGGCCAGCTAAACCCCGTAGTAAATGCACTACATGGAGTCGAATCAGAGGTTCCACTCTAAGCACGAACAGAGGAAAGACAGCACAATGCTGCCTGCTCATCCCTCATCAGACATTACAGGCCTACTCATGTTGGTCAAGGCTTGATGTTTTTGCATCCAATATTTGGTTTGTTCTTGTGTCATAAATTAAATTCAATAAATTACAGGATTAAATACTTGTGTTCAGTGTTTTCCTGCATACATTCTCGTCATCAGGAGGTCTAACACAGCATTTAGACCAGCAGCAGGTCCTACACTATCCCAGTGAATTCAAACAGGATTTTTAAACACACCTGAAAAATGTGTCAGATAACCCTTTTGATTAGAGCCACGATTAAAACTAAGGTAATTAAATAAACGTATTGATTTGTTGTCACAGAAAATGTATCTGCGACAATTTCAATAATCAATCAAGTCAATTTAAGCCATTAGTCCAGCAAAAATGCAATTTTTTTGGTGGTTCCAGTTTGGGATGATTTGTTGCTTTTCTCTGCTTGATACAACTTTAAACTGAATATCTTTGGGTTGGACAAAATGTTATTAATGATTATTCGGTAATAAAAAGAATAGTTAGTTGCAGCCCCATTTTATATCCTTGTGAACTTAAAATCATTGACTTTTCCCCAGACATTATGAGCTATTTGAAGATCATTATGGGCATATGTATCACTATCTTCTGATGTTTTATAGAATAACTGAATTATAATAATCGAGAGAATTAGTATAAATAAAAAACAGTGATAATTAGATGCAGCCCTACTCATAATCCTGGTAACTCTTTGGAGTAATATTTTTAGGAAGTAAGAATTATTATTCTGAACCAAATTAACAGAACAACCCTGTATTTTTAGTATTTTTATTTTTTACTTTTTTTATACTTTTAGCTGTAGGCTAGATTATTACAGATAGGGCAACTGCCTTGGGCCCCCAGAGCTTCAGGGGCCCCAAAAGCTCTATGCCTACTGTGTGCGAACTGGTTTGTGTTATTTCTTTGCAAATTTGTTTTAAAACATTAAAGTACAGTATTAACTGACATGATGAGGGCCTAAAGGGGATTCTGCTTTATGTCCTCATCCCGCGGCCCTGTCATGACTTCTACATTTCAGCTCTGTGTTTGCATGTTGCATGTTCCAAAATGTCTTGCGTTCAATGAAATGACCAACTTGCAATCCTGGGGCCAGGGTGTGTGGGAAGGGGGGTCAATAGGGCGTGCTCACTATTTTTAGGCTCATCTGGTCAGTTTAAAATTACAATGGAGCCACAAGGCCACAAATGCTGTTCCAAATGTGGTGATCAGAGCACTCAAACTACACAGATACTATTGTGCTGCTTTCAAACAATGTAATAGTTGGTCAAATTGGACTCCCAGCACATATACAGCTTCTTAAAGGGTTTAAGCCAGTACTGGCCCCATATATCTGCAAAACAATAATAAGGCCTGACCCCCTTATTGTAATTATACATGTCTATGTTAGTGTGCAGGCTGTCATGATGGCCTGGCATTATGGGAATGGACACTGTTCATGCAGATAGAGTTACATGATCAGAAGTTGTTGTCAGACAAGACAAAGAGCCAGTTTTTCTCTGAGAGACTGAACCATCTCGAAGCAACACGTCAGACAGACACACACACAGAAACAGAGCACACACAGCAACCACGCAGTCCATCGCCACACAGACAGAGACAGACTGACAGATGCACGGTGGGACAGACGTGAGTCCACTCTCAGCCTCGAACCATGGCTCGATAGACAGGAAGTCAGCAGGAAAACAAAAACAAAAAAAACATCGCAATGCAGTACAGATCAAAGAAGAGGTGGGGTTCTCTTTTTGTAAGGGCAGAGAGTGCGGGTGTGGTTTCACCCATCCTGACAGTCCTCCATGGGTGGGTGGGTAATCGGGGAGAGGTGAGGTGAGGTGGGTGGGTGTCGGGGCATGGGGGCGAGGGGGGGTGCTGCTGGTGTTGGGCGAAGAGAGGACTCTCCTCGACTACGCGTATTCTTAAGCAATAACAACGTGATCCGTATTATCCACCCAAGAATACCCGTCACCGAAGAGAGTCTTTCAGTAAACATGAGGAGCTAAGCCAGAGACCACGTGGGCAGCGCCACTGCCATCGCATCATCATCACCACCATCACCACCATGGCCATCGCCGCCGCCATCGGCAGCCCCCCTTCAGGCTCCAGTGGCAAACAGACACATACACATACAGAGAAAGTGGAGCAGTCGCATTGATTGAAGACGCCTCGCTGCAGTGTGAGGCAAGGCTCCATCAATGGCTCCTCTGCAAAGGAGAAAATTGACAACGGTGGCATATTCAATCCGAGACCGCAGCGTGTGTGGAGTGGAGAAACAGAAAAACAAAACTAAAAAACAAAACAAAAAGAAGGGTATGTAAAAGCTGAGGTTAGCTTCATTCATTTTCTCTTGGTTTCTGTACACAAAACTCTGGGGATGACGGGGGAGAAGGGAGTGTGGCGCCAAACCCCCCACAGCAAGCCTCTTACCTGGGCTGTGGCTTGGCAGCGCTGCCCCTGTATCCTGAAGGTCCTCATCCAGCGGGGACATTTGGTTTTTCCCTGCTGCCGCCGCCGCCGCTCCTACCCGGCCCTACCCGGGCATAATGAGATCTGGGGGGGGGGGGGGGGTGCACACACAGGGGAGACGAAGGGTTAGGGAGGTCAGTCTGGGAGCTGCTGCGGTGTGACAATAGCCCAGTACACTCCATTACCACCACTCACCCACCCTCCCCACCCCCGCAACACAAGGAGAGAAATCAACACATGGATTATACGACAGGAGGGAGGGTGCTGCGCATGCAGAGAACTAATTTGTTTGATTATATAAAAATAGTGCTGCTTTTTGCAGCAGCACACCAGTCTGCGCTCCAGCCTCCCTCAGGCTAATTACTGTTGTTTGGTTATCTATCGGAGAAAAAAAAATACATTCAGGACAAATTCAAAATTCATGGAGACGTGAACTTTATTTCCCTTACAATTTTAAAATGCCTTTTAAATTAATTCCTAAATGTTAATTTAGCAATCATTATTATGATATCCCCTCTTCTTTATTTTCAAATTAAAGCGATGAGTTTAAATGCTGGAGCGAGGCCATGAATAATGTATGAAAAGTTCAAGCAAATTTATTCCATTCTATTCTAATTGAACTAGCTGGCTGAATACAAAGAGCACAAGCTCCAGCTAAGCCGATCCAAAATCATTACATTGATTTGTTGTCTCTAATCAATATTTACAATTACTCTCCGGATGGTTTGTTAAAAGGAGTAGGCTCGGCGGTGTGTGTATCCTCGACGCCGAGGGCTGACACTAGATTGACTGTTTCTACATTAGAATTGCATCACGCGTGTTCATCAAAACTGAGGAATAATTGTGGCATTTGCTGCAATTTCATTTGAGCAGGAGAGATTGACACGGAGGGGAAATGCATGTTAAATGTTTAACATCGAAAAGAGAAGACTACACTGAGCAGATTTGTAGTCAGATCAGTAAAGAAAACACCAACTTCTTGTTCTTCTGGTTGAAAAATGTAAACTCTGCAGAGCGTCTGAAGCAGGACGGACAAATTGATGGACAGAATTAAGAGCCCTGAGCCGGATGGTAGGGCGGGGATGGGGGTGGACAGAGGAGGGAGAGAAAGGAAAAGGAGAAGAGGAGGAGGGGGTTAGAATGGAGAAATAGTAAAACAAAGAATGAACAGATGAATCAGGAAGAAAAAAAAAAGCAGATGAGATGCTAATCCAAGTTTTTTTCCTCTTCCTATTTCCCCTCTCATCCTCCACTCAGTCGGCCTGCCTGGACCACTGTGCCCAGGAGACACACACACACACAAACCCTCAGCCAAAACCAGGAAGACCCCCACCCATCCACCCGTCCAGTCACCCCCGAGCTGCAGAGAGCTGGGATTTACCACCCACAGCCAAACACACACACACAGATCCTCGGCTAGCCTGGCCCAACCCAGGCCATCTGTAGAGAGGGAGAGAAAAGAGAACCTGATGGCTTCAGCTAGAGATCATCTCTCACACACACACATACACTCACACACAGAGAGAGGTCGGCCAGCCCGAGTATCATTGATTGTTCGGTGGAAGCACCCTGGAGAAATCAAACACCGGGAATCCTCTCTTCCCTCCGCTTTCATTCAAACTTCCTCATGCACACTTCCAAATTCAGCACGCAGCAAACACAGGGTACCACAGGTTGTCAGGAAAAGGAGGCAGTAAAGATGAGCAGGAAGATGGGAGTGAAATACCCTCTCTGGTCATTTTGTTCTCCTTTTCTCTTTTCTTTTTTTTTTCATTTCTCAGTTCATTTTTCTTCACGCTGCAGAATTCCAATTCCTTCTTCCCTCCTTTTAACTTACAGGACCTCACTTTCACACACAGGCACCCGCCCTCCTCAAATAAATAATTGCCCACAAGTCCTATGAATATGATAACAGTAGACAGGCTACATGGGGAGGAAAAAGGTATGGAACACACTCGCGATAATGTACAAGCCCTAGAGAAGACAAATACTGCACTGTTAAGGGAGGAAACATTGGGTGAAAAAAAATAGAAATAAAAATCTCCTCCAGTCAGAGAGAGAAGGAAAACATTTCAAAAAACATTTTCTGAAATTTTCCACCAGAGAAGAAAAGAGTGGAAAAAGAAGAAATAAAGGTATAAAACTGCGACAACAGGTCCGCTCTGTGTGTCGTGGTGGCCTCTTACCCTCTTTTCTGCCTCTCCTCTCTGCTCCTGTAAACCAGGGTGTTGCCTCTCCTCTGCTCTCCTGACAGCCTCTTCTAAAATTCCCTCCCCTTCCCTCTCTCCTCCTGATGCGTTGCCGAGGGTCCGTGGCAAGCTGGGAGGTGGTGATCGCCCTCCCCCTCCCAGTTCCAGGAAGAGCTCCCTGAGGAGAAGGAGGAGGCAGATCCCTGCAGGGCACGGAGGATCCAGCAGCGGGAGCGGCAGCGGCAGCGGTGGAGGCAGCGGTGGTGCTGATGCTGATGCTGTGGGAGAGGGATGAGGAGAGGGATGCTGCTCAACAAAAGACCTCCTCCTTTTTTCTCCTCTTCTTCTCCTTCTCTTCCTCCTCCACTTTTTTTCTTCTCCCACTCTCCCCGCTGCTCTCACCTTTTCCTCTCCGCTCCCGGCACTGAAAGAAACCAGTTGTTGCTCTGCCGCAGCAAATGAACTGACAGCCGGCGGTGAGCCGGCGGAGCGAATGAGAGAGCAGGGAGCAGACGGACGGGAGAGAGAGAGAGAGAGGGAGAGAAAGGGAGAGTGTGTGGTATGATGTGGCATCTGCGAGAGAGTGATAGAGAGGAGAGAGAGGGATACGGAGGTAGGGATGAACGGGGGGGCGGGAGGATGGACGAAGGAGGAGGAGGAGGAGAAAGATGGAGAGAGAAAGATGGGGTGAGGCAAGATGCAGGGAAGGATGAGAGAGAGAGCAGACAGGAGGAAATAAAGAGAGAGAAAGGCAGAGAGGGGGAGAGAGAGAGAGGTATTGCAGCAAGGAAAACCTTCAGTCTGTCTAACGGACTCTATCCCTGCTATGAGAAAAGCCAGAGAATAATTAGATTTGAGCTTCACACACACACACACACACACACTCTTCTTTCTCTCTGTCACACACACACACACACCTAGTAATGGTGCATTAATTGATGTGCTGTGTGCTATACTGGCCCTTGGCCAACACCTCCACCAGCACCCACTAAAACACGCTCCTGGAGAAAAACCATCAGAAATAAAGCTGATGGTGATGATGGTGATGACGGGAAGATTAGGAGGAGTAGGAAGAGACTATGTGTTGCCCCTGGGGGCTGGTGAAGACACACTATGAGGATGGGGGGGACACACCACAAACTCTACATCATCGGCTGTGATCAGCATTCATGGGCCGACAAAAGCATCCACACACGCACACACACACATCAGCGTCTGTGTGAGGAGGATGGCACACAGACAGAGAGTGTGTGTGAGTGAAGGGGGTTCAAGTGTGACAACATTTCATTTTCTCCCTCTTTGTTGAAAAGGAGAGCAGACAAGGAAAGGTAGCACGGTGTCAGGGGTCCTAAACTGCCCCCTGTTCCACTTCTCCTTTTTAGCGTGTTTCCGAGGGAGGGTTGGACTGATATTGGTTTTCGAGAGCCAATACTGGGAGGAATTAATTCTCAATTTGACCATTTTCCTATCTCAAAATTCTACAGAAAAAAAAAAGAGGAGAAAAATCTTCTTGTCTGTTGAGCTGAATTAAACCATCATGTAAAAAACAAAAAATACAGCTAATGCTGATATTCCTACAATTAGACAGCTTTCATCCCCCATAATCCCCACAAATTAAATCTTTTATTGTTATCCACCACAATTGTATTTTTCTGCCATGTTGAAAAGCCTTTCAAACAGCCAGCAGTGACTCCATTTAGGATTAAACATGTCAGCGCAGACAATCAATACCACCTGATATGAATATAAAAATGCTTGAATATTCACAAGCCGTCGTCGAGGAGAATCGTCATCACAGGCAGACTGCACAATGACCGGACCAAATCACTTTTTTCTATGAAAAGCCAGAATCAAGAGAGTCAAGCCAATATATTTGTCTGAACCATTGAGGGAGGACGCTGCCGCCTGCAGAATTTCCCTGAAACAAAAATGCAAAAACCATGTGGAGGGAAAGGGTAGAGAAAAAATACTGAAGAATGAAAGCAAGAGGAAAAATGAAACCAATTTCCTCAGGGCTGATTTAAGGTCTTCTTAATGCCAACTGGTCTCTTAACTCGCCGCAACAGGCCTTGACTTTTCAAGCTGACATTTTCAATTAGTAAGGCTTAAAATTATTTGAGCAGAAACAATGAGAGAGCCTGTTTTTAACCGCAGATAATGGTCAGATAGTATAAGATCCCCTGTAGGTGTCCAGATCACACACACACACACACACACACACACACACACACAGGGGTAATCGTGCCATTCTTTTTCAAAACAGCAAGGGACATGGAATGTACACAAACATCAAACAAGCTTTCATGTTCTTCTTTCTCTTTACATTAAGGCCCCAAAAAAACATGAGGGGAGGTGCAATCGATACGAGCAGTTCGTGTGATGATGATGATTCTGTTTGAGCCTTTTTTGTCCCCGTTTTGGTTCCTCCTTTCCCTCTCATGCCGGAGGAAAGTCGGCCGCGGGAAGACAAAAGAGGGGAGCTGCGCAAACGCTTCATTTCAGCATCGTCTACATTTCAATGGAGCAACAGAGCAATTACATTTACATTTCTGCCACTGCCTTTGACACGCGTGAGTCTCCAGAGTCAAAGAAAATTAAAATCTCTCAAGGATTCCACAGCCATCATTGCCATCTCTGAGGGCGACTGGGGGCGTTGGGGGGGGGGGGGTGTTAAAATAATCATACATGGTTTTATCTTGGAAGGAGATGGCTCCTTAATGTATAGAAGACAAAGGAGCCCAGGCAGGGAGGACCGGCTCTGTTTTGTGGCGGTGTAGTGCCCCCTAGTGGCCCCGGGAGGTATGTCAGCTGCTGCTGCTGCTGTTTTGTCTCATTGTTTGGCCACAGCAGGTGCTTTTAGAAGCTTTTAGCTTTTAAAATAGCGAGAAGAATACAAAAAGGACGGAGGGGAGACAAAAGGCAGTATGTTTAACTACACATCATTGATCAGTGTGAGTGTGTGTGGGGAATTAGAGAAGACGAAGCACAGTCAGAGCACACAGAGAGACGGTGACTGCACAGCAACAGAATTAGAATGTTATGTCTCTTTTAAGTATTTGCCCTTTTATTAAATAACAGCCAGTCACGCCATCCACCTCCAATATAATGGAGGTTCCTTCCTGGCCATGAAAGAGGCTTTCCTAATATAAAAGTATGAGTGTGGGGGGAACCTGCACCGTTTCTTTTTCTTCAGGGCAGTGAATTGTTCAGCA
Organism: Lateolabrax maculatus; assembly: GCA_031216445.1. Lineage (NCBI taxonomy): Eukaryota > Metazoa > Chordata > Actinopteri > Acropomatiformes > Lateolabracidae > Lateolabrax > Lateolabrax maculatus. The sequence continues at coordinate 20,674,939 of CM062210.1, forward strand.
TTAAAAATACAGAACACTGGCACAAAATATCTACTATCAACTTCAATATGAAAATGTCAGTATTAAGCTTTCGAATATTCATACCACGCACACACACATACACACACACACACACCCACACACATTTTTGACTTGTCTGTATTGAGATATTTTGGCAACAGCATTCATCCAACATTCATACTTTAAAATCAGATTGGACTGAGAATCCAATTGCATTGATAAATACAGAGGAAGCTGAAGGAAGAAAGAGACAGGCAGGGAGAGAGAGAGAGAGAGAGAGAGAGAGAGAGAGAGAGAGAGGTATGCCGTCACAGAGGCCGTGAGCAGCTTTTATTCAGCAGGAAGGTCTCGTCTTTTCAAAGCAGCAAGCCTCACAAAAGGCAGTGAATTGGGTTTGAAGCGCCACAAGGCCAAATATCTGCACAGCAACATGGACGGCACGATTTAATGTGAACAACTGTGAGAGAGACAGTACCGGGAAAAAGAAAAATCCATACGCTGTTAGCAGCCAATTATCCCATGAAGCCGTTTACAATAGCGGGAATGAAGAAAGTTGGAATCTACCATGTTCAACAAACCACGTCTGGGCTGCTGAAAGTGACATTCAGGAAAAACAGTACACGTCTCCTTCGTTGAGGAAATTGTAACTGTATTACAGTTAAAGAGTATTCTGTGTTTTATAACCTGGGGTCTTAATGTAGCCACAACAGCCATAGATTAGCACACATGGTAGGTAAATCTAAATGCAAAATGAAACATCAAGGGCTGTTTCTCCATGAGTCCATTACAGCTGCCCCGTTCTGTTGTAGCACCATTCTACTTCTGGCTAGCTTATGGCTCAAATGTCCCACATCTGACCTGATTTACCTTCATCTGCATCTCTCCTTTTACAAAAGTCTTTAAGTAAATCCAAGCCATCCTGGCCCAATATCATGTCGCCCAGTTTGGCACTTTGTGTTCTGTGACTGTTTTGTACTTGATTTTTTATTCCTTTGAAAAAAAAGATTTTATTTTAAAGTATTAACCCTTTTATTTCATCCCTGAAGTTAAATATGATGTATTAAAGTTGAAGTGAGTTTTTGAATGTCTGAATGAGTTAAGGATGGTCAAGTATTAGGATATTAGTGATCTTCTGTTCTCCTAAAAGTCACCTCACCTAGGTAAGTAATGTATTGTTTGTAAATTAAAATTCAGTTTACAATTTAAAAATTCCGACTTGATTTGGAATGAAATCATTTTTGTTAACATGACTTCTTGCCAGGGTCATGTTCAAACACCTCCCAGTGGACAGCAGTTCAAACATCATACAGAGGGTGGGTGGTATCTTTTTAGATTTACTGGGTTCCTCTGTGCTATGGTGGTATGCAAATCTATGGCAACTCTGTGATTCATTTGTTATTTCATTTGTTCCTTTCTTTTAATTGAAGAGAAATTACCAAATCTGATTTGGACAAATTGTTAACAGCCAGTCATTAAAGCAATTTAGTTGAATATAAATTCTTTTTTTTTTCTATCTAAATGGTCTATGGGAAATTTACCACTTATTACTGTCTACTTTACAGCTAATCCCTGGCCTTTTTGGGGTTTTTTTTTTTGGAGTTATCCTTTATATCTGCAGTATTCATTTCTGTACTTAAAACATAAATAAATTACTACTAATTGACTGTTGTCTGTACAACAAGCAGGTACCTAGTGACAGGAAGATTTCATCCACCCCTCGTCCTCCAGTGTTCTGGATGGATCAGTTATAAATCAGTCATAATTTTGCTCAGATCAATCACAGGCTCGCTGGAAATTTAACAAAGCACATGCAGCTGAAAGAAATACAAATACATTCATATTGGGGTGACCGTGGCTCAGTGGTAGAGCAGGGTTGTCCAATAACCCAAGGTTGGAGGTTTGATCCCTGCTCTCCCTCCCGAAGATTGGTGGGGTGGCAGCCCACCTACCTGCCACGGCCGAGGTGCCCTTAAGCAAGGCACCGCACCCCCAATTGCTCCCCGGGCGCTGTGAACTGCTGCCCACTGCTCCAGTGTGAATATGGCACCTGTCTCTCTGTGTGACCCTGTGCATGAGCATGTGCATGTGTGCACAGGTGCCACTGGATGGGTTAAATGCGGAGAAATAATTTCACACTTGTGTGATTAATAAAGTTAAATAAAAAAAATAAATAAATAAAAGATTACCACCACCTTCTCATGTGGAAAAAAAAATCATTTTAAATGGTAAAACCTAGTTGCATGGGTGGCGGTGGTGGCAGGTTGGGGCTGGGATTGCAAGGGAGACATTTTAAAGAGCTGGTGATGGGCGGACTTTTTTAAATGGTGACCACGGGACAGCTGAACTGAAAAACAACAAATTGAATGGGAATCAACTGGGCACAACAGCAACCCTGACTGTTCTAATCTTCACATGCTTATTTATCCCAAAGAGTGTGTGTGCTGTGAACCAGAAGAGCATAGTTGCAAGTAGAGTGACAAAGAACACACACCCAGTCAACTAATTACAAATAGCTCTGTATTACCTGTTGGTAGATACACACACACACAAACACATATTCTTACTGTGGAGACTTGCACGTTCTACTATACCAGACATTTACTGCATGTTACTTTCAACATACAGAACACACACATTTACACATACACATGGAAAACAGAGGGTATACAGTAGCTGTGTGTATCATCTAATCTGTATGCATATTAAGGTTTTTTTAAAACGTCAACACTGTCCTCGTCCAACTCTTCTTCTGGTCTTCCTGAACATATTTTCACAAACTCAGTAGAACTTAAGAACTCCAATGAGATAGTTGAGCACTTTAATCAACATTTTGTATCAGCTGGCTGAATTTCTCAGTTTCTCCAACTCCAGCACTGTGACACCTCAAGCTGGTTCACCAGAAGCCTTTTTTGTTTTTAGAGCCAATATAAAAGAGGATATCTGTACTACTCTTAAAAATATTGATCCAGAAAGGTCCCCGAGACCAGACAACCTAGAGCCCTTTTTATTAAAGGTTACAGCTGAAATGATTGCAGAGCCTGTAGCATACATCTTTAATTGCAGTCTCCAGTCAAATTCCAGCCTAAAATGATGGAAGGCAGCCTATGTGCTGCCCTTATTAAAGGGTGGAGATCCTTCATATCTTAACAATTACCGCCCAACCTCCAGGCACTCTATTCTTGCTAGAATGTTGGAAGCTCAAGTAAACTGTCAACTGAAACTATTTCTGCCAGATCACATTATTCCAACAGATATACAATCAGATTTAAGAGCCAGGCACAGCACTGTTACACAACTATGCTGGTAATTAATGATTTTGCCAATGGTTCAGAATTATCTTACAGAGGCCACAGAGTGTTAGATTTTAGCTCCTATTTTAGTTTCTATGTTTATAAATAATGGTGGAGTACTCAGCCGCCCTCCTCTGGGCTGAGCCATTAATAAGCTCCAGGTAGCATTTCAACAGCATCAGGTCTCACTACATTCACTACACTCAGGTTAGTCCTTCCTGCTGAGAAACCCAATTTTTTTCTTTTTCTAGGACTGGTTTGCAGTCCCCCAGGTAACATACATCTCTGCACTCATCAGTGGCATCATATTTGGTTGGATGACAAGCTTTCTTTCTTAGTACACACTGAAAATTTTGGGAAGAAGTTGAAACTAAGGAGAAGTTTTTTATTTTTTTAAAAATAATGCTTGTTTTAACAGGTTTTAGCCATTTGAAATGTTTTGGACTATGACCATGTTGTCTCTTGTAAATGCCACCTTTTCATATTCTGCATACCATGATCCACGATTTATAACCAGCTCTTGTTCCTGTACTCGTCATTGTACGCTTCATGATTTGGTTGACCAGCCATCACTATGTCTATACAGACAGCTTAATATATTTTTGTGTACAAGGCCATGCTGAGTGAACTCCCCCCAAATTTCTGTAATCTCCAGAAGCGGACCTTCAGCAGTATTTAGCTTGGTTCCTTACCAGGTTCCAAGGGTTTGCACTTCGCTCCCTGGATCTGGAATAATCTGCAGAACATGCTACAAATTAATAAACTAGTCCCCTCGAAAAATGTAAAGCCATGTTAAAAGTTCATGTATATCTGAGAAATGAAACTGCCTTATCTGAGCTAGAATTAGCCTCTTCCTTGTGTGTTTGACGTTTGTATTCCCTGTCTGTTGCGTTTTCTGTCTAAACTGTAACTGGTGTGCTGTCTTGGCCAGGTCTCCCTCTGAAAAGAGATTCAATCTCAAGGGACTTCCGGGTTATATAAAATAAAAATAACATCCCTCACTATCAAGACAAGAAGCAGCACAGACAGGCGACATATACGCCACAGTATTGTAAAGTATACAATATATGTACATATTATTTAAGAATATGTTCACATAATAACATACAATGCAGAATGTTCATATAGGCTCTGAAATAGATGGAGACTTAATGGGAGACATGTCAGACAAATGTGTTAGCAATTGCATTAGCTTGTCTGAGATTCAGCATCAGTGCTACACCAGAGCCTCTGTAGACGTGCTGTTAATGAGGAACAGCGGCCAGTCCTGTAATACTAAGGAGCTTGGATGTTACGCTAACAAGCAGCAGCCTCCAAATGGAGGCAGAGCTGCTCCACTGTGGGTTGTCGATCGGTGACCTCTGGTCTTGATGCACAGAGCTCTGCATAACTCCAACCCCACCTGGAGTTCTTATGCTACTTGTGGTTCAAGAGGTCAGCGGGATGAAAGAGCAGGTTATCGCATGCAGAGCCTGCGAGGACAGTCCGGGATCAAGAGGGACGCGACTGCTCGAGGGCGGACACAGGTCAGCTTCTGAGACGCCAGGTTTTTCTGAGATCAAAATCTGGCCAGTTTGCTACTGAACAATTCAAAGTATTCAATTTTTCAACAATGGAACTCTTAAACTGTAAGTTAAAAAGTTCTATTCAAAAATTCAGTATATATAGTATAAGCATATATATCAAATGGATTAGCAGTTTCTATAGGCAAGATGAGGCAGGCAGGTGTCACAGCATGTTTTATCAGAATATGAAACCAAACTCATGATGCTAATCATGACACACGCCATACTTGCTTTTTAATATATCTGTCTTTATGGTGGACGGTGTTTAAATAACCTACATCATCAAATGTTTAGTTTGTTTTACAAAACATTTCTATATTATGTTGACAACGTAACGCTACTTAGTCGTTAGTGTAATTTCTGAGGGATACAGTGGACTACAGCTTGCGAATTTGCAGGTTTCAATTTGGAATCCATGTATTATTTACCACCTGGACGCTGGGCAGAACATTATTTTCTTGCTACACTTATCAGCTCAAAGCTGAGGGGAATAAAACCCTGTAGTGCACTGTATCTAAGCTAAATGCTGCAGTGCCATAGTCTTCTGAAAAAAAGGCATTTTCCCCTCATTTTTCCTTTTAAACATGAATACAGCTTTACAGTGTAAGGAAAGAAGCTAGAAATAAAACATTGATGCAGACAAAGATGGAAGATGATAAAGAGCATTATTTTACAGAAAAAAAACAAGTTTTTTTTCCTCCATCTGTTTGGTTCCGTCTTCACACAGAGATCACTTATGTATGTATGTAAATTGGTTACTTCTTCATGCAAAGGATTTGCATGTTATGGAAGGGGAAACCACTGTAGGCTGGCAATTAAATACAATTCCTCTCCAGCTCTATGAGCTGACAAGAGGTGTACATTATTATTGTGCTGCTACAACGACCAAACTTCCCCACTAGGGTCATTAAAGTTTAATTTAATCCTGTCTAACCTTGAACAGGAGCAGTTCATCAGGTTGGTGACCAGCCCTGACACTGTGATAGCAGTTATCATTCAGTCAGATCTGTGCTCATGTTCAGGATTTCACCTTTTGACCCTAAAATCAGAAGAACTCGGATCCTCGAGTAAATCTGCATGAATCTTGCAAGTTCAACTTTGGTGAATAGAAAGGTCAGGAACCTATTGTAACCTCTAACTAGCATGTTAGAGGTTAGCTTGGTAAATACAGAATATTTTGCAATGATGCATGGAGAAATTTCGCTGTGCCAATTCATAGTGTGACAAGGCCTTAAAGGTGCAGTAGGTAAGTTTTCTGAACCCCCCCCCCCCACACACACACACACACACACACACACAGACACACGTGCACCTGCAAGAGTTATGGTGTGACCGTCAGTATTTAAGGCCTGAAGGTGTCCAAACTGTCCATATATTGACAATGAAGATTGACCTCTACCAGCTGCCGTAGGTCCTGTCTTCCTGGGCACGTATCTCTCTCTTCCCTCAAATGACCCTCAACTCTCGAACTGTTTGGTGGGTGAGGGTCAGTCATTAGTAGAGAGGCCTGTGTGTGCATGTGTGTAATGGCTGCTAACCAAAAAGAAAAAAATGAAGGACTGTGACCGGGGGCGATCCTTGGGAGAGGCAGCCAGGCCTGCAGCAAGCAGAAGGCAATTTTTAGACGGAATCAGAGCAGCCTAATTATCAATCCAGCAGCCTGCCTTTACTGCAGGACTTATGTAACACTATGCAGGACTTCCACAGGATAAAACAAGATTGAAGATGACACTTTAATGATCCATGTGGGGAAATCAGATTGTTTTAATGGCAAAATAGTAAAGCTAAGAAAATCTGGGTGTATCTGAGTACAAGCGGGTTGCATGGGAGGTGTTAAAAAGATCCAATGATTTCAAAGCAGGCTAAGTATTATGTGTAAACCAGATTTGTACAACTGTGGAGTACAGTATGAGGTAGTAATACCAGCACTGGACATGCCGTAACAAGCATAGACTGTATAAAAGAAGTGGACGTAGCCGCAGTGATGTCACCCAGTGGTTTGTGGACTACTACTACTTGAAGGCTCGAGTTTGGCATTTTAGATGTTGTCATCTTGGGTTTTCGGAGCCAGTGGAGTCGCCCCCTGCTGGTCACTACAAATAATGCAGGTTTAAGGCACAGCTTTAATATGCATAACTTGAAGCATTAATATAATTCAAACGGGTGAGTTATAAATAAAACAAAATAAGGTTTACTATATCACAGTGGCTGGTGACTCAAAAAACTGGGAAGGACAGGAAGAAAACCAACCCACAGTGTCATGTTATTTTACACTAGTGGGCGTCTTTACTCTACTTGAAAATGAAACTGTAAAACAATGGCTTACAAGATTTCTTACAAACCATCACTTCGAGCTCTGGATTGGAATTAACCTTGTGTGTGCTTAATGTGTCACTAGTAGAGTAAAGAGTCAAGTAACCTACTGTTACTTTAAAGAGATTTTACTCAAGTAAAAGTCTTTGGGTAAATATATACTTAGATAAAAGTAAAAGCTAAGTCAGTTAAAATGCTCTAAGTAAACGTTGCTGCACTACATTTTTAAATGGCAGAGGGGTGATATGATGCTACTGTGAAATTAAAGAACACCTTTAGGCTACAAAATAAGTTTCATTCAATGTCAACGTACACACTACAACAACATCACGCCACCAAGTTGTTGTGTCCAAATCAACAATAAATTAAATATTCTTCCATTTCTATAGATGCACTTTGCGGCATGTGCATACAACTGATGATCAATTATAAATATACAACTGCCTTAATCAGTATAGCCTCACTAGAATTAAGCAGAAAAGAGACAAAACTCAGGTAATTAAACAAAAATTACCAATAAGCATGCTTAAGAATATAAGCATTATCAGGCTACAGAAATCAACGGCTGCCGCTTTAACAGCAGAATTTTACACACCAAATACCTTCTGATTTAAAAAGGAAAAGGAGTTTTTTTATTTTTATTTTTAAGTGAGTTGTTCTGCCTGTGGAAGAGTTCTACTCACCTCATCCTCCATGCCATGCAGCCCGTGCAGCTGTCCGTTGCCCATGTTGGGAGCCCGGACAGCAAAGCTCAAGGCTGAGCTCTTCGTCTGAGGCGTCCGGCTGCTGCCACGCCGCCCTAGCCCAGAGCAAGATAACTGTTGCATCTGCTAACGTAAGTAACTAGCAACTGCTCGATAAAAAAAAAAAAGGAAACATCTTTGGAAAACGCCTAAATAAAATATCATATTTAGTGATGTGTTTAAAACCAGTTCGCAATTTGCATGTTGTTTTTTTTCCCAACATGCTACTGTATAAATTTATATATTGCTTTATTCATTAGAACAATGCAATGTCAAAATTGTATTCTGGTTGTCGATTTCTTCAGGAGGACGTCTTCCGTTGGAGCATCATTTTACTTGTTTTGGCCAGTAAGAGGCTAGCGCGAAAAAAATATTAGTACATTAAATTGATGCACATTAAATTGAGATCCCATCCTGAGGAAGACAGCAGGAGCGCGCCCTCCTCTGACCCCCTGCACCTGCCCTGCAGGTGTCGCTGTTGAAGCACTTTAATCAGAATTTCGATAATGGAGTAAAATTATTTTATAAATGACAGTGGGATTTAGTAATGGTTTATTTCAACCAATTACTCTTTTTTTTTTTTTTTTTTTGAGCTCCCTCTTGCCCTTGCCCTCTTCTTTTTGTCCCTGTTCTTGTTTCTATGTCTGATCTGGATACCCTGCTACCTGATTGTTACCTGCCTGCTTTGGACTTATCTTGGATACCCTGCTACCTGATCATTCACCTGTCTGCTTTGGACTTATCATTTGTCATTGTGTGGAAATAAACTCTTCGTGCCATACCTGCCGGTCTCCTCTCCTCTCTGCAATTGGGTCCTACCGCTACTCCCCGTGACAATTACAAATACACCTATGGTGAAAAATGGTGCTCTCAAATAAATCATTTTTGGGCACATTTTACCACGGCACAGCATTCAACATACTTTTGTAGTTGTAACATGTTTAAAGTTGCTATAATTAATACAAGTTTTATTCTAGCAATGTATCAAATGTCTACTATTTGAGATATATGTAAGAGTTGCTCACAGAGATAAACCTATAGAGAGTGATCACCTGACTCTGCAGCTCCACTCGGCTTTACGGAGCTTTATGATGAGTTTCAGCTCATTGTTAAGATGTCCGGCTGGAACTACACTGTGTTGGTTCACTCCCACAGCTCACATAGTGTCACTATGGGCCGCAACAGGCAGCTGTTTTTCAGAGTAAAATCTCCAAAAACCCACCGGGCACTATGTGCACAGCACCATACAGCAGACAGATGGAGACTAGCTGGTAAACATAGTGGAGCATTTATCAGCTAAAGAGCCAAATATTCCCCTCAGGAGTCTGTGGACACCAAAAACAGAGCTAAAAGAGAGAAAATACTGGACTTCCATTCATCAGGTAACCCACTCAATTTGAAATGATGTTCCGTAAATCCTGAATGTGTAAATAAGCAACTATTTTCTAACAAGTTCACAACTTGAAAGGTGATGATTTTTTTTCTTTTCTGGAATTTTCATGTGGACCCATATATTAACAAACCTTTAAACTGATAACCCTAATGGGTGTACAGATGGTGGCAACAAACCTCAAGCTATTTGTGTGAAAGCGTCACTCCAGGCAACAGGACAGAAATTTCCGTCAAGGTGAATAATCAGAGAAAGCAGAATGGTTCAGCAATGGACACAGCTGAGCAGAGAGGAGCTGAGAGGCCTTCAGCCTTCAGCAGATTGTCTGTCGAATGAATTCAACGACACGTCCCCAAGGACCAAATAACAGAGAGGCGCTCAGAAACACTCATTGCTGCTCTGATTGCCATATTCTCCAGATAATTAACTGTCAAGGTTCTTGTCACCCCCCCCCCCCAACTCCTTTTACTCTTCTCTTCTTTTTTGTCTATCACCTTCTCTGCCTCTCTCTCTCTGCTACATCTTGGTGGTGTGGTGGAGCTCGATTGGCCCCTCATTACTTACTGGCACATATTAGCAGTGTTTATCCATGAATGATCGGCTATCGCACAGAGCAGGGGAAGGAGGCGGGCATGGAGTAAGTTGGTGCGAGAACGAGGAGGAGGGTGAGCGAATTGAGGCGGAACTAATTTTTTGACAGGTCCTTGATATGGGTTGGGGGGTGTAACAAAACAGGGACTCAGCCTCCGAAATCCTTCTGGGATGGGGGGCGGGGGGTACTTTGTTATTCATCCAAGTGACACCTCTGTCTTGTGGCATCCAGACTCTCTAGAAACGTTGAAGACTGAAGCGGAGCAGTGGTCAGCTCAGGTTCTAGAGATCAAAGATACAAATCCTGGTACTGTTTGAAAGGTTTAAGTCAGGGTTGGCGTGCCATCTCACATCAAAATGTATTACAGGCTACTATCTGAATGGACATGGTCTGGAATCTTAGTTCTGGGTTTCTTTTTGGGTTGAGTGCTCTTGGCTTTCCTCCGGTGTACACACATCCTGCTCCCTGCACTTGTTATAACGTGATATATATATATATACACGCACACATAGTGAACTTACACTCTCTACACAAACATATATGAAATAATCACATGTAAAGTTTGGCATTTACAGACCTCTTTCCTTACATGCAGGACCCCGAGCAGATCTGGCAGGCCGAGCACATCTGGGGCCTGCACCGCCCCTTCTATTCACAACAGGCAACCAGTGACAGCAGTTGGTTTGGTCTTCTTCTTCTTTTCAGTGTAACAGTAGTTGGCATCCATAAATGTTGCAATACCGCCATCTACATGAAAGCACTTGGTCTTGCCTGCATCTGTGGGTTTTGTGTGACACACACAGCGCAACAGTCTTAAAGGATCCACACGAATAGGTTGAAATTCACGAATACATCTAAAAATGCTAAATTGACTTAAAAATGATAATATACGATTGGTAACTTAGAGGCACAGATACAGATTTACAAATACAAATCATTCTGCACTTACGTAACTTGACATTTGTTTGTGAATACTAAACACATGGTTTCAATCCCATACCTCTGTTGCATGTTGAGCTGTCTCTACGCTGTGAGCTATTGATTAAAGGCAAAAATGTGACATATGTAATTAAACAGTGATGCGATGTCAAAACCAAAAGTGTTGCCTAAGTTACTTTGATATGATCTAAATCAGAGATAAACTCCTGCTTTTTTGTGTTTTTTTTCCAAACATCATTTATTAACAGGCTGACATTTGACAGACTGGAAATTCTTCACATGGGGAGTCTGTTTGGTCACTTGTCAGACCAGGGCTGTTTTCACAGACCATGCTAAGGCTAAATGTAGCTCCTAACTGGCTAGTTAGAAGAAAACCTTAGATAAAGGGGGCATTACAACGAGCAGCATATAGCGGCCAGATATCCAATATTGTTTAGTGTTTTACATGTACATCAGAAACATGTTTGCAGCTCAGTTACGGTCGATCAGGTAACCGATACATTGTGGCTACAGTTTATTTGTTTTAATGACTCAACGGCAGACTCTCATGTCTTTATTATGTATCTGTATTTCCTGAAAAGTGTATACTTGCAAAAGTAAAACCAGATTATTTCTTCTCCTGCTTCAAGGACTTTAGAGGAGAGGTGACATAAAAAAACAAGGGAAACTTGTACCTGAAGACAAAATCAGTGGCAAATTAAATGTTTCCTTAAATATTAATTTCATCAAACATAGGCATTCATACACATTCAGGAGTGGATTTCATGGATCAGAGCTGCACCATCAGAAACACAACAGTGGGAGGAACATGCAGGAAGAAACATTAACCAATGCCAAGCAGTGGCTCTTTGTGTGTTTGAGTTTTGGGTCAACAGGGTAATAATGTGGTGCAGAGGCATAATGGATTTCAGTCAAGGTTGAGTTGACCAGTGTTGCAAATTAGCTTAGGCCACAAATGCCATGTGAAGTGGCATTAGTCTGTTCAGTTAATAATCTATGGTTGTGTTGTGTATCTGTCCCTTTAATACTGAACATACCATGAAGGGTGATGTTTTTATCTACATTATCCATATAAAGAAGCTTTCAGTGCAACGGCAGAGCTGCTCAACACTGTTGTCTCCTGTGAAAGAAATGCCACACTTCATGCCTGAAGTGAAAAGTAAATTCAGGCTGCACAGTGCCGTGCCTCGTGAAACTGCACCTGCCATGTTTGTTTTTGTTGATAATGCCACGTTTCCACCTACTCACCTTGTTTGCATAGAGCAAAGGAGAAATGAGATCAGATCACAATGCAGAGGAGAAATGCCAGGTGTAAACGCAAAGGGCGTGATCAGACTGTTCATTAACCATGGTGTACTATCCTGACTCAGGCTATAGAGTTTTACTGTGGTATTGTCTGAATGAGTGGAACATTTTCTTTAAAATTCAAAAGTTGCTCAGGCCAAGAAATCTTCATTATTTGCACCAGAAACTTATGCCATCACAAGGACTAGAAGGGAATGAATTAAACGAAATCCAGCCTGGCCTGTATTTAATGCTAACCATATTCAAATGTACATATTGTCTCTCTTTACACTATACATATTACATACCTGCATGCTGTTTATATTTCATATAACATAGCCAAACTCATTTTACTGTATATACAATTGGTTTCTATCCATAATGTACATATTATAGTTACACTACTGACATAAGTGCATTCATTCATAGTGTACATTGTTAAAAAATCTTGTTTATTTGGATCATATCAGTTACAATCTGGCCTTGCTGTCACACCCCAGTCAATTTATCTTTGTATTCATCTACATTCACTTTGCTGCTGTTTGGACTCTCATTGGGTACTAAATTGCATTCTTTTGTAATTGTACTGTGTAGCCTGGGAACCAGACGACTCTGCAAGCTCATTGTTTATTTGCTTTGGCAGATACATCTGCCCCCCATCCCATTCCGTCTGATTTCCTCGCAACTGGTATGTGGCGAGCCAATCACAGCCGTTTAACTGATATGAGGCGGGTTTAATACAATTGAGGCATCTTTGTAATTAACAAAGATGGCTGCTGCCGATGGGGAGCGTTGGAGCGTTCCCCGGCCGGCTACGGCGATAGTATTAAATGATGGTAAATTTTCTCTAAAAGAAGAACTAACAACTGTACTTAACACTAGAACCGTAAACATTCTAATACCCCTAGAACCACCAGGGGGGTCATTTGTACCCCCTGCCGCAATAGCGTCAGTAATCACAAAGATGTAATTTATTATGACAGTTAAGTTGTTCATTTTCATCCATTATTTATTTAAATAATAAGTAAGACTTGACAAAATAACCCCCAGTTTATGGGGGTTTATTAAGTTTACAATTACTTAATTTCATTACAGATTGAAAATAGTCGTGTGTTAAAATAGGTCCACATTCATCAATAAACCATAGACTACAACAAACAACAAAACATTTAAAACATTTAAACAATTTAATTATTAATAAAAGTTAAAAATGAATTTTGGATAATAATGTGTTGTGTAGTTCGGCTTATACTACTTTTTCTCCTTCACACACACACACATTCACACGTACACACGCGCGCACACACAGTAACATCATGCTGTGACGATATGGGCAAGGTGTGTGGTCCCTTTAAGAGCAGGTAGTTATAGGCTGCATTAGCGCATGTTACAATCTCACTTGTGAATCTGTATGAATCATAGATTGGCTATTTGAGTTTGAGATGTAGATATCTGAAGTTGAGGTGGGGGCCTTGCTACCTGTCACCAGAACCCGGGGCCTATTTATGGACCTCAGCTCCTCATCATCAGATGAGGATTCCTTGTCAGGTAAAAATGATCTCCGCTGTCATCTCTTCAGCCATCCAATTCTCCCTCGTCACATCCTGGAGCATTGCCAGAACTTCTTTGGCATTCATCCTCCTTCTTCTGCTCCGGTTCATGTTTACACATCCAGATCTCGTAGTCATAGCTAGTTTGTGATATGACAGTCTGCTTATCCCCTTTGCCGGTTCTAGATTTATGTTGATAAAAAATTTGTGTTTGCTGTACTTCTGACAGGACGTACCGTCCGACAGGACGGCATTTCATTGCTGCGATTGGTTGTCTGTGCCTGTTGAATCGAAAATGAACTGAGAGGTTCCAGAATATGCATTCGCAAATTAGTCTGCCGATGGCCTGCTACCTTCTGCGTGCAATGACAATGAAGTTGAATCTGATCTAGTAACATTGTTGCTGACCTGCACAAGTGTTCTTGCATTGCTCCTTGGGTACTGAGGATGGTCAGTCTTGGGGGCCAGGAAGTAAGGGCAATGAAGAGAAGATGTCAGGTTTATTGGTTGTCATTGTTATTTAAGGCGTGACAGTTTAGTGCTGAGGCTGTAGGTTGTACTGATATTCCAGTCTCTAAAGGTTAAGATTTGGGGACTAGATAGATTTTGTCGAGTAACCCCCCCCCCCCCACCATAAAAAAGGGACAGCCCATAGTCCCTTTCTTGCGGGAGAGACTCGCGTCGGACCGTTGCGACCTGCAAGGCGAGGGCCACGTAACCGTCAGAGGTAACTGAGCCAGCACTACTGCTAGAGAGTTTCAGCAGGAACTGTTTATTGGGAATTATGTTTGTTTCCATGATAACGTGATATGATAGCAGAGAGCTGAATCCTCTTCATTATCTGAAACTCGTCCAGTCAGACACTCAGAACAGAGCTGGTGGAAGTCATTAGCTGACCAACATAAAATAATTATTCTAATACAATTGTAACAAAGAAATTGGAATGTTTTTTTTTATTGAAGAAGTTCTTAAATGTAGTTTTGTTATGTTTGCATTAATATTCATTATGGATATTTAGAGGATGGTTGGGTTGCTAAATGTCTTGTTTCTCTCAGAATTATTCTTATGTGTTTTAAAGGTTTCATTCTTCAATTCCCAATCTGCTAACATTAAACAGAGGTGGAGGAATAAAGTGTGGCAGTTTACTGGGATTTTATCTACATTGTACAGAGTTTAAAACCATTTAAAAAGTTTAAGAAACAAAAACATCAATGATGACTTAAGTTCTATTTAATTTGTCGGAAAGGAGTGGTGTGTGTGTGTGTGTGTGTGTGTGTGTGTGTGTGTGTGTTGCCATATCTCATAGTCTGAGGAATTTCTTCTCGTTAAAACGGCTGCCTTGTAACATTAACAAGACAAATCTTCGGATGGAACTGGATGGATGGGAAATGGCCACCTGATTGGTTATACTGCCTCCTTAACAACATTACAGCAGTGTGAGTGGAACAGAGCGATCAATCAACCCACGGCATGATGGTACGTTGCCTGGAGATTTCTGCAGGAACCAGACTGGAAATGGCTAAGCTATAGGAAAAAAAAGATCACATTCACGTTCCTTAAGAGCTCCAGTTGCATAGTGACCATTACATATCAATCAGGGCATCCCTAATTGAAAAAAAGAGTCTTAAAGAGTAATTAAATGAATATATTTGACATGGAGCACAATAAGAAAGAAATATCAGTCTGTGGCTATTAGAGCCCATCATTATTTTAGCAGGATTTGTGATGCCATGAGCTGAACAGGAATGTCCCCTGATAGTTTAGACACTGGAGGGTGGCAGTGAAGAGCAATGCTGAAGATCTGGATGGATGGCATGTGGAGCTCAGTGGAAGGACCCCATGGGCGCTGCATGTGATGAATGTGGAGGGTTGCGTCAATCTGACACCGAAGCGACAGCTGACAGCAGCCGAGAAAGGAACCGCTTGACAGCAATGAGATTATGGCTCGCAGAGGTCGTGGCGAAATCTGAAATCTGAATCTGGTTTAATTGAAAGAGTGAACGCTTTCGGTCAGCTGATTGAGTCGGAGGGATAGGAAGAAAGAGAGAGAGGGAGAGAGAGGACATATATGTTTACACTTATAGCAATCACAAATTTTCACTTAGGTACAAACTAAGTTCACAGGTCTGTCTTGTCAGCATTCAGTACAAGCTTAAAATCATGCAGATTCATCTGAAGAACACTAAACACAGATTGTTACTTTGAAATGGCTTGAGTCAAGGAGGAGCCAAATGCATACGAGACTGTGACATCCGCATAAAAATGGGAGAGGGTAAGTCTGTGTTGGACTAATATTATTGTTTATGTAGAGTGCCAATAGTAAAGGACCAAGCACAGACCCTTGTGGCGCCCTCTTATTTATCCCAAAGGAGGTTGTTTTGAGACCATCAGCACAGATTTCCTGTGTTCTATCAGACAAATATGCATGAAACCAGTTCTGAGAAGAAACATCCAAACCAAGACGGTGTAGTTTGTAGTAAAATGCAGTTGTCAATAGTACCAAGTACTGAATAAAAATTTAATCCCACACTGAGTCCTCCAAAATTTTCCCTTTAACATTACAACTTTCTCCCAACTTTCAGAAAAATGTCTTTACAAAGCTAAAAAGGAAGAGACTAAATAAGATTTTTTTTTGGTGAAGCTTGGCTTAGCTACTTTGTTGATGACAATACTGGTGCTAAGATGTCAAAATGCATGGCTGGTACAACACATCACATTCAAAGAACTCAATGAGGCTGTACTTATTCAAGAAACAACTAGGAGACATGAATTTGGTTCCAACAATTTTGCCTTAAATTAACCAGTGGGCTTTGAGAAGCTTCCCTTCAAGTTCTACTCTTTGGTGCTAATTATTTTTGACCTCATGAGGCCCACTTTGCTGCTGTTTTAAATAAAGCATTACCAATCAGTGGTCTATCTTGGCTGACCCAAGAGCGTTTGCAGTTTCAAATATATCTTGATAGAGGATAAGCTTCAAGCTGACCTATGGCTGCTTATACAGTTAAGGTATACTGTCCCATCACAAACATCATTCAGTATGTGAAGTACTTTAGAAAGTGCAAAACATCAGACAAGAAAAGCTGGTACTTTAGTGACTTAAACATATCTGGTTTCCTGTTCAAAGCCCCAACTCAAATGAACATGTTACATGGGATGCACAGGCCAGCTAGGTTGCAAATGTTTTACTTGACCCAATTTCCATGGACAGTTAAAAAAAGTCGAAGTTGACTCAAAATTGTTCCAATAGTTAGAATTACATAATGGCACTTGACAGAATCTGACGAAGACCTCCTTTGGATCGAGGCGTTGTAAACTGACTGGGACCCATCAGTACAGGGTGCAGATCTTTTGTCTCCTAATCACTACAATGCAATGATAGACTGCTTTCAAGCACTGTTTTGATGCTACCCAACCTCACGCTAAATTGAATGTTTTATTTGTTTCAATTCTTTTTAAATACCGGTAGAAATCAATAAATCAAAGAGGAAACGACATAGTGACTTGATTGGAAATATAGCTGTATAAGTTTTATTGGCTACCTCCATATACAGGACAAAATAGCAACATCAAGCTTTTGTCCACACATTTGCACCAACATCAGACTCTAAAATCAAAAAACACGCTCTTTCACTTTGCTCTAAAGCTTCTGGTGGACTATACATTTAAATGCCCATCAAAATACTGTTAATTTTATTGAAATGTTTAATGTCTTTTGCAGAAACATCATCAATGATATTTCCTACAACTGTAGGATTTCTCAACAGTAGATTAAATACCTGCAACCATCATACAGGAATGTGGCATAGCACCGATAACTATATTTATATTGGTGTGTGTATGTTTATTTTCTGGTGTCAAGGTTCAAGGGGATTATTAGGGGAATTTTTGTTGTGTGAATGCAATGTCTCACAGTGTTCACGGTTGTGGTATTATTGTTCTGTTAGGGTGTTGTATAGTTGTGTTTTAGGACTTCACCGTGCCTTTCAGTGTTGTTTTTTGGTTTCTTTCTTTCTTTTTTTCTCAGAGATACTGTGTCCTCTCTCCTCCCAGCCCCCAAACTTGTTTATCAGTTGGACCCTAACAGGTCAGGTCTGGATCCTGACGTTACCTCCACTCCCCTCCACAAGCACCCCTGCTTTCAGCTGCAGCTGATAACATGTTATTACCTTCAGCCGGTTGGTCCAAGGCAAAGAGACAGCCGTATCCGTCTCAATCTCTTCCAGTGTGCTGCCATAATGGTTCTGATTATTAGAGCCCAAATTAAATTCAGACCGGATATTAGCAATACGCAAGCTCTCGTCAACAGTGCCATTTCCCTGGCATATGCAGGACATTATCCAGAAAGCATTGCTCTCAGCCCAATTAATCCCCCTCTGCAAATTCACACACACAAACACACACATACTCACAACCATAGTACATAAACACTTACACATACTTGCCTAGTTCAATATAGTCCAATGTTATGCCAAAATACGACTACAAAACACAAAGCGCACAGCAACCAGCCAAACGGTGTGAACAATGCTGCAGTGATTAGTGATTTGGGATTGTTTTTCAGGGCGTGTAAATTGAAAAATTCCAGCTGGTAAGCATGCAGAATTGACTCTGCAGAGGAGGCTGGGTTGATGCGTTTAGCAATTGTCCACACAAGCAAAATAATTCAATGGTAATAGGAGCAGCAGCTCGGGGGTGGGGGGATTGCATTTAAGTGGAAAGAACATTGAGTCAACATTTCTTTCTTTGTTGTTGGAGAGTGGAGTGTGCACTGTGGCTTCATGAGAATCTCTCTTTGCTTTGTGCATTCGTGTGTGTGTGTGGTTGTGTGAGAGAGAGAGTGAGAGAGAGAGAAAAAGAGAAATAGAGAAAGAGCGAAAGGCAGCCCAAATAAAGATGTACATGTTCTCCCCCTCACAGAGTGCTTTGATGATAGAAGAGTTAGGGTCAACTTGTGTCTCTCTGCAGGTCAGTCCTCATATTTTTTTTATTAGAGCTGATAATATTTTGTGCCAGCCTCCACTAGCTTAACCAGGAGTCACACCAGGGTTCAGCCTGAGGGTTTTCCCCTGTCGGCACGCGTGGTCATCACTCTTCATTTGTTGACATCACATTCCCAGATATCAGCAATTAACTTGGTGATTTACAAATATTATTACTGACATATTCAATGGCCAAACCAAGGAATAAAAATAGGGTTCAAGTTGTAGTAACTCGTGATCCTTATCCTTAAAGGATAAATATGGTGTTATTGTACGTTTTTTATTTTCAACAAATCCCATGAAAAAACAGAAAGTACCAATGTGTTAGTCCATCGCTCAGTACTTTCTAACTTCCCTTACCTATCCGTGGCACTCAGCCTCGAGGCCATTGGTTCCTACTGAAGACATTAATCAGCAGAAATATGTCAGTTTTTTTTTTTTTTTTGCTTGTTTTTTTAAAAGGATTTCTCAATACAGCTGCTCACTGTGCTTTTTAAAACGTTACTCAAACAAGAGGAAATAGTTCATTTATTGGGGACTATTTTCAATGGCGGATTAATCCACATCTGTTGTTCTAACAAGTATCTGTGGCAGCAGGATGGTGTGTGTGGGACTGAGTCAGAATAAGCTACAGTGTGTGTGTTTGTGGTGATGAAGAAACATGTCATCCAGTGCAACTGACGTGTTACTAATAGTTTTTGGACAACAGTGGAGCTCTATGACACAGAAAAAGAAGATTTATCAGGTTGTAATACACACACAGCACTTGTTGGTCAAATTAAATTAGCGTCTTTGTATGGAATTTGTTGACAGGAATAATAATCGAAAATATCAGCACTTATCCCTTTAAGTGTACAAAAAACCTTGGGGGGGGGGGGGGGGGGGTATGCAGTTATTTTGTAGCTTTGGAAGGAGAAGTGAATGACACTGGCTGACCGATTTTCAGTTCTTATTAAAAATCCAATATTGGTTCTATATATTGGTCAGGGATCTTATCTTTCCAGTAAACCTTTGTGCAGACAGTAAGAAGACAATGCTTGGATGTGTGCACCAGCCTGAGCCGGGTGGGCTCTGATTACATTAACAAATAGCATTCCCCATTCAAGTCAACAGAAAGGTTTTCAATGACAGCTAGCATGACAAAAGGTCAGCGGCAGGCTCAGCACTGCTAATTAAGTCCAATTGGTGAATGTCAGATCCACAAAGGGCAACGCTAATCCCCAGTCCTGCCTAAATAGGGATCTGTGTGTGTGTGTGTGTGTGTGTGTGTGTGTGTGTGTGTGTGTGTGTATGTGTGTGTGAGCAAGAAGATAGCGGAAACAGGGAGTGAGGTGATGGGTAGAGGTGTGTGATTGGGGGAATACATTGCCCTCAGGCAGTAAAGTACAGTATGTACATTTAGTGTATGTGTATTCTAAGAGCAGAGGACAGGTTAAGCACTGACAAGGTCTGTTGAGGTCAAAGTCATTTATTTTTATGTTTTTTAGACATATCTCTTCTGGTGTGTGCAGCATTTATGTATGGTTTATTAATTATTTGTACACTTTTTGTGTGGACAAAATCAAAGCCACACATGATGACATTTTTGTAATTTGAATCGCCCATCCTATAATGTTAGAATTTAAAAAATTCCTTACCAATGTAGTCACAGGTATAAAACAAAGACAAGCAAGCAAAAAGAAAACAGAAAAAACAAAAAAGAAAACATAAGTAAAAAAAGATATTCATTGAAAAATAAAGGAAAGATGAATAAGGCGAAGAAGAAAAATTACTTCATTAATCCCCTAAAGTGGGGAGAGAGTGCCTCTGCCCAGGAGGTGGACTGGCACCTCTCCACCCACCAGTCCACACACCGTAATTTTGCATCTGTGTCTGTAACCTGCTTTTTTTTTTTGTTTTTACGGATGTTGGAATGTACGGATGATGAAATGTTGCATCACTGTGGAGAGCTTGTAAAGTTCAGTTTGCAGACAACTTTCCTTACTGTATTTCCCAAAATGTAGAACTATTTCTTGTTATCTATTGGCTTGGCAGTTAAAGTTTATGACAGCCGTTCAAGGGGAGAAATTTTATTTAACTCACCTGTTAAAATTATTTTAAGACTTAAAGTTATGCCTAATTAAACCGCGTAGAGTGACAGGTGGGTGCCGTCACAGGCATGATCAGGATAGAGGTGTAGCAATGCATATCCATGGCACTGTGTACATTTAAATACTTGTTTTTGGGTGTTGTCCGTGTTTACGTTTTAAAAAAGAAGGGGCTCCACTGGCTCCAAAAAAAAGTTGGCGATGGCCAAAATGCCGCCAACCAATGGATTTTATACAGGCTATGGTTCATTCAGCTTTGGTTTTATTCATCCAGCCTTTGTGTGGAGACTTGTATGTTTTACTTCCTGCCATTGTTTAGTTTCCCGCCAGTTTTATTCGTCACCTGTTTTCTATTATCCAATTAGTTCTCTCAGTACTTCTACCCCTAGCTGTTCTGTTCCCATTTGCCAGATTGTCTAAGTTATTTTCTCTAGCTCTCTATAGCTCTCCAGACATTTATTCCTGTAGTGATTTTTCTCGGATTTTAGATTTTGATTCTTACCTGTTCCTCTGTTTTTTTCCCCCTATGCTTTGTGAGCCTTTTTTGGTTATTCTTTGGTTTTCAACTCCAAAGTTGCCTTTTGTTTGTCTGCATTTATTGCTCCGCTGACGGCCTGTTTTTGTTTTGTGTCTTGACTTTTTTTATGTGATTTCGGCAATTGAGTCTTTTTGAGTTCTGACCATCGCACTTTGAGATACAGTATCTGTCTGTGAGAGCTTTGTCAACACAACAGGGCTGAATAGCACCACCAGAGGTAATGAAGCAAATATGTTTCTGTTTTGTTTCTCTCTTTTTTGTAATTTGGGTGAACTGACCCACTAAACAGACACATTCAAAACCATGCATCATAATATGTTTTAGTCCAAATAACATTGAGCAGTGAAATACACTGTTCGACTGTATCATACAATATGACATCTTATGAAGTGATTAAAGAGAGAGGAAGTTAAAATGTGAAAAGGAGAAAGATGCTTTAAACCAGTGTCCCTTCTTCTAAGTAAGTTGACCAGAAATAAGCTCTTAGGGTACAGTATATACAGTACATTCAGTCCATAGCTAAAAATACACAGGTTCCTCCATGATCGCCTTCTCTTTTCCATCTAGTTTTGTTCCCAGTGTATGTATGACCTTTATATACATGTATATATTTCACAGATATATTACGTCCTAGCCCATGGAAAGACTTTTGTGCCCACTGTGTGAACTTTAATCAGGAATGAAGCGTTGACAGTATTTACTTCCTCCTGCTGTTTTTATCCAGAAATGCAGATTGGTAAATGCCTCGGCCGTCTCCCTCTTTCCTCGCTGTCTTCAGGTCGCTGTGGGAGGAACGTGTGCGTTGGTGCAATGTTTGATTAGCAAGTCTCTCTGGGTGTGTGTGTGTGTGTGTGCACATTTGACTGTGTGTGTGTAAGTGTATGTGTGTGACAGTGTGACCACATGTAGCTTCTAATGAGCCCCAGTGGTGGCCCTCCAGTGGGCCTGCTTATTGATCATTAGCCTGCTGTCCACACTCTAATTTCCAACAAGAAAGCACAACAAGAGACCGGTCAGATTGTTACTGGGTGTGTGTGTTCGCGTGTGTGCGTGGGTGTGAGGTTGCATCTAGCTGGGTGTTCGGAGTGTGTATTCTGATGTGAAGTCGAGGTTTGATGTGTGTGATCCGTGTGGCGAGGCAGCAGGTTGCCTCCACTTATTAGGATGTCTAAACACCAGAGCTTACCAAGTTACGGGGACACCATGCTGGTAGGTTGGGCCAACATTAGCTTTAACTTTAAAATAGAACCTGGTAGAGTCTAAGGCTGCAGCTAACGCTGTTTCTTTATCGATTCATCTATCGATTATTTTTTCAATTAGTTGATTAAATCAACAATAATTTATTTGATTGATATAAAGATTATTTTTTGATAGTCGAATCTTTTACTGATAGTTTTGAGTATGATTTATTTTAATGGCTAGTGGCGATTGTAATCGGAAATGCACTTGTATTGTAAAGGTTGCTTACACCAACTAACAGCGCTGATAATGGAAATATGGAAATATACGTTGTTTAGTTCTACTGTATAGGTCTAAATGTGCAAACTTACTGCTTACAACTTGCAAATGCACTGGAAAGCAGTGTTGCCATACAAGCCATTAGCATCTGCTCCAGGGAGCCTTGGTTGAGTCTTTGTCTGAGACACAACAGATAAGGACGCAGCAACGACTCCAAGGCACCGGCTACCAACCAACAACTAGACAAAACTTACTTTAGAAGTCCAAATACTTAAGCTGCTGTCTCATCTCCTTGAAGTCGGAGAGCCCCCGGAGGTTTTACTTTGAGATGCTTGTGCTGCCGTGGTAGGCCATTTCTGTTTCACAAAGCGCACAGAGCACCATTTTATTAGGTCTCTGTTTCACTGAATTCCCACACTTATGACAACCAGGTTTGGGCTGAGGTGTCTGAGCTGAGAGATGTCTCTCCCATGTGTGTCCAATGTTTAGATACTTGTGTGTATCCAATGTTTAGATACTTGTGTGTGTGTGTGTGTGTGTGTGTGTAATGTTTAGATAAGCCTATGTCCAAGGTCTGGCTACTTTCATAGATGGGTGCCCCTTGGGGGTCGTTTTCCTAAAGTTCCAAAGAGAGGAGATCAGTTTTAACATGAACTATATGTTCCACCTTCCCTTTCTGTAAAATAGCCATATATGGTTATGAGGTTGGCTCTGATCTTGTCACCACACATTAGCTATACCATGAATATGTAGGAATGTTTTAAAACAGGCTTTAAAAAGGTGTAGTTTGAGTGGAAAACGGGAGAGATTCACATTGGCTTCGGATCCTCTCACAGGCAATCCATGGTGCTTGTTTTGATGCTGTACTTTTTGTAATAAACCTTTTTATACAACTAAGTCGGTGTCAGCGGAGATTCCTTCATCATCATCACATCATCGCTACAGAAGATACAACAGGGCTTTTTCACAAAAAGTCTTAGTTCAGTCCGCCCGGGGGCGGGAGCCACCATAGATAGGGATGAATGTTAATATTGCGACGCATCGACACATTCCACGGAAAGACTAAGACAGGTGCAAGGCCTGAACTATTGCACAGTTTAAGTTTGCTTCCTTCTAAGTCCTTCACATCCTGATGGTTTCATTTTATGACAAATTTGTCAACATCGAGCACCAGTACTGATGTTCGTGCACACATGAATGGTCGTTGTGTTTCCGTCACATCATAGAGGACCGAAGAAATGGTCTCCAAAAGAGTTAGTGTTCATTTTCAACTTCAGTATTAACCTCCAGTCAGGAAATATTCTAACCAAAAGCTTTTATACATAGCTTCAGTAGGATTTTATACTATCAGCCTCTATGGTACAACCATGACAACACACAAACACACCCACACACACTTAAGCATAACAACAATAAAATATGCACATCAGCAAGCACTTCATTACCATGAAAGGTCCACATGGCATATGCACAATGTATACAGCCCAGACCTAGACAGGTGCATACACACATTTACGCACATAGATAGACAGACCTTGGAGCAGTTGCACAGAAACACACAATACAAACACACACACTCACACACAAATGCACCTGATTTCCATGACAATTAAAGCGGCGGTGTAGGATGCAGGAGGGCATTTGCACAGCAGGAGGCTAATGTGGATTCCTGTATGCCCAGCCTGGTGGCTACGTCCTCCTCCTCTGCCACCCACGAGCGAGAGAGACAGATTATCTACCAAAATGGTGGTTGTCTTCTCATATGAGCCGTGTAGTGATAACTAACATGGGGAACTCAGGCCACTCTCATTTTAAAGTCACATACATACTGTACATGCATCTTTAGCTTTCATTTCACAGTGAAATGGAACATTTTGGCAGGGTATATTTAAGAATGGTTTTGATCAGATTGTTCAGATATTTGATTTGATTGCTTAAAAGTAAGTATGACTTTTTGATCACAGACTAACAGGGATGTATCAAAACAATTGAATGTCATGTTAAAATATGATGCCACATTCATTCTAATAGAAGTTTCACATCTGGTGCTGAAAAAAAAAGCTTCCACATTTCTGTGCCCATAGAGCATGCATATTCTTCTCTGTCACACACATGCATGCATATCACTTTTGGAGACTTTTTCAGGTTTACTGCTTACAGATGTGCTTGATCTATGGATTGGCTTCTTTTTACCTGGTGGTGTTTTGATTGTGATGGTCTGCGCGACTATGGAAGCTGGTGTTCATTGAAGGCCGCTAAAAACTGAACAATGATATTTGTTTTATCTGGCTCGCTATTACTTGTAAATCAAAATGCATATTACATTTTTTTGTCCCCATTTAGTAATGACTCTGAATGGGAAGAAGAACATTTGGGCCAGTGGGAAATGCAAGATCCTCTAACTGTGGTCACTAACATTTCTGATGAAAATTTCCCTGGGACTTGGCAGTGTCTGCAGGTGTTCCTCTCAGGCTGCTTACAACCCCACCAACCTCCACCAGTCAGAGGGTTAGGGCAGCTTTTTTGTCATTTGAGAGGCAAAACCCATGGCAAAAACAGTCTACCAAGCACTTGCCATATTTTGTAAAGCGTATTGCTGTGTGATAAATTAAAGCAAAAGATGAGAATATCAATATTTCTATGAACTCCTCTCCCTTCACATGGATTTTGCCAACTGGACAGTCAGAGAACACTGTTTAGTGCGGTCTTAGTGAGTAAATCAAACTCAAACTGTACATTTTTACATTCTCTAACTGGCATTACCTGAAAACCTTTGCAAACCTTTATCTATAATAATACCTTCAGAGGACATTATCCACAGATCTCCATAGTGCTGCTGTAATTTATAAGAAGGAAACAAATGCTTACTTTCCAAACTTGGCAGCATGAATGTTTAATGCAGGTGCCCCGTTGCATTTTTAATAATTTTACAAATGAAGAATTGAATGGCTTGCATAGTTAACATAAATATCTGTCAGAGGCTTTCATTTTAGACTCTGCTAAGCATTTCACACCAGAAGGTGTATGTGCATGTGCACTGTGTTGGGGGATGTGGGGGAAAGAAAATAATTAGCACTGCGTTCAAATCTAATTTTGGGACCGGTAGCCCAATATCAACGTCTCGGTTTTGCCCAGTGGGACAGAGTTCCATCATAACGCCCCGTCTTCAGTGGGATCTTTCATTCCATGACTCCAGTTCAAGTTATTAGGCCCGGCCATTGTTATCAGGACAATTTATATGCTTACAGCTGGGGGTAAAGGGATTTTTGGGAGTGATTCAGTGGGCGATGTGCTGGAGCTCACTGCTGCCCATAACCCGGCGTTTCGCTCTGTCCCTGGAGTTCCTGCAGATCATTCAGTCCCTCTAGATGCTCCATTGCCCTCCAAACTCATAGAGGACAGTGAAGTGGAACCCAGAGCCCATCAGAGCCAACTGATAAACCTCCCTCCATCTCATCCTGCCACACTTTAGCATTCCAGCAGAGTACCAGTACCATTTATCTGCTGTGTGTCTACGCCAACCATGGCCACTATCAGGAAGTGGACCAAATGCACCTTTCACATCCCTTATATATAGGACCATACACGCATCCATTTCTCATGACTGTTTTAATAATTTACCCAATTTCAGTTCTTAGGTTTTCTTAAGTCTGCCATGTGCAGACTTCATGGCCCTACTCCCCTGCAATGACACTTGATGTTTCATCATATGTATCACGTGATTTGAACGCAGAAGAACTGCTTTGACTAAAGTCAGCCCAAGTCCCAGCCAAACCAGCATTTTAAACCATTACATTTCTGTGGCAATCAGATCATTTCAATGATTGAACACAACCAGAAAATATCCTCACAGGGGCACAAGTCATTAATTTTGAGGACAACTTTGGGGAACTTTGATCCAGTCAGTGACAACTGTTTGATTTCACTGTGGCTTAGTTTTATGTATTGTACATCCCGCATTTGCTTTGCTTGGATTTATATCATACTTGTCTGTCCTGTATTATGTTTTGCTGCTGCATATGACCTAATTTTTCCACTGGAATCCCTGAGGCTTCATTGTATCTAACGGCATAAACTGAGATCACTGAGTGTTTGGTGTCTCATCTGCAGCTGGCTCCCTCAGGACACTGGATGTTGACTTTGAGTCTGTGTTGCTGAATAAGCAGTGATCTAATGAACTGAACTTCCCAGTCTCTGACCCTTGCAGCTCCGTGATTCATTTCCTGCTCACTCCAGTCATTTTAGACTCATATTTCAGAACTACAATCGGATGAACCGGGCAGTGCTCCATTTGACCCAACTGCAGCGGACTGGACCCGAGTTCTGGACAGGACAAGACTTCAGCCGTACCTGACTGAACCAGAGGGGCTTGTCTGTGAGCCTGTGTCTGTGACTGACGGGCCTCTCAGCCTATCACAGTGAGCCAATGTGGTTGCCGCTTGCTTGGCCCAGCTGAGCTCCACCACTCATGTTGCACTAATTTGAATTTTCCGGTCATTGACAAAGATTGTCTAAGGTGCAACACACATGGCTGCTTCTTGGAGCGTCACATCAGTTGGCTGTACAATATAAATAAAATAACAAAACCTGGCAAAGCATTCCAGCATTTTTCCGATCCGCTGTCCCCATCAGCAGGATGAAATATTTTGTAAGTACCTGTACTTTGAGCTAAATGCTAATGCCAGTATGGCACAATGACTTTAAATGCACAATGCATCACAATGGCAATACTAACATGCTTATTTGAAGTTAGTGCAAAGTTTACCATTTTCACCATAACATAGTTTATCATGCTGTGACTAAGTACTTCTGAGGTTGGTGGAAAACTCTTTAGTTTTGCAGGTATTTGGTCATAAAACAAAGTATTGGACAAATGTTAGTGGATCACCCAAGACACATTCATGCCCCCCTTTTACTGCAATCCAGCCAACAGTTATAGATATATTATAATCAAAGTCACAAATGTGAATCTCACAGTGGCACTGGAGGAAAAGTCAGAGGTTCCCCAAAATAATTTTGGTACATCGTCTGGGAACGTCTTGCGACAATCCATTCAAAAGTTGCTGAGATATTTCAGTCTGGTCCAAAGTGACAGACCAACACAGCAGAACTGGGTAGTTTTCAGTCTGAATGGCCATTTAGAGGTTTTGTAGCACTATAACAACACCAACCTACCAACATTGTTGCTCCTGAGACACAACAATCATAGTTAGGTTTCAAAGTCAATTTAGTAGACCTCAATTCATATGATGGAATTTGCTCAGTTGCCATGAAGTTGAAGATGCTCAAATTTTTAGATGTTATTGCCACACCATGACAACTGAGCAACTCTGTCTACTGATGAAAATCATTTGGTATGATCAGAAGCTGTTCTTAGCTTAATAGTATCAGAGAAGTTTGTTTTCTTACATAGTATCCTTCTAGATCAAACATATGACCTTTATTACTATAGGAGCTACAGTAATACGACGACATTCAAATCAATTCAAGTCAATTTTATTTGTACAGCGCCAAATCATAACAAAAGTTATCTCAAGACGCTTTTCACATAGAGTAGGTCTAGACCATACTCTTTAAAATATTATTTACAGAGACCCAACAGTTCCCACCATGAGCAAGCACTTGGCGACAGTGGTGAGGAAAAACTCCCTTTTAACAGGTAGAAACCTCGAGCAGAACCAGGCTCTGGGTGGGCGGCCATCTGCATCGACCCAGTTGGGTTGAAAGGGGAGGAGAGAGGGGGAGAGGGGTGACAGAACAGGAGGAGAGACAACAAATCAGACTAATAATAATAACAACTGCAGCAGTGAGTGTGGAGCAGGAACATAGGGGCAGTAAACGGCCGGCAATCACAGATCCAGACTCTACAGCTCCAGAGGCAGAAATACCTGCAGAAAGTGAGAAGGCGAAAAAGCACAGAAAGCACAAGAACTACCAGGAAGAAGTGGAGTTGGTAACCTGTATTAGTGGGATAGGAATGCGTACAGATAGAGAGGGAGAGGAGGAGAGAGAAGCTCAGTGCATCATGGAAAATCCCCCAGCCGTCTAAGCCTACAACAGCATAACTAAGGGATGGTTCAGGGCTCACCTCCCTAACTATAAACTTTATCAAAAAGGAACGTTATTAACATATTCTTAAACGAAGAGAGGGTGTCTGCCTCCCAAACCCAAATTAGGAGCTGATTCCACAGAAGAGGAGCTTGATAACTAAAGGCTCTGGCTCCCATTCTACTTTTAGAGACTTTAGGTACCACAAGTAACCCTGCGTTCTTCTTCTCTTCTAGTGCTCTAGTGGGGTAATACGGTACTATCAGCTCTTTAAGATATGATGGTGCCTGACCAATAAGAGCTTTGTAAGTGAGGAGAAGGATTTTAAATTCTATTCTGGATTTTACAGGGAGCCAGTGCAGAGAAGCTAATATTTGAGAAATATGTTCTCTTTTGCTAGTTCCTGTCAGTACACGTGCAGCCGCATTCTGCATCAGCTGGAGAGTCTTTAGAGACTTATCGGGGCAGCCCGATAATAAGGAATTACAATAATCCAACCTAGAAGTAACAAATGCATGGACTAGTTTTTTTGCATCTTTTTGAGACAGCATATGCCTGATTTTTATAATGTTACGTAAGTGGAAGAAGGCAGTCCTTGAAGTCTGTTTTATATGGGTATTAAAGGACATGTCCTGATCAAAGGTTACTCCTAGATCCCTATAGCGGTGCTGGAGGCCAGGGCAATACAATCTAGGGTAACTATATCTATAGATATTGTGTCTCGCAGGTGTTCAGGACCCAGAACAATAACTTCAGTTTTGTCTGAGTTTAAAAGCAGAAAATTGCAGGTCATCCAGTTTTTAATGTCCTTAATACATGCCTGAAGCTTGGCTAACTTATTGGTTTCATCTGGCTTTATCGATAAGTATAATTGAATATCATCTGCATAGCAGTGAAAGTTTATGGAGTGTTTCCTTATAATATTGCCTAAAGGAAGCATATACAAGGTAAATAAAAGTGGTCCAAGCACCGAACCTTGTGGAACTCTGTGACTAACTTCCATGTGTACGGAGGATTCATCATTTACATGGGCAAACTGAAATCTATCTGATAAATACGGCTGAAACCAGCTTAGTGCCAATCAAATGCTCCAGTGTCCGTGATAGGATACGATGGTCAATGGTATCAAAGGCAGCACTAAGATCTAACAGAGGTAGTACAGAGACAAATCCTTTGTCTGACGCAATTAAAAAGTAATTTGTCACTTTCACCAGTGCTGTCTCTGTGCTATGATGCACCCTAAAGCCTGACTGAAAATCTTCAAATAAAATATTGTTGTGTAGAAAGTCACATAACTGATTTATGACCGCTTTCTCAAGGATTTTGGAGAGAAAGGGAAGGTTAGATATAGGTCTATAATTGGCTAAACCCCTGGATCAAGCATAGGCTTTTTAAGAAGAGGTTTAATTACAGCTACTTTGAAAGACTGTTGTACATAGCCTGTTATGTAGCCCAGACAGAATGATCATGTCTAGTAAAGAAGTGCTAACTAAGGGTAAAACTTCTTTAAGCAGCCTAGTTGGGATGGGGTCTAAGAGGTAGGTTGTTGGTTTAGACGAAAAAATCATTGAAGTTAGTTGGTGAAGGTCAATTTGAAGGTCAGTCTAAATATAAATCTGGTTCTACAGCTGCTTCTGAGGTTCCTGTACTTGAAGATATATCTGAACTGGCTGAGGGCACAAGATGAATTCTTTCTCTAATAGTTAGAATTTTATCATCAAAGAAGCTCATAAAGTTATTACTACTGAGCGCTCTGGGAATACATGGCTCAACAGAGCTCTGATTCTGTGTCAGCCTGGCTACAGTGCTGAAAAGAAACCTGGGGTTGTTCTTATGTTCCTCTATTAGTGAGGAGTAATAGGCTCCTCTGGCATTACGGAGGGCCTTCCTGTATATTCTAAGACTATCTTGCCAAACTAAATGAGATTCCTCCAGTTTGGTGGAATGCCATTTCCTTTCTAATTTTCGCCATGTTTCTTTTAATTTGCAGGTTAAGGAGTTATACCATGGAGCTAACCTCTTTTGTTTTATTATCTTCTTTTTGATAGGGGCAATACAATCAAGAGTCGTTCGCAGCGAGCCTGCAGCACTATCAACCAGATGATCAATTTGGGAGGGACTAAAGTTAGCATAGGAGTCCTCCGTTACATTGAGACATGGCATTGAATTAAATGCCGATGGAATCACTTAAATTTAGCTACAGCACTATCAGACAGGCATCTACTGAAGGAATGTTTACCTAATGGCCTATTGTCCAGTAATATAAATTCAAAAGTTATTAAATAATGGTCTGATAAGACAGGATTAAAAGTTCAATTTCGATTCCATATGACAGAACAAGATCGAGGGTGTGGTTAACAGTGAGTGGGTTCGCTTACACTCAGAAGCCAATCGAATCTAATAGTGACATAAACACAGAACTAAGGCTTCTAAGTCAATCATTATTGACTTTCACATAAATATTAACATCACCTACAATGATGACTTTATCTGTTTGGAGGAGGATTCTGCTAAAAACTCAGAATACGGACCAGGAGTGCAGTACACTATGACAAATAGAAATAGTTAGGTGTGAAAGACTAAGAACAAGGCTTTCAAATGAGTTAAAACCGAGTTTAGGTTCAGGGTTCATTAATAAGCTAGAGTGGAAGATGGCTGCAACTCCACCTCCTCGGCTGGTGCCTCGAGAAATGTGAGTATTAATATGACTAGGAGGAGTGGACTCATTCAGGCTAACATATTCTTCCTGACACAGCCAAGTTTCAGTTAGACAAAATATATCCATATGATAGTCAGATATTAAAATCATTGAATAACACAGCTTTAGACAATAGAGATCTAATGTTTAAGAGTCCACATTTAATTCTCTTATTTGGTTGTACCACTACACTGGTAGTTTTAATTTTTATTAATATATTTATGAGTAACTCCTCTTCTGTTTGAATTTGAATTAATTAATTGAAGTGTTCGGGGGACAGACACAGTCTCTATGGGATTTTTTAGGGGGTTTTGGGTGGGTAACCACTCTAATGGAAGCGCAGAGAAGCGTGTAGGACTGCAACTCTGCTTCCTGGTCTGAACTCTGTATTGTCACGGTGTGGGACCACTAATAAACTTGGTCAAATTTCTGGCTATGAGAGCTGCACCATCCAAAGTAGGATGGATGCCGTCTCTCCTCATCAGACCAGGTCTCCCCCAGAATGTTATCTACGAGGCTCACATCGTGGGCCTTCACTGGTCAGGTTTGTCAGGGGTCCAGAGAAAACTACGGAGTCCGACATTGTCTTTGCGTAGTTACACACCGACTCCACATTAATTTTGGTGACTTACGATTGGCGTAATCGGGAGTCATTACCGCGGACGTGAATTACGATTTTATTGTATTTACATTTTTCTTTTGCCAGCAGTTTTAGGTTTGACTCAACGTCGCCCGCTCTGGCCCCGGGGATACACCTAACTATGGCCGCTGGTGTCGCTAATTTCACATTTCTCAGGATTGAGCTGCCAATTACCAGAGTGTGTTTCTCAGCGGGTGAGTCGCTGAGGGGGGAGAATCTGTTTGAAACATGAAAGGGTTGGTGGTGAACCGTGGGTCTCTGCTTGGGTCTCTGCCTCCTTCAGACAGTCACCCAGCCGCCCTGACGAGCTGCCGGGGGACGGCTAACAGGAGCTGCACTGACTACAGGGGGCTGGCTAGCTACAGCTAGAGGCTGGGTATCCATGGTGAGGAGCCGGGCTTCTAGTTTACTGAGCCTCTCCTCCAATGCTACAAATAAACTACATTTAATACATAAACCTTTATCACTAAAGGAGGCAGAGGAGTAAGTGAACATCTGACACACCGAGCAGGACAGAGCAGGAGAGGCAGAGGGAGAGAGAGAAGCCATCGCTGGCTGAGGAGCTAAAAGAGGCTACGGAAGCTAACAGAACTGAACAACGAACAAAAAGATGTGAAATTAACGAAAAGTCGCTAAAAAGGGAGAAAGCTGCGAGTGTTTTAAGACTAGTGTTTAAATGAACAGCAGGTAGTTAGCCGCTGCGATGAAGAAGATAACAATGTTAACTCTTTTGAGTGAGAGCAGCAAAAACACACAGTACAGAGACGCGGGCAACCGTAAATGATACGATACGCTTACCGCGGCACGTCAGCACGTCAAACAGAGCACATATGCAGACAATGACTCTCTATCACTTGTCAAACAAGTAAATAAAACAGTAACAGAATCTCCCCGTTTACTCAGAACGAATAACAAGGCTTACTGTTTTTGTGGGAAGAAAAGGCCTCAATACTCAAAACCCAAGTGTGGATGCTAATGAGGCAGATGGCCGCCCACCCAGAGCCTGGTTCTGCTCGAGGTTTCTACCTGTTAAAAGGGAGTTTTTCCTCGCCACTGTCGCCAAGTGCTGCTCATGGTGGGAACTGTTGGGTCTCTTTAAATAATATTTTAAAGAGTAACTCTACTCTATGTGAAAAGTGTCTTGAGATAACTTCTGTTATGATTTCACTAATGGTTCTTTCTCCAAAGCCCCTTTCACATTGGGCAAAAAACCCACCAACACCTACTAACATCTGGCTTTTGTCTCCAGCAGTATTTATCGGCTGTAGCTCCGATGGGCAGTGATGGAAACATGACACCCGGGTGGACACGCAAATTTTCGCCCCTTTTCCAGGTCAATGCTGTGACCCACCTCAACGCCTCCATATATACGTTTTAATTTTGATGGAAAAAGGGTATAATGGTAGGGGAGTGAGGGAAGGATGCAGAGGGAGAGGATGGGAGGGGTAAGAGGGGGAGGGTGAGGTAAGAGGAAAGGAAAGAAGGAAGCCAGGGACAAGACAGGAGCTCGTCCTAGTCTCCCGTCCCCCTCTATCCTACCTCCTTCCGCAGTTTATAAATAATGCAAAGCATGGCGCCCCCCGGTGTTGTGAAGTATTTGTTAATGGCCGTGCTAATTGCTATAAACAGGAGTGGTGTTTGAGCCCTCTAACAGGCACAACACTCCTAATTAGGTTGGCTCAGCCTGATGGGACACTGGGAGGAGGGAGGAAGAAAGAAGGAGACAAAGAGAGTGGGTGGGGGGGTGTCAGACTGAAGGAGGAGAAGGAAAATGGGAGAATGGAGAAATGATGTTTCAGAGAGAGACACTTGTAGACAAGAGGGAGTAGGGGAGGAAGAGTAACAAAAAGAAAAGGGGAGGAAGAGGACAATGTTGAGGGTGAGAGAGAGGGAGTAAAGGGGGAGATGAAGAGCCTAATGTTTGAGAGAGAGGAGGAAAGAGAAGAAAACCAAGTAAAAATCACAGAAAAGGGAAGAGAGGGGTGGAGGGGGAGCGAAGAAAAGGTCAGCACACATCTGATCAGAGGTCTAATCATGGAGGAAGAAGAAGACAAGGGGATCATCATCCCTCCATCACCTGATGACACAGCTAATTAATAAAAAAGGTGTAAAGGTGAATGTCAGTGTGCCCACTACTCATCTGTATTATTCCAATAAAGCACACTTGCACACCAATGCACAGTGAAGTTATAAGCCTATAAGCCCGTTTTTGATACTATTTATGGTCAGCATTTTTTCCAACAATAGCCATTAAATGGATTTCTATTATATAATTTTTGCAAGGGAGAAATGGAACAAGAAGGAGCAGCCATAGAGCTGTCAGATGAAGAAGTGCGGCCGGTAAAAGGACAAGTGCATGATGGTAAAAGGACAATTAGTGATGAGTCATCTCAGCCCTCGGTGACAAGCCCTGCAGCCACCAATAGTAATCATGATGGGAGCAAAGGAGATTCTACTACTTATACTTTACACTAGTACTGTACAAACCCACCACCTCCTCATCGCTGCCATGGTCTTCAGGATGTTCCAGGCTCCATTTAGTTCCACCTACTTGCTCCTTACTACTTCTAGCCCTACAAAATCATACACACGTGCATATGCGCTACACTAAATACTGTCACACATGATGCACGTGCATGAGAGCGACCCACAAGCTTTTATACAAATACACACACATAAATGACAGGCACATGAAGCATGTCACGCACTAAGCGACCACACTAATCAAGATTGTTAACACAAACTCTCACGATCACACACAAAAGAGTCATACCACGCATGCTGTAAGAAGTTGTAAGAAGTGTCTGCATTAACACACACAAAGCGCCGCTGCACATGCTCACACACGCAAGAGCAGCCAAGCACTGTATGTGTTTGACACATCCACGTGGCGTACAGCACTCCAGACTAATGATGTAATCTCCTGTCTTTTGATAAGCGCTCTGCTCGGCTGCCAGCACCCTGCGTCGCGTCAGGTCTGGGCAGGTAGCATCACATGGCTTTTTGGTGTTTGAACCCCGACTTTGATGGCTGACCATCAATGTGGCCTTGGAACTAAAGGCGACGCGCTAATGTGAGCAGATGAAAAGGTGCAGGGCCCACTTATGCTGCATTCATGTCATATTGGATTTACCATGAATACAATCATAGTTCTTCTGCATGAAACTAGACATACCATAACTTATATTAAATAAAATCCAGTATTCAAATAATGGCTTAGGCTCAATGAAATGTGAATGGCCCTATCCCTGTTTACTCTCTGCCTCTTCACTCTCAGCTGTACAATAAAGATGAAAAATTACCTGGAAAACCCTGGGAGCACTGTGAAGGTCTTGTTTCTTGATTTTTCCAGTGCTTTCAACACTATTCAACCGTCACTGCTGAAGGGGAAGCTGGAAGGAGCTGGAATGGACTGTCACCTGGCTGCATGGACCATCGACTACCTCAGCAACAGACCACTTGACTGCTTCGTGACTGTGTGTGTGATGTGGTAGTCTGCAGCACCGGGGCCCCTCCTCTTCACCCTGTACACTTTAGACTTCAGGTACAACACAGACAACTGTTTCATCCAGAAGTTCTCTGATGACGCAGCCATTGTGGGCTGTGTATCTGAAGAGAACATGATGGAATACAAGGATTTCATCACCGACTTTGTGTGAACTTAACTATCTGCAAATCAACGCCACAAAGACAAAGGAGATGGTGATTGACTTCTGCAGGAAGCACTCACCAACAACACTGGTGTACATCCAGGGTTTGGACATTAAGTCTGTGGGGGAGTGCAAATATACCTCAACAATAAACTGGACTGGTCCACTAACACAAATGCCCTGTACAAGAAGGGTCAAAGTCGCCTCTATCCACTGAGGAAACTGAGGTCCTTCGGAGTGTGCAGGACTCTGTTAAGAACTTTCTATGACACTGTGGTGGCAGAGGCACAGGAAGAGACTGAACAAGCTGGTTAGGAGAGCCAGCTCAGTCCTGGACTGCCCTCTGGACCTCACTGAGGAGGTGGGTGAGAGGAGGATGCTGGCAAAACTGACGTCCATTATGGACAACATCTGTCACCCCCTCCATGACACTGTGGGAGCACTGAGCAGCTCTATCAGCAGCAGGCCCATGGTGTAAGAAAGAACATTTCTGTAGGTCCTTCATCCCCAGACTGTTTAAGCAACATGTGCAATAATTTGTATACTGCGTCATTCACCACTGTCAACTGCACTACTATCTGTCTTTACTGCACTATTTTTAACCTACGCTGCTCCATGTGCATTATATATTTAAACATTTTAGTAAAACGTGTATATTTCTGTACATATTCTTATCTTGTATATTTTTATATTTGACCTCTTCATTACTTTCTTCTTTATTTTTTTTTGATATTTTTATATTTTTCACTTTTCACTATCTTTAACTTTATTTATCAGATGTTGTATCCATCTGCTGCTATAACAAGTGAATTTTCCTCAGTGTGGGATGAATAAAGTCTTATCTTAAATCCTTCAACCCAAACTTCAAGGAGAATCAGTACTCTGATATCACACTACAATGGCAGCACCCATGGAGGCGCGCATCATAAATGGTAAACCATCAACTAAAAGGCAACATAAACTTTATTTGTTTTGTATTCTATTTTTGAGTATGTGAATGACAGGTCTTCTGTTTCTGTCCACTGACTACAATCAATGACCCGAGTATCTCGATCATACTGAAGGATCCCACAATAGGAGAGCCTTTACAAGTTTTTCGGCTGTTTGAATCTACATTGCTAATACAATCTCCATCCTCATGAGCATTTTAGCAACACTTCAGAAATAACCTCTGTCCATATTAACGCGCCTGAAAAAGCATATCACATGACCACCTCTATCTTCCCCACACATACAGTCTCACTCAATAAGAGATGAATTTAGTGAAGAAAAAAAAAGCTTTTTTGGGACTGCCACAGTGTGTAACGACCACCCCGTTCTGCTCTCCCAACACAAGTTCACTGTGTGTTTGAGTGTGTGTGTACGTGCGTTTGTGATTCCTTCCTCTACTCACACCATCATTGCTCAACGACTTATTTTGCACTCCCGTTCCCGCTCTGCTCGCTTTTCGGGACTTAATACAGTGCGTAATCATGGTCCCCGCCAGCAGCAGGTGTGTTACGTGAGTGGAGTGTAATGCTTTCGCCCTGACCATTCAGACAGGGCTTAGTGCAGGAGAAGGCCATGGCACAGCTTATATTATTTTATGTTTAGTCTTTATTCATATTTGAACTGCGTCTTGATATATCAAACTGACCAACTGTCATTAGGATTCCCGTCCTGCCCGCTCTCATTGACATTTTTCCCTGTCCTGTCCCAGACAGTTTTGAACAGTCAAATTGACTCCAGAAAAATGTCAGCCTCCAGTCATTAGAATCAGAACCAGGTTTATTGCCAAGTAGGTTTTCACATACAAGGAATTTGCTGTGGTGTATTGGTGCATAACAAGTACAGACAAGTAGTTTGCTGCATGATGGGAAAATATAACCAGTGAATGGTGATTCTGAAGCTGAAGAAAACATGCACGATGCTGGTTTGAACTGCCCAGGTTATGTTCTGTAGTACTGAGCATTACCACTACGCTACTATGGCCCAACATTGACGGTGAGCAAAATTTCTGTCCTATAAAAAACAGAAGCGCCTAAAACGATTAAATGAGTCTTTTAGTGTGTATGCATGTATATATTTATATACATTTATGTATCTA
This sequence comes from Lateolabrax maculatus, assembly GCA_031216445.1. Classification (NCBI taxonomy): domain Eukaryota; kingdom Metazoa; phylum Chordata; class Actinopteri; order Acropomatiformes; family Lateolabracidae; genus Lateolabrax; species Lateolabrax maculatus. Next base: position 20,712,789 of record CM062210.1, read on the forward strand.
CATATTTACTTTTACCACCTAGTTTTACCACTTTACTATTTTACTATTATATTTGTTTTTGATATTTTTGGGGCTGCTTTGTTTTAGTTATTTTATTTTATATCTCATAAGTTTTTACTTATTATTTATTTATCTTGTGTTTATTGCCTTGTCAAGCAAGTTGTAACATTGGTTACTGCTATATGAATAAATGCACTGGACATACACATCTGACGCCAGAGACTATCTTTAAACATGTGACTCATCACGTGACTTAAGATCAACACTTAGGTCACGTAATGGCACCGAGCCGTCTCCATCTGAAATTTGAAATCATTTCCATTTGCTGTTTATTAGTTAACAAATTAACTTTCATGCTAAACTTTAGCATACCATTTTTCTCCTCTTTTTAAGTTAGGAAAAATCATCCTGTTTAGTTTGTCTGACAGTATCATATGTATTGTGTATTAGCTTGTTCCGGCTCTTCATTGAAGCTGTACGATTCACCGAGTGAAATATTCAAACATCAGACTTTATTCAAACCTTCTAGATGTCCTGTGCATCATTTTGGACACATTTCCCCAAAACTTAGCCGGACATATCTTGGAAGACTGAATCTCCAATAGAATTTAAATGAAAGTTATGTGGATTTAAACAGTGCTTGGCTGCACAGCCAAACTTACATTCAAGGGGTTAAAACAAGTATATGAGATCATGTTGGACATGGCACCGAGTGACTCAAAGTTCACCCAGAGTCGGATCATCGGTGCAGGCTGAAAGTGATGGTGCAGGACTCAGTGTTCAGCTCGTTGAAGGCACTGACCTGTTTCTTGACTGTTAAGCCACAATGACTAGACAGCCACACCAGCATTCACATCCAGTTGAGGCAGACTTCTCTCAGGAAAACCCTACCCCAATATCAAATACTAAATCAATAACAAGAGATAGACAATGTGTGTTTGTGTCTTTGTCCATTATGGAGATTAAACATGGCTGGATCCCCAGGAGATGGGACTGCAGCACTTTGTGTTCCTGAATAATTAACCAGCCCCCTAAACATTGCTACTGTGTGCGTGTGTGTGTGTGTGTGTGTGGGGGGGGGGGGGGTGCGACACAGGCAGCACAATGACACAGTCTGCCGTAATGAGTCCCTCTGGATCGTGATGGGAAGACCGGTTCTTTTAAGTGACCCGGTTCATTTGGTTGGCACGCCACTAGCGACCAACTCATTAACGACTCCTTTGGTTCTGGATTTTTGATTATTACAACCCTGAATCTCTCTTACCAACAAATAACCAACTCGGTTAAATGCCACAGTCATAAAAACACAGGCAAAACAGCCGTCGAAGAGAATATAGACTGATAAAAGATACAGTGTACATACCTTTTGCTCACGTCAAGTCAAGTTAACTCGTTCCTCTTTAAGACTTGTTCAAAAATAACGATTCGTTCTTGAATCTATCATCACTATTTGCAGATGGGGGTGAGACGTTGAGGGAAGAGGGGAAGGAAAGAAGGAAGGCAAAAAAGAAATGAGGAGGAGGAAAGGAGATGGACGGGCCGAAAACAGACACAAACACAAGGAAGAAGTCAGGTATTTAAAGGAGGTGAAACAGAGAGGTAAGGAGGGAAGGCAGGAAGGAGGGGGAATGGAGGGAGGAATAGGCTAATAAAGAATGGAGAGGAAAAAGGATGGGGACAGAAGCATGAAAGAGTAATTGATGAAGAGAAGAAGAAGAGATGACAAGGACGAAGATGAAGGAAAGAAAACAGCAGTTATCGGCTCTCGTTCTCAAGATAGAGGGAGTAGGAAGGAGAAGAGGGGAAGGAAGGAACAGCTCTGTCATGCAGAGGCCTGCTTCTCTCTGCAGTCCTGTCCTGTTGTCCGATGTCTGACGAACTCTAATTCAGATGTTATGAGGGGGTGCTGCTCCTGATGCATCACTCACAACGTTGTTTGGCTGTGATTATCTGCTGAAGGTATTTCCACTGTCCACATTCACATGACAAATATAACTAATATGACTTTTAAGTTAACTAGTCCTGCCTTTGAGTAAAGCAGCACACAATCAAAAACACAACCAGTGTATATGTTGGCACCTGATTTCGATTTAGTTTGAGTCTTTTGGTGAAAATGTATCATTGTAGTAAAAACCATAAAAACAAGATTATTTGATTTTTGTCCGTTTCAATCTAGTTTTAGTCATCATAGTGTCGTGCATTTTACATTTTTATGTCCTCTCTGTATTTTGTCACCTTCATCAAATGTTAAGGCCCAGTTTCTGTCAACAGAAAGGATTAACCACTTACTTATTAAAGGGTTTGAATTAGGTAAGAAGAAAAAAACACTTAAAAGAAAACTACTGGTTAATTTAACAATTATTCACCTACTACTATTTTCACACATACAGCAGTTGGGTTTGTAGGAGCCCAAATACAGAGAAAATAAAGCCATAGCCTTTAGTTATCAAGCTCCTCTTCTGTGGAACCAGCTCCCAATTTGGGTTTGGGAGGCAGACACCCTCTCTTCGTTTAAGAGTATGCTAAAAACGTTCCTTTTTGAGCTTATAGTTAGGGCTGGCTCAGGTGAGTCCTGAACCATCCCTTAGTTATGCTGTTATAGGTTTAGACTGCCGGGGGACTTCCTATGATGCACTGAGCTTCTCTCTCCTCCTCTCCCTCTCTATCTGTATGCATTCCTATCCCACTAATACAGGTTACCAACTCCACTTCTTCCTGGTAGTTCCTGTGCTTTTTTGCCTTCTCACTTTCTGCAGGTATTTCCGCCTCTGGAGCTGTAGATTCTGGATCTGTGATTGCCGGCCGTCTACTGCCCCCATGTTCCTGCTCCACACTCACTGCTGCAGTTGTTATTATTATTAGTCTGATTTGTTGTCTGTCCTCCTGTTCTGTCTCCCCTCTCCCCCTCTCTCCTCCCCTTTCAACCCAACTGGGTCGATGCAGATGGCCGCCCACCCAGAGCCCGGTTCTGCTCGAGGTTTCTACCTGTTAAAAGGGAGTTTTTCCTCGCCACTGTCGCCAAGTGCTGCTCATGGTGGGAACTGTTGGGTCTCTGTAAATAATATTTTAAAGAGTATGGTCTAGACCTACTCTATGTGAAAGCGTCTTGAGATAACTTTTGTTATGATTTGACGCTATACAAATAAAATTGACTTGACTTGACTTGACATAGTCAACCAAACACAAGGGTCAAAACACAACTCCAAGGCTTATTCATAATCCATGTTACAGACTAGGGATAATTTCTTGGTAATCTTGGTTCTCATACGTCTCAACTTGGAAAATTAGCGTAAAAGGAGAAAGAGGGATATTATATGTTCAATATTAGCCCCACTTGGCCATGTTATGGAATGGAGATATCTTTATTACATTCACTCATTAAATTCATTTGAACTCATCATCTTTATTAATGCCATCCATTCATTTGGCAGATGGAAAATAAATTCTTTGTCTGGGTGCATTGAGTCACGCTGTGCCAAGTCTTATCAGCCGACTCTTGATGCATTCATGCAGAACTTTGTTATTAGGGTCTGTGATGGTGAGAGGTGACGCTGAATCATGGGGATGAATAATTCTCACAGTTGTTAATTATTTCCAGAGGGGATTCAGAACAAGAGGCACGCAGGTTGGGTAAAAAATCGACAAGCTGACCTGTCGACCCGATGAAGTGAGGTGCATCGCCCCCGCATAGTTCCCAGTGCTGTGTGATGAGTGTATTTAGGCCTAGACTGGTGTTTCTCTTTGGGATCCAAATGAAGGAAATACAGCGTCCTCCCTTATATCAATCAAAGAGCCTGTTTCAAAAAGCAAGTTCCACACAGTCAGCCGCAGCAGAATGACCAGACAACTGGCCAGCTGGTTATCAACTGATAGAGGTGGGCGATGCCAGGAAATTTGGTTTTGATCTGATTCCAAGTAATCAGAACTACTTCTTGATTTATGGTCACTCATGATACAGATTAGTCATTGTCATACAGATTTTAGATCACAGATTGGCCTTACTATACAGCCATTTGAATAATGGAGAAACAGAAAGTTGCAAAAAGGGAAAGAAAAAAGACACTGCACTCCTAATCTATTAAGGGTCAGAGCTCCTGTAACGCCACGAGTTAGATTTTTTTTGTTTTGTCATTTGGAGTGACTGAAACCAGTCTCAAATGTGCTTTTCATAAAATATTTGGTTTTCTTAAAATTATTTATAAATGCACTGACCTCCACAACCTTGGTTAGGTTGAATATTACAGTTTCCACGGGCAAGTAAAGAGACAAATACAATATACTGAGAGAGGAGCAGGGAGAATAAATTCAAATAAATAAAAAAAATAAACATACAGAGATATGGGGATGGAGGGACAAAAGATTAAAGTAAAAATGAATGAAGAAAGACAAAGGTCAAAATAATGGGGAAAGAAAACTGCTGATAATCTAAGTCTACAAAGAGAACACTGGAGACATGAAGAAATACAGTGGCATTAGAAATATATTTGTAATGAATTTAACATTTTAGCAGAACTGAAGAGACAGAAAAGCTTAATAGAGAAAGAGACAGATGGAGAAAGTGGGTGGGGGGTAGAGGAAGATGATAAATGAAAGAGAGTGAATGTTAATGTGATGGAGTATTGCTGAATACACAGGTAGCAGGTGGACAAGTGGATTGGCTTTAGATGCTTTCAAGCCCAAAGCTAATGGAGGGATTGGGGGTGGTGAGAGTCTCATTAGGAAACCAGCAGTGGAAACACTCCTAATCCCCACGCTGTTGTGTTACTTATTAATCCCTCCTCTGTGGTTTAAAATTTCTCCCATGTTGTGCATGTACACAAACTTTGATTGTGGATATATAAAATAAGAAACGCTTCATCGTGTGGAGCTTCTGGCTCTGCGGTTGATGTTACTGTGTGACTCACATCTCAACTGGCTTAAGGCCTAATTATTCTGAATCTTCACTGACGCTGGCATTTTCAAGACTGCATTATTCAGTCTGCTTGAATCAGATCAATCTCAAACCCAGTTTGGGCAGATCCGAACACAGCAATTGTACCCTAGTGCTGACCAAAACAAACAAACAAATTCTGAAGTGGTTTGTTTGTGGTTAGAAAGTGATACAACCTCGATCTGACCCAACCACATGACGTGTGTAGAAGCAGGGTGGTGTGGTGTACACGACATGCAGGTATATAAAGTATACCCACTTAAAAATAGCCAAAGATACGTAACAGTATAAATTTGTGACAGAACTTTCACTTCAGCACAGAAACCCACCCCACTATGACTAAAGACGGTCTAGGGCTTAGGCTACATAATGTACTACCTGTTGGGAACCATGAGCGGTCAAACATCGTCGTGGTTCACGCACCGTTCTTCATTTCATACCACTTACCCACAGTCGCAGTCTCTTGTCTGGCAAAACATAGGTTTCCATCATCACAGTAGACCCACTACAATGGGTCTACAGAGAGAGTTTTGAAGTATCCTTGGACAAGACACAAAACCCAACTGTGCTGTAAAGCTGTTTGAGTGGTCGGTTGACTAGAAAAGCGCTATATGAATGCAGATATGAAAAGTGTTATATAAATATATACAGTAAACTAGAATACACCACTGTACTGAGGAAGGAACCTCAACAGATTGTCAGGAATTCATGGCTGGCAATGTACTTGTTTACATTCATAACTGTGTCCAAAAAGTATCTCATACAGATGGCTGTTTTTGCTGTTATGAGTGAGCAGGGTCCTGTGAGTCTGTGTGAACTTAAGTGGGATAAGTAGGCCCGGTTCACATGGCCAAACTTCAGGATGGAAAACAGTAAGTACTAACTCACTCACCATATGTTGAATTAGAAATGAAAAACCTTACCTCTGTCTATGCCTTTTTATATTGGCATTCAAATGATATTGATGATGTTCAGGATATTTAAATTGAACAATTGATTTTATTTTTCAAAAATGCTGTAGAACACACCTGTCCACGACCATCCACACCTTCTATTCAGGTCAGCAGGGTCAGACAGTGCAGCCTGGGCTGCTGGAAAGCTGCTAATAGTGAGCCCCCCTGACACCTTTTTGTGCCACAGGTGCCACAGGTTAAAGGATTAGCGAGACCTGGTGATTCCCGTGCTGAAGCGGCAGCATAATCTGGGGAGCATCAGTATGATGACCTAATGGCTGCAAGGCATCACTTTCAACCACACCACCGCCATAGCCCACATCAACAAGGTACTGCTAAAAAGGACAGCACACCTTGCTCTCTGGTAATCCCTATTGTCTGGTCTTTTGGATATAAAATAACTTTGTGAATATATCAAGAATACACGTAACAATTAAAATACCCGCAGCAGTGTTTCGGATTTGGTCTATGTGGTAGAGTGTGTGACTGGCTCTCTGCAGTTTGAGGATGCTCAATGAGACAAAAATGTGACATTGCTACAACATAGTCCAACAGTTCAGGAAACACAAGCAGTAATGCCTTCTGTGACTGTGCTCTGTTTATGGCTAGTAGAGTAGTATTGTTATAGCCATAAAATAGCCGCATAGCTACAGCAACAGCCATTAGTCCTGCATCCTGGTTTTTAGTGTCGCCCCCTGCTGGTCATTCAAAATAATGCAAGTTTAATTCAATGCCTTATTATGCATAACATAAAGCCCCGGTACAGTTGTCATGAACAGGGAAAATAGCTATAAAAACCAAAAAAACGTTGTTTGTACTAGGCTGTAAACATGTTTATTTCTGCTGTAAAGTTGGGCAACATCATTTTGTTTTAGACTGCTCTGATGGAGCTCAGGATTGATCAGGAGGACGGCTGCTTTACTCCAAACAATTTCACTGTATGAACCTGGGCTGCGTGTGAGAGAGACCTTTTGGATATGTAAAAGAGCCCAGTACATTAATGAACATTAGATCTTGGCCAATCCTGTTGGCTTGTCTGAAGATTTAAATAATTAATGACGTTATGCTGCTGTGCCTCGTGCGTAAATGCGCACTTCGTCTCTCTTAATGTGGAGACGCACTCATCGTTTCGGTGCGGTGGGATGGCACGTTTTAGACAATGTAATTCATATTTTCCTCATTAATGATGTATCATATCACCCATCCGCGACCCACCCGCTATTAATCAGAATGTTAATTTTTATGACCCCTGGTACCCGCGGATATAACTGCAATCAGCACATCACTATTGTGTGGGGGAGACAGGGGGAGAGAGGGAGCCAAACAAGTCTGAAATAAGAGAAAGAACCATACTGTATGTCCAGGAATTCCCCACCACACAAATGAGGGGAACATTCCGTACATCTTGAGAAAAAGTCAGACAATCACATATCTCTAATCACATTTCTATCAGGCCACATGCAGTATGATCTTAGACTTATTTTTATTTGGAATACAGGGGGTAGGGTGAAAACACTGTGGTGCTCCAAGCCTCTCAGCACATACTAGAAGAGCAGCAAACATTGGTGGAGTTCCAGCCACTACTGGATGTCTGGGAAAAAACATGGCCTAAACAAAGAAGCATGACTCAGTGGTGTACTGTGGGCCGTGTAACATTGGTTATTGTGTGAATGTGTTTTTGTGAAGGAAAAGCCATCTCATGATGACACCCAGTTGAATGAATGGGCGTGTTTACTGTGGAACCCAGATATGCCCTGTCAGGGAACAGGAGGAGGGAGGGAAACTCCCAGTGGCTGGAAAATGGCTGGGATCTGGATCCCAGCCGTCTGGCAGCCAGAGGGCCAGCAATTCTAAATTGCTAGCACTGTAAAAGCAGCGGAAAAGAAAATAAGACTGTATTTTTAAACTGCAAAGCTTGGCCTGGTTTTTTTGTTTTACTACATTTGATTTTAATTGGAAGAATGGATTTTAAAGACTGGCTGTGGAAGATTTTGCCCTAAGAAGATTCTATGGAAACTGCACAATAAATAACTGAACATCTTGAGGAGCAAAGTCCGTGGATTTTCAAGGAAGGAGCTCCAGCAACTGACAGGAGCCACTGGCAAGGATCTGACCTGCCTAGGGCAACCAGCTGTTGGAGATAGAGACTCCAGAGGACTCCCAGACCACTGAGCATGACTCCTTTCCTTGGGCAGACCAGGACCTGCCTAGAGCCTGTACCAGTTGGTACCCTGTACCCTGTCCTGCCATTACCACACTACAGTCCCCATTACCCACTGATCGCAGCTACTGTGCCAACATGTTTCAGAAGGAGTGTCTGAGGACCTTCCCAATTTGGGACTACAAATTTTGGCTGACGTGTCCACACACACACACACACGCACACACAATGCAATAGAGATGTTGACCTCTGAAGAGTATATTCTCTATTCTCTGTGGCACCAGAGCTGCTGCTGAATAGCAGCTGGCTTCATGCCTTCTGAAGTCGTTATCTCAGCACGTCAGCCCTGTATCACGCCTCTCTGTGCAGTCTCACTTATCTTATTTCTCACTAACTGATTTGTAATGCCCATTTTTGTTTGTTTCTGCCAAACAAAGTCTTCGACTTAATTCGATTTCACAGGTTACAGGGCAACTCTCTGAGAGCTGTTGATAATTACACCCACTCTTAATTGAGGCCTGTCACTGAAACTGGTGTGAGTTGTAACAGCAGGTTAATAATTATAATATTTAAAGGAGTGGACAACTGCAGTCAGATTTGGTAGAGTGCATGTGCGTGTCAAATAAAGGCATGTTATATATACTGTACCTCTGTCTAACTGCACATTTATCATCTTTGAACAGTCAAATATTCTAGTGCACATGCACATATTGAACCATGTTGGCAGCAGTGACTTTTGGGACATTCTAGGGAGTGTAAAAAAAAGCATTAAGTGGCTTGTACCATCTGTCTATCCCAACTCCCAAACCCACGCTCCCCTTAAAATTAAAATCAGGAGTGATGCCCTCTGTATACTGAGATGTCTTTGTACACATATTTAGAGATTATGTTTTCATGTAGATATACTGCTATTACGCTTTACAGTGTATTACAGTATATTTTCTTAATTGATATGTTTGCTATTTTTCCCCTTCTAGTCAACAAATCTCATGTGCAAATGCAATCAAACAAGAATTGTTGCTACTAAGTACTGTTTGTGTATCACAGCCTGATATATCTTCTTCCTCTGTGCCATAGATTGATACATTGTTGTCCAAAAACTATAAAAAACATGTCAGTTTTTCACTGTTGCTCTGGGTGACATGTTCCCTCTTCACCATGAACACACACATTGTAGTTTATTTTGAGTCCCACATACAGCATCCTGTGTATGTCCTGTAAATGTGGATTTATCGCCACTAAAATAGTCTTCAACAACTGCACTATTTCCTCCTTTGTTTGAGTAACATTTGATAAAAACTATAGTGAGCAGCTCTTTTAGGAAAAGAAGTCTTTTAAAAAAAAAATGTATAACTGTATTAAGGCTGTAGCAGTAAAACTCCTGTCCTGAGTGCATTAAACTGAGCAAAAGCCAGTCATGTGTTGGTTCATTGTCAGTGTTGTGTTCTGGCAACAAACTCACATGTGACTACCAGGATGTGTTTGCATTGAGCAAGGATCCTGGAGTTTGACAGCATTTTTTATGTATAGCCACACTGTGAAAGGATAGCCTGTGGGATCAGTCGACATGCTAGAATTATGAGTATTGTATAAAACTGGATCCCATGCATTAAACCAGGGGTAGAATGTCCATAACTACCAGGTACACAATGTTCATCCTAATGAGATATTATCATTAAACTGTATAAACTGATCTCTGGTGAGCAAATTATTTCAATTTGTGCAAATCTATTCCGTGCCCCCACTACATTCTAAAATGCTGTAAGTGGGCGGCTGCACTGGCGGCTCAGAAAGTCTTTCTGTTGTCTGACGGATAGACTTCTGTCTGCTGGGTTGTTTCTCAAAGTCAATGTGGGCTGAGCAGAAGTACTGTAAAAACCAAACACTGGTGCCCAGACGGAGGTGCTCGTTGCAGTGTGTTTCACTGAAGAGAAATGGAAGGAATAGACCATATATCATAAATTATCATGAATTAAATAAACAAAGCTAAAAGCCCCTCGAGTGGCCCACAGATGCTGCAATATTCATTGTATAATCTGAAGCTACGAAAACTGAACACACTGACGCTTTTTCAGTGTAGAGCTAAACCTGCTGCGGGAATGGTCATGGGGTCATTCAATCAACAGTGTTGATCCGCAAGGAAACATAACATGCTAAGCTAACCTGTCAGTTAGCTTATGACATATGTTGCAAACAAGTTTCACAATTTTCCTGAGGGTTAAAATCAATACAAAACCACTCTAATGATAAAACAGAAATAAAAAAAACAATCTTTAAAAGGTGCCAATAAGGCCTTAGGGGTGGGGAAGAAAAAATCTCATCCTCAGTGTATTATCATGTGGTGTCCCCTCCAGGCTGTGATCAGGGTCAATCTGGTTTAGCTTTTTCACAAGTATTGGTCAATAGTTTGTAAACTGCTAGTCCCGTGGAATGGGAAATAAAAGCTGGAGGTAGGCAAGGGATTGGGGTGAGGTTTGGTTCACGCAAAGGGGTAGGGGTGTGGTTAGTACAAGGACCCCACAGGTCCCACAGACCAAGGTCACCAGATGGAAGAAAGGCCTCCCTTCAGTCTAAATAAAATGACTATATATATATATATATATATATATATATATATATATATATATAAATTTATTAAAATGAATTTAACAAAATGGAACTGAAATGTGTTAAAAACTTTGTTATGGCCAGGCCTTTTCCACTATCGGTCAAAAGGTTATGTTGGTTAAGTTAGGAGAGGGACGGCGTGAAAGTTAAAACCAAAGCGTTGTTATGATGAGGGTGCTGGAGGAAGGTCAGTGGGTCACCAGAAACATTAAGAATCATCCTCTGAGGACCATACCATTCCCATCTAAGGAACAGCTGGCTTGTAGTTATTAGGATAACTAGGGTTGGGCTGATGTAAAAGTTTCCAAACCTTTTTGATATTCAGCCAAATACTGGACCGGACCGTTAATAATGAATTTTACCACTTGGTGTTGCACGTGACTCAGCCGCTCCCAAGTGGACTTTATTAACAACACAGTAAAGTCCAAAGCAAAAAACCAGGGAAGAAAAAAAACCCAACATCTACGTCAGGTGTCATTAGCAAGACTGAAGAGCCTTTAAATAAACATAGTGATGGCATAACGATGATTCCTTCATTATAACGGTTTTACACAATTAGGCCTAAAAATATGATGTTTCAATCTTTTTTTTAATCTTTGCAGAAACAAAATTCCAATATAATGGGAGAGCAGAGAGTGCAAAAATGTGTAAGACCCAAATGTCTACAATATTATGTTTCTTTGACTGTGTGTATCCGTCTTTGCCATTTCTTTTAAATATGAAACACAATGGTTAAAAAGAGTCAAAACAAAGCACTCCATCACTGTGGCAGGATCAACAACATGGCTGCCACACAACCATCCAAACTGTCAGGCGAGGAGACAAATCGTCAGTTCCTCTCATAAAGAACGAGAGTGCCAGTTTAGGCAACATTCATTTAACATGTATTTATGGATTTGCTGGTACAGTACATGCACTCACATGCTGTCTGAGACATTGTCGTCTCCATCAGGACAAAGACTGGTCCAAACACTGCACACCTGCGGAGATAATCCAAAACAAAGGTCTCTCCGTTTTGGTACATTTAGGCCTATTGTACTAGTCGGTGTCTGAATAATACACTATTTACCACTGCATTATCATTATGTGGGCATGTAAGCAGAGGATGAAAAACAATGGGAGAGTTAGGGGGGGAAGAACATTAACACAAATATAAAACAATGTGTGAAGAGGGGAGAGGGAAAAAAAAGCGGTGCCCTTCACCAGAAAAGCCCCTCTGGCCCACATGTGGTCCTAATTAGAAGGCAAAGCTTTTTGACGGTAAATTGATTTTTAATTGTTCAGTCCCCGCATTCATCCAGGTGGCCAAGTTCCCCCATTTAATCTCTCTCTGTGTCTGCCTCGCTCCCTCTCTTTAAGTGGAACATGTTTGGAGCTGCCTGCCACCGTTAGCAGCAATTTCCTGAACAAGAGCAATTCATTCAGCATTAGACAGAGAGGATGGATGGAGAGGAGGGGGGGAGAGAAAAAACACTGGAAACTGACAAACACAAGAGTTGTGCCATAATTGTGAGTAATGCATTTCTACTTTAGTCATTTTGGACGTGGTACAGGGCAAACAGTCACAGTGGATGTTTTCCATTTGCTTTGATTTTTTCTCCTTCTGTCTTAGCAAGAAGCCACTCAGGCCTGTGCGGGCTAATGGCCGTGACAGTGTGTAAAAGCAGTTTGACAGCAGTGATCTACGTAAGCCATTGCTGAGGGAGGCCTGGGGATTGGCTGATCTGATTATTATGCTGCTGGTGGCTGTGCATGGATCCTGATACTGTGCCAGTTAACTGGTGAGCGGAGAGCATGGGGAGTCTGTTTTATCAAGGGTTGCACCAATACATACATTTGTCAATACTGGTCTTTTATTAAGAATCAGCTGCGGTCCAGCCCACCGCTTGCACGATGAGGTTCCTCTGTCATATCGAAAGGTAATCAATGTGTTTATTATTGGTGTTATATATATGTCAGATCAATCCATGTCATTGTTTTGCTGTGGGAGGTTTTTACTGCACAAACCTGTAATGAAACGTGCCTTGTCCTGCCTCAAAGGCCCACCACATAAATTACTGACCGTTCTCAGATGGTAAACGCAGCATTTTCCTGTTTTTTGATTCCAGCTGAACAGTCTGAACCAGGTTGAGCTGTTCCATGGAACAGACTTGGAGCTTGTGAACAGTGTTTCATAAAAGAAAATTACCAGTTAAACCAGGCTTGTTTTCAAGAAATTCTCTTTCATAAAGTCTTCCAACTTGAGATGTGCCAGGACAAGGCTGCTCCTGATGGGTGTTTCATAGAGTTAATAGAAAAGAGGAAAGCAGGGTTTATTATTAAAAGACCAAAATGTTCATCAAGGGGAAATATTGACCATCAAGCAAGGTTCAGCTAATCCAGGCTTAATTTGTTCATCTAGGAGGAATCTTGAAAAACAGAGAGCTCTTACTGAGAAAAAAAACAAAAAAACAATTCATCTGATTGGATTCAATTTTAGAGATGAAATCTCAGACATCAGAGTTCAGTTATCACTGCTGGTTGTATAATTTAATAATTAATTAAATTAATAATTAATTTTTTGAAAATGACTCAAACTTTTGGAGGTTTGGGCTTCGGGACCTTTTGCTGTTCATAATCAGCTGTTCTTGTGTTTAAAAGATCAACAATCAAATAAAGCCAACTCTGTCATATACTAGCAAAAACCAGGCTCAAATAGTGATGCCACATTAAAAGTAACCAACCAACTGACCAACATGGCAATTTAAGACACAGCCAGCCGTGTATGCCAGCGATCTTTCTTCATCGTCGCCATCACAGACAAGGAAACTAGACGTCCATCTTCCGGTCTAACACTCTCAAAGCTCTAGCAATGCAACCTCCTCCCTCCCCCATTCTCCGTGCCTTCACAGAGAAAGAAAGAAGCAGCCACACTGAGCCTTGGAGGAGGTGAAGCTTTATTTTTAAAAATCAATCAGACAGACAAACTGGTATGAAATGGCAGGGAGATAATGCAATGGTGTGGCGTGGTGACCTTTAAACACAGCCTGCCGCTACATCCCAACCACCGAAAAACCATGACCTTTGTAGAACCATTACAGAGGCCTCTAATCTGAAAGGTGGGGGACGGGGCGATACACACACACACACACACACACACACATATGTAATTTGCACAGGCTCCCACACCACATACAAGCATGTATTGCATGTGCTTCATGCAAATTCACCAATAAAGACACACACACACACACACACACGGTATGAACCCATGTAGATGAATATATTTATGTGTGCACGCACACGTGCATGCATGAAAACAATTAACACATGCACACATGGTGGAAACATGCAGTCATGCTGAACCGTGCATGTAAACACACACACACACTCAGCAGCCTTTCTGCTGGCTGCAAAGGCCAGATGTGATAATGGCTTCCTGTATGTTAATGCTGCTGGCTGGAACGCCTCTCCCCGCTCCTCAGTATTCCGCTCAGGCAGTGCTCGCATCGTTTTGAATTGCAAAATGCCAAAAGTGGAACGACACATTGTTTGTAATGCCATTGGCACTGTGCATTTAGAGAAAATACAGAGAAAATATCCCGTGGAGTGTTTGAATAGATAATTATGTGCGGCGCTGTGCGCGTGTGCATATGCGAGTGTGTACGTGCGCTGAGTGCAGACTGAGCAATCTGACCCAGGCAAGTGGAAGAGCAGCAGTAATTGTTACTGTAGAGGAGAGGATGGATCGATAGGTATTGATTATCTTCTGTCCATTAGGAATAATTGGTGATGTGTGAACGTGCAACGTGATGACACATCGACACAAGTGAGCCGGGAGTGAAACATCATCGATTTCAAGGAAAATGCACAATTTGACAGTCAGTTTAGTTGATGCCTCACAACTTGATCATCCACAGGTTTTCCTTATTGGGATCAATCGATGCAACTGGAGACTCACTGTTGGGAATTTCACTCTTATGAATTAGATAACCAACCATTTTCTTTGCGTGGATATTTTTGTTTCCTTGATATAAGCATTCTTTGAGAATGCCTGAGAACTGCTTCCAGCTGAATTTAATCACATGTCCTAACTTAATCATCCTGAATGAAAAATTATCTTTCTTTCCCAGAAGTTGTATTTGTGTGTTCTTTCATTTTCAATGGAATAATACAATATCTGGATGTATCTTTATTAATATGGAAATACTATCATATCTATCATACTATCATAACATAATCATATTATTCTTTCTTTTAAAACAGTTTCATTAGTATTTTCTCTATAACTTAACAGAAAAGGTGCAAAATATACATCACCTACATGATACATGATAAGCCCCTCATCAAATCATCCACTGCTACTTAACTTCCGTTCCCCCCTTTTTTCGAAACAACACCCCCACCCCAACTTCGATGGCCCGTCAAATAGAGACTACATAAGATAAACATGTAAGACAAAGGGCAATTACAAGCCCATACTATAATACCATTGCACAGCATGCATATGTTGTAACCATGTGGCCCCGGAATGCTTATGTATAAAGCACATAATGTGCGTGTACATTACTCATGCCAAGTGTGCCACATCACACACAGCAGACCTTTCATGTACAGACGCAGGACTCCTGACCACATTCAACAGTTGTATTTGTTTTGTTGGTGACATGCTTGGTATGGAGATATCAGCAGCAAAGGAAAGCAGACTGGGGTTAGAAACAGTCTCCATGGTTGGAATGGGGTCTGGTTACATGTTAATGTATAATTTTGCTGCACCCTCACGGGGTGTATATATATTTTTTCTTTTTTCTTTGAGGGAATAAAATGAAGAAGTGGAGAAGGTCTGTCTGTTTCAGCCCAGGAAAGCCATTCTTATTCTAGAAGAACACGTGAGAAAAAACATTTCCCCGTTCTTCCAGGAGGAGTGGAGGGACACTGGCCGTGCAGCTGAACACACTGAGGGAGAAGTGCGGCGTGTGATCGATGGCCAGGCTGCACCTATCGGGGAGAGCCTGGAGCATGACACGCAGCACGGCTTGTGCAACAGTGACATCTTTTGGTTCATCCTGTGCCGGTGGAGCCGAGGCTGTGTGTCAGCGCAGGCAGCCTCCCGGCCAGCCGCACCACAGTAAATAAAGATTATGATCACATTATGCAAATGAATGTTCCATCTGTACACGGCTCCCTCATGTTAGCCTGCACTCTCTTTTTGTGTTCTGACAGTTGTTCGAGTCCTCGAGGCGACGGACAGTTTGACTGTGCAGCCATGTGTTGACAAGGCTGAAGGTGATAGGAAGTCTTGCTCTGACAAATATACACAGGAATAAATTCTGTTGTTTCAGGTGCGGCTCGCTGGCTGAGCATGAAATGAGCTTTCAGGGGGGAGCCGGAGCAGCCGGGAAAGCCTGGACTTGGAAATGGTCACGGGTTGAGACTTGTCCTTTTTCAGAGGCGTTGGTTGCTTCAAATGATCTTTAGTACACTTGACACACACACTTACAGAGGCTTGTAATTTGAGATCAGGTTTTTTGGTTGGTGGGGTCAGACCTTGTTCCAACTTTGTATCAGCAGTTTGCTGCTGTCCTGCTTTGACATCATGATGTCCCCGTACACAAAGCCGGGTCTTCTGGTTCCTCCTCTGGAGGGACTTCGATGGTCTTGACTGGGAAGATGTAGAACGCTGATTGAGAGCCAGTGGTGGAATGTACCTAAGTACATTATGTTTTTTTTTCTACTTGACCTTTTTTTTTTACTCATGCTGCTTTCTACTTCTTCTCCACTACCAACCAGTGGGAAATATTGAGCTTTACTTTTTTACATTCATCAGACAGCTGTAATTACTTGTTGCTTTACAAATGAAGATTTATGTAAACAAAACGTAGTTTATAAAATGTAATGTTTTGTCGTAAATTAAACTACCCAACAGTTTATACACGTAAAGTTTGTGGTTCAATTTTTGTTGCTTTTCTTTGTAATTGTAATTATTTTAATAATTTTACAGTATTACGTATCATTAGTTTCAGTCTGATACAACATAGTTCAAAATGAGCTCCCCCTCAGCCAGCTCCAACAGTAAATCCTGCTTTTACATGGATGCAAGAGTAATTATTATCTAATGATAGACTATATAATTGTGCAAAAGTCACAGGGGACATTTGTCTGCATTGAGTACTTTATGTTTTTATACTTTAACTACATTTTTCTGATTAAACTAAAAAAATGAATCAAAAAAAAAAAACCTTTTCAATGCAGGACTTTTACTTGTAACTTTTACTGAAGTAACGGGTCTGAATACTTCCTCCACCACTGCAAAAAGATGGGACTTACCACCCAACATCAGTGGTGGACCTCACAAAGGTTGCTTTCACACGATGATTTGACACAAGTCTTTTCACAAGTTCTTTGGTTCTTCAAAATTAATGTGGAACAGAGCAACAAGTCCTTAAATCCGAACGTGCTAAAGTGCAGTTCACTGACAGTTAGCTGGATCACGACCAAGAGGTTTTAGGCTGAACCCCAAACATAATTTTCAGATACACATGGCTTTCTTAGATTTATCATGACAGTGTAGTGATATAATTGCGATTTTAGATGAGAACTTGCAGGTTATCAAGAGCTCATCAGAGAGTTGAAAACATGATCAGCATTAATTTGATTGGTTGAGTGCTGATCATGTGATCGCAGTTACACAAGCTAGGTGTGCTGGGAACCGTCCCAGCATGCACTGAGGCAATAGAGTCATGAGACTCATTCGAGATGAGCCAGGCCTGCGCAGAATCGATCACCGGCGATCGCCGCGCAATGCATGCCGGTTAGTTTTGTGTCTGACTTGATCCCAACTTGCTCTGACGTCATGCACTAATGGACAACGATAACCTCGTGAGATCGAGGCGGCTGCAGTTTTTAGAGCCAGGCGCCGCAGCTGCTCTCCACCAACTGCAAGACCCAGGGCATGATGGGAAACGCCTGGCTGTTGCCTGATCAAAGAGCTGATTGGCTCTAAGTTTTGTCCACAAACACCATGTGTTGTAGAAAATCCTCATTTTCTGTGTAGATAGATAATTTAATAAGAATTTATTTAGATTTTTCCAGAATATAGTAAATGTTTCAGTCAGTGGTTTATGAATTATGTTCTACTGAATGATGGTCTGATGATTTGACTGTGAAAGATACTTTTGTTGTTTTTTTATTTATGGACTTTCTTTGTTGTTTAAATATGTTTGCACAGCTCTCTGATCCTGGTCTGTTTGAGTTCATGGTCTCTTGTAAGGGCTGGGCATGCATGACAAAAAGTTTCACTAATACATTCATTCATATATATATAATTTAAAAAACAAATTAATTAATAAATACAATTATAATAAAGCCTAGTCCAAGTTATAATTATTGTGAAGTGACAGAAAAGCTATTCAAAACTTGGGAACTGAGTCTTATATATTCTGTCTCTCAATGAAGGAAACTTGTGTGTTATCGTCCTCACTGCTGCTGTTCCTCTGTGATGCCTGTATGAAGCTGTGAGGACGTTGATTCACTAGTTACATTTCTTAAAGTTAGGGTCGCATCATTGTTTTTATGTAAACTCCATCAGAGACAGTTCATCTTTGGCTCTACTTAAACTACAGACAGCCTACAGATGGATCGAACAGGAAGCAAATATTTCCATCACTTCCTGTATATTCTTTGAAGGCGGCTGGAAACTATCCGACTTGACTGCAGCTTTTTGTCACCGCCCCCTGCTGCTGCCGCCTGATCTCATCCACTTTCCAGTCGAGACACAGTTCATCTCGAACGAGCCTATGGACAAAAGTCTACATGTTTCCTGCATTTTATGAGTTTCACGATGTTTCTGCCATTTCCACACTTTGCTACAACAATACTTTGAGTCTTTTAGTTTATTTACAGTATTGGAAATGATATATAGATATGTGTGTGTGTGAATAACTCTTCACTGTGGAAAGTGTGGTTATTACACCAACAGATCATAATGATTTCTCAATAACCTGCATGTTCTCTTTTAAAATCGTAATTATTTACTCATTAAATTTCAGAAAGCCATTTGTTTTGGCCTTAAGAACTTGTTTCTCTGACAACAGTTGCAGACTCGTGTAAGTTCATCAACATTCTGCTTTGGATAACTCGGTTATCCATGGATGAAGGACAGGTCCTGATGCTGCTTTGAGACATGTTCCCTATCATTTGTTTTGATATACTAATACAGTTTCCTAATATTGGCATTAAACTTAGTTTGGAATCAAAACTAGAAGAGACACCAAGGTTTTTAGCCTCCTTTATAAATACTATCAATTAAATATCAATTTAATTAAATATTTAGTTAAAAGAACTTGGAAATCTCACGTTAAGTGACAGGCTTTGAAGTATGTTGTGCTTCAACAGTCATTAACTGCAGCAGCAGTCTTCTCTCTCTGTGGGCAGAAATGTGGCCTGCACGGCATTCTTTGATCCAACGCAGACATTTTGTCCTTGTTGCACACTAATCATTACATTTTCCAGAGTTTTTTCTGATGGAGGATACTGTGCGTCCCAGTACAGAACATCGCTCTCCGCCATGGTTTCATTGTGATTGGCTGGGCCTGCTCTGCTCCTCCCAGCTGGATCCTGCAGGGAGTGATTTCTGCTCGTGTTTCTGTTTCTGCTCTGATCCTTCCGCATCTGCGCGCTCAACAGCTGCGTCAAGACCGAAAACCTCTCCAGCACTAAACCGGAAGCTCCTTGATTTTTCACCAAAATAAAGGTTTCCATTATTTTAAACCGCTCAGTTTTGAGTGTGCCTCAGTCCCAACCAAACATATATGATTGTGATATATGCAGTAAGACAAGGAACAAAAAAAGGACATAAATAAATTAATTTAAATGGTAAACAGATAGAAAGCACAACAGAAAGAAGATATCTGAATAAATTTGATCATTTTAATTTAATTATTTAGTATTTTAAGTCACATTAAACTTGACAGTTTAATTTAGATTAAATGCTGAATTACATTACAGCAGTAAAATAATTATGATAATGAACTTTGTCACAATGAATACATTTATAATCACTCATATGCCACAGTACGTGCGTAGGTAACTAATGTATGGTTGCTCAAAAACACTAAATATTAAACAAAACAAAAAAATAAAATAAAACGAACCAACGGAGGACCAAAGTGACAGCAACACACTGTCACCATAAATGTAGAAGAACTTAATTCTTATCACACATCCATGACTCTCACACACATATGGTCTATTTAAAGTAGGGACATCCCAATCACATTATGATCCCACACAGTAAGTTGTAAAAAGAGAACTGGCATCAGATCAGTACTTGCTATCACTAGATAACCTAAGGTATCAGAGTATAGACACGTACAAGAGTTACAGTGGATGTCGTGAAATCAATGTTAAAGAAGATAAATATCCAGTATCAGTTTCTTCAGAAGAATCTCTAAAAACACGCTGTACTTGCTGAAACTAATATTTCACCAGCTGTTTCATTCAGAATTTAAAGAACAGTGCAATATGTTGTTGGCCTGACTCAATATTGTCACAGCATCCATTGAATTTATGCATCCTGCACAGCCTGGAATTCTAGTTTTCCATGGAAAACTACTGTACATAGTCCTAGAAAATGACAAGTTTGTCCTGGAAAAGTTTTTAATGGGCAACAAAATGATGGTCAGGCTGTAGTTGTATTAATTGACACAGACACTAAAAGCCTTCAGAATGCTTTTCTAACTGTGAAAGAGCTGCAACAGACATTATGGCTTTGTTCAGAGACTCATGAGACTCACAGCTCGCAGTCCTGTTCTGTAATGAACATGTCTCTGAACATTTAGTGCGAATGTATCACATCATTCAATGTTAGACCTACAGAAATATGTAGTGTAATAAAACATATATATGTTTGTGTGTATTTGTATAAACCCTTTTCAGGAATCTATATTAAAAGAGGTATAAAACATTGAATGGCAGAAAAAATTAGACGAAGGATGACCTAATCGGCTTTCCATATAGAAAAGGTGCTCCCTGAACCACAAAACAGGCGGTTGAAACCTGCTGGCAAATCCTTTCTTGTAAATCTTGTGAAGTGTGAGTCACCACAGCTGAAGTGACTGTAGACCACAGACTGCATCAAAGAAGCAGCAGCCGCGCGGCTTTTATTTTGAAAGCGGTGGGAGGAAGTGCCGTCCTGTGCGCTCTCTGCCCCCCCACCGCTGTGAAGTTGTGCTGAAGTTTCCCCACCGACTGTCCGATGAGCCCAGCTCATTTAGAAAGTTTGAGAGAGAGATGAGCGGACAGACGGTCCCTGCGGACTTCTCGGGACACATGCTGGACCTGGACCTGGACGAGGACGAAGACCTGGAGGTCTTCAGCAAGGTAAAGAGAAAAAGTGCCCCGAAAACAAGGCGAGGGCTTCGGACTCGCAGCTTCAAACAGTTCCGCTGGCTCTCTTGCTACGTGGAGTCGACTGTGGCACTAACGAACCCGCTTTAACTTTAACTTCTAGAAGAATGTGTGATTCAAAGTCCACTGCAGACTGTGGTGTCTGTCTGTCTGTCTGTCTGTGGTGTCTGTCTGTCTGTCTGTCTGTGGTGTCTGTCTGTCTGTCTGTGGTGTCTGTCTGTCTGTCTGTGGTGCACATCGTGACCACACACTGTCGCGTAAAGAAGGAAGGAAACCAAATCTCTCGGATCAGCTGATGAGCTGACCTTCGGACCCCACCGCCCTATCTGCTTTTACTGTCTGTCTAACGCCAGACGCCGTTCATTTTTTTAATAATTCAGTGTTTATTTCCTTGGCTGCTAAACTGTAGAGCTTTTTAACAGTTTTTACTAATCTACCCCCCCTCTGTTAGATGGGTTAAGTTGAAATGGTATTGCATTGGTGGTTATTGGTGGATTATGCAGAAGCTGAATTAATGAAGGCCCAGAGTTAGGTTTTGTGGGCTGTGTGTTATGCACATAATCAAGGACACGTTATATTGTGGCATTCATACACAGTTTCTCTGCATGCAAGAAAGTTGAATGTATTGGGGCTGTTTGTCTGTACTGACTAACTTTTTCTTTCTTCTTATAATGGCTTCATATTATTATTAATTCTATACTTGCCAGGTAACTAACTCTAAATGTGAACTAAACATCAGAGTCAATGATAGTACATTTTGCAGAAGATCAGAATCACACAGTTATTTATTGTGATTGTGTAGTTAGAACTGATGCTTTAGTTTCTTAATAATTGAATAAACACAGGCTACATAGCTTATAGTAGTAAACAGATGTAGTAGTTTATGGCAGGGCTGTTGCATTGACTTGCAACAGATTGTACAGGTGTACCTAATAAAGTGGCTGCTGAGTGTAGGTGCAGTGTAGGTGGACCACAGAGAAATACGGGAATATGGTTTGAACTTTGATTTCTGTCAATTGGCTACCTAATCAATGAATCAATTAGTTGCTCCGGCAGCCTGAATGAACAACCACAGTGCAAAAAACCACCCGTGATGCAAAACAGGATCCCATTATTACTGTGGAGTTGTGATTTTAACTTGTAAAAATAACAGTATTACACACAAATAACACAGTTATGAAGGTGTTTTTGTGAAACTATTTAAAGCAGCTGTAAGGTTCACTCTCACCGAACACTAGGGGTGTGCCATATCGTATTGTTCACGATTAAACCAGTATAATTTTGAATATGATGTTTAAAGGTTCATATTGTCATAATGACAATATTCCGACCTGTTGGCGTAATGACATCAAACCGTTACACACAGCAACAACAAGCATGGCTAAAGGGAAATTGTCAGCAAAAGTTATCATACTTACAGTTATGACTTACTTAGATAATGCCTTAATTCCACCGGGCACAGCTCTATTAACGTAACGTGTGCAACACAGTTTTGTTCCGTCCTCCCCACGGCTCCCTAACCACCGGGAGCATTTCAGAAACGGAGCATTTTGCCTGCCTGGTTTTGTTGACTTGCTCAGATTTGATTGATTCAGTCATTTTTCCTAGATTTTTGTGCTTGTACCATGGGTCAGTAGGCAGATTTTACTGTCGGTAGTCTGCCCAGGGTGTTTTATTTAGAAAAATTACCTGATGCTCTATGGCAGTGTCAGACTTCCTGTACAGCTCGATCTGCGGCTTCCGTCATAAAATAGATTTTGCATATTATAAGCGGAGCAGAACTGAGATGCTCTTCTGATATCTGATATTGCCCACCCCTACCGAACACAAAGTTATGAACAACTCCTCTACTTTTTACAGTGTAACATTTACAGTTACACACTTCAGTAACACTGCATGCAAACATTTTACGGCCTTATTTGGCTGCTTTCACATGTTGCTGCTAGCTTTTAAGTTCCTAGGAATCAGCATCACAGAGAACCTGTTATGGTCATCTCACATCTCCACCCTAGTTAAGAAAGCTCAGAAACAGCTGTAGCTCTTAAGAAAACTTAAGAAAGCAAACATCCCACGCCAAGTTCTTGTCAACTTTTACAGAGGAGCAATAGAAAACATCACTAACTGGCATGGGATGGGCACGACCCAGGACAGGAGGGCTCTGCCGCGGCTGATTAAAACTGCCCAGAACATCATTAGTCCCCATCTACAGAGCATCAGTGGTATTGGTGAGGTGACTGCAGAGTCCAAAGGGTATTAAAAGACCAAACCCACCCCAGCGACAACCTGTTCACCCTGCTGCCGTCTGGCAAGAGATACAGAAGTATCTGCTGCTGTACCTCCAGACTACAGAGCAGCTTCTTTCCTCAGCCTGTGACACTCCAAAACTCATCCTCCACACTCACCATAAATAATTATTATTATTAATTATTATTTTTCTGCACATAGATAAGAAGTTCAAAAACAGTGTGTATAAATGTTCATTCGTAACCATGTAGTATTAAAGAACTAGTAACATTAAAATTGTACAACATATTATGCTAACTCACATGTATCCTGTTGTTTTTGTGCAATGCAATTGAGGTATACAGGTTCATGGGCTCACCTCTTTTAAACGTTTTTATTCTTCTTACGCAAAAGTAACCCCACAACATCCAGAAATACAAAACTATACATGTTTAATATACATTATTTCAACCTTAAATGTCAAGTTTATTTCTTAATATCTATATATTTATTATAAAAAACGAATGAATGATAATATAATGGTAGGGAAACCGTTGCAAAATACAACTGCACCGCAAACTACATCCTCCAAAATGATTGTATAGTTGAATCAACAACTTCTGAACATTATAACCACCATGAAGGTGTTATTTATTGCAGGACTGTTGTGTATTAAGCCCGGTGTATACCTCTGTGTTCGCCGGCGTAGCCTATGCTGGTGCACCTCCCCAGAAACTACCCGTCGCGGCAATCAGGCCGCAACATGTGTTTGGTTGAAATGCATTTCCTCGTCCACATCTCCTAATGGCCGCACAAGCACAGGAAATTCACACTCCTCCTGCCTCGATCGGTTCAATGGTCATACACGCCATCTCCTCCGACATCTTCTCCCTTTTCTGCGGTGGAGGCCACTTGCGTAGACTACAGAGCTCAAATGTGATACATAGAAATGAACATAATTATTTTAGTGCTAGTTCAGTATTAAAGTTGAAGTTAGAAAATTTGCTGGATTAATCAATAATGTGGACCCTGTGTGTATCACTACAGTGAGTTAGATCAGCTCTCAGTTCGGTTCATAATAAAGACCTTTGCAATACATACATAGACCAAACCAAAGTTAAATTAGTAAATTATACTGCAGATAACCATAGCAACATTCCTAATGCCTTATTCTGCATTAATAATGGATGTGGGGAAAACACAATCCCCTCTCTGTCTCCAGCTTTTCCATTGTTTTCTCATATTAGCACACCTCGTTTTACATTTTGACTTTTCACTTATAAAGTGATGATTAATAAACAAAGTTTCAAAACCTACAGCTGAATCAGGTTGCTGAGAGACTGCTGATGTCAGTGAGGTGGAGTTTATCCATTTCTGGTGAGACATGTCATCGATAAGATTGAAATAAATGTAGCTATGTGGCCTTGCCTCCACTTCAGCTGAAACACTGTTACTATAACAACTGAGCTGCCACTGTTTCTCCCATGAGCAACTGATCTGAATAGCCGTTATTTTTAGTTGCGGATACATTTGGCTCAGGTAGTCCAACATGTTTTAAAGGCAACACTAAATGTGCAGCGCTCTTGAGTCACACCTTCCTGGCCATTTGTGGTACCTGGTTCCTCAGGATGGTGACATAACAACTGCTTCATCACAAAGACATCAATGTCAGTCGTGGTTACTCTTTTCATGTAATTTGGCTGAAATAACCTTTAGCTGTTTTCATCAGAAGTTAAAAGGAGACCATGTGCTGCTGTGTTTCCATTAACGCGCTGGCAGCAGACTGTGCTGTGTTTGCGGTTCCTAGAAAAAGAGTGAGAGCTCCTGGCCGTGTATGTGTGGTCAGATGTTAACCAGACTATCTGGAAGTGAGAGAGAAGTTTTGCATGTTTGTTGTCATCGCTTTGTAGTGTGGAGCAGCGCAAGTGGGGGCCGGGCTCCTGGTCCTCTGCTGACCTCAGCAGCTTCTCGGCTGTTGTTACAGGACACAGACCTGCGGGCAGCACTCTAACGCTTCACTGCTGTTTCCCTAAACTGGACCATTTGAATGTGACATGTCCTGTGAAAACACTTGTGCTGCTGCTGTCAAATGCCCAAGCGTTAGTAATTTTGTGCTCTCAGATCATGTAAAGAATGACCTGCTTATCTGAAAGGGCCTTTTAAAAAGAATAACTGGCCAGGATATGGAAGCCAGGATATGATGATCCAACAAGCAAGTTTGTGCTTTAGTGCTGCTTTTCTAGAGAAGATGTTTCGAATTAGGACAATGGTGTATCGTGTAGATTTTTTAAAGCTTACATAAAAAAACAGAGTATAAATTTGTGTTGCCCTCAAGAGTCTACAGCTATGCTGATGGTTCTGTGAGACTGTAATTGAGCTGAAGGTCAGGGCTCTGTGCTTACACTTATCTTTAGCGGTACAGACAAAAATTTAAGGGCACAGTGCTTGCATGCATTTCTGTTTTTAACATTAAATATACAGTGTGGAGAAGATGCAGGGATATGCTGATTTCACTAAGACATAAAAGAATTTTGAAATATAGGATGTACTTGGGACCTAAGAAAGGACATATCGTAAATTTATCGTGCTTCATTAATGCATCCTTTTTCAAACGGAGTAGAGGCTGCTAATTCCTGTGAGGCGTTGTATTTAGGGGTGGGGTTTGTTAGCACTTTATCTGTTCTGAGTCCAGTATCAAATCCGGTTGCTGAATCGATTTTCCATATTGAATCTGCTTATCAAATATGAAGCCATTCAGAACCCTTATTGAATCGCTTAAGGTTTAGTATTCAACTTTTGAAGAAACTGAACTTAAAAATAACTACAACTCAAAAGATCCAGTGGAGATAGGTAAATAAATACATTGTTGTGCCAAAGATGTTTGGTGTAAAATAAATGTTCATAGTAGCAGAAGATGAGAAATGTTGATTAAAAACTTGATTTCAGAAGAAACAATATATCTAATTGAAGTAATATTCTAACATATGTCTTATTCAAAACACTGATCATTTAAATAGATAACACATTTGATAACTAATGAGTATTTAACAACAACTAGAGTAAAAGCATGCACTTCTGAGGGTACTAGAGTCACCAAAGTTATTTTGGTACATGTCACACCTGCCCTCGATAACTCAATATCGACAAATCTGACCGGCTTTCAATGACAAGTGTCATCTGTGTAAAAAGCAGCTTCACTGGAAGAAACATCACAGAGCAAAAAATAATGATGTGGTTTTTTTTTTGTGCATGTGGGCTTGTATGGTACGTGGGCTTAATAGGGACGTTTACCCTATGTATCTTGCACATCAAAATAATAATAGTTCCCACACAGATGCTGCAGCTGTGCCACACGTCACATTTAATTGACATCACTTTAAAATGACGGCTCAGAAGCAAGGCAAGTAGAGGGGTGGAGAGGAAGGGAGGCGAGGAACGGAACCGAGGAGGTACAAACTGAGAAATGAGAGGTCTTGTTAAAATTTAAAAGTGCGGCAGTGTGGGTAAGCGTAGGCATTGTAACTTCTCTTCCATCTCCATGGAACTCCCCAAAGCTCTCCTCCAAAGTAATTTTGGTCCAATCTTTTAGCTGTGAGCTCTGCTGTCTAAGAGTGTCCGCAGGGTCCGCTCCTCTCTGTCCTGCTGTTATTACAAACAAGTCTGAACTAACCTGCAGAAAAAAACAGAAATACAGAATAAATAATGATTTTAGATCGTTTAAAAAAAAAAAGGACCATCCTTATTGAGACATATGTTGCCAGCTACACGACATACTGTTGAGAATGTCTCTGTTCCTGGGCTGTTTTTAGTTGTTGGAGTTTCTAAATGTCAGTCAGATTTTGAATACATTTTCTTACTTCTGGAACATAACCTGGGAGTCCTGGTTTCCCTTTGGCTTTCAAAGGGACTAAAAATCTGTTATCAGTATCGGCAAACCAGTATCAAGCCTTTTAGCCTTTGTTTAAATCATGTAAATCACATGATCACAGCCGGCAATTTGGGTCCTTGTCAACTACTGGAGAAAATCATCGTTATTCATCTTTATATAAAATGCATGATCATTCTTCTGAAAAAACTAGTGCTGTCACTGCTGATGTTTGACCTCTTTCCTCTCAGTTGCTTGGAATTTTAATCTATAATCTTTGAATCAAAGCTCATTTTCCTACAGATCTCGCTGCTGTAACTTGCTGTGGGTTAGAGAGCAGAGAATGGCAACATTTTTGCTTTTTGTTACTGAATGTACAGTATAGTCTCTGGGTAAGAGAGGGGATGGACTAATTGGGGATTAATAAAGTCCAATTTTTTTTTTTTACTGAGCATATTTAGCCTTAATCAAGTTCTTACCCCACACACCATCTGGATAGGTTTGCAAATTGAAAATGCGCCCACAGGGCCCAGATGGCTCCCAAAATTTGTAGTCAAAGATAAACTAGGTTGAAACTGTAGAAATACCATATGTACCAGGGGGTCAGGGCAGGACACTGATGAAAATAGATTAAATGTGTGTAAGAGACGCAAATATTATGGAATAAAATCATTTGAAAGAATAAACTTTTTAGCAACAAAAAAAAAGTGTCCAAGTCATGGAAGTGCATTGAGGAAGTTCAGTGCAGTTTGCTGGGTGGAAGTGGATTCAAAGAAGATGATAGTGAAAAGCACGTACGTTACTCATCACCTAAAATGTCACAAAAAGGCTAGAAAAACAAGGAATGTAAAACCTGTTAATTGCTGAGTAGGCACTGGTAGGACAGAGTCAGGTGAGCTGCTCTCCTGTTTTCACTGTTGGATGGGTATATGGATGAAAACAGTCTGACCAACTGTGTGTTACTATTGCCCTTCAGATAAAATATGATATACGGTAAGTAATTAATTTTATTTACAGCCATTTCCCATCTGTTAGCACATAGGCTTGTTGTTTTTAGCAGTTTATAGGGCTGAAATTGAAACTTGAGCATAAGAGGCAGGTTTACATGTTGGGTGCAACAGTTCAATACATTTTTAAGAGAAAGGAAATACAGGTACAGTGACACTGCAGCCAAACTGTATTAGAACTTTGGGAGAGCTTGCTGTGATGGTGTTTTTCTGCAATTGATGATGTGAAACCTCTTTGTGGTTGTCAGAGCACACTGGAAAGAATGTCACTTGACAGATCCAAACACAGAGTTGGCACAGATTACCAATCTGATACCAGTGTTCTTTTTCTGCAAACTGACATTGGAAATACACAACTTTTTTGCCTTACTCATCAATATGAAGTAAATGTTGATGCATAGTGTAATGGCTGTGAAATAATGACACCATCAGCGTTTAGATGAAATTCCTATAATCCTCGTTAAAAGTTTGTGTTGGCTGTACGATGTGTACACAAGACTTTTAAATCATGTAAAGCTCTCTATGTAGAATGGATTAAGATCGTTCTCCTGTATGTATGTAGGTATCAGTTCTTTGCTATAAGCGGAGATTTTCATATAACATTCTGTCTAAGCTTGTCCAAATTTTATCTGCAATATTGGTTTATGAAATTATGTCATTGCAACGCGTGGACATCACAACAGCAGACACACCAGAGCACACAGTTGATGCTGTAGGGCTACTAGTGTTTAGCACTGAGCTGCTGTAAGAGGCTGCAATCATAGCTGATGCTGAGCTCGGAAGGGGAAAGGCTTCACGTAAATTAATTTCTGGCTTCTGCATGTCTTTACCAAACTGCCTCGCCTGTGCACAGCTCAGTCCATTAAAGTTACGCCAGTCTTTGTTCTTTGAGCTTTTTTCCTGTATCAAACACGTAATAGTAAAATGTATTTTGTTTTGCATTGTTTCAAGGGAAGTGCAGAACATTTTATCATCTAGTTTGAGAAAATCTTGGATAATGGTAATTAACCATGTAGCACTTCTGGAGTCACAGTATAGGTTTGTTTCTCATGAATCCCGACTGGGGCATGCTTGAAATAAATGAGTTTATATGAAGTGTTTGACCATTTTTCAAAGGCAAAAGTGTTTCTACTGGCAGCTCTCAAAGTCCTGCTCTCATAGTGAGGGAGAAGACGCAATGAGTTATACAAACAGGGATAACGGTAGCACTTTGTGACCATCTCCCTTGCAAAACATTGATGGCGTAAAAACTGACAGAACTTGTAGAACTAGCGTTGTGAGCTTACCCTGCTATCGTCTCATCGGCCCAGAACACATCCGTGGCAGATGGAGGCCACATGCCCAACTCCCCCAGCTCTATGGTCAACCAGTACAGACTGGAGGAGGAGGAGGAGGAGGAGGAGGAGGAGGAGGAGGAGGAGGAGGAGGAGGAGGAGGAGGAGGAGGAAGAAGAGCAGCAGGATGCCAGCGCCAAAGACCTCTTTGTCAGCGTCGATAACCCAGAGAGCCACGTCACAGCCATCGAAACCTTCATCACGTACAGAGTCATGACCACGGTGAGGAGGTCTTACCTGTGAAACAACCTTATTTCATCAAGCGTCTCCGAGGAGGAAGTCAGTGCAAACTGGCCACATATTCTGCATATGCATATTTGATCTTTCTCTTAGGCCTAGGAGTAAAAGCATGTCATCAACCTTCCAGTCATACAGTAATATAAATTTCAGCGCAATTCCTCCGAGAGATTCTGAGACGCTCGATGAATATGGGCTCAGGTTTGTGTATCGTCCGGACACTACCGAGTGAGATATCAGGTATAGAGTGTCATGGTGTCTTGCTGCTGATTTGGAACTTCTCTCCTCAGACTACACGGAGCGAGTTCGACTCCAGTGAGTATGAGGTACGCCGGCGCTACCAGGACTTCCTGTGGCTCCGAAGCAGACTGGAAGAAAACCACCCGACACTCATAGTCCACGTATGTATCAGCTGCTCAAAAAATCTGAGCTGCTGCAGAGTCAGGTCATACATACTTAACATTGCAGCCAGCCAAAAAAAAAAATTAAAAGATGCAATTGTGCCCCATGAGCTATTTTGGTCTGAACAGCGTTCCTATTTTTAATTTAGTTGCCAGCTGAACATGAATATCTATATAAAGTATAAATGGCAGTAGGAAACAATTTCATGCAAAAATGAAGCAGACTAGATTATTTCCAAAAACCTCCCACAGAGAGTCCAAATACATACAGTATATATACATATACGAATACAGATATTTATGTGACATAAACAGATACAGATGTAGCTTTGTGTAACGTCCCTAAGATGTGATTTGCATTCAGTCAAAGCGGAGACGATCGACAGGTTTGTAACTACTCACTCTAATGGCAGAAGAGTTCTTAATAATGTACACAGAACCATACAGCAGAGAAAAGTGTTGCTTTACGTTTCCACCATTTTTGTCTCATCCAACAGAGTAACTTTGGTAGTTATTCAGAATTGTGTGTGTATCTGTGTGTGTATCTGTGTGTGTATCTGTGTGTGTGTGTGTGTGTGTGTGTGTGTGTGTGTGTGTGTATATGTATATGTATATATATATATATATATGTATATATATATATATCCCAGGCTGTTTGGTTTTGTACGGTAAGCATGTCTTTTCTCTTGATATGGCCGCCCTGCTGTCTGTGCTCAATTCATATAATTTGTTTAAGTAGTCGAGGTTATGGAGAGAAAAGTGTCACCCTGTCACTGTAATGTCATTTCTGAGTTAATTAAAAGTAATTTAAACATAATTTTAAGATGCACAAAGCACCATCATACTGTTATGACCTAACCCTCTAAGGGAAAGGGCACAAAGCACAGGTGGATTTGGTGAAATAAAGTTATGTACTGTATATGACACACACACACAAAAAGGAGGCGAGCGATAAAAGGAAGAGGGGCTGCGGGTGCTGCTCAAATCAGATGAATAATTAGAACCCAAAGAGGACTCTTTTATCAGCCATTACGAAACTAACTGTAACTAAATGAAATAAAATGGAAATAAAGCCTCAACTAAATGACCTTGTTTGTTCTAAAAAACCTCAACACAGCACACCTGCTCCTATTGTCTCTATACAAAAAATAATTTATAAGTATGTGTACTATTTTTTCTAGTTTTTTTTTATGACTGCAGTTTTTAATGTTGCCCTGCAAACAAACGAGGTGTGAATTTGTGTCTCTTGGGCGTTCTCAGCCCCTACCAGAGAAGTTTGTGATGAAGGGCATGGTGGAACGCTTCAACGATGACTTCATCGAGACCAGGAGGAAAGCCCTGCACCGCTTCCTCAACAAGATCTCTGAGCATCCCATACTGTCCGGCAACCAGCACTTCAAAATCTTCCTCACCGCACAGGTGTCTCTCTCACACACACTTAAGAGGTGTATTTGTCAACTTTAGACAGAACCAGTCTAGCTCTGTACTGACCCATATGGACTACCATTGATGCATGGCTTAATTAAAGTGCTGGTGTTTGGCAGGAGCTGCTGTCTCACAGGAAACAGGGTCCAGGCTTCCTGAGCAGGATGGGGGAGACGGTGAGGGCAGTGGCCAACTCGGTACGAGGCCTGAGGAGCCGGCCGGAGGAGTTCACCCTGATGCAGGACTACGTGGAGGACTTCAGTAGCAAGATCAGCTCTGTGGACAAAGTCACCCAGAGGATCATCAAGGAACAGAGAGGTACTCTAGCAGGCCCACCTAGGAGCATGTTTACAGAAATTATAGTCTGTAAAGGTTCATGCACCGTATATATAGAACTAAGCAGGGCCGCTTGTTGTGTCAAGCTGAAAAAAAGAGAAATCACATCTTTTTTTAAGCAAATCATAAACTCTTCAGATTTTCTCTCAATAACTCTCTTTCCAAACTTAAAAGATACTGGATGAACACATGGCAGGTTGTGGATTGTAACTGTTGAATCCATCCAGCTGGTTTATGTGTAAAAGGTGTCCTCTGTGCCTCCAGAGTATCTGGATGAGCTGAAGCAGTACAGCCCCACCTACACCCAGTGGGCGGGGTCAGAGGAGGAGCTGGCGGAGCCACTGAAGGGTGTGGCGGGCTGCGTGGAGCGGTGTAGCAAGGAGACGGAAGAGAAGATCCACCATCTGTCTGAGGTCCTTGTCCCCGCCCTGCACGAGTACGTCCTCTGTGCTGAGACCCTGAAGGTGAGCCCGGACCACGCCGCTCGTATCTCAGCTCCTCTGCCTCTGCAGAGGACAGGAGGTGTACACGTTTAGCTCGGGCCTGTCCCACAAGACAGGTTTCATTGACTGCGATGTTCAATCAAAGTCAAATGTGTGCATCATCAATGGAGCTCTGATACTACAATTCACCACGGTAACAGATAAAGAAAGAGCAGCACATCCATTGTAATCCAGAGGAGCCAGAAATATGAATGCGTGCCAATGAGGATTATGTGCATTTATCTTTAAAAACAGCTGCAGTAAAAGAAGCTGAGGAAAGAGTCAACAAGTTCACACTATTACTTTGCTGATTTGTGGTTGAAAAGGTGTCTAGGTTAAAACAGAACACATTTTCAGATGTCTATTTTACATTCATTATTGTTTCTCAACAGCATTTAATTGACCATAGTTCAATGTGTAAAAAATGTAAAGATAGTCACTGAAATGCTTGTCAATGATGTGCACCCTATATTCAAAAAATCCCTTTTAAATTACATTTCTCCAGTCCAGTTTTCAGATCTTCTTTCAAAGTCTTTTCAGCTGGACCACAAACACCCTCACTGGAATATTCACATCATCTCTAATATGATCAATATAATACGACAGGTTTGATGGTAATCAGTGCAACCAGTCGCATCACAAGGAATGATTATTCATTGATCGATGTGTCATGTGTCTAAAGCTTCATACTGAGGTTTTTTGTTTTGTGATTACAAAATGAACGGTGATGACTGCGGTAATGTACTGTGAACAAGATGACAGCTGCCACAGTGTCACAGTGTTATAAAGGAGAACAATGCATATATTGTATTCTGAGCTGAGGATGAATCCACACCATGTGTAATAATTGAATGTAAGGGCAGAGATTGGGTCAGGGTTGTCCTTACATTGATGACTAATAAATAAACACAAAAAAATTTAATGTTAAAGATAGTTCTTAGGTAATGAACTAATATCCAACTGGGTTTTCAATGTTTTTCTCCCGACGTTAACTTCTGCCAGTATTAAATAAATGGCAGCTGCTTCAGACTCGGTAGGACAGGAGTAGACAGAGAGACACTCTGAGTTTGTTGAAGACCTCCCAGTGAGTGGGTTTATTACCTGATGAGTCTAAATTTAGTACTGTGACTATAGTTTCTGGTGCTTTTTTTTTTGGGAGGAGGGGTGTACTGTCTGATGGCCCAGTAAGTATAGGGGGCAGAGTTTGCAGTGCTGAACGTCAAACACAAACCCATGAACAGAGTTAACAAACTGGTAGAATCAAAAGGATGATGGACAGACTAGGGTTGGGGTTAGGGTTAGTGTTTGAACTGATACCAGTACCAGTGCATAGAATTTGGTACTGGTAATTTTTTCCAATACTTTTTTTTAAGTTTTCAGACACACTAAAAAATCTCAAATACTGTTTTAGTGTGATAAATTGTTGTAAGCGATTTTTGCCATTTTTGAGTGTTGGCTAACATTAGTAACAATGCTAAGCTAAAGTTAAGCCAGACAGTGAACAAAGCCCAGTCAAACTGTATCTAAGCCTACTGTCTCACCCTGATGCTCCCAGGTACTGATAGGCACCGATTGATTTAACGTAAATCGATACTCTGTAGTACCGACGTAATTCCCTCACTACCCTTAAAAGCGCACCTGTGAGTGTTCAATGACGTCGGCATGCTCACATTGTCACAAAGACGATGCTAACGTGCTGATGTGTAGCAGGTGACCATGATCCCCTTCTGAGTTCAGCATGTTAACATTTGATAATTAGCACTGAACACAAAGTACAGCTGAGGCTGATGGGAATGTCCTTAGTTTTACAGGTATTTGGACAGATCACCGAAGTGATTACAGTTCATGCTGAAGGGAACCTGAATGTCGTGCCAATCAAAAGTTGCTGGGGAATTTCAGTTTGGACCAAAGTGGTGAACGAACTGAGTGACGTTACCATTCCTGGAGTGAGATGAACACAGTTTGTGACTGAGAGGGAGACACTCGTGCCACTGTTTTTGGTCTCTTTCCAGCTCTGCACGGCTCCTTTCATCCATTCATTTCACCATCAGAGACACAGAAACACTACACCCATGACTGTGTTGTTGTTTCATCATGTGCAAAACTGTGTTGTCTCCAACAATGAGGTGTCCTTTTATCTGGCATCAGTGTAATGTGCCTAATCCTGTAGACGCTGTGGGAACTCAAACAGAAATGTTTAAAAGTGACTCTTAGTTTCAGATTTTTTGCTCCAGAGTTTATTTCCTAGGACTGTTTGGTCAAAAGGGATGTAAGTTGCAGGTTCTGTTGTATTTTTTCTCATGTTGTCACTGTCTGCACACTTATCTTCTGTTGAGCAGTGTTAGAATCTAAAAACTGCACCCACCCCCTTGCCTGTGAGCTGTATTTAGGCCCAAGCTAATAGCCACACACTGATTGATGTCATTGGAAATGTCCTGGAAGTGGATCTCCTTAAAAGGGTGAAAACCCTGAACAAGACTCAGTTAGCTTGACTTCTTAAATCAATTCCTCTCCAGTGCCATGGACAGGGTTCTTAGGACACTTTCAACTGCTGTTTGGGGGAGACGTGTGTAAAAACATTTGTACAATCACACTTCAAAATACTCACCAAGATCAATTGTTCTGGGAAACAGGTCCCTGGGCGATTAGTGAGTTCAGTGTAAAAACATAACAAAAGCTAGTTGTGTTAAAGTAACTCTTTGCTGGTCTGTCTCAGGCGGTGATGAGACGGAGAGACAACATCCAGGCTGAGTTTGAAGCCAAGAACGAGGCCCTGGCATCCAGAAAAGTGGACCAAGAAGCAGTAAGAGCACTTTTCAATCTGCACACACTGACAGAAAAATTCAGACGCACACACACTCCCCTTCTCCCTCCCCCCGAGCCAGCCGGTGTGTTTGTGCGTCCTCCAGTCGTCTTCCCAGAGATTAGGTGTAATAAAGTGGAGCATGTAGTGGTACCTCTCCCAAAGGCCCACCCTCAAGCTCATATTGGGGAGGAAAAAGGGCTTCCTGGGAGGATTATCAAGATACCCAGGCCCGTCGGATGGAAGTCAGTCCTCAGCTCAGTGGGAATAAGAGCCGTCAATATTATTTCACACTGTAAGCTCAGCAGCTCATCGCGGTGTAATGAAAATTCCCATATCCTCTTTAGACGATGACTCGCTTCAAAATGTCAGGAGACAAAGGACGAGGGCGGAAAGTTAGGAAAGCAAAGGACAAGGCTATTTCTAGACACTTTACTGGAGGTGTTTGCATCCATTTGCGTCTGTGTGTGAATGTCTGTGTGTATATAGTTTGCAGGTGTGTGTCCCTCTCGCCCAGCTGATATACAAATCCATCTGTGAGATTTTAATTAAGAAGCCGGACTGAGATTTTACCCTACAGACTTGTATTGTATTCCTGCTTTAATTAGTTGTGTGTGTGTGTATGTGTGTGTGTGTGTGTGTGCCCAAGTAATGGAGCAAAATGTAAGAACATTTCTTTGTTTAGAGAAATGTTCTGTTTGCGTTCATCCCGTCCTAAATAAAGGTCCAGTGTAAGTGAAGGTGGACAACATTCATAGTGCTTGTTTCACACAAAAAGACATTCCAAAGTTTATCTGAAGTTAAGTTGTGGCTTCAGCAGTCTGAATTAATCAAGTCTTCCAAAATTGCAAATCTATGCTTTAACCCTGACTTTGCTAATTTTCCCTTTTTTGCTGAGAGGGAAAACATTTTTGAAATGAAGTTCTTTATGCACACTGGGTTGGAGTAGGTTTCCCCCGGGCCTGTACTGGATCCATAGTGTACTGACCAGTGGAAGGGTCATGAACATCACAAAGGCTGCTAGCAGGCCTTTAGACTCAAAGCTCTTTGCTTTTTGACGTGACCAACAAATAGCTGAATGGACTTGTGTTTGTACACGTGGACCACTGAGACACAGCAGTGCAAAACTGACCCGACTGGTTCGTAGCATCTATTCAGTCATAACTGGGAGGCACATTCCGTGACTGAGCTGCCTGAAACACTTTTTTTATCGTCTCTGTGTGGGGCGGTATGTGTCTTCGTAAGGATGCCGTCAGTTCTTTTGGCTGTCAGGTGTGAAACAACACAGAATTAAATTCTTCTGTTCTTCTGTAAACATTTGCTCGACCTTTATTGGGAAAAAAACACTGAGATTTTTCTGTGAGTCAATTTTCCAGTGACAGACTGAATGTGTTTATGACACAGCATAGCCAGCAGGGGGCAGTGTGGCTATAATCTAGCAGCACACAGTAAGGAACGGGGTTCCACACCCCACATAAACATATTCCACAATTATTAAGAGATTTTATCAATGTAAAGTTGAGGTTTTTTAAAGAGTAAGATATTGTACACTTTTAAATGAATAATTTTCTATTGTTATATGGGTAGTTTTACTAAAGGACCTAAACACTTCTTCCAAAACTGCTGTAACCAAGGTTTGTTTAATCTGGATTAAATTTAGTTGGTAGTGGGGATAAAGTGTAAATTCTCACTGACATTAGTCTAATATTAGTAGTTAAAGACACCGATGCATCAGTAAGATGTTAAAAGTTATGTTTTGCTTATGTAATTGTGTAAATCTGCTTGCGGGCCAGATAGTCAATCAGGTTTTCTGAAGCCAGGGTATGATGTTTACATGGTCAATGCATAACCAGTATACTCACAAAAACAGAGATCATAACAGACACTAGTGTGCAAGTGTAGGACTCCAACCAGCACCAAGTTCTGTACACGCTAAAATACTTTGTTACTTATCACATTTATAAAGTGATTTAGAGCATACTGAAGATTACTGATTACACAGTCACTACAAACTGTGCACACACACTGTGCACACACACACACACACACACACACACACACACACATCCTAATAGGTATTTTAGCCATAGCCTTTGCCTGTTTGGATCCATATTACTGCAGTAACATTCAGGCCACAGATCCCCACAGTTTATATTTATATATGTGTGTGTATATGTGTGTGTGTGTGTGTGTGTAAATGGTAAATGGACTGCATTTTTATAGTGCTTTTCTAGTCTACTGATCACTCAAAGCGCTTTTACAATACATGCCTTCATTCACCCATTCACACACACATTCACACACTGATGGCAGAGGCTGCCATGCAAGGTGCCAACTGCTCATCAGGAGGGGTGCAGTGTCTTGCTCATGGACACTTCGACACTTTTCTCTGAAGGAGCCAGGGACCGAACCAGGAATATTCCGATTACTGGACGACCGTTCTACCTCCTGAGCCAGGCCGCCCCCAATGTGTGTGTGTGTGTGTGTGTGTGTGTGTGTATATGTATATTATATATATATGTGTGTGTGTGTGTGTGTCTGTGTGTGTGTGCGTGCTGCAGAGAAGCCAGAGTTGAGCATGCTTTGTTTATTGAACTTGAGTAAATGCCACTGTCAGTGTAAATGTCAGCAAGCTTATCCCTGCTCGGGCTGCATTCAGCTGCACGATAACATCTGATTATCTGCAGTCTGAGGAGAGGTAATATCATGTGTGCTTTAGGCTCTTCATACAGTCTCAGTCTCAGTAGTAACTCTGGTTACAGTGAAATCAACTCACCAGTCAGTGAAAAGAAAGCTGCCTGATGCCGTGGGTGTTTGTTCAGTAATTCTCTAATGGCTATCTAATGCTGCTGTAATGGGTAAGAGGTCACTGACTTATGAACCATAAGACCATGCAATAAAACTTAATGTCCACTTATTTGTAACTCTCCAACTTCCTCCTCTCATCCAGCCACAGTGTAGTAACTTTATACAGCACAGGAGAAAAACCCCACTCACTGAAACAGATCATGTATCTGTTTCAGAATGGCGAGCTGGGTCACAAAAGGACATTTACATACATTTCCACTAATTGGAGACTGCCACTGTTTCATGCTGCAGATAGTTAAATGCGTTCCACAACCTTTTCACATTTAAGTTACTGTACAACTGTTTAGTCACAGGCCGTTTCGACAGGGATCTTCAGATGATGTATGGTACAATCGTGATCATTTCATTCAGTTGTCTAATATTTGGTTTATCCATAGACGCCTAAATAGCCAGGCTGCTCAGGTGCTCAATGGCTGGGTGGTTGCTCTCAGGGCTCCTTGGGTAACCCCTTTCCTTTATTTAAACTTGCTTTGTACAGATGTCTTTGAATGAGTATGAGACAGCAGGTATTATGTGAAACCAAAAGTCATAATGGACCATGTCTGGGATCATGTCAAACTCAAGTAAACCTCTAATAAAACAATCTCTTTAAGCAATAGTAACTGATTTATGGCCATTGGGGGGCAGTAGAACCAGCTATTCTTTTGGAGGCGTATTTGTGTCCTGCTCCATGTCAGGCTTCCATATTACACATTTTCCTTTGATCCACTGTTTGTACAAAAATATTGATTGTGCAGCTTAAGTAGGGATCGCTCATATAGCCATTAATCATCAGTATTTTTATTGTACTGTGTGAGTTTTTTTTGTCCAGTTGTTTGTATTTGTATGACAGGCCTGTTTAGGAACAGCTGTGGTGTGTGGAGCTGGTCCACATACATCAAATATTGAACATATGCTCTCACTCCGTTGTCCTGTCAGAGCATAAGGCTACTTCAGCAACATTCTTGAAGGCTTAATATGACTTAAGCTTAGCAATGCAAATACATAAATGAACACATAAATGCTGAAATAACAAAAACCCACTTGAACAGAGGAAGATATAAAGTAGTCTCACATGGGGGACATGATAATAAAATATTTCAGTGGAATGTTTTATGTGTGTTTTTTAAACCTGTGTCCTGAAACATGTACAGTAAATATATAATTGTGCATGTTTTTGTAATTAGTTTGCCCTGATTAAGTTTGACTGACATCTAATCAAAACAAAACTCACAAGTGTCCCTCAAAATGTTCCCCAAAAAGTCATCACAATAATATCAGTAAGAACAGGAATGATGACGAACAGAGGTGTTGACTTGAGCCACATGACTTGGACTCGAGTCCCGAAACTGATGACTTGACTTAATCCAAACAGGCCCACAGCAGCTTGCAAAACACTCACACTCAGCATGGAAATGACTGTAACTGTGTAGCAGGAGAAACACTCTCAGGCAAACCTCAGAAGTTTGATTTTAAAAGTTATAAATGACATTCCTTATTCCTGTAAATTTACCATCCTGCTTTTAAAAAATGGCATTCAGTTTGAGGTGTGCATAAACACGCATTGCACTCCTAAAACAAAGTACAGCCTAAATCGATGCAGCAGAACCAGATATATTGTCTTTTTTTATTCCATGCATTCTTGTTCCTTTTCAAAGTCTCAAGGCTTTATACTACTTTTCCCACATATGCAGTGGAAACACACTTTGACGTGTAAAATCGGTGGAGTTCCCCTTTAACTTGGACTTAAATTGTAACTTTATAACTCTTGACTCTCTCAACAATTACAATAATATATCTGACAATGACAGACACATACACATATCCCAGCACACTGACGATGTCATGTTTCTGTCAGACTGATGTTTTCTCTCTAGAAGCGTTCAGTCACTGCTCTGTGTGTTTGACTCGCAGCTGCAGGAGGAGGTGGACGGTCTGGCCGACCGGGTGGAGCTGGCCAACAACGCCCTGAAGGGAGACTGGTCCCGCTGGCAGAACAGCATGAGAACTGACCTCAAATCAGCCTTTCTGTCCACTGCCGAGAAGAACGTGGATTACTACGAGAAGGTGAGCTCAAGGTTCAGACCACACACCGTAACACCACCAAACACTAAAACGCTACTCTGAAACCATATAGATAATTCCACCAGGAAAGGCAGCAGTCTATTGATTTAGCATGAAGGAAAACATCCATAAACAGCTTATTAGAAAACATTACTGTAGACATATTAGAAGATGTGAGAAAAACATAGGGTGAAATTACATGGAGTTCAGTAAGAACCTCTCAGTTATCTTCAGTTGTCCACTGTTGCCACTACTAGTGCCTGGTTATCAGTTTATTTTAGGCATGGAGGACAAGACTGAAACAGAACCAAGACAGTTATCGCTCCTTGTCACTCGGGCAGTCACCTCCAGCTCTTCGCCTGAGTGTGGAAGCCTACTCGGGATTTTAACTCAAAGTCCAAATTATTAGCTTTTCCAGAGCTGCCACCCACACTCCTCAGTCCTCAGGTGAAGCTGGATCTGCTGTCATGGAAGTGGATCACTTGTCACCTCGACATGGAACTTTGGTCAAGTGAAGGACAATGTTTGAACGGAGGCGTACACGACCACCTGTTACTCTAACTTACCAAGGTAATGACAGCTGAAACATCTCCATGACAACTGACCAGCTGCTGAGTGGACCTTAGGTTTTTTGGTAAAATTAAACTCACAGTGGGTCAGGATCTCTAACTTAATTAATTAAACTTAAAGTGAGTTATGATATTTCTCTGTCATTAGTGTTGTATTTAGACTTATTTTGCTAATGTTTAATGTATCGTATCGTGTAATACTCTGAAGTGACTTTATGAGATTAAGATTTAATACTGACACTTATTGTCGTACAGTATGATGTCAGTATACATTTTTAGGGACTGTCAGTCGTGCGTCCTGTCATGAGTTTCTCCAGATAACCAGGGAGCATTGGCACAATATTATATTAACATAATATATTATATATATATATAATATAATATTACATGATATTACATAGTGGCATAGTGCAGTTCAAACGGAATCAGATTGCAAACACGCCACTGTGGTTTGTAGCCACAGAGGCCTCAATCTTTAAAATGTCAGCTGTTTTAAAGTTTGTTTCAAGCACCTCCTTTTAAAATGCCATCCTCGACTCATTTGTACAGATCATG
Source organism: Lateolabrax maculatus (assembly GCA_031216445.1). Classification (NCBI taxonomy): domain Eukaryota; kingdom Metazoa; phylum Chordata; class Actinopteri; order Acropomatiformes; family Lateolabracidae; genus Lateolabrax; species Lateolabrax maculatus. The sequence goes on from CM062210.1 coordinate 20,753,974, forward strand.
TGAACTAATGAAGCCGGGTGCTCGTATGTTTTTTCACCCAGCAAAGAGTATACATTTACACAGCCATTGATTTGTGGGGATTTTTGAGAATCAGCACAAATGCGGGTAGCAAAAACCTAGCTGGTTTCTTGTGTTTACAGATTGAATCTCAAGAGGATTTAACCCGAGAAAAGAGGATGGAGATATTGATAGAGGAGAGTAGGACAATCCTGTATCCAGATTAACGAGCAGGCAGCCCAGCAGAGACGGCAGGGAATTAGATGTTGGAAAAGAACAATGGAGCTAGCTGGAAGGAAGACAGCATTACAGCAGGAGTAGAATGAGACGATGAAGCTGTTACGGTAACAATCATTTGCTCCGTTATAGGTTTTGTTAGTCACGCTGGAGTCTAAGTATGCAGTTGGGACAGAGATATACTTTCCATTTGCTTTGGATGTATTTTGGTTTTGGGAGACTGGAGCTCTGCCAGCAGAGGGTAGCGGCGCTTTACTTTTATTTCTCCTCCAACAGCCGGCCTGTAGGCAGCTCTGACATCTCCTCTGGAAGCTGCTGTTGTTACAGTTACCAGCCTTTTTAAAGTCTGCTGATCATCACAAACAAATTGCCTTCTTTGAATGAAATTTCAAGCAATTTAAAAGTTATTACATTTTTTTTAACAGTTTTAGGGTTCACAACATCAAATAGAACTAGAAAAGTTCACATTGAAATTTTTGGAGTGGGCCAGCGGGGCGAGGACGCTCACTGAACCCCGTATCATTTCAGATAACCGAGCCCTACGTGCAATAAGTTCCAAAAACGAGTGTGGAGCTTGTAATTATGAGAAGGAATTAAGTCGGTCAATCGATGTCACACACCACCTGGTGATAATTCATGTTTCATGTTTGCTTCATGAACAGTTAAAAGATAAAAACAGAGCAGGCCAATTTGGGCTCAAAAACACCATAAGAAGCGGTACAGATGACCGTATTTGTGGCACTCATCCTTTAAAATAGTCTTCCAGCGCATAAAGTACAAGTTTAACTGAAACCTTTGTTCCACTTCGAGCGGCACAAGGCTTCACTGAGGACTGATATGTAATACGTTCATATAGTTTCAGATGTAGAAGCTGTCGCTGTTTAAAAGCTCCTATCATCTCTGTAGCTGCACCCCTTACACATGCTTACACATTAATGAACAAATATTCCCTGCAGAGGATCACAACTTCTAAAAAAATCAACAGATTTGTAGCTTTATGTTGAAAAATCACCTCGACTTAGTCAGTCCCCCTTACCGACTCCTTGGTGCTCCGCCCTCTCGAAAACAGCGTCCGTGTCCGGCAGCGACAGCTGGTAGGTCCTGCTGTAGATGATTATGTGATTGAAAAAACCTGAACTCAAGTCTCTGTCACTTTCCACGCTGCACAGTGGGTCAGGATCTCTCTCGGAACACGATCTTACTTCTGTAAGGCTATAATAAAGACGGCGATGTTTAGAAAACTCACAGATCTCAATGTTACAGTGTATATTTCCGGTTTCGGTTCATCTGTGACAACGTAGAGTATCTACCGTGCAAAGCTCATGACTTCATTTTATGGTTTTGATACACTAAAAACAACTTTAAAATGACGGGCACTCTTGGGGGCTATAGTGAGATATAGAATAGGCGCTCTGCGGCGCTGTGGCGTCTAGACGGTTAAAAAACACTGACTCTGTTCTGATCTGTACAGAGAATGAAGTGAGGAGAAACCTTTTAAACTTTAACTTTCAGAGAATCCAATCCCAAAGATAACTCAAACATTAGAACAATCACGTTCTGCTGAAGTCAGATATGTAATTTTTATGTTTGTGGTAAAACTGTGGCATGACCGGGAGGTAGAAATATAAGGAGAGAAAGAAAAGGCAGGGTTTCTATTCTAAGATTACATGAAGGCCTATGGAGAGCTTGCTGGTGCTGCCATCACTATAAGCTTTTTTTCTGATTAAAGTCTCAGTCTGATTGATTCCAAAACTTACATCACTGTGAGATAATTACGTTTCCTACTTGATGGTGAAATTATGTCTGTAGAGTGAAAATTCTAGGAGTAGGAGACTTTTTAAGAGAAATTTTAAGAAGAGTTTACTGCAGCAGTCCACTCTAACTAAACGCAATACACACCAATGGTAAAAATCTGGAATAGTTTCAAAAGACACATAACACAAAATCAGGGATAGTGTGAAAACCGTACTTCCTTTCAATAAATGGCACATTTTGGATATAGTCCGACATCTAAGGAATCATTCAAATGTTGAATCATTCTTCTACGGCAAAGTATGGCGATATGGTGTTCACTCAAAGTGGAGTGAATTTGAGTCTTCATGTCCGTTCTATTGTGATTTATGCGAACACTGCTTGGCCGATCTCTTATAAAAGTCACAGCCATCGATTCGAGATCGGGCCGCACATTTGATGTATTTTTGGTGTATGTGCTTTCAAAGCTGTGGGAAGAGAAGCGCGGCGAAATACCAGGAAGACACATAATTATAATAATTATAATCATAAGTATGGGGGATAACAATAGTGTGCCTCTGTGTTTTTACACAGCCGGCCCACTAACAAGCAAATACTGCCCTTAGTAGTGTGCTCCTATAAAGAAATGGTGTTCCCACTTTGTTGTGGAACCTGACCTCAGCTGGACCTCAGACTGTGTTGAAACTTATACATGGCTTGAATGTGCAAGTGTCCATAATATTTTGAGTGTCGATGTACTTTTGGCTATGTCATGTGAAATGAAGATGTTTTATATCTACTTTAATACAGAGTGGCCAAAATAAAAATGAGTTGGTGTTGCTAAAAAGTAGCATTTTTGTTTGTTGTTCAGTGCTGGTAACACATCAGAAGAGTGTGGTGTTTAGGTAGACTTTTTTTAACTGTGTGTGTGTGTGTGTGTGTGTGTGTGTGTGTGTCCATCCTTGTCATATTTGGGTTTTCTCTCTGCAGGGCCAGGCCATCTCTCCTGGCCTCTCCCTGCAGCAGCCCTGACAAAAACACTCATCACCCGGCACAGTGGCCTCCAGCAGGCAAATGCAATGCAACAAATGAGTACTGGTGTGCCTGAGCGTGCGTGTGAAAATGTGCCTGTACAGAAGCAGCCAAAGGGCACTTGGCTACAGTCAGTGAAAACTATTTGTTAGAAGCAGAGCTTTCAAACATTGATTGTGGCTGATCTCCGGGTACAGCCGTTGATACACACAACAACGCAGAGAAACGAGGCTGCTGTCTCCATATTTATAAGTTACACCACGCATACATTTAGCTCTTACTTAGAATATTTCAAACATGAAACATTAACGATTCTCAAAGGTTCTTAACTTGATCAAATTAAGTTAAAATATGGACATAAGTCTTTGTCCAGCACTTTGGCTTGTTTGACACGCTATCAACCATCATCCACCGGGGTTAAAAGTGCACAACACTAACATCAGTTTGCAAGCTGTATGGCTAATTAGCTGCTCAGTTGAAGCACTTTGAACAGCTTAAAAAACCTAAGCTGCACATGTCAACATCGGTCCTTTCAGATGGTTTTGCCTAACACCCCCATCCACACACTGCAGGCAAGGCTGGATGCCATTTATTGTCAATCGAATGTCCAAATAACATCCCGGCACCGCCCGTCCTGGCTTAAGACTCAAAAGTCGGCCGAGTGGCAGGATCTGCAGAATATGCGAACCATTTCACTTTATGTGCGGTCGAGCACGCTGCAGAAAACCAGTCACACAGCACGGCTGTATTCCGCTCAACTACCTAAAAGCACTTCAAAGTAAAGGGAGGAAAAGCTGATTGTCACGATCAATGGCATCCCCATTCTCTATGATATGATAGAACTTTAGAAAGCAAGCAGGACGTTGATAAGCAAAATCATGTATGGAAACAAATTTTACAGGAAATAAAGTGTCTTGTCATGTGCCCAGTGTAGTGGCAGTGTGACAAAATGGCTAACAGAGCATGTCTGATGCACCTCCAAAGAACTTTGTTACTTTAGATAATCGAGAATATTAACAATACATTTCAAAGTGTTATTGGTGAGTCAACATTACATGAATGTATAAAAACACAAACATTTAATAAATTTGGGGGGCAATCTCATTGATGTGAGACTGACCAGAGTGTAGACTAAAGAAAGGAAAAACAGACCGGCGACTCCTAAACTTTCAGATATAGTCCTGTTGGCCCTGTGGTTATACTGGGCGTGTGTCTAGTGTGGATGTGTGTAAACCAAGAGTGCTAAAATAGAGCATGTCTGCTCAGCAAAGCTCTTGTTACGATGCACAATATTTTGGCGAAGCATAAAATCCGTACATGGAGGATGATTTCATACCTTGTCCAAAGCAGTTATACCAGATTAAAGCATTCAATAGACTTTTTTTCTGATGTGATGTTGGCTATTTCCAGCGGGAGAATCCTCCACTGTGGTGTCATTCCATTGTGAATAACCTAAAGTCAATGCTTTTTTGCCTCATCTTTGGTGAGAAAATCCATCCTGTCACTGAGTGCCAATTTCAAGCCCTATTTGGACAGGCTTTAGTTCTCTGTTGTTGGTAGGAAGATTTTAACATTGCATATTCAGTGATTTCAATCCCATCCAGAGTGTGCGTGTGCGTGTGTGTGTGTGTGATATTCCGCCCCCTTCCCCCAGCATTAATTACAGCCCCAAATACCTGCTGGTATTTGGCACACTTGTCAGTCCTCTGAGAATGTATTCCACCTGAATGATACCTGGTGTTTGCAAACGTATTCAGAAATTTGGAACGTGAAAAGCAGCAATTCCTGCCGTTGAGTTTTATCATCTTTATACTCTGTTGAGTTATGTAGGGTAAGATTTTTGGAATCCCAATATATGTTGTGTTGAAAAATCCAGAAGCCTTCAGAGCCAGACTACTACTACTACTACTACTACTACTACTACAGTTAATGTGGATCACATCTTATCTCACAAAATGTGTCGTTTTACATCCCATTATTGGTGTACAGTCTTCCTTCTGACATCTTTGTCAAGTCTGAACACACAGACATGACACACATACGATGTAATTCAGTGTGACACTTTCTGCGATTACCTCCAGATGTGCACCGCAAATAAACGTCTGTAAATCCATTAGAAATCATATAAAAACACTACTACAATGCAAACAGGAACTGTTAATAGCTAATTTGGCATACTATCAATGGTAAAAATCTGTGAACAAATATGATATTGACCCCTTGTCAGTATACAGTAATAGGTTGCCTTCCTATAGCCCAAGTAATAAGTAGAGAGCTGAGGAATATGATGTCAATTTACCAAAGATCAGTGTTATATTTTCTCACCCACACCACAGTTAAGAATGTTCTTCCTGTCCAAATGGGCTTCAGACAGTTTTATTAAAATGATTAAAATAAACCACATCAAATTGATTTCATCTCAGTGACTCATTTGGCAGAACTCCTGATTTGAACTGTACACAGCAAACCATTTAAAATGCATTCAACCCTTTTCTTCTCCTCGTCCATAACACACATTGAGCAAACAATAAGTCTCCACTGAGAGCGATCCCAAAGGATGAGATCACTCTTTGCTATGTGCTGATATTGTTATTCAGGTGCAGATGTGGGCAAGCGTAGCCACGGGGACCGTGAAGGATTTATCGGAGTGGAGCACAGAGAGCGACGGCCTATAAGAATCTAATAAGACACCTGCAGCTGGGAGGGTATTATACCACCTGGGTGGGGTGGAGGGCGAGACTGGGAAATGCAGGGGGAGGACGAATGAGGGTGGATAGGGAGATAGAGGAAGAGAGCAATGAGGGGAGAGGAGGAGACATAAAGAGCACAGAATGGGTGAGGAATGTTGGGATGGGTGGGGAGAATAAGATACAAGACATAGTAAGTTAGATATATATATATATATATACACACACATTGAAATGAGAGAGCTTTCAACTCAAATAAGGTGTTTTTAGTATGAGAATGGATAGTGACCGATGTCAACTAGTACTAAAACATTCAACTGTTCGACAGTTTGTCAAATGTGAGGATTTGGGACAATGCGATGGGATTTTTTCACCTATTATCTGTCATTTCCTAGGATACTCTTTGTAAGATCAATTGACAAAATAAACAAAACACGACAGGATAATGGAATGCCTACTTGCAGCGCTTCTGTCAACAAAGAACTTTGGTCATGACATCTTGGGGGATTTAGGAATTTTTTTTCAACTCTTGAACACCACCAAGTAATCACTTTAACCTTCAAGTCCTTCTGACAGTTATTCCCACATGACATGCATGCACCATTAACACAGAGTGACAGAGGAGCAGGCAGGGAAGGACGAGTGTGAAGCGAATGACAGGACAAACTTACCCTTTACCATACACGACTGTTTTCTTTTTTCCTTTTTTTTTTTTTATTGCTTTGGTTCGAAGCCGCAGCACATCGGATATGAAAAGAAACAGTAACAGCCACGGGTATCAGCAGCTTCACCCGAAGCATCAGCCCACACTTTAAGTTCACTAGTGAACAGAAAGAGGATTTGTGTACACGCAAAGGCTGAAGTAAGACTAAGGGCCACAATGTGCAGGAAACCCACCCATAGACCAATATCTCAATGTGAACTCTGACCTCCACTTGGACCAATCAGTGGGGAGGATCCTCCTGCACTGAGCACAGTATCTTACTGTCTTACTGAGAAGGAGGAGGAGCAGCAGGTCCCGGGAGGCGCTCAGAGCCAACGGGTACAAAGAGTGGACAATGAGAATCCCACCCTGACTTGACCAGGACAGAATCACAAATCACAATTTGCCTTAGGTGGCTTTACAGCCTCCACAGCACACAACACCCTCTGACCTGAGAGCCTCGATTCGGATAAGGAAAAACCTTTTAACAGGGGGAAAAATGGGAGAAATCACAGGAAGAGCGACATAGCAATGATCCCTCTCCCAGGACGGACAGACAGGAAATAGAGGTTCCGTGTACAGAGTAGACCAACAAAATCCCAATATACACAAATGATGGTGACAAAATATCTGACACATGTAGGTTATAAAACATATGTGAAGACTTCAGTGGCCGCCAAGAAGAACCTGAGCCGCAGGACCTCCTCTCCACCATGGAGACTTTGAGGACAGGACACGCAAACACAAATGCTAATTCAGATTAGCATTAAGTGCACCTTAGAGTACCTTCACCCCTCTGCATATCCACACATAGTGTATACGCTGCCTTCTTACTGGTGTTGTACCAAATTGATGGCATGGCTGGAGACAGAGAGGACGGTCGATGAAGAAGATCTTAGAAGAAAGAACGCCACAAATTCTGGGCGAAACCACTATGTGTGTGGGCTTGCACAGAAAGTAATAGCAACATGTGTTTTTATGCGTGTGTGTTGCTCTTCAGACACTTAATGCATTACATCATTTACAAGAAGACCTTGATGACTGATGGACTGCTGCAGTAGGTGTTAACACTGTCAAACAGGGAGAAGAGACTGATTTAGTGGTACAGCACATACTGGAGATGGGATTGCCTTGGTTTCATGTATGGATGTGACAAACCTCTGGCTAACTGTGTGATAACTTGTATCTGTAATGTCAGGAATAACAACCCTGTGCTGCTGTAATGTGTCAATGCACGCTGGCTGGTAAAAATACATGTGCTTCAGTAAATTAAGTCTAAACCACACTGCGATCAGATAGCTGTGTGTGGGCGTAGCAGAATGAGGATGCGCCGATATTTGCAATTCTATTAGCACGTCTACATGCAGTTTTCATCCCAGTTGTTCCTCTTGCAGTCTGCATATTGTCATATAATAGCAAGACAGGAGAGAAGTGACATTCCATCCTTAACTTCAGAACTATTCAACCCATATGAGTAAACATACCCGTCAAGCAAATATTCAACCCACTCAGTTTAAAGTGTACATTTAGTGAAATCATAAAGCTTGTGTTAATGATTGATTTATTGGATTGAATAAAATGGTCATGGCTTGTCAGGTTCTTGCTCATGTTGCTAGACAGTACAGATGAAATCCAAGTTCAGAACACACTTGCTGGTTTTAACTCATCAAATTCAAGGATACAAGGTTCATTATTATCATTTCACAACATAGGGTTGTAGAAGGAGATGCAGATATAGTCCCAGATCAACCAGGACGTACCCAGAACACAGCACACACAAACTAGTTAAGTATGTGATTATTTATGGGACAGGATCATTTGAACTGATCATCAACTGTCAGCCTCCCAAACAGGATGGAGCACGGGCTCCACAAATGCAGCAGTTATTGATGATGCAGTGATCATTATTCAGACACATGTCTGTGACGAGCTGATTGATGGCAGAGGCAGAGCCCTGTCAGCGTTGCCATAGTAACCTCATAGCAACAGGGACTCTGCTGGAGAACGGGTAGAATGGGCTGGTGGAAATATAGGGATGTTGCTTATATTTCTCTATCCTATGAAGATAAATATTTGTCTTCATAGGATTACTAGTTGTTTAAGGACAATGCTAGAATATTCTGAAGTATTTCTTAGAATTGTGTGTGTGTGTGTGTGTGTTGGGGGGGGGGGGGGTTCAGTGTTAAATGAGACCTGAGGTTCAGTTTTTCTAACCAAAACTCCTGGTTACTGTGAAGTCCGCATCAATTTAAAATACAAGGACACTTCACTCAGCCTATGCAGTCGCTCAGCTCCTGCTTTCCCCGTCTGCAGGGAGGAAGCAGATTAGAAATCAAGTTTTCCCGAATAGATGACAGAGAATTCAGTGTTCTCCAGGAGAAATCTAAGCAGGGAAATCAGATTTTACTTCTCCCCTAATCCCAATTACATGGCGTTTAGGAAATCAGCTTACTGAAGAAAGCAAACTGTAACCCGGTTAGTTAAGTGCATATTAATGCACTGCATGTCTGCTTGTTATCAGTCTTCCTCTCCCGCTGCCTCTCCTAGTGTATTGCTGTATTTCCGCTTTAACCCCAGTGTTGATCTGTGGAATAATGGGAAACCACTGGCAAGAATGCGCATTACATTAGAATGACATTACACCGAGGTACAAAATGACGTAGTTATAAGAAAGGCACCAGTTAGCTTCAAATTACATGTTGCATAAATCTAGACAAGAGGCACCGGGCCTATTCTTGAGTCAAATTCGATTCTGCCACACTATGTTCTGTGTGTGCGTAAGAGAGGTTGCCCCCCCGCCATCTGGGTGTTTGTCCTGATTCTCTGTGTTTACCTGTTCAGCACCAGTGGAGCCTGGAGGATAGCTGTTGGCTGATCAGGCCTCTGCTTTCCTAATGAACCTTGTAATTAGAGCTTCAGCCCTGTGTGTGTGTGTGTGTGTGTGTGTACATGCTGCTGTATCTTGGTGTATTTAATTAATAGGTGCATGTCTGCTTAGCACTCCAACTCCCTTAAAGGATAATTCCAGTTTCTTTACGTAGTTTTGTCCAACACTTCTTTCAAGTATGATAGTGTGGTACTCATCAAAGTAACTGCTGAGATCTGAAAAAAACAGTGACATCAACACAGGATACAGGAGCAGTCAGACAATCACACACCAGCAGTTTATCCTGATCTAAGCCACAGTAATTTGGTGGTCAAACTCAAAGCAAAGTGCAACCGTGATGTTGCTAATAATCCCCCACAGCACTGGAAACCATGCAGAATCTGTAGGCCAGGGACCAATATTTTGGTAACGGAAGCGTTCTGGTTTCCGTTTGTAGTCCGAGTAGCATTGACCAATCACGTTTGAGCTTTGGTTGCATGCAGGCGAACAGTCCATGTGGAGAGCAAAAGAGGCGGAATGCATTGGCCGAAATGCAATCCCATCAGCTTTCATCTGACACTAGTTAAGTTTTTTTTATTAATTTTTTTTTTTAATATATATTTGCATTCACATGCACCTGGGTCTGTACCCTGTACTTTACTGTGATGAACGTTTATAACAGACATTATATATATTATTATTATATAATAATAATTTTTGTTTGGTGTTCTTAATAAGTTTGGGTAACCTGGAGATTTATGGTCACCCTGTTCCAAGATATGAGTAATTGCTGTGGTGACAATGATGTTATGATTGCCAGAATTATCCTCTAGAGGAAAACTAAGGTTGCTTACTCCTTTTTTTTTCCCTCAGTCAGAAGCTTTAGTACAACATGAATCCTTCCTCAGTGTGTAATCTGGGAATTAATCAATTCAGGTTCCTTTTCTACCAGTACTTTCTGTTGTTGTCAGATTAATGTGCTACAATTTCCTTGTCTCTTGGGTTTCACTGCAGTCTTCCCTGAAGTAGGCTGTGCTGAGTCGTCAGCCTGTTAAATCCGGGCTCCTTGGACAGATTTAGTGCTTCACTGGAACATCTGAATCCGCCTTGTTAGAAACACTCTTGGTGTTATATCTGCCCCTGCAGCTGAAACAGCAGTTGTTTAAACGTGCTGCTGCAAAGACAACAATTGGCACTAACTCTAATCACATTGCTATGCAGATAAAATGTGTTAAAATCTAAATGTTCTCCGAATTCATGAGTGTTCTGAAGACTAAAGCTGACTGTAGTGAGTCCAGTAACAGTAACAGTGTTGATGAGTGTTATGTTGCACTCCAGTGCAGCTGACAGTGATCACCTCTGTATCTCTCAGACTGAAATGATGGAGTATAATGTTAATGAGGAGCACAAAGTCAGCTGGGGACAGAAAACATTTTACTTGTGAGATCACTTGAATAAATGCACTGCTCTAGTAAGGCAATACATGTGTTTTATTGTGAAACAACCACATGTTGCGTTTAGCTGATGCATACTTCACTCATCATTCTCTAGAGCATGTAATATTCTTCTATTACTCCGAGTATGACAACAATCTGAATTAGATACGGGTCATGTACACAGCATATTCTGTTTTGGAAATCCCGAATGAAGCCTTATTCTGAATGTAGCATTTTTCGATTAAGACATGTGATATGCCAGTATTATTCACGTTTTAGGAGCGTTCTTTGGACATGTATACAGCACATTCAGAATATGCGTCTTAATTTGGGTTTTTGCAACAGTTTGTGACACACGGCCTCTCGCCTTTTTACGGTCAGGTCTGTGGGTTGGAAACAAACCAACAGTTTCTTAAGCTGGAGTAAAGATGCTGCCCAAAAGAAAAGCCCACATTCCTGGTCAGAAGAAGAAACACACCTACTGTTAATCAATAAACAGGTTTTAACCCTTTGACAGGTTTTGACGGCGTTGCCATAGGATGTACATCATGAGCGCGTTTTAGGTTAGTCAGAGTATGCACGGCTGCATGTACACGGGAATATTAGGAGAATAATCATATTCATTAGACCTGTAACCAGTTAAGTAGGAATATCGTTTTTTTCGCAATAAGGGCAAAAAACAGAACATTCTGTGCATGTAAATGCGGTCATTGTCTCAACTCCTCTCCTTCCCACTGGACATTTGGCTCAATCCTTTGTGGTTTAACTAGACTGATGAAGTTTCCGCCTCCTAAACTAATTCCTATGACAAACACTGCAGGCTGCACTGCCACAGTGCTACCGAGGTGCGGCGGGTGCTATTGAGAGAAATTGGCTGTTAAATGGAGAGTTGACGGGCTGGGGCTCTGACTTATTGCTGGCCCTAAACAAACTGCTATTACCTTGGAAAAAGTGACTGCACTTTATTGATGTGTGCTGACAGAGTGGAACCCAAGTTTCACAGATTGGCAGTTGAGGGTGCCTGTGGTGTTGGTGTGTGCTTGTCATTTTCACTTTCTGGTTGCATGGCTTCCCATCTAGATAACTGCTTTTATGCCATAAAAATGTGATTCGCTTTGTCAAGTCCTCTGCGACACACACACACATTCCCAATGGCACTCTCTCAGCGCCTCTGTCAGTGCAGTAATGTGCCTTCACTGATGAGATGGCAACAGAGTTCAAAAAAGTAAGAATAGAGAGAGACAGATAAAAGAGAAAGGGGAAAGAAGTGCTGGGATAGATGTTTGGGAAAGCTCTGACAGGACACAGTTTGATATTCGCCAGTGCTGATGAGAACAACAGTGATGATCTTCAACCTAATGTGTGATGTCAGGTAAATGCAAGACGTACATGAGCAAAGTCTCAGCCACCTGTAGGATGGTGAATGTGAAGCAGTTTGTGTCTATTTATTGTGAAGCAGTAGCAGGATCTTGGTGATCTAAATCCTGTTTTATCGAAGACGGTATACAGGACAATGTATGTAGGTGTGTGTGATGTCCCATGTGTTTTTTACTGGGTTGTTAGGAGGCTCTGGTTTGGGTTTATTGCCACCTTGGTAGTTACTGGAGCGAGAAGAAAATCCAAATTTGACGATAGGGGAGACAGTTTTTGTGGCTCTGGGGATGACTAGCAAGTTGCAACCACCATAGCTAAAGGTGGTAATCACGCCACCAAAGACCAGCCTTGGTAGGGGTGGGGGTGTCAGAGTGATCCCCCGGTAAGGTTTGGCATGGGAAGAGTGGGTGGGAGATGTCCGTTTTTGTCTGTTAACGTCTTTGCAGGCCGACAGCCAACGCTCTGCCCGGACCGGGATCAGTTCACAACCTGGTCGCTGCTGATCACGACCCATATGACCACCAGTCCACACGCAATTTACTCCTGGCCCGCGCAAAACAGTTCTACACAACACAGTCAGGATGCATAGAAAACTATCCTGTATAATCATATCATATCACTGACAAAAGATTATTTAGACTTTAATTTTTTCTCTAAACTCAAACTTTTGTTGACTTCAGGGGATGTCAGGTCTCATTTAAGGGAGCTATCTGCCCCTGGCTCCACTGTTGTTTGAACACTGGTAGAGGCTAAGAATCCTGATTCTTATATGAGTAGATTTTTCCTCTAGTGTTGGCTTGTAACGTATTCAGTAACACATAGGGTTACTCAGTGACGTGTTCTGGGTGACAGGCTACATATGTTACAATAACACTCGGTCCCTTTGCCAATTTGGAAGATCAGATGGTTTACTGTCTTGCCAGGAATTGGATGGACCGGATCAATATTGCATCATCTGCGCCTCTTTAGGTGGAAACAATAGATCTTTCACATAACGAGAGAAACTACAGATTAGCCAATTTTGTGATTCAGAATCTTCCACACTGAGATTTGAGGCACATAAGACACATATATATATATATATATATATTCACTGTCAGTGTGGAAACAGCTGCATGATGCTGGTGACAGTTACAACTGGTGGATGGCTAGCTTGAGAGGGAGCCTAGCCTAGTGCTATCTGCTGGTTCCATCAAATATGTGTAGATGTCTGGATAGGCAACATCTGGCCACTGAGTTGGGCCTTGCAGCCACATGGACGGAGGGACATTGGAGGGGCATGACGGCTCCGATCGACCTTAATTATTAAAATGAATCGCAAACTCTCAGGTTCAGGCAAGGTCACAAAATAATTAATCAAAAATATTTTTTTTCTCCTTGATGAGTGCAAAGTGGTCTCAGCACACTGTCAAACAACCAACAAGCACTTTGCCAAAAACATGCAGAGGACTGAAACCTAACTTAAGATAATGTCGATGACAATGGTGCATCTTCTCTTTCAGTGCCTGGCTGTGTGGGAGTCGTTCCTCCTGTCTCAGAGGGTGGAGCCCAGCGAGCAGGGAGATGTGGAAGATGCCTCTTAAAAGTGCGGAGACGATGGAAACAGGGAGATCACCTCCTCTGTTCAAAACAGTACCCTCTGTCGTCTGTCCAACACATCCAGATATAGACCAACGTCCACCTATGCAAACATGCATCATGTACGAAACGAGCACACCCTGTCCTTCTGTCTCTTTTTCTTTCTGTCCAGCCAAAGAGGCTAATCCCAGTCTCACCATTCCAGTGATGATTGCGCATCACTCCAACAAACACTGTGATCCAAATGTCCACATATTAGTGTTAACACACCTCCATGTGCGTTGCCAACAGTTAAAGGAGACTCCTGGCTCTTCCAGCTCCACTTATTTTTTTAGTAACCGTACTCTATGTAGACGACGTAGTGACACTAATAAATGTTTCCTCACGTTGTGGATGGACAATGGCAGTGTCCAGTTGCAGGGGAGGGATGCTGAATGCTAAGGTGTGGCATCATCGTCAGCTCTCGCCCCTCACCTCACACAAACCAAAAGAAATGAGATTTATGCAAAGAGTGTACACCAAAAAGTAAAATTCTAACATCTAATGACAAAATAGCGCAAGCAATGCATTAAACATCACATTAAGTCGACGTCCACATTCATCTGAAGTTAGAGTTTTCCCTTCCAAGCCTAACATGTAAGATCAGAATGGTATGAATAACACACAGTACTATTAACCTCCTGCTAAACTTTGAGCAGAGAAGCTTCATGAAACTCTGGTTGTTTGTGCCAATAGAGATTTCACGTTTACATGTTTGATGATGACCACACTATCTGCAATGTCTTTGTAACAGAACGCTTAAACAGTCTTTTTTTATACTGATGTCATCTCTTTTTCTTTTTTTTTTTTTTGCTTTTATCGTTATTGAATCGATTTTTGAGATGTTGACATAATAATAAAGACAGATCTCACACTATAAACAGTTTTGGCATCTTTTTGTAGACTGTAAATGCATAAAAGGCAGCAGTAGTGATGTGAAAAGCAGAGATGTTGAATGTCTCTCCCAGGTGTTCAGACTCAAAGTAACTACCACGGAACAGCTTGAAAAACAAGCTTTTTGCAGACTGTCTATCCACAACAAGCATATTTTGTCTTCCCCCGTGGTCAAAGTGTCTATATATTTTATAGGGACTTGTATTCCCCTTTCATCACAGCATATCGATTGAAACGAAAACTAATGATTATCGCTCCGGGACGAACCGACATCTCGCCTGTCTTTAAAAATGTCTCCATATAAATTGCTCTACTGGAGTTGTGCTCCACATACAAACTTAAGAGTTTGTGCTTATCAGTTTTCAGTTGCTCCCTTATAATGAAGCAAAACATTTGTGCTGAACCCATTTCCACAATTGCTGTCAGACTTCACTGGAGTTTGTGGCGATAGATTTCTATGGGTTGGCTTCCTTACGTTTCCAGCAATCTCACTTCAGAAACAACTTTCAGCCTCTTTTTGAGCTGAATGCAGGGTTTAAAAGTTTTCCAAAACATAAAACAAACAACAACGAAAAATGTTAGCATATCCCGTCCAGATATTACGAATGTAGCCTTTTCTGATTAAGAGGTGGGATATTCCGATATTATTCAGATTTTAGGAGCATTCTTTAGACATGTATGCAGTGCATTCGGAATATGCATCTTAATTGTTTGTTTTTTTTTTTACTGTAGAGCTCTACGCACTGCAAAGTAAGAAAATACAAGCAAATTAAGAAAACATCAATTTAACAACACATGCGCATCATTTAGAAAACATGCTGCAAATCTTCATTAGCTTAGAATGAGCCTGTCATATCTACAGAGGGAGCTGGTCCTCTTCCACAGATCCTCCATGTGGCATCGCCATGTTTCTATAGCAGCAAAGAACAGACAGACCAAACACAGCTGTCTTCTGCTGCAGCTCAGGTAGTGTACAGTGGGTTTATCAGAGCTGCCTGCTGCTGCTGCTGGAAATGAGGCTGATGAAAGTAGCATGTACAGTCTGGAAATACTGAGCTGAAAGAGACTAAAAGGAGGAGAACCTTGGGACTCTCCCACTGAAAAACTAACTAAAACAAGATGTGTTGTTAATGAGTAAAAGTAACACCGGAATGAAAGCTAACATTTAAGTTGACCATAAGTTGTGTTGTTGAACTAACATATTTAGATTTTGGTGCAAGGAGAAATGCAAATCATGTAGAATGTATATACAAATAATGAGTTATTTCAGCATAAATAAATTGTGTTACATTAACATAACTGTAATACGATAAAGTCATTCATTATATTTACATACAACATACATAATACAATCAAAGTGCCTTCTTAGTGCCCAGATCAATGGGTAGGGTGGCGTCAGGAAGGGCATTCGACATTAAACACCTATGCCAAATCAAATATGCAGGATTATACAAAAAATAGATTAAAAAATCACATATCCACTGTGGCGACACCTAACGGGGAGCAGCCGAAAAAGGAAGAAGAAGAAGATACATAATACAATGGCATGAAACGTGTTCACAAACAGAATCCAATGATTTATGTTGTTGTAAAGTTGTGGCCAAGCTGTCTGTCAGGATCAAAGGTGGAAGTATAGCGTGATGGTATAGTACCAGAAAGCAGGGCCCTAGTTACTCCTCAGAACACTGAAGTCATGCCCTCGGTTTATTTATTTATTTTTTCTTTGGGTAGTTTGAGAGTTTTAGCGATTTAGGGAAAGCTAGCAATGTATTAAATGCATCGACTAACCAAATACACACGTACACAGATGAATAGGTCAATGAGCCTAAACCATAGCCGATGTAAATCTCAAAAAAGCTAGTATGTGGACTTGAGATTTATTTTGTCAAACAGTATTTTTAATGTTTGGAGGCCTTTTTTTTACTAGGGATTAGTCACTATGAGTTACCTCTTTCACGTTACACATAGTCATTTGATGCATTGTTAGTGCAGCTTTAAATAAATACAGTTTAATTCTGATTCATTTAGCAACATAGAATGCTTATACAGACCAGTCTTCAAAAACCCACACCACTGAAAAAAGCAGTAGCTAGAATTACCGAACAAAAATCTGTGGCAGCAGTTGCTGTCAAGAGAAAGTCGGTGGTTTTGTACACATTCTACACGTGTGCAAGTGGAAACAACTTGCATGGTGAGGACTGTGCAGCTGTACATGCCACTGCTAAGTAGGTTATCCTACACACTTAATCACATTAAATATTAAAGAAGGTTCTTTAAATAAAGCTGTGCCTGGAAAATTAGGCCCTCCACAATGCTTTTTCCTAATGCCGAGGGGAATACAAGCGAGGTAGAAGAAGATGGAGAGAGGGGGAAGGGGAGAATATGTGTTTGTACATGTACGTACAGCGGAGCTCTACACTGATGTTAAGTGTGCTGATGACCGCTGTGTGTGCACTGTGCCCTATATGGAGGTCCCTGTGGAGAAAGAATGTGTCCATGTGGACATGACTTTTAAAAATTGTCCTTGTAATTAATTAAAATATATGTATCAAAGCCTGTTGTATCTTCTTCCTCTTTGCCATAGAGCTCCATTGTTGTCCAAAAACCTCCACTGTTGCACGTTCCTTCATCACCACCAACACACACACTAGTTTATTCTGACTCAGTCCCACACACACACACCGTCCTGCTGCAACAGATACTCACTAGAGCAGCAACCAGCTGTTTTAAGCAATTACTGTTCACTTCTAGTTTGTATGGATGTCATTTACACCAGTCTTTCCATCACAAACTGGGGTATTTGAAGTCACATGGGAGTATAAATAAACAGTTCTGATTCAGATTATGGTTTTCAAATGTATGTCATCTGAATTATCAAGTAAGTGCTTTGGGGACATGAATGTAAAGGGTTTCAAAAGGAACTATATGTTTGTCAGCCATTTTAAAGATTGACATCTTGCAGCAATATTTTTTAGTAGGCAATGGTTTGTAATATTCAACAGCATCCATCATCCTAAACAGACTGTCATGCCCACTAAAAGTGATGTGTTCCTGTCACTCTGACACCAACATCACTCAAACTGCTCCACAAAGTGCTTTTATTCTGAAACAGTAGCAGAGGGGAGGGAAAATCACCGTAGGTATGGTGTTGGGATCGATTCATTGTGTTGATGGATGTAAAGTGAAGTTATGCATCTGTTTCACATATTAACAGGTCCCAATATTCTATTTAACCTCTCAGTAAAGAGATATCTTGTTTATTTCTTAGCCATAAATAATTATATCTCTGAATGAGAATTAATGTATTATTGGTTGAATATCTTCATTTTTATGCCGCCACCTGATGCAACACAGTGTCAACACAGTACATCGCTGAAGCTGATTAATGGCTGCACTGCTGCGTAGGGTTACATAACAGTAGGGACGTCAATCAAGACACAATTCTGGGGGGCATCACAATTAGAGCGGGGGGGGCATGAGGGTTCTTCCCCAGAAAAAAAAGGAAAGAAAATAATGACGCAATTTTCTGCAATTGGAGACATAAGATCAAAGACTTTGGGAGTATTATTTGAAAACTTCACTAAATCAGCCATTGTAGCTCAGTATCCCCCACTTTATATCTGAGGGTAAATACTGTATATTTTATTTAGAGATTCTCATGTCACTTATTTGTGCTGTTGTGGAGATTGAAACTGACACTCACTTATTCACTCACTTCCACATTAGCCTCTACACTGCTGCCACTTTTCTTGAAAAATAGCTAATTCTCGTTGGCTTCACTGAAGAGTTTTATGGAGCATAAATCGACTTAAAAAGACAATATCCACAATGCAAATTCTTTTAGAGAACATAGATAAGAAAGCCACTCTTCCTCTAAAAGGTGACTATGGAGCACCAACATTTCTCTGCTGAAAATATGATTCTTGAACAGCTACCATATACAGCCTTCAGATCATATGATGTTTGATAAGAGAGAATATTTCGTGGTGGGATTATTCCACTTGTTTTCCGGTGTAGTTGCCCATAGTTCTGGAATCTCTCTTTTTGCAGAATCAGGTCCATTCCCAAGAATTGGAGCTGTTGACCTGTGCAGGTCATCATACGGCTTCAAAGCAGAAGAAAATATCTCAGCCAGACCTTTTGATACAGACAAAAGGGTTTCTAAAATGCTGACACAAATGTTTATCAGTCTGTAAACAACCCCCACCCATATGGATGGTTTTAGAATTAACTATAGAGTTATAGCTGTTAAAGGTACTCTGTTATATTTACATTCACTACACTGTGTGTATACCTGAGGCTTGAGATAAAGGTGATACATTTCCTCCCCCACCACACCTTGTTAGAGGCAAATTTTGAAAGAAATTGGAACCTACATTGTTTACATCCATAATTACTGTCACCAGCCACTGTTGCAAAGCAGCGTAGTAGCATGAAACCACTGGCTGGACTGTGTACTGCATAACCCACGTGCACAAAACAGGAACCTACTAGTGAAAACAATGTCACAAAGCGCTAGTGGTTGAAGGTACCTTTAAGTTCACCCTTGAAACGTTTTGCCACTGGGTAGTCCACATTCTGCTTTTATATTGCAGAGTTCAGCACATCTGTCTTTCAAATGCCTTTTTGTACTCCCTGTGGTAAAACAATTCCACATACATGCACTTGTAAGGTGATAGACTCCTCCATTAAGTGTGGAATGGGTAAAACCATGCACTCAAGGTGGGGATCATAAACACATACTCCGAAACCGATGGTTTCTTTAACTGTCTTGAGAGCAAGCCTGTAACGTGTCTTAATCAGACAGTTCCACTTTGCTTCTGACGGATTTCAATCTCTCTCTTCAGCAGCACCAGTGTTTGTTCACTGAGTTCATCCAAAGAAGGATCCCTTAAACATTGTTTCTGGATTTGCATAGAGAGACCTGGAGTTTGCTCTCTTTTTTGAGAAACATAATTAGACTGATAAATAACAGCAATTAGTGATCCAATAAAACACTGGTTTACAGTACTTTGCATTAACAGTATTTCTACAACATTTTATTTTGTAATCTTCACTGGTTTGAAATAGTGCATATAAAACAACAAAAGTGAAGACACCAATTACCCAGAACCATTTGCTTCTGCAGTGTTCTTAACTGCACTCTGTAGGACACTTCTTCACCAGGCAAGCAGCTGAATAATGTCTCTTCTACATGAAAATGCTGCTTCCTCTACAAACAACACATAAATGTCCCTCTCTTGCCTCATTTCTTGGAGCCTTTGGACAGCACATATGGACCAATGGACTGTCCCTCAGGTCGAGAGAGCATTTATAATTCACCAAGTAAGAAAAACCTCTCGTTGGCTACAGTGTTGGCTGGCAGAGAGTAAATGTTCCAGATGAATTCAGGCCAAGTATGCTGGTACTGTACGACATGGCGCTCAGCGCGATGGAGTCCATCCAAGTATGGCGGCACTAAGGGGCCTACCGAGGCCCTGCAGGCGTGGTCGTCTGTGTGTGCAAACGTGCATGTGTGCATGTCTGTATGTGCCTATAACACATACACTCACATTATTAATATATTTAACCATGCACGCCCTACTTCTTCTCTGTCTGCTGCCAATATGGGCAGGACAATAAGGGGGTGACAATATGGTTTTTATGTTTCATCCCAATTCTGTATCCTAGAAATTCTGTTTATATACTTCTAATTTCCAAGAGGAATTTGTTTTGAAAGAAATGTACTCTTCTGCAGATTCTGTTTTTGAACAACATAATAAGAAGGCATCTTTAATGGATGTACAGTATCTGTACATTTGTGAAATGGTCAAACTGTCCTCGAGGGCCCAGCATGATTACAGATGGCAACCAGCAGTGCACAGGCTGTATACACAGACAGTAAACTAGTGGTCACCATTGCTAATAGCCAATATTTTCTGCCTATATTCAATATCTTGATGATGATCGAATTGAAAAATAAAGTAGTACTCTCGTTCAAACCTTTCTTCTTGTTAGCAAGTGAAAAATCCTCTCTTTAGCTGTCCTACTCCCATGGCACTACTAAAGCACAATATCAACAGCCGTAATATGGACCTTAAGGTGGGTCCTGCATGACCTCATTTTCAAACCTTGTCTTAAATAATCCATTACAATCTACAGTCCCACTTCCTGCTTCAACTTTGACCTACTGTACTTTCTGTAGTTTTGCTGTATAAAGAGCGATTATTATCAACATCATAACATGAATTTGATAATCTGGATAATCTGATTGTCTGACTGCCTGACTCATCAGACTCTGTTGGACATGTCCCCATTTTCTCATCATATCATGTCACAACTGATAGAAATGGTGAAAGAAACAATGAAGAAATTAAATTAAATGAAAAAGACCGAAGCTGTATTAGAGTGGAGTTATCCTTTAACCATTGTTCTTCATGGTCATATTCTCATCATCTGAGATAAAACATCTCTAAACCATTGTTTCAATAAATATTTTATAAGTAAAAACAATGATGATAAATCGAATTGAATAGGATTATTATAATAGTTATTATGCATAAGAACTGGGACTCTGAAACGATACAGCTGCCCCCAGGCCAGCTGGAATGAATGGAAGGAACATTATGTAATCAGTGTGCCGCCATCTTGTCCTCACAGAGCCACAGAATGTGTTCTTAAAAATGAATCACCACATTTTTTCTGCAGCATCTCATCCTGTGAACAGCGACGACCCGACCTGCTCTTTCTATTTCTGATATCATGTGAGTCCCACGCAGTGGGCCCTGAGGCCGGCAGAGATCCAGACTCACAGTCGGTGTGACATAATACGACTTAATGACTGCGGCCCACTCCTTGATGCTGTGCAGGCGTCGCCGCTTCGCCATGTTATTGTCTTGTTTTCACTTCAGCCTGCCCTGACCCTGCTGACAGTGAGAACTGTCCATGTGGTGGTGTGATCCCTCCAGCAGCTGAAATGAACCCTCCGTCCTGTGCTTTTTTTTTTTTTTTTTTTTTGGGGGGGGGGGGGGGGGGTTCAGAAGTAATCTTTCTTCTGTCTTTGTTCTGCACAAAAATCCACAGTGTGAAAGTTTTGCCACTTAGCAAGACTTGTGAGTGTGTGCAGATTGCATGTGGATGATTGCAAGTGCTCTTCATTGAGATCAATACACAGTCCTATTACTGTGCAGTGAGTCATTGGCCATAGAGATCTGGGGGCCAAAGGGCGTCGCTGAGAATCTGGAAGAGAGGACAGTAAAGAAAAGGATTTATCAGTCCTCCTCATAATGGTATTAGACAACTTATGGCCCTGTTGGAGCACTTATGTTAAAACAGATCTAGCGTTTTACTTATTGGGTTTAGAAAATGACTCCAATAAACAACGCAATGGCATAAGCTATAAAGTCAAGACTTCATTGTATTGTAAGGGTTCTGTTGTGTTAATTGTACATGTAAAAGACAAATCCCTCCAAAGAAAGTCATACTCATAATCATACATAGTCCAACATTTGAAGAAAAGGAATATTCCCACATTTGAGGAAAATACGCTTATTTACTTTCTTTTTGAGAGTAACGTGACCTAATCTCAATATCAGTCTGTGTTCTAAGGCTGTGCTTAACCTAGTTTAGCATGAAGACTGGGAGCAGGGGAAAACAGTGAATAAATACACCTGCAACAATTTCAGGTTGTGGGGGGTGTTATGTGTAGGAACTTTTCGTTTAGCAACAGTGAGACCAGCTGCCCAATGGTCACGCTGAGGTTGAGAGGTCTGGTTCCACCTTGCCGGGCCGAGGCCAAAACCAAATCCCTGTGCGACGACCAGATTTTGGAGCTCGCACTATAAAAGCTGTGCAGTTGATGTGGCAGCCTTTAACAGCTGCTATACTGGTAGGCAGAAAACACATGGTCAGTCCCGCTAGCATGCACAGTACATGCATTAATTGTGACTGCTGAGGTCGCTAGTTTGAGGTGCGATAGTCTTATCAAAGACATGCCATGGGGTAAAAAACTGCATAATTGGAAGAAGCACCAAACCAAGTTAATTTTATCATATTCATTATGATAAACATCAACCAGTAAGGATAAATGACTCTCTCTCTTATTATCACAATTTGAACCATTCTGTCCAATGCAGTTTGGAAAGTCCAGGAGAGCGGTATCAGTACATAATTTTAAGCCACGATTATGTGCAGGGAGTAGGGGTGTAAACGTGCACAAATACATTATCCAGATATTCTCTGATAAAAAGGATCTGAACAGAATTGTGATGGAGGAATTCCATTTCTCAGTCCAATCTAAACACAATCCTGCATTATTATTTTATTAATTCAGGTACATAATTAAAATATTTGTGACATGAACTGATACAGATAGTAGCTTTGCATTAAATTGCAAGCAGGGAGCCAACAGGAAATGAGTTGGCTCAGCCGGAGGTAGTTTATAACTTGCATGCTTGGAAGACTAAATCCTTTAAAAATCTTTTTCAGTGTAAGTACCCAGGAAGCCATTGTCATTTTACAACCAGTGTTGAAACATGTTGAAAGGAATGTTGTAGGCCCTTCATGCTATGGACCATATACTCAAATATATTTAAGGATATGTATATATAATTATATTTAGCCATGGGAAAAAAGCTGGTTACATTAAAATAAAAAGGGCAGTGTATACTGTCAAAATCAAAGCTCATAAACCAGGTTTATCTACAACCATGGTTGAATCCTTGCAAAGAAAATCATGTTTTCATAAAACTCCCCTTGAGCTTAAATCCTGTTTACTAGACTGCCGTTCATTTAAGCAACCAACAGAAGTGAACAATGAAAGATTTTTAAATGATTTAGCCAGCGGTGTATGTGTCTTCAGATAATGCCACTGAGTGTATTGTCAACACTTGTCTGTGTCCTCTGAGAAGAGGGGCTTTTGATAAGAATACTTGATTCTCTGTGTATCGCACCACAATTCTCGCCGTCATCATCTGACAAGAGCAACACAACATTCGCCTCATTAAAAAGCGTTCCCACAGGGCTGATTGTCAGTCATCTCCACCTGTTACAATCAGCCTAACCCCCTGCAGACGCTGCTTTCAGTGTAATTGACAGTGCAGGGTATTTAGCCTATGGTAATAGGAATGCATACTTCTAAACTCCAATTCCCCATCTCTGCACCTACTTGCCAATCCACCCACTACCTCAGTGTCTCATTCCCTCTTTCCTTATTCTTGGGGAAGAAAAAGGGATGAAGGGGAAAACCTGGTAGGAGCCTGGAAGTCTCGGGAGGTAGATTACTGACACGGCAGTAAGTAACCAACCTCCCATTCAGCCCGGCAGCCTTTCATTCATGCACACTGTGGCAGGAATGTGAGGATGCTGCCTCCGAGAAAACACAGTGCTTCTGGTGTCCGCTGGGTGGAGGGATGAGGAGGAAAAGATAGAAAAGGAAGGAATGCAAATAGGATTACCTTGATGTGGGACTCTTAAGGGTCAAATGCAAGGGGTCTGTAAAGATAAAGCGTTATTCTGCATGCTCTAAATGTACTTTAATAGGTGTGAATATTTAAAAACAACATTTCAACATCTTATTTTGTTAAAAAGTGACATCTAACCTACAAAACTGCACTGTTGAATAGAGGCAAGCCAGGATTGCTACTACTTTGATGGTCCTCCAAAATATAAGTGCTCAATGTAAGGGTTTACTTTTCATAGATCATTACCAAATTTGACTCCAGTAAAAAAAACAAAAACTAAATATGCTGTTTCATGATAGATTGTCTTGTAACACTAGAGGCTGACAGAGTTGCTTTGGAAAACCAAGGCACCAACTACCCTGAAGACAACCGCACAAAATCTTAAACTTTTATTTTGATTTTTAAAAGATTTTTGGGTTGGCCAAGTCCATGAAAGCTATTTTATAGATTAATTAATTGTTGCCAGTTGAGTTATCCACCCCAGGGGGACAGACAGGGCCTTGACACATGTATGTGGCATAAACAAGATCAATCGGTGTGAAAAAGCTTTAAATCACGGTATCATGTAATAACTGTGAGGCTGTCCCTGCGAATAATTTGTATTTGTACAATTGTTTAATTTAAATAGATATAAAAATATATAAGAATCTATATGCGTGTGTTTTTGTGGGTGTCCAAACGTGTGTTGGTCTATGTCCAGCCTCTGCAGGACAGGATGTAATTGCACAGTGATTTTGAGCGCTGCCACAGGGCTAAATGATGGTAATGGATCCAGAGACCTTTCATTATGTGAGCAGGGAGGACAGGCAAGACAAAGCCCTGTACTCACTGGGCAGCGCGCTGTTTGACAGACACAGCTGCTGCTATATCTAGGCTTTTATTATTGATAATGGAAAAATCCAGAGTACAACAGTTTCTAAATACATTCTATGTATAGCATGAGGTCACTTTTTAACATGGTCATTTTCTTACAACTACTGGACAGATTGCCATGAAATTCCCTGTGGATATTCAGTGTCCCCAGATGATGGTTGTTGGCCCTCTGACCTTTTGTCTAGCTCATGGACGCAGTGGGAAGGAACGTAGGGGAGGACGATCAGACCAGCAGAACAAGATTCCCTTTTCACAGCGTCTATGAAGTCCTTCCAAGCCCCACAAATCTAGTCACCTGGGAGCTGAAAGAAGACCCGAGATGGAGGCAGTGTGGAAAGCCAGCTAACCTGGAGCATATTCTGTCTTCTTGCACTGACAGAGGGGGTATACCACTGTAGGTGGGACTTCTGGAAGAAGCTGCACGGAAACGCCGGGAGATCCAGCAAAGACCGCAGCTTTGTCAGGAGCAGTGAGATCGGTGGGGCCTCTCGGCCATGCGACGCTTGTTGGGAACAGCCATGACTGGGAAGCTGACTTCAAGCGCTGTCTCAGCTTCCCACAGAACATCGTCAGCACAACCCTGAGGCCAGATCTACAAATCTGGTCCAGAATGACAAAGAACATCCTTTTGCTGGAGCTGGCGGCCCGTTGGAAGAGGAAAATTACAGGAAACTGTGTAGGTACCAGCCTCTGGTGATGAGTCCACCCAGAAAGTTCCTGCCTGCCAGTGGAGGTTGGGACACAAGGGTTTCCAGGAAAATCCTTGTGGAGGGCACTGAAAATACACAGCATCCAAGGACAACAGAAGAAGAAAATCTGTAACACCGCGGGACACAAGGCGGAGGAGGCGTCACCTTCAGGCTCCTATTTCCACTGCGACACAGAAAGCAGATAATCAACACACATTTTTGTGCTGCCCAGAGAATGAAGACTTTATATTTTGGAAACTTCAAGATCCTAAGTTAATGCCAACATATAAGAAACACAAGCTATATACTGGCTGGACTGCCATGAAATTTACTATGGACACAATGAAACACCTGATTTTGGTGATCATTTGCTCTGTGTTTTGTTTATGTGATACTATAAGCTCTTAATAAATTAATGTAAATCCTATTTCAAGTCACTTCCAAGCTACCGTCCAGGACCTGGACTACCCTGCACCCACCATCCACCACAAAATAAATAAAAAATTGCTGAGACGTCAAAGTGCTATAATGATACGACCTAACAATCGTCATTATCTCTTTGCTGTTGCCCTCTTCACATACACCTAAAAGCAAAACACTTAGGGTCTTTGGAAGCTGTTAAATGCATTCTTGCAGATATAGGAAAACTGCATCTCTAATGCATTAAACATAAGACTAATGACCTACAGGGTGAGAGAATCTACAGATAACCAGTCCACTACTGATTAATGAAAACACAATGAAAGTATAAGAAAACTGCATTATTTTGCATATCAGAATAGCTATCTGGACAACAACATATGTGGCTTTAAAACACAAATGATTACAGTTGAGTATCAGTTTAACTGTTGGTTGTGTACATGTTTTACTTCTTACAGTACTGCACCTGAGGCAGCGAGTCTGAAGCGCCCACAGTGTCAGACAAGTACAGTCATCCATCAGGGTCTGGGTCATGGTAGACTCTGTCCTGATGTTTATAGACACAGCTCTGATGGAGAGCTCTGGCTCTCATGAGCCCTGGCTCATAGACAAGCTTATCTAACTGAGAAATATGGTGCAGGAGGAGGAGGAGGAGGAAAAACCCACAAAGATCACCTTCTGCTGATGAGAACAGTTAAGAGAACGGCCATTTTAATCTGACTTTCTGAGCTTTCTATAGAGTCCCCCATTTTATAGTTAGAATTCATTACATAGAAGGAGAACTAACATTAGAATTTCTCAATGCAATTATTTATATTTTTATAAATCTAATCTACACTTGCATGCACTCTCACACCCACAAACCAGACTGCCCTGCACTTTCTCTACACGTCTTAACCTTTTGTTTTGGGTTTTTTGCTGTTGCCGTACTAAATACATGCTTCCAAACTTTTTTCTCTTTAGAACTGGAATCAAGATTTATGTTAAAGCTGCATTAATGAATATTTTTAACAAAGAGTCAAATGACCCAGCATGAACGTTGCTGGGAACAGCAGCTCAGAAAAAATGGAAATTTAAAACATCTACAATTCCATGACAACTGATCAGGTGTTGTGATATGATCCAACGGTCCAGAATAGGCAGAGAGCTGGGACTGGACCTTGTGTTGAGGTTGTTTTGTCAACTGGATCCAGTTGACTGGACAAATCTTCATCCCTCTGATGGTTTCATTCTACATATAGCGCAGTTTGACCAGGTGATCCTGTGATGACCATGAAATCATTTATTTGTGTCAGTTGGTGATTATTTACTATTTTTGGTTTTACTTTGTCCAGATTTGTCTTAGTTTCCACGGTCTTTTCTATTCTTGTGTTTTGCACCTTCACAGACTCAGTGTGATTATCAGGCAGAGGAAAACTCAATAGCAGAACCACACCAACACAGAATCAAAGTCCAAAAACAAAAGTTTATTAGGAGTCCCCGATGCACAAAACAAACAGGCAGTCAGTGTAGAAAGAATACCAACAAACAAAAAAAAGGCACTCCAAAGAGGCTCAAAATAGCAAAACAAAAAGGCGACTCCAAAGAGGCTCACGAGGCTCAGGAGGAGAAAATAAACAGGCTTGACAAAGGACAAGGAATGGCTGGAGCGCTGGTCTGGCAAGATAACTAAGACAATCTGGCCAATTGGGTGGAACAGCAAGGGGTATAAATGGTGAAAGAACTAATTAGATAACAGAACTCAGGTGTGGAAACAAAACTGGTGGGAAACTCAATAGTGGCAGGAAGTAATACAAACTGAAAGCAAGAGGGCAGGTAATTACAAAATAAAACAGGAAGTGGAGTGCATACGGGTCGTTGCATTTAGCATGCAGGAAATATCCAGGCGCATTCTCCACCTTTTATAAGTGAGTCATTTACTGCTTTTCATCGATGTACATCGTGAAAAACAACTACCACAGATTACTCTGATTATGATTCAAAGGCCAAACTAATTTACTTGTGCACTACTTAAAATGTGGGCTGGTATGTGCTGATGCACTAATAAAGCTTCTATACTATGCTGATAGCACACAGAACAGTTCTTCCCTTTACTATGGATATGAACACCATAGACTCCAAGTCATTAACTTCATAATGACAGCATTTTCTCTGGGTAAATGATCCTATCCATCTTCTGTGCTGTTGGATATTCAATGAAGCTATTTCATCTGCAGCGATCCAGCGCTCACACCCACAGATAGGTAGCAGGACCAGATTAAAGTCATTCATTTCACACTTTATATATGAAGGCATTCTTTCCCTTTCTCCCTGGCTCTCTCTCCCCCTCTGAGCTCCTCACACATGATATTGAATTTCACACACGCCACTGGCTGAGATGGGATCTCATCAAATCTAAAATGTGGATGTTTGGAATTAAGGATTATGGCAGCTGCTATACTGACCTGGCTGCATTTCAGTTTTATCCTCCATCAACCCCTGCTGGGAGCAGTTTAATGTGTCTGACCCCTGAGAGAAGGCGAGCTAGTCACCAAGCACACCCTTCCATTGCTCTGCTTCAGAGGCTTTACTGAGCTCAAGCCCACTGTCTCTGCCAGCAAGCAGCATCACTGAGAAGTCCCTTGATATCACTGTGCATGCAGATGAGGATGATGATGAAGAAGCAACCCGCTGGCACTCTACAGCACTCCAGGGATCAACTATCAAAGCATGGCTCTCTTCCAGTTTGACAGATCTGCAATAGAGTGCCTCAGGGAAAAGGTTTTGTCACCACTTGACCAAAGTAGATCCCTGTACTCTCTTTCTCTCATTCTTTCATTGGCTTTCACACACATGTACCAGCTTTGAATCTCTTGCGGCCATATGTACCTGCTTCTGGCCCTCAGCAGGCTGTGAATTACCTTGGAACACAAAAACTGTGTGTCACAATTGACAAAACATTCTTCTCACGTGGGGGAGATGCGGAAGGCTCTGGACACTGTTGGGCTGTCTTGGCTGACACGCCTCCTCAGTGTCGCAGGGTGGTGGTTCCCATTTTCAAAAAAGGGGCAGCTGCTTCTGATTTTATTATCAGTCCGAACCTTGTATAACCAAAGTAAGAGCTGTAAAGAAAGAACAAGATCATGGATACAAGCGGCCTCAGCCTCAGAGATAGGGTGAGGAGTTTGGAAATCAAAAGGAGCCAGTTGAGATGGTTCTGGCATGTTACTAGGGTGCCTCCTGTGGGCCTTCCTTTAGAAGTTTTCTGAGCATGTCCAACTGGGAGGAGACCCAGGGTAAAACCCAGAATTCCCTGGAGGGATTATATATCTCATCTGACCTGGTAGCACCTCAGGATCCCCCAGATAATTGGAATGTTGCTGGAGAGAGAGGGATGTCTGGAATACCCTGCTTAGCCTGCTGCCACCACCTAAAACTGATTAATGTTCAAATTTAAATGTGACATTTCAAGACCCCTAGCTGTTCCATTCAATTTGCCAGATTGTCTTAGTCCTTTTTGCAAGACTAGCTCTCCAGCCATTCTTTGTTGTGATTTTGATTCTAGCCTGTTCATTTTTTCCCCCATACCTTGTGAGCCTTTTTGGAGTTGCCTTTTTGTATGTCAGTATTTTTGCTCATCTGACTGCCTGTTTTTTTTTTTTGTGCCTCGGAACTCCAAGTAAACTTTAATTTTTGGGACTTCAACTCCGTTTCAGTTTGATTCCTGCAATTGAGTCTTTCTTTGTCTGACCATCACATATATGAGCTAGAGCATGAGTGTGCCTGTGGCTGCAGTTAGATTCTAGGGAGACATCAGCCATGTCAACAATATGTACACCTTCATGTTAACCATTATGATGATCCAGCTGCTTCTATTTTTTTTTTTTTTTTCATCAATTACATTTCATTTGTGCATATTTTTAGGTTATCTCCTTTCTCTTGTCTTGTCTTGTCTTGTCTTAGAATTTCCCATATTGACAATTTGCATTGTATCAATTCATTTTAAAATTGTATTTTAAATTTGTATCTTAATGGACATTAAAATACATTTTCACAGCTGGAGATGACTGATGGATGGAGTATTGGAATCTAGTAACTTCATATTTTTATTTCACTTCCTACACACTTCTTGAGTTGGCTGTTCTTAAACTGGATTTCTGTTGAGTTCTTCTCTACAGAATGCATCTAGAAGCCAGTCCCAGTCACTGACTGCATAATAAGATGATGAAAAACAAATCATACGTGATAAATCTTCACAATTCTGCTCTCTGTCAACATACATTCTACACAGTTTCAGGGCTTAGGGGAATCATAGCCCCTCTCCTAAAAACACATTCTCAATATTCATTCAGACAAGATTGACAACTTTGGAGCAAGATTCACAGTAAATGTGACAATGGAATTCTACATTTTTTTTTTATGTGTAATAAAAATATGTAAGCACTGGACATAGGTGAAAAGATGGAGTGAAATATGTGATGTTTTTAAATGTTTTGTCATTATCCATGCAAATACACATAAAAATATTCTATTCACGTGTCAGGAAAATGTTTCAACAAATGGCCATTGCAGTTGTCTTTTCTAGAGAGGACCAAGGCTGGATTACCAATTTGGCAAAGCAGGCCTCTGCAGTTGCCCACCTTGCCCTATGTGGCAGGTACTTTGTGGTAATTTGATCAATTACAAATTGGTTTGGTAATATGCACAACTAAGACACAACTGAAAACTGAAATAGAAAGGGTCCCAAGGTTCCTCCTGCATTTTTACCTAATCTTGATGCCCTGTCAAACACACACACACACACACACACACACACCCACACACACACACACACACACGCACACACACACACAGATACGCCCAGACAAATGGTTTTCATCCCAACTCTCTCCATAGTTGTGGAAATTCCCAACAATTTTCTGTGAAAAAAATAATAGACAGTAGGAAAACGTGTACGAAACAATTGTGAAGTTTGTATGTTTTGTTCTGAGCTGACAGTAGAAATAGAGGAGCTGTAGGTACCTGGGTACAAAAGAAAGCTTACTGTGAGCAACTTGACTGCTGGCCTGTCTTTTTCTGACAGTTATCAGTACTGGGCCTGCAAGCATGTAACCACAGCTATGTATTGTATAAGTTGGTCCCTTTTGTGTTTAAGATAGAATTAGGCCATCAGTGTAGCTTTGCTTTGATTTAGTTGACACTGGTACAAGCTGAAGCTCTGATATTATGTTATGCGTTACTGTATTGACCAATGTGTGGAAAACCAACCTCTCATGA
This sequence comes from Lateolabrax maculatus, assembly GCA_031216445.1. Classification (NCBI taxonomy): domain Eukaryota; kingdom Metazoa; phylum Chordata; class Actinopteri; order Acropomatiformes; family Lateolabracidae; genus Lateolabrax; species Lateolabrax maculatus. Next base: position 20,785,226 of record CM062210.1, read on the forward strand.
ATTCATGTGGAGTATATAGTCACTACCCTTTATCACCATCTGCTTTATGTTCCATATTTAATGTCAGTGTCTGTGTTTCCTTTGACTGTTTCCAAGGGGAAAGCATACAGTGTGACTTGAGTATTCTCTTCAAAATATCAAGTACAGTATGGGGAGGATGGAGTTCAGCGACGAAAAAAGACTTCAGTACCCGTGGACGTCAAACATACATGAAAGGCACAAAGCAAACTCTGGACATGAAAACAATGTCAAGCATGTTGTGAAATTCTGTGAAACCACTGCTTTTTTTTATGAGTTTTCATTTTGACAGTCACAACGGACTGAATCAGAGACGTCTGCAGCACTCAACATCATTTCAAGGCAGTCATTTTTCCCAATGATGTCAGTTCAAAGTCACACTGACATTGACATGGCACTTTGCCATACAGGCACCATGACTTTGTTTCATTTCAGGGCCTCAATCACACCATGTATCACTTCCACTGTTCCGCAGGAAAATATGGACAAAAACTAACTCACTTCCTGTTGAGGGAGCGTTGTAGTCTGAATGACACGGTCATGTGACTGACAGGGGCTAGCCCAGTGCCGTAGAAAGACAGAGTTTCACATTTCTCATAGACCTCTGTTATTATCCGCGAATGTGGAAGTAACGTGTGTTGTGGGGCGACCAATAGTACCAAACACTGTATAGTTCCAGCGTTGGACCCCATTCATTTTCAGTGTTACCATGATCAGGGGTAAGACTCTAAATGCTGTTAGACAACGAAGCAACATTTCACTAGTTACCATAACCAGCTGTCAGTTGGCCTACATTTACCTTTTTAATTGCAGTTATTGGTGTTTGTTGGCATACAAAGTTTATCTTTGTGTATAAGATTTATTATTAAAGTTGGCAACACTTAATTTCGACTGACATCTGATTACAGTGGTATTAAACCCGCCTCATACTAGATAAATGCTTGTGATTGGTTAGCCCGATAAATCGGCAGAGAAGTCAATGTGAATGGGAGAGGGGCCAGTATCTGCCAGAGCAAGTGAAACATGAGCTCCCGGATTCGTCTGGTTCCCAGGCTAGTTGAATCTAACAATAGAATATAAACTGAATCTAGCAATTAGATAAAATAAAATATGATAAAATTATGAAGTGCAGGAGCTGATTATTTCTATATTTCAAGTCCTTTTAGTGTGTGTGTGTGTGTGTGTGTGTGTGGGTGTGGGTGTGTGTGTGTGTGTGTGTGTGAGAGAGCATTACCACCCACAGGAGTTGAACACCATGGGTGGGGAAACAGACTGGACCTTTACCCTCTCCCTGGACATATTATATAATAAAATATTTTGTTGACAGTTGGTTGCCTTGTATATTTTGTACTATTCACCAAACTTATTTCTTGGCTTAAATTGAGCAGTTACTGGCATGATTGATGTTCACATTGTGTGAATGTTTATGTTAATGTATAACACAAAATAACATTATGATGTGACAAATTACGACCACATAAGCATGAGTAAAATATGAATGCATACACACTAAAAATGTAAATGTATAATTTACAGTAAATGCATTAATACTTTTCGTAACTGCTCCCTATGTTATAGGAACAGTCCCCCTTCCCTCCAAAATTAAAAAAGAAAAACTGATTAATTCTGTCTCTGTTCCACTCCTTAGAAAAGCTATTATATACATCGAATACAAGTGTTGTCAACATAGTAATCCTGTTGTAGTGCCATTATGTATGTGTGTGTGTATGTATGTATGTATGTATGTATGTATGTGTGTATGTATGTATGTGTATATATGTGTGTGTATGTATGTGTGTGTATATGTATGTGTGTGTGTATGTATGTATGTATGTATGTATGTATGTATGTATGTATGTATGTATGCATGTATGTGTATGTATGTATGTATGTATGTATGTATGTGTGCATGTATGTGTATATATGCATGTATGTGTGCATGTATGTGTATATATGTATGTGCATATATGTATGTGTATATATGTGTGTGTATGTATGTATGTATGTATGTATGTATGCATGTATGTGTATGTATGTATGTATGTATGTATGTATGTGTGCATGTATGTGTATATATGTATGTGCATATATGTATGTGTATATGTGTGTATGTATGTATGTATGTGTGTGTATATGTATATGTGTGTATATATGTGTATATATGTATGTATATATGTGTATATATGTGTGTATGTGTGTGTGTGTGTGTGTGTGTGTATGTATGTGTATATATATACATATATATATATAGGGAGTGTTTATAATTGTGCACAATGCAATTCACTTGCACATTGCATCATTACACTGCTATATGTAATTCCCTTTATTCTTTTCATGGATGGGCTCATGTGTTTCAAAACTTTTCTCCCTCTCAATGTGATACAAGTGCTGTCAGCAAAGACTGTAATTGGTGAAGTAACCGATAATGATGTCACATTAGTGCAATATAATCCTCAGGGACATGGTCCACTACGTGACCATTTGCAGATAATTAATATCCATGTTACAATACTTGGTTTCATTAAGAGTGTGCTGTAAAAAGCTCACTGTCCTTTAAGAGAGATGTCCAGAGAAAAAGACAGAAAGAAAGAAAGAAGAAGGGCTGCAGAGAGCAAGCTACAGACTTGCTCTCCATTATTCTGTCAGGGAAATTGACATCCTTTATTAGCTTATTGATGATGTTAGACAGCCTAGCTGTAGCCCTACAAATATGACTATGACTGGGTTTTTTGTTCTTTTTGGTTTTTCAAAAATCTCACAGTGCTATAGAGATGCACAAACACCAATGTGTTCTCCTGAAAAGCTGGGGCGACCCCAGTGCTGCACCAGATATGTGAGAAACAGGGACATTGAAAATTGAAGACATTCCTATCGAGTATACATGTCTTTTTAACACAGATTGACAGATACTAATGTTACCAAAGCACCGATCCATCACAGGAGACAGGCTGTCGGTTGGTTTGTCCTTTCATGGGACAAATCAGTCCCAGACCTCATTGTGTGGTAGACACACGTGACGTCCTATAGGGAGTGTCAGTATTTCCAAGTTACAATGGAGCCCATCCTCCCAAGAAGAATGACAGCATCAGTTGTTTTGTTTTTTTCTTACGTTATGTTCAAGTGACAGCACCCTCTAGTGACCATGGGAGCATGGTCACTAGATGCAACGGGAGCAAAGGAGGAAGTCAGGTGACGCTGTTATAGAGTGGCAAAGTCCACAATGGGAGGAGATTGGGGAGAATTGTGGATGCCGAACTTTAAACTTAATTTCTGAATCTGTGATTCTGTCCTTCTGACTGAGTAGAATTGGCCCTTTGTTCAGTTCTAAGGTCCTTTATTACAGTTTTTTGCAGTTGCTTACTCATGTTTTCTGAAAGCATACCTTGTATTCTCAGAACTCTACACACAAATGTAAAGTTGTAGGAGGGGGTATGGGCTCATGGGGCTTGTGTTCACATAGCCTACCTTCCAACAGCAAGCTGAAAAAAACTCCTCAGTAGAGTTGAGAAATAGAGAATAAGGTAGCAGAAAAACAGAAAAATGTGGTTGGATGAACCAGTTGCAGACCAGAATTGTCCCAGATGACAACATACCGGGCTGCCTTGGTGATTTATAGCTGTGCACATGGAGATGTTACCCCCTCGCTGGCCTAGGAACCTCAACAATGGCACACTGGCCGATGACGTTCCGTCCCCATTGCTGTCTTTTTGCAGACCACACAGCAATATCTGAAATAGATCTAAAGCAGTCAGTCGTACAAAACATTACATTACAATACAGTAATGAGTCTATGCAGTGCTGACTGGATGCAGTCATTTCCAGTATTGGAATGCATATGACATACTTGCACATAGTCATAGCACAATTCTTTGAATCTTGAGTTTCTCTCAGATGGTGGTCAAGTGTAGACTGACTCATCTGGTCAATATTTTGGAATATACCTTGGTATTCAGTGATTAGCATTTGTATTTGCTTTAGTGTTATTTCATTGTTGGTTTGAGTTTAGCATTCTGAATGGCAATGTTTTCCATGTGAACACAAGAGAGAATTGTATTTTTCTGTAAAATTGATGTAAGATGAGGTACATGAGTTTCAGCTTTCATAAAAAAAAGTTTCCCAGTAGTAGTTATGACAATGGAAATTCATATCTGGAGGAAATCAACAACCTTACAGAGTGGTGCACAGAGAAAAACCTGTTCATTGATTTAAAAAAAAAAGGAGGCAAAGACACACACCCATCTACATCAAAGTACACCATTACAGGTGAAATATTCCTGCAAATAAACATAACAAAGAACCTGTCATTATCCTCTCACATCTCCACCCTGGTTAAGAAAGCTCAGAAACAGCTGTAGCTCTTAAGGAAACTTAAGAAAGCAAACATTCCACGGCAAGTTCTTGTCAACTTTTACAGAGGAACATCACTAACTGGCATGGGATGGGTACGACCCAGGACAGGAGGGCTCTGCCGCGGCTGATTAAAACTGCCCAGAACATCATTAGTCCCCATCTACAGAGCATCAGTGGTATTGGTGAGGTGACTGCAGAGTCCAAAGGGTATTAAAAGACCAAACCCACCCCAGCGACAACCTGTTCACCCTGCTGCCGTCTGGCAAGAGATACAGAAGTATCTGCTGCCGTACCTCCAGACTACAGAGCAGCTTCTTTCCTCAGCCTGTGACACTCCAAAACTCAACTGGGACTATAACTTGGATCTTGTTGTGCAACCTGATGTTGTACAATGAAAATACATAAACCTTTTACCTTGTACATGATTACTATTTAGGAGGTTTTCCAGGCACATCCAACTGGTAGAGATGGGGTAGATCCAGAACATGCTGGAGAGATTTTATATCTCATCTGGCTTGGGACCAACTCAACAACCTTTAATCCTTTGCTAATTATTGCAATCAATGGCGACAAAGTTCCCTCAACCTTAACTAAGCAATCCAAACCCTGATCTTTCTAAAAACCAAAATAGTTTTTGTGAGTAACAAAACCAAACCTTCATCACAGCACTGTCACATCATAAAACAGATTTATTTTCCAACAGTGATTTGTAACAGTCTTTGAAGGTGATGATGTGGCCGTGCTGATAGGGGTGTCAGATCAGAAAACGTCTATATGTGCCATACTAGAGAGTATGGGCAGGCAACACATTTTGTAAGTTCATTCAAAGGGCTTGTTTATGTCATTGAATACCCCTGCCCTAAATTCTACACTGGCAAAACAAAGTGCACCCTAAACTAAATGCAAATAATTGAACATAAAAGAATACAACAGAAGTCATGACACCCAACAGTGGAGGTCGTGTCTTTGATCACTGCCTCTTACAAACAGAGGCAATTTAGCCTGGGCATAGTGTCCGCTCATGGACTTAACATGTAGCAGGATATTTCTTGTTTCATGTAAACCCCTCTTCTAATATATGTGTGTATAGTTCTAAATATGGTGTATTTTCACCTGCAATGTGTTTCTGTATGTCTACCCTTGCAAATATTGTAAATTGATTGTGTGAAATATGTTATTATGTAAGGTGGCAATAATGCATGCATCCCATTACTGTTTGTTTTTATGTTATGACTTGTTATCATGTATCGTTCTCTGACACGTCAGCATAAACCTTACACTCTTATTCAGATATTATATTAAAAAATATGCACACTTCAGTACAGTGGGAAACATAATGCTTAAAAGATTGTCTTTCAAAAACTGAACTAAACGTACCATAAGAAAAAAGTTAGAATAGAACATAATTGTTTAATGATTAATTCAGTTCAGATCCAACAGTATATTGTCCATTGCTTTTCAAGCAGAAGAATAAGACCATTTCTTGAGTCATATGTTTGATCCCTTTCAATGTTTTTTTTTATTCAAAGGCTGTAAATTTCTACAGTGTAAAAGGTCACAATTTGAACTCAAGCTGAAAAGAAGGGAATTTTGAAAAAAAGCAATATGAATAATATAAAAAAAACTGGTATAGAAGAAGAACAACATCCATACAAAAACGTCCAGTAGAAGCAAAGAAATCACATGACTATGTGGGGGGAAAGGATAAAAACCACAAGTTTAAAAAAGTTTGTAACATATGTCTTGGACGAGCTCCATTTAGGAAAGGTGTGGAATACTACAGGATAAGGAACATAAATATTAACACAAAAAACATGAATGCCACTATTCACAAAACAGAGTATAAAAATGCAACTGTAATTCTGAACAATAACACGAAATATACCTCATTTTAGTAAAATGACATGAAGAAGCAATAACAGCTATCTAAAGAATAAAAGAAACATTTATTATGAACACACACAGTGCACAGTCATAAGAAAATAGACAGCAGTGATGTAGAATATGACCAAAAGGATATATATATCAGTTCTCTTTTCCTTTAAATATACTAGGATAGTGTAGTAGCTCTTGCGATGCACATTTGAGCAGATTTATTTATTTTTTTGAGTCCTGAATATTCTGTGTAATGTTTGTTTTCAAGCAGAAGCAACACGGGTAGCCGTTTCATGAGCAATGAGAGGAGTTACAGATTGATTTAAAGTGCTGCTTTTTGCATGTTCCTGCCCGGAGTCCTTATTCATAAGTGCTTCAGTGATTATTACAAAAATAGAGATTTGAAGGGGCAACAGAATTAGATCTTCAATGTGTTCTCATCCTCTCTCCTGCTGGGAATGAAAGCCTGACTTGTTATTGCTACAAAGGAGAATTACTTAATTTGAACAAGGGATGGATGGCACTTTGACTTTGATACAATGCAAATATACAATATACGTGTCTGCTTAAAACAATCAGTTAATCAAAGTACAGTAAATGAATCAGTTGATAAACAAGTTAAAGCTGCATCAGTCAATTTTTGGCCAGGGGGAGGAAAAACTCTTCAAAACAACCTAAAATCCACTATGTAACCCTGCTGTCACCACTAATATTATTATTTAATGGTTAAACTACTCCCGCGTTCAGCAGACGCAGAGCACCATTATCGTTCATTTGGAGTTGTATTTGTGTCCACCTGATAAATGCAAGTCCAATATTCACTCTCTGAGGTCTGAGTTTTTGGTCTCCATTAGCTCCTGAGAAAAATGTCTAGCTGTTTGGCAGCTAAATGCTCCACTATGTTCACCAGCTAGTCTCTAACTCTGTCTCTCTGCAAGTTGGTTAGTCCAAGGACATTTGAAAAACTATCTAACACCCAGCAATCTTTGAAAAAGGGGTGGATTCAATCAGTTTACTACAATGTTTTTTTAAATAAACATTTTACATTAATATCTTTATTAGAGAGACAGAGTAAAGAGATGACAGGGAGAGAGAGAGATGGGGAAGGAAATGCCACAAAAGTCCCCCTGACCGTAACCAAAAACCAGGGACATATATACGAGTGTGTGTGTGTATATATATATATATATATATATATATATATATATATATATATATATATATATATATGGTAAGCTGTTAACTATAATAAACAATTTTTACAATAGACAAAAACTGGGGCTTCAGGCCAAAAGTATGAATTGATGCTGGTTTAACTAATTTATCAACAGCCAAACATTAGCTGCTTCAGTTGTGAGTATTTGTTGCTGTCTTACCCAGAGTAACATGAAAACATGGATAACATCTCTGTGTGTCCAGTATAAAGACAGCTTTGTTACATCAAAAGAGAAAAAAGTACACCTTGCAGAAACTCCAAAGCTCTATTATGTATCCTTATATTTGACTTACAAAACCAGAAGGTGGGCGATGTGGCTACAAAGAATATCTGAAAATAAAATAGAAATCATGGCTGAATAGTTAAGTTGTTAACTTTTGCTCTAAGAGGCTAATCCTGGACCAATTGTAGTACTGCGCACACACAGAGATTACACTGAACTAAACCTTCTCAATTCAATCCGGGGAAGACAGCAAACAAGAAGATTTACTAAAATGTGGAAATGTTCCATTAAATGTGACCGTTTCATGCCAAAGTGCTCCATGTGAAGTCAAAAAAAAGAGTCTCTCCGAATTGTAATAGGTTCAGGCCTAGTATAACAGGAATATGACTGACTTTTCTTCAATTATACAAAACATTTAAACATTAAAATTAACTGAATTTGATCTATTTGATGTTTAAATTGAACTAAAAAACCAACCAGATTTCAGTAAAATTATCCTTTCATGTTAACACTGAGCTACATGAAAGGACGAAAAGAGTAGTGCAACAACACAACTTGTAGCCTCGCCAACGATCAAAGTCGCCCATGTCCTGATTGGCTGTGAGATGGAACTACAGAAGCTGCCTCCCCCAGTGTGAAGGCAGCCCAGCGTGTCTCCATGTCTCTTTGATACCGAAGACAAAGGCCATGAATAAATACTTTCTCTGGGAAAAGAGGAGGAAAAATCTCAGCCGCAGGTTTTCTTACATCACTCTAACCTTACACAGCAGAAACAGAAAACAGACGGGAGACAAGAAAAGAACTAATCATATCTGACTAATAAATTCATACAATAAAAATCTCAGTTTTGGCCTGTGAGTCAGACTGACCTTTGTATTTTTTAGCTTTTCTGTGAAAAAAAAAAAAAAAAAGAATTGCAGTCTTTGGGGTTGCTCTTTTCACCGTGTCCATTTCTCATGTAGAGTGCTGGAATATTATACCTGCTGCACACACACACACACACACACACACACACCCACACACATACACACACACAATACCTATTTTTTAACTACAAGATAAAGAGAGAGGGCTAAAAAAAGGAAAGAGAGAGGGAGGTGGTGATTGTCTGGTGCAGCTAAGAAACCCTTTTGAGGTTTTGTTAGAACACAGAGTGTATGGTGTTTTCATTGGTTGCATTTTACTGTATATATTTATATATATACTGTACACACACACACACACACACACACACATACACTCTTATACACACACCCTAAACCATTATAGAGATATCAGGGGAACTTTCCTATTTTGCTACTTTGACCTGAGCCCATATTTATCAAAGTTCCAAGAATTACACTTTAAGCGGTCATCAGTTGATGAAGCATCGCACCAAAGGAGCGGGGAGAGTTGCAAGAGACACATCGGAAGAGACCCTCCCTGCCTGGTCTGCCTGGTCTACTTTTTAAAGTTATTTTCTCACACTTGACAAACCATTTAGGCTGTTAAATTATTTTTACATAATGGTTGTAATTTACAAAGACACAGAGGGACTGAGGCTGGATTTATGGTTAGCCAAAGACACACATGAATGTCTCTGGGGGCTGTGCAGAGAAGGGCATTATGGGTAACCTCAGAATGTACACGCACCTCCCAGATCTCAAAAATATGTTGTGCAGACCTGAGTGTCAAGCACGCCGCGCTCCTGTCTCCGAACTGAACTGAACTGCTGCTGGAAGGCTGGCTCACGGCGTAAAGAGAAAGAAACAGCTGTGGGTACGTCTCACATGCAACCTGGGGAGGCCCGTTACAGCCCCAACAACAAGCATCCTCCGACAAATAAATGGCTGACGTTATGGGAAATTGTTTGAAATGGATACAGGACATTGCTCGGCACAGCCAGACACTTCTCAGCAGCATGAGCTCAGAGTTCGCCAAATTTCTCCATGTGAAAGCCCTGCTTAAACCTGTGTTTGGCCTCCACAAGTGGAATTCCACCCTTATCCTGGTCATTTGCACTCCTTGAGCCAAACGTGGTGTAACCTACAGTACTGTGAAAAACAGCTGAAAACATGGCCTTTTTGTCAGGGATGTCCTCTGTCTCTGTCCCTCCATCTAGAACCCTATAATGCCACTCAAAATGTATTAAATAAGTGTGTTTCATTCTTAAGTTTGTGGGTAAAGAAGCTTTAGTATCTTTCCTGATCTTTTCAAGTACAAAATTTCACCTCAATTAGTTTGATAAATATGGGCTCAGCAGTCAGTGTCACATTCTGGTACTTGAACGATGACGTGATCATGGCAATTACAAGGTAGAAATCAAATTTAGCAACATGACACACGAGCGTTTTTCATCTCTCTGTGTTCGGAAGCTCTCACTCAACTCCGCGACTGGACAGTTTCCCTTGCAAAAAGAAACAAAGCGGATTTGCACAAAACTTAACCGAACGTAACAGATTTGACTGAGGCAGAGTTAAGACGGTGAAGTCCAGTTCAGTGTCCCACAGTGTGCTCCAGGGTTCGCCCCACAACCAGCTCTGTTTGTGGAGGCGAGAGTCTGACGAGGATTCCGAAATAAGTGCATAGATGGAGAAAGCAGAAGCAACCTGACCGGCCGAGTTACTGACCCTTTCTTTCTTTCTTTTTTTATTTTTATTTTTCGTTTGAAATACAAGAAGCTGCAAATGACAACAGGGCCCGATAAAGACAACATAGAACAACATACCGCGGACCAGACACACACAGAGAATGGGTTTAGCACTGCACTCCGGTTAACTGGATTGGACGGTGAAGAGCGTGGACGTCCAATGGGTCTGCCACACGGCCGACTCCACGTCATGTGACCTCAGCGAAGGCGATGTGATTCTGCAGGAACACACAGCAGAAAAATCAGGACAATGGAAAAGAAACTGTTTTGGCTGGTCCGTCACACTTTTATTTGGACAAATCCCTCAAACGTGATTTCAGGCTGCTCTTGGTATTTGGAAGAGTAGCTGACTTCAGGGAACTCTTGTTTAATGACATATGCCAATTCGGAGGGGTGCCGTCCTATCTACATATGCCACTTATAAATGCCATGTCACTCCCATTCCACTGACAGAGACCACCTCCCACCAGCATCTACCAAGAGTCTGCAGCTAGTTTTAGTGACTCTCTCTACTTTGACTAGTGGTTTGTCACGGGTGTTCATGATATGCTGGTGGGAATTGGTGTGCGCCATTGGATCCCCAGGGGCATGCTGCTTTCATGTGCTATTGTGTGATATTGCACATACACTTCTACACATAAACATGTGTGGCTACTGTCTATTTTTGTCATAATATTTTGTGAAATGTTTTGCATAAATAAAAGCACTAGTCAAAAATGGTGTACCACTAAGAATCAGTATATGACACTAAAACAAGAGTGGCACACCACCAGCATGACAGTGGATGGTGACACAGCATTTGTGAGTGCCATGGGCCAGTAGAACAGCAGCAGCATAGTGATAGACATAGACAAAGCAGTGATATACCACTCCCAATCAGATGAGCATGCCATCAGTCCCTTTTCAATCTCGGCAATGCTGTATTTTCCCAGGAGGGGCTCCACCTTTGAGTCTGTACATTTGACGCCACCAGAATGTGTCGCCACTGCGTCTCGAGTCCATGAGCACACACGGCACCCAATGGGGACCTCCCCTCCCATCAGGGAAGACAAGCTCCCGGATTTTGTTTTACTGAGTATAGTTGGCAGTTGTGTTAAAATAATCCAATCCAGCAGTCCGTTCAAGCCAATGAGTGGTCTCCCTTTTCATTTGACTAAGGACTGATAATAGCATTTATTTTGGAGAGAAGAGTTTTTCCCTGCTGTGTTTCTTATAAAACAAGCAATAATTCACCCTCCAAAATGAGACATGAGACAGTGTGATTTCCTCCTGGGTGTTTAACCAAAGCCAACAAGTAATCTGTTAAATTTTCTGACAAAGCAGATTTGGTGCAACAATCTGATCAAATCGTTGTTTCATTCGTTTATCTTTCAGGGAAATCATACTTAGACAATGATAAATGTACTGTATGGAAAAAAATAACAAAATAAAAGCTTGGGATTGATGTTTTGCTGCTCAAAGGTTCCTTCCTGCTCTGGCATTTGGTTCACTGTGGCTTGTTTAGCTTCCAGGCATGTTGAGGCTATTTTTAGAGCAGGCAATTTTCCAGCGAACCCATCGTAGTCGAGGTAAGAGTGTGAGATTCTCTGCTCTTTATCAGACAACGGAGCGCGGGCTCTCTCAGCGGGAAGCTGTGAATTGAATCATCAGATATGAGCTGTGTATTTTTCAACGTTTCATTGCTAAATGTGTATCTTGTTAGAGGGAGCAAAAAGGAATCACAGCAGGCTAGAGTAAACAGAAACATGGCGCTGTTACATCCGGTGGTGTGAATTTTGAAAAATGCAAAAACAGAGATTTCACTCAGATGCAAAGAGAAAGGAGTAAAAGCACTTCAAACACACAGGCCAAATACTCTGGACAGCGTCCTCTGCTTGGTTTCATTTGTTACAAACTGCTTGGGTCGCTGTGGGCCAGGGTGCTGCTGGCCAAACAGATGTGTCACCTGTCTGGATGCCATTCTGTGAGCTTTGTGCACCTCTTTTGTCTTCCACACTCTGCTCCAGGTCTTAGGGCCTCTCTGTCCCCCTATAAGCAGTCCACTCTGCCTCACTATCCCGCTGTAACCAGTACATTCATCCCTCTATGTCCCTCTATGTATCATTATAACAAAAAGTAAAATTACCAATTTTTAAAAATACTCCAAAAGTACAAGTACACAAAAAAACTACTTTGTTACAGTAAAGAGGGTAAAGGTAATTTGTTACTTCCACCCCTGCCAAAGAAACAGTTGAGATCTGGGAACATGGTAACTTCACTAAAAATAAGTCTGACAGAGTAAAAAACACAATGATCGTAAACAAACCAGTATTAATTATTTATATCCATGCTCCACCTTAACCAGTTTCAGAAACCCAACGTCTATCCGGATAATGGATATCTGGGCCAAGACGTTGCTGAAACTGATACATTAATTGTGTCACTTCCTCCTCTGCTTTTCTTATTGTGTCAGGTCCAAACAAGTGCTGTGAATCCTCAAGGCTACCAAGAATCAGCGCATCAGCAAGATTCATACTAATCCAGATGTGGAATGAAAAGAGAGGCACAGTAGAGACGTGTCCAGAGATTTGGCAGAGCTCAGACTTCAAACCACTTCACAGTTTTTTGCCTTTTGCTTCTGAGACACTGGAGCCAGTCAAGACCCTGCAGCCAGCGTAGGAAGGCCAGGAGGCGCTCCTTAATGTAGCAGGGCTCCTCATCCTCATCATCCGTTTCCTGCAGCAGCAGGAGCAGCATGTGTTGTTAACAAAGGGACAAGAACTGTAGTGGTGACGGTGCACCATGGTCATTGATGAAGTGAAAAGTGAAAGAGCCAACTTCCAGAAACATATGAACTTGTGGTTCATCCAAAGGGGATGTCTGCTACTTTACACCAGGGTTAGACCAGTATGAGTATTTTCTCCACATAGATCTAGGGAACAATGTCTCATTATCATTGCCTACAACTAACAACTGCTATTTTTTTTTTACAAATGATGTGATGATTAGTCATTCTTTTAAAATGATGTCTAAAAATTCCTTTGTTTGCCTAACCAGAAGGTGTAAAACTCAAAGGTATTTAATTTACAATGATTCGAAACAGAGAGGAGCAGCACATTCACGCATTTTATGGGTTAAATATTTTAAACAATCAAACAAGGAGTCAAAATGCTCACAGATTTTGGAACCAATTCTTGGAAGTGCATATACAGCAGTTTGATTTCACCTACATTGCATAGTGCTGAGAACACTGACACCAGCATCGTGTGTCATATGCTGTGGACTGATGGTAGGTGACACCTGTCACTTTACATTTAACTTGACTTAACCTTTCCAGGTGTGCCACCAAATTATCAAAAGTCAGGAACCTGGCTGTCAGTGCAGACTTCATTGTCCTGTGTTCCCCTGTCTCCTGCCAAACGGGTTCATATACCACAAAATTTGCTTGACCAAATATGGCGAAGTTACTGTTAACATGAGGGCGAACTTCCACACCCAGGTCACGTGGTGACAACTGAACCATAACAAACTCTGGGCTCTCTTAGAAGACATATTTGCTGGTGCAAATTAATTGCACATGGACAAAATGTAAATCCTGCTTTATAGATTGAATTGTCAGTTTGTTTTCACTTCAATATTCAAGTGTGAAAACCGCAGTTTGTTCTGTTATCTCCCTCCATTTCCCTTTTTCTTCCCATCTCTGTGCTTTTGTAAAGCAGAGGCATCAATCCCTAAGATGTGCACAAATGTTGTTGAAAAATGTTCCACTTGCTTGAACACGTCTTTGCATCAAGACGCACCTCGCATGCAATCGTGCTACCTCTAAAATGTGCGTTAAAAAACACACACTAAGATTCTCATTTCTAAAGTCTAAAGCTGATGTACAGTATGAGTTTACTTCTTACAGACATCCAGTCTTCCAGTGTGATTAGGTGATCTGACTTTATTCAGGGCAGGTGTGTGTTCCGAGCGATGTGCTGTACTGACCTGTGAAGCGATATACTTCTCCAGAGGACTCTCCATTCGGCCCATGTTCAGCATGCCTGTGTTGGGCCGCTGCTCCCCCGGTGAATCCTCGCTCAGCAGTAACTTGCCTTTGAAGTTATGGACCACACACACCACCTACAACACACACGGACACACACAGAGAGAGCAAATTTTGATACACACATATATGAACACATGTGACACCAACGATCGGAAGTCTCCCAGCAGAGGATGGAGATGCGTGTAACTGCGTTTCAAGGACTGATAGACATTCCCGAGTGGTTGGCTGGATTAAAAGAGTAACCCGGGTATGTAGGTCACATATGTGTGCATTGACTTTTCCCTGGGGGTGCTGTACTAAAGCTGTGATGGGTGTTGCATGAGCTCCTCTAATAAGGAGCAAAACTTTGACTCAAAAAGCTTTGAGGTTCAAAATGAAATAACCAATTTCAAGTTGGCCGAGCAGAGAAGAGATACACAGAAGTGGGGGGTGTGGGGGTGGTGCGGGTTCAAGTGCTACGCAGTCCATTATATTACACAGGGCAGGACAACCTGGAAACTTTGTATGGAGGGTCATAGATCTCACTAGTGAACTTGAGGGAAGTCATTAAGCACAAACAGCCAACCAGGTCCCTACTCTTGTGTTTTTTTCCACGAGCCAAGCACCAAACAGGTCTGAACTGGGCTGGAGATTTGATGCCCTTCCTCCCAGTGCAGTAGCAACTAACAGTGTTTTACACTCACTTTGAATGATTAAAAAGACATTGACATTTTGCCAATCAGGAAATTAACACAAAATATAATTCTGTCAACTTAGAATCTCTGTCCCTAAGCTTACACTTTTCTTGTGAAACAGAAGAAAATAGATTTGAAGTGTAAAAAAATGAATAAGATTCGGTTTGCATTTAGGCACATGTAGCGACCTGTGTACACAGCTGGACTGATTAAATAAGGAGCGTATCTGTTCTGTCAGAAACGCAAAAGACTGAACACCAGACAAATGCACCTGAAACTCCTCCAGCGAAACCTATATCCACTCTCTTTTAGTTCTGTTGGTCTGTTTTGGTCTCTACCATCTCCTATGTTCACCAGCTAGACTTTAGCTGTGTCTGCTTGCTGACTGCTGCCGAGCAGGTCGTGTAAACTGGGTTTTTGGGGCTTTTTCTCTGAAAACAGCTGCTTGCTATGCCTGAAAACAATGCTATGGGAATGGTGAGAGTGAACCAGAACAGTAAAGTTGTGGGCAACAGGAGCTCCAGTGTGTGCTCCAACAGCTGCAACAGTAAAACGTGTTGGAAACAAACTCATATTGCCATTACATAATTAAAAGCTCACCTGTTGCTGAGCTCCACAAAATTCCAACAACGCCTGAAACTAAACTGTTCAGCAAAGCTTACTTAGTTTTACTTCACATAAATCATGAAGTCACCTGCTGTCAATGACACATCAGAGGAGACTCCCAGGTACAGCAGTGTTCTACATTCAGACCTGTTTTTCTCTGATGAAATACTCCCAGACTGATGTAAAACCCAGCATCTGAACCATACAAAAACATTTAAATATGATGAAATTTAGATAAAGATGCAACAGAGGAGCAATTAACAGCAGCTGTTGATGGCAAGTCTACATTAATAATTACCAACAATTTAGCTACAAATTCACCATTTTGAGTGTCCTGTATCTTTATGGGTTCAGTATGTTGAAAATGAACTAGTTTATGCCGTCTGTTGTTGCACACCAACAAAAGGCAAAAGTGTCTGTAAGTGTTCTGAACAGCATCACTCTCGCGGCTCATGTTGGTAAAATCACAACATTTTATTTACCAAGTGGCTAATTGAAAATTGAAAATACTGATTAATGGATGAATGTATTGTACCCATGTTGTACTCACACTGTTGTTCATAGGAACAGCGATAGAATGACTCTTGCGTGAAGAATGACAAAAGAGAGCTTGAGAAAGAAGTTCCAAACCCTGCCCACTCACTTCACACCTCCACGCATCTGACCAATCACTGCGGGAAGACGACAGGATCATCAGATCATCAGTTTTGGAAAGTATTTTGGAAATTGAAGATGCTGTTTGACAATCCCATTTATTCAGAAAGACTTGACAAACTCCATACCTATCCTTTGAATCAGGACAACCTAAGTACAATTTTGAAAAGTGATGCAATACAGTGAAACAATATAAAGCACTTTTCTTTGTTTGGTGATACCGGTTGAGTCCAATGAATTTAATAATCTTAATTGTATTTTACCAAAAAGGCTATTACATTACAGAAGACAATAAAACAAGCCAGATTGAAATAAAAGATACACACTGAAATAAACCTTGTAACATACTGTATAATGGAGCAATAGATTTGGTTGTTGTAAATATTGTAATTAAAGACTCCGGTAACACCAACCTCTACATTGACATACAGTATGATGTGTGTTTTTAGGTTCCTAAATGTTGGTATTTTTCCTCATTAATCTATCTGAACACCTATTTTCTGTTTGTTTTGTTTTTTTTAATTAGAGGGCCATTGAGTGAATTTAACTCCCAAGACCTAAAACCACATTGTTGTGCACTACAACCTGTCTGCAGGAAATTGAAAGGCTTTGTTGCTCCCAATACATCAGCTGCCTCTCGTAGAGATAATTTGCACATATAAAATAGCATCCCTGCAAAGGCAGGAGTAGGCCAATGTGCTCTGTGATTCACTGAGATAATGAGAGCTATGTGCTCGAAGAGGGGAGGGCAGAGGAACGGACACGTGTAAACAGGAAAGGAGGAGAGAGGAAGAGGAGATGAGAGAAGAGTACTGGAGAGGAAACAAGGAGTAGATGTAGTCCGTTTCTCTGGTGTTCAAAGGAAAAATGTTATTGTGTATTTTTACCATTTCCGTACATCACTAACAGTACTGTAGGTTATTTTGAGCAGGGCCAACATTAACGTAGCTCTGTGTGAAGAGGCTGAGTGAGGCCTCATCACAGACTCTCTCTCTCCCAGCCCTCTGGTCACAGCAGAGAACGTACCGAGGAAGGAAAGAGGATGAGAAAGGAAAGGAAAGGAAAGGGGGGAGAGAATGATGGGATGATCTTCCTCTGCTGCTGCTAGGAAACATGCTGTATCTGGGGCCCACTCATCATCACTGTTTGTGTATTTCATGATCGTGTGCAGGGGAAGACAAGCCTTCATGTGTAGTTTTTTTTTCATGAAAGGACACAAAAAGCATGTGTAGCCGTACAGCCGACACAGACTGACAGCAATGAGCCGTGCATCCTCATGCTGTGTGCTGTGCTGGATGCTGGCCACATCAGCTCTCTGATACCACCTGATCTATTTTCATCTTCAGCTGATGCCTAACTTTTTTTTTAGGCCAAAAATAGAGCATGTATGAAAGAATTACTGATCAGCAGGAGCTTTGTGTGCCCAATACGATTTTTCTATCGTCCATCCTCTAAATCAAAGCCGATATTTAAATGATGAACTACAATATAATAATGATAGTTATGCTGATCATGTCAGAGTCAAGAAAATTGTGTGGGAGTACACAGTTTTTTTAGCCACGCCAACAGCATGGCTGTGGGGTTGGCAATGTTGGTCAGTTAGTCCAGCACTCTGGTCCGGCCTGAAATATCTCAACGACTGTTGGATGGTTTACCATCAGATCTGGTACAGAATTTGTAAAAGTTAACTGACACAATTTGGAAACATGTTCAGTCCTCTTCTTGTATGACAATAATGAAATGGTAGTGATTCACTGACCACCAACCCTGTCGAAGTGCTCTGATTTGCTTGTTAATAACTTGTTATTAACTATGTTATCAGCAGTGGAGCTCATCCTCTCTGCTGCACTGGTAGTACTGGTAGTATCAAAACCCAACTGTTATCCCCAAAGCTATATGGCCACGTGTCTTCTGAAATGAAACAGATTATTGTTGGTGTTGTCTGGAAGCTTTGTAAAATGGTGCAGTGTGTGTCAGTCTCTAGGGCATGGCGTACAAAGTATTCATAAAATATGTCCACTTCATCTTGCAAAGCTAATTACAAAATCTTGCCTTCTTTTATAATAAACTCTTGATAATTCTTGCTAACTATTTATGTGTATGCACAGTACGCTGTCCAGGTGCTGCACTCTGCCCTTAAGAAGAAGAAGAAGAAGAAGAAGAAGAAGAAGAAGAAGAAGAAGAAGAAGAAGGAGAAGAACTTTATTAATCCCTCTTGGCAAAATTCATTGTTATTTTTTATCACACACACATAGGCTCAGAATACACTCACATGTCCACAAAGGACTTATAGACGTGCATTAGTTGAAAGACGTCAGAGTGATGTGCTGCCACATCATCAGGAGCAGTTAGGGCTCCGGTGCTGTACCCAGGGGGTGACCTGGCACCTCTCCAGCTACCAGCAGCGAAAGTAATGCGTTACATTACTCGTTACTTAACTTCGCTTCTCAGCCCAGCTCTGTCAACGGTGCCTTCACAACCACGTGTGTGTTGTTTTCTTTGTGTTTAACACAATTTACTGAGCATCCAGCAGCAGCTAACTTAGCCTCCATGAGTGGACACAGCTCTCCAGAAGTCCTGACCTCATGTCATGAGAATGTAAGTCACCTGTGTCTGTATGTGTGTAGTACATGCAAATTAAATACAGTACCATCATCCCAACATGCTGCCCGTCGCTATGTCTCCTATGAGGTTTGTGGGTGTGAGTCTCACCAGAAAAGTGGCAATGGCAGTGCCGATGATAAAGCCGGCGATGACGTCCGACCAGTGGTTCCGGTACTCAGCCACACGGTTCAGACCGGTGAGGAATGCCAGACACACGAGCCCGAGAGACAGCACTGGTTTGGCCAGACGAGTGCCCTTCGCCTGCACTGTGCATGTCACATACATCTGCCAGGGGAGAGAGGTGCAAGCATTAGTTCATTGGGATTTCTTTTTTACGTCTTGTAAAAGCACTGGACCGTCCTTTATTGCAAAAAGATTCTGAAAAAGTATCCATGCTAATATAATACGACACTATTGTAACACTTTATTCGCCTGCTTCAGCCAGTCTGCACTTGCTCAAATAAAGCTTTTCCTGAACCCCGCAGCGAGGCTCTTAACTAAAACACAGTTGATCTCACATTACAGCAGATTTAGCCTTCATTGATTCCATATGAACTTGATTCAAGGCAATTAAATGCACACGGAGACAAAGTCATTCAGCTATGAATTTTCTTATATCAGTATTAGAACTCATTTTAATCCACATGAATCCTTAACCATAACAATGGCAGATTAGCATATGGCAATATGAGTCATTCTTGTAACTGTTTTGGTATTCACGGACTGCAATCCCACTGCAAGGGAACCAGAACTCAAAGGAGCATGAATATTCTACTCATTCATGAACAGAAACACAATTCAAAAGAAATGCTAACATTGTCTGTGTCAGCTGGATGGTGAGTTTGCTATCATTATAACTTTATAAGGTGACAATATGTCAGGTGTTGTGTTATCAGCATGTTCTGCTGCCCCCAAGTGGCCTAAAAGTCTAATAATGCATAATGTAAATAATTCCTGCATGTAAAGTTTGAACTTTGTTAAGTGGCCTTAGTTCAAGCATTAATGACATGTTGTTTTGTTTGCTAAAATAAAGTAAGTACCATTAAATTACCTTCATCATCTACCAAGCACAAGAGCAGGTTTTTGCTTGTGTTTTGACTGTGTTTGACACACGTGTGTGTTACAGTAAAGATGCATGAATATTGATGCACCCTGCAACTCATCATACAAGCAACCATGAGGACAGAATCAACTCTGTTCATTGTAAAGATGGGAGTTTTGAAGTTCAAGTGTTAACATTTGTGATGAAATAGTGAAGGAGAATAGCAGTTGTTGGTTTGACAGCTGAAGTAAAAAAAAAAACGGTACATGATGTCAGGAAATGACATCAACTCATACTGCGTGTCTCAGAGATGTTTATGAGGATAAAAACTTTTTCTCCTGACAGGAAAATGCAAAAAATCTACATTATTTTAGTTTGACTTTTAAAAATATTCGGAAATTTGTTCCCTGTTTGCCTAATGTTTTATTAAAAAGTCTGTAGTGAAATGCCACCAGACAGCTGTGACTGTGTGTAAATATGAGCTGATACGTTAAGTCTCTCCTCAGGGCATCTTTCTATTTTCTCCCGTGTATTTAGAGAAGTGCTGGCAGATCTGCCACTGGAACTGTAGGATGAAAAAAATATCAGGCTGAGAAAAAAATAAGGAGAAAGAAGCAGAAGGAGAGTAATAGAAGGGGGGATGGATGACAGAAAAGAAAGAAATAAAGTAGAGGAAGAGGATGATACCCAGAGGGAGGAACACATAACAGATAAGTGAGGTGAGGTAAAGAGAGGAGGAGTGAAGATGACAAGCACAGAGAGGAGAAGAGAGGAAACAAGATGAGGGGGGAGCTGATAGGACGAAAGAAGGGCAAAAGAGAGGAAAGAGAAAGACAGGAGAGAAACCCTGTGCCCAAAAAATGATGCTATACTGCATAATTCTTCTATTTTCACAACAGCAAATGTGTTTTGAAAATAATGTATGCTCAGTTTTTAATCACCATAAGTAGGAACTACTTTTATTAAGGTATCTGCAAAGTCATAAAATGCACAGTCATTAAGTGCATCTGCTTTATCTATGTTCACTGACAACATAATGTGTTTACCTGCGAGATTATTCACATTCTTTTTATAATCAACATTATTAAAGATTTAATGGTACCCTAATAGAAAATATGTTTTTAACGTACAGCTTTTTCATTTCATTGGTTTTCAATGAAATATAAAATCATGGCTTTATAAGTACAGTTACAGTAGTTTGAGTTCAGGTTTTGTTTTCAATGGCAAATTTGATTTTCAATGCCAAAATTGAAAGTTACAAGTGTCAACATGAGTCAACAAGAAAAATATAGAATGACCAGCCTGTTTTTTCATGGTCAGTTACAGTCACTCAGAAAATTTACATTTGAACAATTAATAAGCATATTATTGATAGCAAGTCAAAATCTAATAGCATTTATTTGTGGTTCACCCACTAGAATTTGCCAAAAAACTAAACAAAATTAGATTTGGTTATGCTATTTTGTGTGTTAATCATCTTGAACACCTTACATAATATTATTGCTACCTTGTTCTGCCATATGCCCACCATGTAAATTGAAACTTGGATTTTCATTCCACTTCTGCAAGTTTGCTGTTTTTGTTTTTTATATGCTAGTATTTTATTCAGCTTTGTTATGGTAGAAATGACAAATAAAGCTTGAAGTTGGCGCAGTCTGTCTGTGCTGTATCTTTCCTCATTATCCCCCAGTCACAGCCACAACAATGATTTTGAACTTGAAGTCAGGGTCCCAAACCTCTTCAAAAACTGACCTGTATTTGAAAACTGAAATCTTTGCAATGCTCAGCATCAGTATGTGTTAATAACAAGATCATACAATGAAACCAGGGAGAGCCAAACTCCCTCATGCGACAACCTTTTAATACCTTTGACCAATCATGTGACATTTGTAGAGGATGGAGGGAAGGTGCCTCTGGCACTGTTAGCCAGAGCTGTGGCTGTGTCCGGCTGCTGAAATGCCACTGAACAGCCTGCAGCTCTGCAGGTGGAACAGATGCACCACAGAATAATTGGTGGTAACTCTTCTGAACAGTGCAAGTCATTTTAATATGAAAAAGTGTATTCTGTCAAACAGCTGTAGACCTATGAGTCAGCATGCCTGGACTGATTTCTCACCAGATAGAAATCACGCTCAGACAGCACAACATTTTTCACACTTCCCAATCTGAGGCCCTTCTAGTGAGACAGCCTTACGGGAGTGTATTCAACACAAGCAGACAGTGAGTTTTAGCAGTTGCCCTCCACACTGGAGCTGTTCCTTGAACAATGACCATGAGATGCATGCATGTTACTATCCAGTCTGGCCTGGCTTTAGTGCCATGATATCAACCATGAAGGAGATGGAGGGAGGAGGGGCATAAAAAGAGAAACAGACAAATATAGACCAGAGGAAACATGTCTATGTTTGGCTATAACCACTAATCTGTTGTGTTGAGGCAGTAGACAGTCTCTAAGGGCCTAATTGTATTTTTGATTAGAGTGCACCATCTCCTCCAAGGCCAGATCAAATGTTTCCTTTTCTCCCTCTGCAATTCATTTATTCTTCATCTCTTTTAGTTATTCAGGACTTAAATATCTTGTTCTTCCACTTGCAGGGTAAAATGGCTACATGGCAGAGAGGCTTGAGAGACCATTCTGCAAGGCTCTATATAGTCTCTCCATTACCAGGTGAATGAAGGCACTCTGTTTACATGCATATATACAAGTCTTAATTAATCAGAGCACATCCTGCTCAAAGGGTCCAGTTGCTGTAATGATCCACATCCCTGTCCGGGCTTCAGGTGCGTGCCAAATGCATTTTTGGCAATTTCTTGGCAACGCTTGCCTGGTGCACTTGGGCATGGGATGGGACCAGAAAGAATCCATGACTATAGGTGGGTTTGTTACAGGCTGTGCTTGGCCAATCACATTCACCACTTTCATCCCCCTTTAAACTTAAAAGCTCATGGTGCACTGACAGTTTGGGAATCCTGTGGAGAGTTTCAAATATGAATTCAGCAGCTCAAACATCCTGCCGAAGGCACGTGATGACTCTTTTTAAGATAATATTATGCCACCGTGTTTTCCATGTGTAATAGTGCACGGCTAGAATTTGCATCGTAATGATCCACATAATAACCATATGCAGTTAAATATCACCTTAGTACGATGAATATCATATGAAATTGTGGCTTGACTGCAGATAGAACAGATACCTGCTGCCTTCAGATGGCTGAAAAGAGTCACCAGAGTAAAGGAAAGGCCTTCACTATGGACTACAAACTGTCGTGGCTGGTGAGAATACATTGTATTGTCTTGCCTGCATTTATACCATAATGGGATTAAAACTGTATTTTTCTGTGTGATCATATGTCGGTAAACAAATTTAGAAAATAAGTGGAAAGATGAACAAAACATGAATAAAGCAGGCAAGGTGGGAAGCACAGTGAGGAAGTAGACTAATTGGGCCCCAAGAGAATTTCACCTGCACCAAATTACAGCCAGATATCATATTCTAAATATAATGCCTATACAGCCCAAATAAACAGTTATCACTGCAATGGTGACTGGTAATATTGTTGCTACTTGTACTTGTTGCTGTACATCTTTGTGTGTGTGTGTGCACATAATGTGAGTTGACCTTTGTCACTTTGTAGGTTATTCCCTCACCAGCGGTTGGTTTGCATGTATGGACATATACTGCACACAAACAGGGTATGGTCATCTTTTACTCTTGATTGGATTTCATCAATCAGTTAATTTAACTAGAGCGCAGTGATGGAGGTCAACATATCACGGCCCTGCTCTGCAGTCATGATTCATGTTACTTTGACAACTATTATTAGGTTGGACAGGTCATACTGTGTTATGTGTGTGTGTGTGTGTGTGTGTGTGTGTGTGTGTGTGTATATGCCTGTCCTCCACAGGGTCAAGGGGATTTCTCCCTGTGAATCTTTGTGGCATATATGAGTCACATATTATCAATTTTAGACTCAGATGCACAGAAAAACCTGCTAGTTGACCCCTCTGAAACGCCCACACACCACATAGTGTATTTTAATGTTGGACCTCATATGAGCTGAGACTCCTCAGGTCAACTAAATTTGTCTTAACAGCCCTTGCGAGCATTTCATAGCTAGGTGCACGCTCTAATCTATATTTCCCATTTAATGTCAGACATCAGCAGCTGTTGGCAAGCTCGCTATATCAAAGGCTTGTCAGCTAAATGGAGAGTGCGACATGAAAAATTCAACCCGGGGAGACGAGGCTGAGCAGCTCGTCCTCCGCTCTACACCGTTTCAGACATCAATCTCCCTGTCTTGCTAAGTTCAAACGCTGTCCTGTAGTATTACTGAGGGACATCTGCTCAGACAGAGTCACACTGGCTGCTGTGTTAATATATCAGGTTGATTAAAGGGGGATTTCCAAGAAATATTTTAGTCTAGGCTCTTCTTACGACACACAGAAAACAAGACTGATGGATTGAGTGACTTGCTGTCAGGAATATTAGAGCACCAGTGACCTCTGGATGGTATACCAGATGGTGACTATTTGGACAGTTCAGATGAAGATGCCTGTGTCAATCTTTATTTTTCTTTTGTTCTAAAGATTACCTGAGTTTATTTGTGCTTCTAACAGTGTACTTTAGGAATCTGAACAGGTTGGAAGAGTCCACACACAGTGTACCCTCCACATCTGCTTTACCGCCCATGAGTGAAGATGCTGCCACCACCTTCCAGCAGAGAACAAAGATGACCCTACATGAAAAGTTAGCCTTCATGAGCATAGAATTAAATATCTGAAGGAGGAGCAAGGAATGAAATTGAGAATTCTACAGACTGGATTCGATATGAAATTGGAGGAGAGAGTTATGATCCAAAAAAGATACAGTAATGACACAATTGTGATTACGAGCCATGATGAAAAATATGAATTGTACAAAATAAATGTTTTGTCATTTGGATATTCATTAGTATTTTTATCACCACAAACCACATTTCAAACAAGCCTTGGCTTAGTCACTCATTAAGTTGTGTGGCACACTATTTTAATTTTGTACAAAACAAAAATTATCAAAGCAAAAATAAGCCATAATGAACACATTCCATATTTAAATGCATCTCATCTAACTGAAGTGCTGCAATGTAAAAAACGATGAGCTCTGTTGTATCTTTGCTGCTCAGCTGTAGTAGGATTTAGGCATGGAGCAAATAAAAAGTCACTCTGACCATACCCACTGTCACCAAGGAGTATTCCACTATGTTGTCCTCTCTGAAACTGAGCACACAATGATGAGTTGAAAAAATCCTTGAATCGTGAGTTGCACTTTCTGAAGGGGAACAATGTTGGAAAAACTCTAAACTGGGAGTGCAAGCACCCTGAACACTGATGGAAAACCAGTTCTTACAGTTCCTGTACTCCTCAGCATCAGGAAATGATGGACACTTGGATGGGAATATGACATCCATCTATACAGCCAATCACTCCTGGGAAGTGCCTATATTCATAGAATTGCCTTTCATAGTTGGCTTGGCCAGAAGCAATAGGAGACTTGGTGTAAACACTCCTCAGTTCAAAAATGGAGACTTACAGACTTTTTGCAAACTGTTCTGCACACAGTGGAACACTGGCACCACACAAATCACCAGTTTAACGATGAAAGATTCCAGATGCCAAAAACCTCAACGTGATCAGAACTGGGAGAGAAGTGTTTGAAGGCCTCCCATTTTGAGACAGAGGGGAGATTAGTCTGTAGTGACTGTAGTGCATGTTGGTCTTCATTTAGTTATCCTAAGCAGCCCATGCTCTCTCCCTTGCTAAACACAAGTTAAACCTGTCTCCTCAAAAAGATTAATTTAAGCTTCAATTTAGTCCTAGAGTAGCTCTAATCCTCCCTCTTGCAATTGGCTTAGTTTAATACAGAACTGGCTAAATCTACGACTATTTTAAGATAAATCTGTTCAAGTCGCTTTTAGTTAAAACTGCTCAAATGGGCATTTTAGTCTGGGACTAGGTTTAAGCCTTGTCTGTGACATGGTTTAGATGTTAGCGAGATATTAACCTTTTATTCCAAATGGTATCAGGTCCAGTCAGAGAGGTCCGACTCTGATATGATGAATAAAATTTTCTGTGATAATGTGTAGCTTGTTTTTTAGCAGTGCGGGTGGTGGTTGGCTGTCACAGGGTTTCTCCTCTGGGCTCACCGTAGCTGTATGCCCTTGCTGCCGAGACCATTCTGCACGACAAACCTGTGCATTCCACTCATTTAAATACTTTTAAGTTAATTTCTTATTTCTGCCACTGTTATGACACAAAAGAGTTGGTAGATTTTTGTTAGTTTACTTGAAAAATAATTTAGTACAGTAGATAAATACAATTATCACAATAAGTAAAGTCAAATATGTATTTATTTAATGTTCAGCTTCATGTTGCCTGCACTTTCATATTTTGGAAGGATAATAGAGCATAAATTGCTCTATTTCAGCTCAATACCAACCCATCCTATTAGTGTGCCCTGCACTCATGTGGTCTAAATGGTTTGCAACAAGGATGCACCTATTTATCAGGCGAACATATCACAGGCACAGAAGATGGTGTGAGCGTTTTGTTTCTCTGTAGTTGTACATGTTGGTGCATTGCAATACATTGCTGAAATAAAGTCCCAGGACATATAAGTTACTTTCATTGGAATGAATTGGGCACCGTCATGGATTCAACCCTTTGAAAGCATGTACACATGCTGTCACATGTATGACTGCCTGGTCTCCCCTCTGTGAAATCGTCTGGTGCACAGGAAGACATTTCTGGCTTGTTTTGAATATGCAGAAGCAGAGCTGTAGAGTGATATCCGACATGGCTGAACAGACAAATCAAACAACACTGCCTTCAGAAACTCCAACTTAAAAAGAAAATGTAAATAGAATATGTCACAGTACAGAACAGCACTGCCCACACTGTTGGATTAAAATACCAGAGCAACAAACAAACTAAACTGGGGCCAAAAAAACAAGCTGAGACTCTCACAGCTGGACAGAACTCCTACAGACAAACCGTCCGGTTACACACATAGTCAACACAGACTCTCCCAGTCGCTCTTCATGGCACCCCATGCTAAGATGAAATCCTAATATTTTATTTAGGCAGAACATGAATGCTTAGAGGATGCAGAGGCAGGTAATGCATCACAGTGCAGTAACTGTAAAATCAGCATTCACATTGTCTGATTCTGCACAAATAGAAAAATGTTCATAAAAACAAGTGGATGGAAATGTACCTAGCTAGTTTTAAGTAAGAAGACTCAGGCCTTTAGGTCTTCCTATTATTCCTAACACAGCTACACACAAGAAAACAGGGTGGTTTCGAACATTTCTCCAGCTAGTTCAGTGAGCAAAAACCACTCATTTTCAATTAAAAATAAAGTTGAACATATGCAACTCCATTGTAACGGCAAAATTGTGTATGTACAACTACGGCGAGTATCAGGTCAAATTAATCAGAAATCAGTGGTTTAGATAATTAGGTTAAACTGTCCTTGTTTCAAACCTCGCTTGTGTTGTGACCTTGTGCTCCTGCAGTGACACTTGTGATTGACATGTTTTCATAACCAATAGGAATAAGCTAGCCTGGGAATCTGCAAGCTCATGTTTTATTTGCTCTGGCAGATATGTCTGGCCCCTCTCCTATTCAAACAATTTCCTTGGTACTGGCAGTACCGTTGTGTCGGGCGACCCAATCACAACCGTTTATCTAGTATGAGGTAGGTTTAATACAATGACTGACAGAGAGGAGTGCCGTTGAAGCATCTTTGTAAATAACCAAGGTGGCACTGCTGATACGAAGCGTTCTCCGACCAGCTACAGCGGCAGTATCAAACAGACTGGGCGTTAATTTTACTCTAAGAGAAGAGCAAACAACTGCACTTAAACTTCCTATTGATAAAAAATATGTGCTTGCCATACTTCTGACAGGGCGGTGTTTCGTTGCTCTGATTGGTTGTCTGCGCCCGTCGATAATGCCCCTTGGAAATCGAAAATGGACTTAGAGGTTGCCAGGTTTGGAATATGCCACAAAGACAAAACAATTGATATGACATACTGTGGGTTGGTAAAAAAAGAAAAGAAATGGAACTGCCATGCAATGACACTTTTTGAACCAAATGATTAAAAAAAATGACACAACCTTACAGTGAGGATTCAGGCCAAAACATTCCAATAAGTAATTCTGAGTCTTCACATCACTGTTACATTACCATTTGAATGGGGTAATTACAGCCTCATTTCGATAAATCCTTGGGTTCAGCGGATGTTGGATGGCTGTGTTTGGCCCTGGCATCGCTGTAATGACCGAGACAATGAGAGTTTGAAGACGAGTAATCATTATCTCCTCAGAGCTGCAGGGTTGTGTGTGTATGTGTCCTTGTGCTACGTGTCTGTGTATGCAAACTGGGTGTATGTCATGAATGCCAAGCTGTACACACACAATGGTCTTTGCTAAATGACCTAGATAACCAAGGCAATCTGCTCCCCCCATCGTGCAAGGAGTCCCTGATGGTCCGAACCCATCGCTCATGGGCACTCGGGCAGACGCTGCCTCTCTCTCACAGAAAATCAAAGCAATCACACCATCAGCAAGAATCAGAGCCTTTCTGGTTTGATTTGTGGGTTATGCTCAAAGGATAAATCCACAATCAATCGTGTAGGGCAAAAATCTGCTAATGCAGTGTTCTCTGTGACACACAAGACATTCTGCTACCACCAAATTACATTTGTGCAAGTGCAATTTTTGTATTTAATATTTTATAGCAATTTCAATGTCTCCTCACTTACATGTGACTATTTTTGTCTTTGCTTGAATTTCACAGCAGCTGGTTTGATATTATGTTATCCTAGATTGAATTTTAAGACTCTCAAAAACACACCATCCGATAGTGATGGTGTTTGAAATGTTTTGAATGATAATGTGTTACCTCGTCACTAGATGACTGTGATCTACGTCCACTCTAATTGGCTAGTTCACTCCTGTGTACACTGCAAGATGAGATTCAGCAATTGTCAATAAATTACAATGAAATGATTAAAAAGAAGGGAAGACAAGATAATCTTATCATTTGTGTTTGCATTTGCACATATGTATAGTGTGCTTGTTTGCATGGGTCTACACACATGTGCAGTGGCAGCAGTGGCTCAGTGGGTAGGGGACTTGTGTTGGGAGCCGGAGGGTCGCTGGTTCAAGTCCCAGCCCAGATTAAAAAACATGGAGTGTAGATTGGTGGTTGGAGAGGTGCCAGTCCACCTCCAGGGCACTGCAGAGGTGCCCTTGAGCAAGGCACCAACCCCCTCCAACCGCTCCCGGGCACGCTGACGAATGCGCCCTCACCCTATGCCCTCTCTATGCATGTTACAGGACCCCTATATGTATGGGGGTGTAAAAGCAAATTTGTTGTTTGTGTGTGTACAGTTGCATGCCATCCAATGCCAAATAAAGATCTCGATGTGGACTGGAAATGATGCATCATTTTGCCAGGCTTCCTTGTGAGTTTGGGTTAAAAAAAAAAAGGCAAATGAAGAATTACCTATTTGGAGCTCCTTTCAAAGCTCCATCTTCCATTAAACCTGTCACTGCAACTTGTTTTGATGGCACAGGAAGAAGGAGGAGTTTGCTTGGCTAACACAGTTTTTTTTGTGGTTCTGAATCATAGTGGGTGTCTTGCAAAAGTTGTGAATCCAAAGGCTTTGAAGAATAACAACCGACTTTGGATAATAATTGTTTACATTCATACCTTAGATGAGGCTGGTTACCTGTAGTAACACCTATATGCAGGAGTATGGACACCTCACACATCATTTTGGATCAGTCCTCTAGTTGGTAAGGTGACAGAATGCAAAAGGTCCTCACAAGAGGAGTAATCGTCAACAGATTCCTCCAGCCACGCTTCAATCTGATATCTGTGAGGGGAGACAGCCACCCCCTCAAATGAATTCTGGGAAGCGTCCCTGTCGCTCTGACATTATCTGTGATCTATAACTAGGCCTTATATAAGACAATCGAGTGAGAAATTAATCAGGGAGTTAAATGCAAGAATCTTTTTAGACATCAGAGAGATTAGATGCAAGGTCACGCACGCTCAGGCTCGCAGTAGAACAGCACAGTGCTCAGATAACAATACGTAACCAACACTTGGACATGGGGTGCTTCAAGGGAGAGGATGCTGGAGGAAAGCATCCAGCTCTATCTCAGTCACCTCAGAGAATCCAGTATTGTTTGTGAATGCCTGTCCAGGCTGTATCCAAGTCATACCAAATAATTTCACAGTTCATCTGGAAGGTTTCTTCAAATTAAACAATAGTAGGTGATAAAACCAGTAACTATATTACAAGCTACACCTCCAAAACTCAGTTGGTCCTATACTTAGACAGAGAAGACAGGTGGTGTTTAGCCAGGTGGAAAACAGGCTGTATATGTCAAACTGGGAGACTGCCCTCACCAGAAAAACCACAGCATTTTTTGTTCCAATTCTTCAAACTTTTAAATCCTGACAAGAGATGTAGGGATGTATCTCCGCCATCGTTGCTGTACTTTGTGTCTAAAGCTAATTATCCAGTGTTAGCATGTTAACACAGTAAACTAACATGGTGAACTTGTGGATTCTGTATCTTTGCTTTGGCTGATGGAGAAGTGCCCGGTTTTCAAGCGCCTGAATATCTGCCTCTCACAGGCTCCCACTTCTGTGCCTTGGTGTGGTTAGGTTACGTATTAACATTTGGCCATTGCTTTTCTGTAACGTTAAGGAGAAAAAAGCAGTTCAGCATTGATTTGGAGCTCTCCTTTTGGTGATCACAGCTTCAACAAAAGTGTGAAATCACTTACAAAACTTTCCAGGTCAAGGATGTTTTCTATCACACACATACAACCAAACACACACAGACTCCACCAAACTTCTCCCAACACCCACTTCAATCAGATAAAGCAGAGTTTAGCAGAGCTCTTACTGAAAATAAAGTGAAGGCTGAATAAAAACCTGTGATTCAACCTCCTTCCACTGACTGAATAACTGGATCTGTGGCTGGCGGGTCAACAGCTGAACCAGCAGCTTTTAAAATGATGCTGCAGCATTCTGTGTGCAAAAGACGTTTGGGCTGAATATGATTTGCATAAATACATCACTCACGCTCTCAAAACCTACAGAAAAAGACAAAACATTTGGGAGTGAAAACTGAGATTGGAAAATGCTAACTTGGTCTGACTTCCTGTATAATCTGACTTGGCAGCATGCAATGCAAAGAAAATTGAATTACTTCATTGTGGGATCATTTTCCTCTGCTCTCAAGGCATTATCTGAGTGACATTCAGCACCTATATAAACCTTACACGCTCTTTTTTCTCATTCCTCCAATCTTTTAAATTTCCTGTTACCCAAAATACCCATCCCATTTTTAGAGGAAGGTTAAAGGAATAGTTCAACATTCTTGGAAATATGCTTATTCTCGTTTTTTCTGAAAGTACATATGTCCTGCCTCCAGAATTTCCAGTTAGTGAGAGAGCCTGACACAGACAATCTCCTGCTGTGTGCTACATGTGTGAAAGGGCAACTCTGGACAATGTCTGGACCTGATTCTCATATGAGGAAACAGTTTAAGTAACACATTGTATCTTGCTTGTTTAATTAATACACAAACAGAAATAGGAAAATGAAAAGTTGTGATTTTACAGGAGTCCTGGAGTCTCTGCTGGCTGGTTGGCAACCTCACTGTGACGACATGGGTCCCTGTTGGTGTATTTTTGAATGTTGGACGGAGCCAGGCTTGATGTTACCCCACCGCTTTCACTCTTTATGCTAAGCTAAGATAATCTTCTCCTGACTCCAGCTCTATATTCAATCTTCAATCTATCTCACTCTCAACAAGAAAGAAAATACATTTATTTCCCTAAATGTTGACCTATTCATTTTAAGACTTCTAGAAATAGTTTCAAGTAATTTATAGTTTATATAAATTGTGTTAAATCATGTTATCTTTGTACTTGTTTTTGCATTAATATTTGTTTGACTTCCAAAGTCTTCAAAGATGTGTAAAGTTCAGCCAAGCTCAAATAATTGTCAGTACTGACAGACTGTTGTAAACTTGGTGCAATCATTTCAGTAAAAACAAACAAAGAAACAAAATCCCACTATGAATAAAAATTAGCATATATATGCAGATTTTTAAAGGCTGAAGGCAGACATGAAATGTTACTTATCTAGTTTTTCACTTAACCAAGGTATATAATAAATGGGGAGCAAGGTAACTCACAGCCAGGTAGAGCGCGGCGTAGACACTGAGTGCAGCCTCCTTGGACGGGAAGGTCTTGCGGGCGCGCAGGATGTCGTCCTGGTTCCCCGTGCAGGCCTCCTGGTGGCTGATGTAGCGCAGGGCCTGCTGACAACCCAGTGCCGTGTAGTTTGGCTTACAGACCGTCAGGAAGTAGGGCGCCAGGTTCCCTGTCACTACCTGGCCCGCGTTGACAAAGATGTCCACGGTGAAGAGGCCAAAGGTGTAGACTCCTGGGAAGAAGAGAAGACGACGTTAAGAGGGACGACACATGGGACAGATGGAGCCAGTATCAGCAGCAACGTGTTGGTATACAGGCTGAAAAGGTGGAGCTAATTAAAAATAGTGCGTGGGCCAGCCCTTTCCGATACTGATTTAATGAACCTCATCACAGTTTAACATGCAAAGGTTTATCTGCCAAATTTCAGTTTACCACTGAAATCCACCAGAATATAACTTTTTTATAATTTTTTTTTCTGAAAATTACTTTTGAAAAAGTTTTTCAGTGAGTTGTATCATATTCCAGGATTAGACAAGTTATCGGTGTACAGTAATACTGATTCCTACAGAGAGTGTTGCATTGCATGGGTTGTTTTTTAGCCTTAATGTTGCCAGACATGTCTCAAAAACACTACCTGCCAGAGAAAATCATTTTGAATGCTTCCAGAAGGCTGGGGAGAGAGACTATGCGACTGACAGAAAAGCTACTCAGTGTGGGATTTTATATTCTGCTGAAGCATTTCCGGTTTTACCTTTTATGAGAGAAATAGCTTGAAAGATGAGGCCTCTCTTCTCCTTGGATCAATACATGTAGTATCTCAGGGACACTTTCCCAAGAAGACTAGTGTGAGAGTGTGTTGTATCTCAAAGTTATAATCTCAAAAAGATCAATTGAAATAAATGTCTGTTGAGTCACTATATATCGCTGAATGAGGTAATACAATGGTGACTGAGCCTAGGGCCCACTGATGACAGCCCTTGCATTTGCATTATTATAAAATGGGTGTCGGTGGTGACATTCAACAAGCGCGTCAACACAGGCGACAATAACCAACTAAAACACAACATTTGTTATTGACTATTCCAAATACTGTATAATTCATAAAGGCAGCAGGATATGTGTTTTATTATTCAGCAGGACTGCATGGATTTTTTAAAATGTATGTAGAAATGCTGCACCAAACAAAACAATAAAACTTTACAAAATATTTACAAAAATATCCCTACAATGACTTAAAAACATTTCTAAAACTATTTGTTGACAACCTATTATTCATGACAAAAAAGGGACTAAAACTAAATAAAAAGCAACTTTTGAAAACAAAAACTATGACTATGGGTAAGAAACAAAACCATAATAGGAATGGACAAAATAACTAACTACTGTTTCAATGCAAAGTCTTATTCAACGACCTGGTAAGCAAGTAAAACTTTATTAACGCAACACCTTTTTTAACAGGTCCCAAATGAGGTTAAACAAAACCAAAAACTAACAGAAATTAAATTACTAATATTTGACTAAAACAAATATACTTTTTCATCAAAAGACTAAACTAAATCAAAATCTGGTTCCAAAATGAACACCGTTTTTCTCATGATAATGTGATATGATTTCCTCATATTAAGGTCCTTTCAGACAAGGGGTTACAGTTACAGTCTGTGTTTGGTATTTTGAAGTAGGGCGGCGGTGTCTCAGGAGGTAGAGTGGGTCTTTCATTAGTCTCCTGGTTCGATCCCCGGCTCCTTGAGCAAGAAGCTGAGCCCAGAGTTGCCCAGGATAGGTAGGCCAGTGGCTTGCTGGTGCTTGCTTGGTGAATGAGAGGCAACATAATGAGAGCCCCCTCTGTTAAGGTAGAAAGGTGCTATTTAATGCAGTCCATCTGAATGAATGGCAGCAGGGTGTAATTCCAATGCCATTGGTACCAGCTACATCCAACCTGTTTCGTCAGGCTGTTGCAATCAACCTACTGAAATAAACTCTCCACGTAGAGAGAATGGTTGGCTACCTAACTTCAGAATCGATATTGGCTCTGACCGGATAACCAGGCTTTGTAGCTAATGTTGCTCCAGGACTGCTTTTTGTTTGCTGCTCATTAAAACATGTTTAGTTGTTTGAACTCAGACACCAGTAAAATAAGCTCCTGAGTTGTCTTCCTGGTGTGGTGTCTGTGGTCCCCATGGTTACACAATGCTCTACAGCCATCATTGGCTCAGACAGAAGAGTCAAATACTCTAGCTGTGCACGTTCATGAAAGCCGTCATGTTTACGCTGGGATAAAGTAAATACATTTTAAGCATTATCGGCCATTACTGCCGGTTAACTGCAATGCCATTTTGTTTTATTCTTATTTAACAGTCATATTATACTAATCAACAATAATGTTGAAGCAGCAATTATTTTCTAATTCCACTAACTGATGGGTGGCATTTGATCCATTCTGCACATAACACAAAATCTCTGAGTCAGTGTACCCTCTGAAGCTCTGCTGTCTCTCCTCTCCCTAAAGACACAGTAAAAAAGCGACAAGGACGATACGCAAATCGTTCTGCCAACGTGTATTCTTCAGTGTGAATGACTCCCTCTAACCCCACAGTAGAGACCCGCCGCTCTTCACAACGCATGACGCTGCATAAAACAGGGTCGCTGTCTACAGGGACACTTCAGTACCAGCGACATGGTCCCCTGCTGCTGCCAAAGACATACACACTGTGTGTAACGATCACCCAGGTGCCACGTCCATTCACACTGCTCTTAACCAAACCAGCCAGGCTTCACATCTCAGTGATTGAAGGACTTAAACAGAAATAATTGCTTCCCTCCTACGGGAACCCGGCCTTCTGTCACACTAAATCACCAAACAGGCGCTTAGTCAGACAACTCTCTCCCTCACATACACTGAGAGAGGTGTTCACCACAACATACAGACACACATACACGCCTCCAGGATGCAGTGTTTGCTGGGGCAACAATAGCAGCTTTTCCAATCACTGTCAAGTGTGTGTGCTGCTGCAAACTGATTCAGCCCCTGGCTCTGAGTGCATTTAGCTGGAAGACACTGATGGAACCGGGCAGGGAGGTGTCACGCCTGTTGAGCAAGGCACGTCTTTCTTCTCCATTCACACAAGTTCTTGTTTGAAATGTCGCTGCCGGGCTCACTGCTCCCCCTCCCTTGTCCGTCGTCGTCAGCCGCGCAGGCTGACAGGTCCATTTCTTAACAAGCATCAAATGGGTTTTTGTTGAGCGCCGTGTGACTCACTCGCCATGCATTGCTGCGACGCTGTCCCACTTTCTCTGACACGAACGTGGAAATGTGGGTTCTCTGTCCCCCCCACACACACACAAACACACACACACACACACACACACACACACACAACCAAAATTATTTATTAGGGCATACATATAATTCGCTCTGCCTGCTTCAAACAAAGCCATGATGTGCTGCAGAGCCACTGTGTAGCCATGCATGTGTATGAGCTCTGGAGTCTAAGTATGCATGCTCATTGGGTGTATGTGATCCTCTTGTCTTTGTGTCTGTGTCTGTGTGTGTGTGTGTGTGTGTGTGTTGGAGGGTGAGTGGGGTTGAGGCAATGCACCTCTTCTTTGATCTGGTGCCAACGTCTCCACAATGCTGCAGCATGATGTACAACCCAGTCTGTCTCAAAGTTATCACACTTTCTCAGACCCCCGTGTGCTCGCAGACACTTTGAAAACACACACACAAGTCATAGGTAGAGACCTAGGAACGCTGAGCTGAGCGCTGAATACGAATGTCACAGAGCTAGACATGGTGTGAAGGCATGTGGTCACATTTCAGTGAAATGTATTCATCTGAGAAAGATTGAATTTTGGAGTTTTTTTTCCCCATTTGAGCACTCAAGTAGAATGAGTTAGAATAAACAGTACACTGGTAGTGGAGTAGAGGAAGTAGTATTTGAGGTTGTGAAATGAGAGAATAGGGTTTTAATCAAGACTGATAGAAATGAGCTCATGAGCTGCTTTAGTTGTTTATTTTCAGGATGGAGAAGGGTTGAATACCAGCAGCTGAGATCCTGGTATTTCCTGGGAATTCTTGCCAAAACTTACTCCCTTTCCACCTCTGAGAAGAATACCAGCTGGAACTCTTGTTCACAGGCATGTTGGTCTCCAACCCTTACTGATGCTAGTGACAGTCCTAGGTGTGTTGGTGCGTTAGGCAAACTCATTTATTCTATCCCCAAGTCAGAGAGCACAGCAACACTCAACAGGTGGAGCATCAGGCGTAGAAGGTCCCTGACAGTACAACAACAAACATTACAACAACCAGCTGAGACTGACAAAAAAATAGGAAAATAAAAAAATCTGTTTTACTTTCCTATACCTCCCCATAATTATTAAATCCTCGTGTTTTGATTGGATAAGTGACATGCCAACAAAGAACTGAGCAGACACCACTAAAGCCTGAGCGATCTAGTTCCACGGCTAGCATTTCTCTTGCTAGCTTGGTACTACCTTCCTTTTTGAATAAATAATGCTATTCTTCTGATAACAAGGTGAGAAATCATGGCTTAATGATTTATATGGATTTAATTAGCCACTCCACACAGCACTTTAACATCCAAACTGTGGTGGTTGGACAGAGCCCATGTGTTCATGTTGTTTTCCCCCAAAGCCTGTGCCATTACTCATTTCAGACTACTGTTTAGGGACTGAATAAGACTGTGTGCAGATTCCTGCAGCCTTAATGTCTGAGTGAGGTTGACAGTTTAGTACCATTATGTATGAAGAGAGACCAAAACCAAAATCTGCGTTTACCCGTGCTACAGCCAGAGACACTGCAAAGAACTACTGGAGACTCTAATGTATAGACTGTTTTATGTTTTGTGTGTGTACCATATTGTAAAAACACACTGAATTTACCATCAGGATCCCATCATTTGTAATAATTCTTACAGTTCTTTTGACACTTGAGTACTGTTGATGATGTTAAAGTTTAATCCCTTGTAGCAATCAATGGTAAAATCAGAAAACGAAACATTTTTTAAACATGCTAATCTCCAAGTAAATTCAGTCCAAAGTCAAATTGCCATAGAATGTGCACGACCCAGGACAGGAGGGCTCTGCCGCGGCTGATTAAAACTGCCCAGAACATCATTAGTACCCATCTACAGAGCATCAGTGGTATTGGTGAGGTGAGGTGACTGCAGAGTCCAAAGGGTATTAAAAGACCAAACCCACCCCAGCGACAACCTGTTCACCCTGCTGCCGTCTGGCAAGAAATACAGAAGTATCTGCTGCCGTACCTCCAGACTACAGAGCAGCTTCTTTCCTCAGCCTGTGACACTCCAAAACTTGCTATTGCCTGCTCTTAAAGATGTTTGAGCAATTCCTACAGTGGTCTTCTGTGGTTCCGTCAAGTCTTCTCTCAGGTGAGTCAGTCTGGTGCTAAAATTGCATATGACTGTAGATACATAATTGAAAAGGCGGCTTCATAAAAAGCTACATCAAATCAAATGAAAGTCATTTTCCATCTACCTGTCTACTGAGTTTTATAAAATCAGCTGGACGGCTACGGTTCTGTAGATAAACCCTACTAACTATCAACTGCAACAATGGGACATCTTAACACCTCTCAGCACTTGAACGAAACATCTGAGGTTGAATCATCTGCACTGAAATATTAAAATTACTGACTTATTGAGTCTGCTACTACATTTCAGAGCTGTTCCAAGCAGCACTAAGAGTTCATGATGTGCATTTTGATATTGAATACATATATTAACATTTCATACATAAGAACAGGCAGTGTACCATGGGATATTGCAGTCAGATTCTTAACTTGAATTATTTTGTGTGAAAAAAAAAACTAAGAGGTAAATGGATCCCGTTTACCAACTCGTTCCACTGCACCAGACAAAGACCTGAATTATTTAAGTTTTGTGTGTCGTGTAAATTAACTACCATTTGTACTGAATCAAATCACCATAGAGTTAACCAGGGCCAGCTAATATTCCAGTGTAGAAAAATTGTTCTACAAATACTGCACAGTGAGTAGGGGGATGTTCCATTAGGTTTAGAAAAACACAGTTTTTTGAATCCACAGTTTCTGAGCAGCTGCAGGTATTATCAGATTTACACACATTTTAGTCAGTATCTAATCCATTCAAATATGTTTTGCTCAACTGCAAATTAAATCACACAGTCTAAAGTCTCTCCGAGGATTCAGGCTCTTTATATTTTCATCACTGCTCTCTTCTGTAGTGTGCCAGTATGTGTTTTTACAGCTGTACCATTGTGAGAACAGCTACATTTCCCTTCACAATTCAGACTGCTGATAAGCTTCGCCAATGGGCATCATTACAGCAATTAGCCTTCCAGTATTGACATGAATGAATCAGCGCAGAATTCTTTTGCACTGGCAACAAAAAGGAAATGTAGAGATGAACGCCACCCACTGTACATCAGTAGGATGGAATTGTCTCAGTTGCCATAAAAGACAAGTCATCAGTGATCGATGTATAAATGATTAATACTATTTCAATAATTCTTTAAAATCCACAACAAGCTGCTATTTTAAAGGAATAACTCAAAAAAAAAAAAGAAAAAAACTGGAGGTTTGTGTGAGTGTGAAAGACACTATCCAGTTGCATCCAGAGGTTTTAGATCTTGACCCACACCAACTCAGCATCCACTGCTTTAATATCTGCAAAACTGCAAAACTTTAAACTGTCTTAATGTTTAATTGAATAAAAATAACTGAACAAACCGGGTCCACCAATCAATATAAAATCCCCCAATTACATATTGGAGAAAGAAAAAAAGGGCAAAATAGTGCGAATTGAAAACCTACAGTACACATGGTGGAGATATACTCTACATGCATATACAAAATAAAGCAATTCAAAGTAAATAAGTTATATTTAATTGACAGTGAATGTGGCTTCCCGAAACATTTTTGATAAGGATATCAAGGTCAGAGAAGGCCCTTTTAAATATGTAGTTTAGAACATCTGAGGATAAGTCTAATAATTTCTATCAACTCAATAACAACTCAGTCAACATCTGACAACTGAACAAAAATGTGACTGTTCTGTTTCACAAAAGCCATGCTGCTTTTACTAACAGAGTCAATGTTGGCAGAATAATACATTGTAAATGAATGTGCGAGCGCTACAGAGCTCACACATGCTGTCTGCCACAGCAACAAGTGGATGTATGACAATCCTTAGATTTATTTCCAGTTAACAGCTTTGACTTCATCAGAAAATGTGGCAAAAAAAGAGTCTGGTAGACTTCTTCTGCAGCAAATATTAATAAACACAATATTACAAATCAATGTTCTTTGTCATTCACCTTTATCTGAATATCTTTTTTTCTCAGGACACTATGATCTATTACAAAGCCATACCAAACAAGGAAGCAAGAGTGACTGCTGAGTGACTTGAATATGCACTGTGAGGTGTGTTTGTTGCTCATGAATCTGTTTTATTCATGATGTTTGTCAAAAAAACAGGTCCAAGGTTAGATTTATGGTATAAAGCATGCATACAAGTGAACAGGTCTTGTTTGTTGGGATGAATGGATAGATATATAGATAAACACATGATGGGGAAACGCTACAAACGCATAGCAGCAGCCACGCGCAAGAAGCACCGAAGATGGAGAAAAACATCTAGGAGGCTGAGGATTACAGTTCCGAGAGATAATTTTTAGAACGCGCAAGTGCTCGTGGTGCAGAGCAACCTTGGGAGGGAGGTCAGACCCAACCAGAGGAACAAGGATGTTTCTGCGTCAAGTGGAATCAGACTGTCAGAGCAGTCTCTTGAGACGCTGCTCTTACTGACGGCGGAGTGTGACTTAGATTATAAAACGTTAATGCAGAGAGGTGGAGAGAGAGAGGAAGGCGGGGCGGTTCGGTGGTAGTGTTACGTACTGATTATGGAGGAAAGCTGTTCCAGCGGACGCACAAACTGTTGTACCTATCTACAAAATTGGGGGAATCCTATATAAATCAAGAATTTAGATGGCTGTGGCATTCTTTGGCATTTTCGTAAGGTAATCCATGGTCAGCCTCCAACACTTTTAGAAGCCTTGCACCAGGACTGCACTTTACCTCTCGCTAGGTAAAGCACACATCACTTCCTGCACTGGCACTGAAGTTGGCACCGGGTGGAAATCATGAGGTACAGAATTGTCTGATGTGGACATGATTCTTATGGACACTGGGCTGGGGTGTAACATGCGCACATATGCCTGCTGCTCTCTCTCACACACACACACACACACACTCGCCCTCTTTCTACTGACTTCGAAGTAACCACAAATGGCTCAAGCGTCATTGTTGGTTGGGATTGAGTGTAGTCCACCATAACTCTCAGCTAAGTCACAGAAAGTATTTACGACACTATGTTCACCTGAAGTTCAACAAGCAAAGCATTAAAACACATGAAGGTACAAACACACTGCTGAGGTCGGTGTGAGAGAGCGCAGCGACCCTTGGCTGTGTTCTAAATTTAATCTCTCCCAAACAACGTGGCCCTGTGAGTCATTATGCAAAGCAGCGGCGGCCCTGAGTGAAAGGGGAGGGCTGTGGGGCTGCGAGACGG
Source organism: Lateolabrax maculatus (assembly GCA_031216445.1). Lineage (NCBI taxonomy): Eukaryota > Metazoa > Chordata > Actinopteri > Acropomatiformes > Lateolabracidae > Lateolabrax > Lateolabrax maculatus. Next base: position 20,826,015 of record CM062210.1, read on the forward strand.
CTGGGCTCACATGATGCCGCGCCGCTCTCCAGCAGATGTAAATTCTGGCAACGAGCATGTGCAAGCATTCATTCCGATGTGCATGAATACACACACTTGGGCCCCCACGCAGAGATACGCACGCGCAAAAGGCGTCACGTGTGAACACTGGCACACTCAGGGAGGCAAGAAAAACACAAAAGAGAGGATCTGGGAGCAGCTAGGCTGAAAGAATTCAGTTTCTGCCTGACAGCTGCAGGACACAGCAGAGCATTCTAGGTGAAAGAGTAACAGCTTCTCACTGATCCTGATGCTGCTCTATACTTATACTACTACTACTACTATACTTTCTTCTACATTTCAGAAGGACATACAGTGGATCTCACTCCACTACATTTATCTGACAGCTGTAATCACTGATTTTAGCCCGCCATCCACCCCTTCACAGTACCCTACTCTCAGGCATCCAACTTCTAAAGGGATTCACGTAACATTGCCAAATTTTGTAGAGATACACATACACACACACTTTCATTGGTGACGGTTTGCCCCGCGCCTTTACTATAGCCACACCCCCTCTCTTAATTCATGTACTGTCTGTCGTAGACTCTTGTGGGAGGCGTCACTGGGCTCAGCAGAGGTTGCTTTTTCACTGGTTTGGGTTAGCCCCACCATCTCGTTCTGTTTATATATATATATATATATATATATATATATATATATATATAGGATTACAGTTTCCTTGGAAGGGAGGTCAGACCCAACCAGAGAAACAAGGATGTTTCTGCGTCAAGTGGAATCAGACTGTCAGAGCAGTCTCTTGAGACGCTGCTCTTACTGACGGCGGAGTGTGACTTAGATTATAAAACGTTAATGCAGAGAGGTGGAGAGAGAGAGGCGGTTTGGTGGTACTGTTACGTATATATATATATATATATATATATATATATATATATATATATATATATATATATATATTATTTCACACAAATCCTCTAGCTACTCCCACATTTCACTACACATATTGAGAAACATGAGTATGTGAATAATAAATACTTGAATCTTGATTCAAGTATTTATTATTATTATTATTATTATTATTATTATTAATTTATTATTAAGGTTCAGTATCACATCCACATGCCACGGTTAGGATAGGTCTTGTGAGTAAAACATTTTATGAAACAGACAGAGAGAAGCTTCCTTTCAAGAGCTGGGTGGTGATGTCATGTATGAAACACAGCTGTGTTCTCCATGTGAAGTGTCTTCTTTCGTCCCCTTTGTCAGATTCTTTATTATTGCGTTTCTTTGTTTTGGAAACACCCTTTGGACATTAGATATTGTGTTAAATGTGTTATGGAGGACAGAAGAATCCAAGTTGAAAAAAAGTTTAGCTGTGTGCTGGTCTCTTAGTTAGTAGTTTAGTGTAGCATATCTGCATGCTAACATTTGCTAATTAGCTTTAAACACAAGGTACAGCCGAGGCTGATGGGAATGTTATTATTTGGGTTTTAATTCAAAGTATTAGACAAATCAAAATGTTGACCTGGTGAGGGCAACAGAGGAAGAGGATCAGCAACCCTGACAGGTACATTAATGATTAATGATTCGAACCAAGTTTCATGGATAATGCCATCAATCAACTGCCCCATATAGCTTGAGAGATGCAGACAGGTGACACATTAAAGTAACAACCAGAACTGATGGGGTCTTAATGGTCCTTGCAGTCACCAGATCTCAACCCAACCGAGCACCTATGGGATATTTTGGAGCAACATGTTAGACATTGAAACACCAAATCAGGAGGTCTTCGGAGAATGCTGTTCATTCTTTCTGTAGAGTTCTACACTTGGAGAGTTTATGACAAGTAACTCTGAAGCTGGGGAAGCATGGTCAAAAAACAAGTTACCAATGTCAGGATCAGACAACACCATATTTTAGTATTTTGCGATAGTCACTGTTTCGGATTATGTGATTGTACAGTAGATTTTTGCTCTGATCGACAACATTATTTATCTCTCACATCACTGTATGTACAGGTGTGGAGGAGCGGTCTGTGGTCTCATTGGAACACATTGTGGATGCTGTCAAAGGAGGAGAGTTGCTGTTTTGGTTGTCTTCAACAAAGACTCAGTTTCACAAGACACAGCCAGCAAATGTCACATCTGATGCTCAGTTTCACTCCTGGCCCAGCCTCTGTAAGGTTGGGCCACTATCAGGTTGACATTGTGGAGAACATCCAACCAATATACAATATTGTGTTGTGATCATTTTGTATTAAATGGTTGTAAAGTCCTCACTGCACACCACACTCTTTCAGCTTTAAGGGATTAGCCCTGAAGAAACAAACAACTGGCTTCCAGTGAATTCCTCTAGTTGCATTCACATCACAGTCTAAGCCTATCGATCCTCTGCTGTTTGGCCACTGTACCCCCCCCCCCCCCACACACACACACACACACACACACACACACACACACACACATAAGTTTAATTGACTCAGGAGGCAGTTGGCTCCAAGGCTCAGAGAGAGGCAAGCGGGCGACAGCCTCACGAGGAAGCCAGGCATGGCAGGAAGACCTGATCACACAGCACGGCACAGCAGAGTCTCCTCTGGATTCATTCATCTGTGCTCTCTCACCGTGCCAACAAGCCTGCCAAAAGTAGTTATCAATAGCCATGGATCAAATGCACCATAAAACACACAGGCAGACACACTGTATGTAATGGGATTTTCCAGATTGTGTATGTTTAATAGTCCTTTGCAATTTGGACTAACTGCTGTTGCTAACGCTGATGTAAAGAGGCCCTGACAGCTCAGCACTGAGCCATTAGCTGATGTTGGTAAAGAGAAGCCAATGCTGCACCTCTTATGCAGTTTGCTTCACTGAGCCACAAGCATTTAGTTAAAGGGCTGACGCACATTTCTGCACCCCTCCTTATAACATTAAAAGACAACTGCCTCCATCTCTCAAGCACTGCATGCAGTGCAAGCTCTCTCAAGTGCCACCAATGGGAAAGGTGCTGTATGCTGCAGTACCTTCCTCTAAAAATACTTTTAAAGGGAAATTCAGGTTTGAAGGTTTCTGTCAGTTATGATAACATTTTACTCACAAAGCAATTGTGTAACTGATCTACAGCATCACTATAACAAAACTTAAGGGGTCAAATAACACAGGCAGGCAGGCTGTGTTCAAAACAAAGCAATTGTTAATCTACTCTATCTAAACCCTTTTATTTGGAGGTCAAACTGAAAGTGAGCGCACTTGGAATGTTGCTAATAATCCCTCACTGCAGAAGAAAAACAGTGTGCGTCTAGATACGGTAAAGTCGGGCATCATGGTTCGAAGACACAAAACTTAACTGCTTATTGGCTGTGTTGCACCATTCCATCTTTACTTCACTTTCCTCTGCCAGAGAATATCTTAAGAGACATCAGTCAACTGAACAAATATGTCAACTGAAAAAATAAGTCATTAAGAGCTTAACAGCTGTCGTGATTGACTAACACTAGCAAGCTTCTGGCTGATAAAAATGTAAGAAATTAGCTGGCAACTACAGTAGTTTACCAACTAGCTCTGCAAGTAGTTGCCACATCCTTCGAGCTTCTAGCATCACCTATTTCACATGTGGATCAACTTTGCTGTGCCACTTTGGTCCGACCAGTCCTTTAGTCAATAAGCCCAGGTGACATTTTCCTTGAGCCTAAGACATTCCCGAGCCAGACAAGCTGTAATCCCTCTAGTGTGGTTTGGGTCTGCCTCAGGGTTTCACTCCAAAACCCCTGGAGTGAGGCGGCCAGGACACATCAGTTGCCCTAACCAGCCAGGTATTCTACTCAGTGTCATACCCTGTCTCTAAAGGTGTCAGTATGATCCAACCAAAGTGCTCGTTGGAGCATCTAAAACGGTCTGAAACACCCTTCTCCCACACTTTCCTGGCATCAGAATTGTGGCAAACCAAGTGCAACACAATGACATCCTTCAGGGAGAAGCTGTATGAAAGTGGAGCACTACTTTCCCCGTTCTTACAACTGTCACATTTGCCCCTCCTTATGACAAGCTATTTTGTTTCAGGTTTACCCGGGCCTGAAGGGTGAGCCCAGCAGCCCTTCAGAGGAAACTCCTTTTGGTTACTTGGTCTCTACCCACAAGTCATGGCCGTAGTGCGGTGTTGCAAGGTAAATTGGGATAACAAGGGCACCTTCTGTTTACTTTAGAAGGCAGTTTTACCACAATTCACACAGCCATAAACACGGTTAGACTTTAAGTGATTTTGATGATATCAATATGGCCAGTATTCCCTAGCAGCCAGTGGAAGTGATGGTATGGATAATTAGAAAAGCATCTTCAAGAAAAAAAAAAGTTCAGTTTCTTTTGACTTAGTTATGTTAGTTTGCTCACTGTGTTTGTTCCCTCTGATTAAAGCAGCTATTCTATTTTGACCATTAAATTGTTTTGTTTGTATTGCAGGACAAAGCTGGACTATATTAACACATATTTTTTTAATGAATGTTTTCACTAACAGGGGCGATGGGATTTAGCTGTGGTGCGCTATCGCTGCTGGAAAAACACAGAGATACAAAGGAAACTTGGCAGCTGAAGTCTGTTATCCTCCTTCCTCTGCTTTGCAGGGGAAAGACGACTTAAACGAAAAGTCACGCACAGCGCTCTTTAAAAGTGACATCAATTAACACGAAGACATAAGCCTTATTCAGATACAACACTGTACCAGTGTATAATACATGATAACCAATTCCAATGAGTCTCTTAGGGATGAAAGGAGCTTTAGCCTGGAATGAGAGGCCTGTTAACATTAACGAGCAGCGTGAATGGCATGCTGGATGTGTAAATGCAAGGGTAAAGCTGGGCCACCAAGTGGATTTCACCTCAGGGATCAAGGTAATAATCCTCTTCTGCAGTCTTATCTCCTGCTCTCACTTAAGCATGAGAGAGGACGAGGAGAGGATAACGTTGTGCTGCAATGTGTGTTTGACAGACACACCAGTGTGTGTATCCCTCAGAAAGCAGTCTAGGGGATTATTTTGCTGTTTTACCTGTGAGAATCTAAGTCTGTGTGCACATATACTGTGTGTGCCTGTCAAAACTGTGCAGCACAGACTTGCAGAAAAATGTGTGTGTGCACATGTGAGAAGATGTGGGGTTGATTTAGAAAGTGTCAAGGTTTATGAACATCTGCTGATATTTACGGTTGTATCCACGTGCATCAGTAAGTAAAATTTGTGTTGAACAGGTGGATCTGTGTGTAGCTAGATGTGTTCCAAGGCAGATATGATAGTGCATGTGTGTGTGTGTGTGTGTGTGTGTGTGTGTGTGTGTGTGTGTGTGTGTTTGTCGTTATTGACATGAATGAAACATAAAATCAGAGTGAAACTAAAAGACGTCCAAGGACATTCAGGTATGAAACCAGCACATGTTGCCTCACACAACAATATTCTCACATTCTTATCTCCTCTCTCAGGCGTTAGGCTCGTACAAGTGTTTCAAGTTTTATTTAACAGGCTACACAAACTTGTCATAATTGACTCATTTAAGCTTGATGAATACCACCTGTACATCAGTAGGCATGTATTTGTGAAATTTAATCATTAGCATAATAGAGCTGCCTGGAACCCAACAGAATTGTCAACTGGTTACACCTAACCAAACACTAGAAACCAACGTATCTGCCAGACTCTAATGTCAACTTGGGTCTGAACCATTACCACGCTGCCAGATACACCAGATCCACCACTAAATTTCAGCAGCGTTTATGTCACCAGGACCACAAACAAGACAAGGAAGATGGCTAAGATGCTGGCGTCCATGACATATACATGTAAAATGCTTTAACTTATCAAATTATCCTTTCCAGGAAACAAACAGGAATAGGGAGATTATAAGAGTAGTAAGAAATTCCACCTGCAAGTTGCTCTCTAACCTTCTAAAAGTTGGGAACATGTCATGTGACCTGACACCACCACATCCACCACAGGTATCCGTTAACTAGCATTTAGCTCGATTTTATTGAGCTCAACTTACATCTTACTTTGTGTTGCAGTAGCTGTTTTTATGGTGAAACATTTTGAGAGCTCTTAACTCATCAGTACAATGATGCAGGTTATTAAGTCATTAACATTATTTACATTCTTCACAATCACTAAATGAAATGATTTTTATTGGAATATTATCTGTCAATGATCATATCATTTGGGAATAATAAGCTTGTTACACAATATTAAGACCATGTCATAGTAAAACTGGACTGTAACAAAGTGTAATTAACCAGACGATTCTCCACTGTGAGTCAGATGAATAAATATTGTATACAGACACGTTTTGAACGTCCACTCTGCAGACAACTTCTTATTATATGATATCGTATTGTTATCGACACACAATCAAACACCAACATATTCTGACCAGTCGCTATGACTGTTAGAACAGTGTGTGGGATCTAATTAGTGCTGCTGTCTAGCTCTGTCAGTCCTTCATGCTGTACATCAAATTATAAACCTGGTCTGATATTTGCTAAAATGTTGGTGCAGGGCAGCTGCGCCAGAGTGAGTTTTGAAATGAGGGGGCATCCAGCTTTGGATGACGTTTTTTAAAATAAAATTCCAAAGAGAATCAAAATTCATGGCCTTCTTTACATCCAATATGCCTCCTAACATACAAATAGACATATAGAGAAATAAGAGTGTAACTGATTCTCTCAGAATTCTTTTGAGAAACAAAATTCATAATCCAAAATTATTGGATGTCAGATCATTTCATTTGAATTAGACAATGGTTGATTATGATTGCATTGAAAGGTCCAACAAGAACTAAAAGTGTGAGGAAAAAAAGTTGTTTTCTTGTTATCCCCCCCTATCCTGGTGTCAGTGGTGCAAGGCGATCACAAGCAGCAAAAATCCATCTACTCAATGCGACACATTCCTGTGGACAAACGGGAGTCAAAGCACTTACTTGCTGCAGAAGTGCGTAAGGCCAATACCCCAGAAATGTTGCAGATGTTGTCTATTACATGGACGACGCACATACAGACACACAACCCTTCATACCTGCAGCCAACTGAGAGAGGACAATTTTCTCCCACATTCTTTAGACTACGGAAGAAAAACTGAAACTGGAAAACAGAGAAAAATGCTCCACATCCCACTCAGTTTCTGAGCGGTGAAAGGCTGGTTGTGCCATTCAGAGAAAAATGCTTCAGTGAAACTCAACTGTGCGTTCAAAAACACATAGCAGTCAGAATGCAGTATGGGTTTGCAGTAATTGAAAACCAGACATAAGCGGGACTTACCGAGGAAGCGGAAGGTCCTGCGCACCAGTGGGTTGAGGTAACAACAGTCCCCAGTGGCCACTGTCTTCTCTGACCGGTCGAACTCTTTGGACGTGTACTGGACCAGGAACAGCACCGTCTCCGTTATCGTGATCTGACAGAAAGAAAGGCCAAAGACACAGAGGGAGAGGGAGGGAAAGATGAGTTGGGTGGCGTTTTATTGGTGACTTGCTGCTGTTGGCAGCGCCATTTTCTCACACTCTGTCACACGGCCCAGAGCTTGCTCGACTGTTTTTTCAGTGGGCTCCATCTGTACAGACACAGCTGTGGAATACACAGGAACACAGAGAGGAAGTCAGCTCACGGTGCTGTGGGAGAGGGAGCAGAGGTGTGTGTGTGTGTGTGCGTAGGGTGACAGATTTTTGCATCTGGTCCAAGGTTCCATCTATCCCTGATTTATTGATGTAGACTGATGAAGTGTAAATCATCAACTCTACACTTTTTGTGTGGGTTTTGTGTGTTTTGCAATAAGTTTAAATAGTTGTTATTATTATTATTATAGTTTTTTAAACATTTTCTACATTTTCTAATGAATGTTGAACTTGTACACAAAGGACTGCTTTTGATGCTGGGAAGATTTTAAATCTCAACAAATACATAACCTCACCTCACCACAGTAAAATGCATTACAAACCAAAGCAGTGGACTTTTGATTTGATAACTGTGAAATTTAAAAGTGACTCTCCATAACTAACCACAAAAAAAATCAGTTTCTGAATAGATTTGAGAGGAAATACAGACCACACAGTTGCACATGCATTTATTTTATAGTTCTACATAATATGACATATCCTGATCTACCATATGACCACCTCACTGTAATTTTTAACTAATGTTACTCGAACAAGAGGAAATATTGATTTGTCAGGAACTATTTTCAGCTGTGGTTTAATCCACATTTGGAGTCCTAGTTAGTATCTGTGACAGCAGGACAGTGTGTGTGTGGGATTGAGTCAAAATAGACTACAGTGTGTATGTTCATGGTGTTGAAGGAACAGGTCACCCAGTGCAACAGTGAGCTTTGTTTGGCGCACCCATGCATGACCCAACTACAACAAGGTCACACTACTTTCACTTTTGCTCCTGTCCCGTCACGCCAGTTATAACTCACACAGCCACTGGAGTTCCTTACTAGGCAAACCTAAAATTTTAGCATTTGAACAAATGACCGACGCTCTTCTCCTTCTTCTTAGTCCATTCTCTATGGAGGTTTCTCCAACTTGCATCTCATAGCAAACACTGAGCTCACAAGATGTAGTCTGGATTTGTAATATTATTGGCTGCTCCTCCATGTTTACAAAAAGCTTTAATAATACTGCTAAATAAACATCATCAAGCAAATGCTTTAGTCCCGTCGGATTAGTAACCTTAAGAGCTTTTAAACCTTCATCAGGCACGTATTTGTATGTATATGTTTTACCAAAATCAGTGCAATGTCAATATGTGACAGCTGCTGCACTTTGCTGCCAACAGCTCCACAGCTTGCCAGTCACATTACACCGGCTACTGTTCTCCATCAGACAGCAGCCACCAGTGGCATCGGACATAAAGACAACCACCAGTACAACATCTACTGCAACACCAGCGGCTTCAAAATCTAAATCGCTCAGTATGACCAGAGCTCAAGTCCTGACTGCAATCCAACTGTGGTACACCAGCTCTCTGGGCCAACCGCAGCTGAGTCCAGACCAGCCACCAACCCTCACATAATCATATATCATCGCCTCATCAAAGTAACCACCTGTAATATTTACTGTCAGCTCCATATGTATCCATTTTTGTTATATGGGCTCTGTACTGTATTTTATTTAATTTAGGCATTTGCAGAACAAAGTAGTAGTGCAAATATATAATATAAAATATCAATAAAGTGAAAATCCAAAATATACACAATGCCAAAAAATATTAACTGCTTAATGGTAAGGATCATAAATATGTATGTAAGTGGCGTATAGCTATGTATGTACAGTAAAAAGTGGTACAGCAGATATTGAATGACCGGAGCCGGAGAGAGTGGGCTCTGGCCCTTCTGGTACACAGCCTCAGCGTTTGTAGCCCAGTGCAGCTGGTTGTCCAGGTGTACTCCCCCCAGTCCTGCACAGTGTCCACATCTGCCCCCATGGATGAAAACAGGTGTAAGGGGTCTGCTCCGCCTACCGAAGTCCACCAGCAACTCCTTTGTCTTACCAGTGTTGTGGTTCAGCACACGCCACTCAACAGAGGAAACCACCTCCAGTTCCGTCTCCTCCCAGCTGTGAGCTCACCCCCCAAGCCCCGCTTCTCTGCACATCCATCCAGATCTTCAGCCAGCAGCAGTGTCTAGACTCACCAGCAGGGTATCCTATACTACTCACAGCTTCATTACCCCCTTAAAATATGATGATGTCACGATGGGTTCTAATCGCCAGAGACTCTTCACATTTCTATCTTTACTGTGCTCATGATGAAGTCTCTCCTGATTGAATTACCATTGTTTGAGTCACATCCATTGTCTTGTTTCTCTTGTTATGTAATCATTTCCAACAATATAAAATATTACTCTTTCTGAATCTATATATTTTCTATCATTAGATGAATGAAGGGTAAGCTGGCAGTGATATTTAACACAGTCGGTCAGTTTGTAAATTGGCTCTAGTACGGCCCACAGCATGCAGGGATATCTGCCTTCTGCAGGTTCAGAAAAACCTTTCTGATGTTTATGATATGACCTGGTAATTACTGCTTGCAGCTAGGTTTACTATTTCATTATTATTATTGAATTATCATTAAATGAATTGCTATTTATTAATCTAATATAATATTACTTTAAATGATTTTTTTCTGATAACAATGAGGATCTCATCCGGACTGGTCCTGTCCAAAGACCTTTTGTTCTTTGTAACAATAAAACTTAAAAGCCTTCTTCTACATTCCTGCAAAGTGAACCATTTGAAAAAAATGACCAGATATCCAATGACTTCCCCAAAGGTAGTATCAAACTGTCTAAATATTCCTAGGAGGAATACAACTACCTGTATCCAGAAATCCAACAACCATAGGGAGCCCCACGCTGTAGAATTTAAAGTGACCTTCAAATACTGTTTGCACTTAAAACATCTGACCTGCAGACAACCTTATTTCAAACTAAATAAAAACAAATAAACTGAGAGGGAACAGCAAGAGTTAAAGGTTATGTGTTTTTCTGTCTTTATTCTCCCTTGTGCTAAGACAGGGCAGGATTAAGGCAGCAGGGCAAAAGGGCAAAGCAGCTCTGCATAAACAAATCATAATGAAAAGTTCTGTGGACAGCCATACTGCAGCCCGAGGAGGCAGCTACTGCACGTCTGCTGAGCTGCTGCTGCTCCAACGGTGAGGAAAAAACACAACTTAATATCTTCATTTATGTAATATTTTGGTGTGCCTTAGATAAATTAGAACAAGGTTATGTAAGAGGAAAATAAAACAATGGCAAAATAACAGAAATGTTACTGGAAAAGTGACATTAAACTAGAAAAAAGGCTAAACCCTTCTTACGGACTGAAAATGCACAATTTGAAGCACTCAAAGTGTCAGTAAAAACACTGACAGGGTTTGACGTATCAGTTGAAATGTAAGTGATGAAATCAGTTGTTAAGTCAGCTGAGGGTTAACCACTGCAATGACTTTAAGTTTCAGTTAAAGTCAAAGTGCTAAAGTTGCAATAAGGTGTATTCACAAACTTTCATTATATAATATGGGATGAAAAAAGTTGGAATGTAGAGCAAATGCAAGTGAAATGCCTGTTGATGTGTGATGACTGAAAGCAGTCGAGGCAGATGAGTAAGAGATGAAAGCAAGTTAAATCTCAGTTGAAGTAAAGCACTATTCATTTCTTTACTTACTACTTAAGTGTCTTCGCTAATATAATAATCATTTGATCACCATGTTGAGAATGGTACATATGGTACGTCTGCTTCAAGCCTGACTGATGTCTAATTTAGGGCGAAAAAAAAAAGTCAAACTCGCCATGAACTGAAGCACTTTTACAGGAACATTCAACATCTGCTTACATTTACCTACTGTATCAAAATCTGACTTTCTGTACTAAAACTTTCACATTTTTCAATTTCACCACTTTCTTCCCAGAGTTGCACCTTTTGGAATAAAAAAATGATATAGATAGAAATAACTCAATAGCTTTCTGGGTAATGTGCTACTGTGCAACTGATGCACGTCCAACGAGAAGAGGGAATCTCACCTCAACACACAAGTGAAGGTAATTGTCAAGCTTTTTTGAAAGCCTGAATAAACACTAAACCACAGCCGAACACCACATGCAAACTGACTTCAAGATGAAATGAAATAGACGATCTGTTAAGTTCTTTGAGATTAACACACACACACACACACACACACACACACACTAAAGATTTCTGTCAGTGGACACAGAGGGCCACCAGAAACGCTGACGAAGCAAAGCCAGGGTCCGAAGAACACCGGGATGGCATGCCACCTTGGAGGAGTGACCCCACTGGAGCACAGGGGATCGAACAGGTGGAGGCACAAACAGCCGGTTGGGTGGGGCACCCTCAGGGGCTGGATGGTCTGTGAGGGCCTCCTGGACCCGCTGATTGATCTCCCACCTGGCTGCTCCCACCACACAGGAGGCTGGCAGGATGGTGTCCTCAGCAGAATCCTCAACAGTGGGACAGATCTGACGTGAGAGGGCATCAGGTTTGACATTCCTGGAGCCGGGACGGTAGGTGAGAGTGAAGTTGAACCGGCCCAGGAACAAAGCCCACCAAGCCTGGCGGGAGTTGAGTCTGCGAGCAGAACGGAGGTAAGACAAGTTCTTATGATCAGTCCATACAACAAAAGGAAGAGTTGAACCCTCCAACCAATGCCTTCACTCCTGAAGGGCCAGCACCACTGCCAGCAGCTCGCGATTCCCCACATCGTAGTTCCTCTCCGCAGGTGTAAGACGGCGAGAGAAGAATGCACAGGGGTGCAGCTTCTGTTCTGAGGTGGATCGTTGGGACAGAACTGCCCCAACACCAGAGTCGGAGGCATCAACCTCCACCACGAACTGGACTGTGGGATCAGGATGACATAATACAGGAGCAGAGGAGAACAGACTCTGTAACTTAACAAAAGTGGCCTCCGCCGCAGGTGACCAAACAAAAGGTGACTTGACTGAGGTTAACCTGGTGAGTGGTGCAGCTACTCGACTGTAGTCACGGATAAACCGACGGTAAAAATTGGCAAACCCCAGAAATCTTTGTAACTGCTTACGTGTGGTAGGAGTAGGCCATTATCTTGGCACAGAGACTTGATCTGCCCCTTCTCTATCACAAAACCCAAAAAGCTCACAGATGAAACATGAAATTCACACTTCGCCGCCTTCACAAAGAGTCTGTTTTCTGAGTCTCTGGAGAACTAGTTTGACATGTTGAACATGTTCTTCACATGTACGAGAGAAAATCAGAATGTCATCAATGTAAACAAAAACAAACCTGTTGAGCATATCACGCAGAACATCATTCATGAGACACTGAAAAACCGCAGGTGCATTGGTTAACCCAAATGGCATAACAAGATACTCATAATGTCCCAGAGGAGTGTTGAACCCAGTCTTCCACTCATCTCCCTCCCTTATTCTCACCAGGTGATATGTGTTGCGCAGGTCCAACTTAAAGATGGTGGCCTGGTTGAGGGGAGCAAAGGCTGAGTCAATGAGAGGAAGGGGGTACTTGTTCTTGATAGTTACATCATTTAGGCCCCTGAAGTCAACGCAGGGACGAAGAGTCTTGTCCTTCAACAAAAAAGAATCCCGCCCCCATAGGTGAGGAGGACGGATGAATAAGACCAGCTGCCAGTGAGTCTAAAACATAGGACTCCATAGCCTCTCTTTCAGGCCTGGAGAGTTTGTAGAGCTTGTGGGTAGGATAGGGGGCACCAGGGAGCAGGTCAATACTACAGTCATATGGCCTGTGAGGTGGTAGGGACAAAGCGCGGTCCTTGTTAAAAACCTCCTGGAGGTCATGATATTCTGGAGGAACAGAAGCAAGGTCTACAGGCTTGGGGAGAACAGGAGGAGTAGAAATGGCGGTGGGAACAGCTGAGTGTAAGCAATGGGAGTGACAAAATAGACTCCAATTGGAGATAGATGATGTAGACCAGTCAATGTGTGGGTTATGGAGCCTGAGCCAGGGAAGACCTAAAACTAAGGGTGAAGCGAGGAAATTAGGTAAAAAGAGATGGTCTCATGATGATTTCCGGAAAGTTGCAGGGACACAGGGACAGTACGGAGAGTGACACAGGCCAAGAGACGACCATCGAGGGCAAAAACGTCCTTGGCTGGAGGAAGATGAAGCAGCCGGGTGAGATGCACTCGCAGAAGGTGGCTCCAGAGGAGGACAAAGTTCCATTGGACCAGGGTGCCGAGGAGACTTGAACAGACGGGGAGTGGCCCTCTGTCTACCTACTCTCTCCCTGCGTCTCTCACTGAGGCAGTTATCTAAACGAATGGCCAAGGAAATTAGTTCCTCTAAAGAGGAGGTCTCATCCCGAGCAGCTAGCTCATCCTTAAGTTCCTCACTAAGCCCACGCAGAAAAACCTCCTGTAAGGCCCTTTCGTCCCACCCACTCTCAGCTGCGAGAATGCTGAAGTCTACGGAGTAAGCCGCAACCGAATGCGATCCCTGACGCAAGGAGAGAAGTCTGTTACCGGCTTCCTTGCTCTGAAGTGGGTGGTCAAAAACTCTACGAAACTCCTTGCAAAATAAAAAGAAAGATTGCCAAGCTGGTGAGTAGGCTTTAGCCATGGCCACAGCCCATGCAGACGCTTTCCCAGAAAGTAAACTGCTAACAAACGCTATCTTAGACTTGTCAGTGGAGTACGTTAAAGGCTGCTGGTCAAACACTAGTGAACACTGGTGAAGGAACTGCCCGCATGACCCTAAATCTCCTGAATACCTGTCTGGAGTGGGGATAAAGGGCTCACGAGGGTGACTGGACAGAGTTGGAGAAGCAGCTGGAGAAGGAACAGGTGGATCCAGAGTAGGAGCAGGAGCTGACAGCGTGGAGAGCTGAGTGGAGACCTGGTTCAGACGGTCGTCAAGCTGGGCCATGCTGGAGGTCAGGTGGAGCAGTTTCTCCATAATTCCCTCTAGGGCATTTTCGTGTTGACCAACACGAACTCCCTGAACAGTGAGGGCTTGCCTTACCCTGTCGATCTCTGCGGGGTCCATACTTGGCCAGATTATTCTGTTAAATTAGGACCCCAAGGCAGAGACACACACACACACACACACACTGGTGAGTGAGAACTAAAGATTTCTTAACACAAACCAAAAAACTAAAACGAAGCAAGCTGAGGAGGCAGGGAGTTGGCTGGCTGGAGAATGTCTTCGGTAGAGAAGCGTGGGGGAATCCTGAAGCTGGTTAGGCTGGTGAACGGCATGCAGAGTGAGAGCATGGAATAATCTGGCAGCGAGTAAAAGTGAAGACCGGGTTTAAGAGCAGGAGAGAATGGACTGAGTGGAATCAGGTGTGCTACTGCTGCCAACGGGAGGAGCCAGCCACACTCCCTGCCACACACCAGCACTGCAAGAGAACAGAAATGGGAGGGGGAACAGAGAGAGCACAAAAAAGAAATACAACCAAACAACCAAGAACAAACAACCCTGACATAACAAAACTGAACCATAACACGATCTGAACATCTGAGGAAACTCTTTGAGTCCTGGTGATCCTCACTGTAAGATAATTACCATCAGCTCTGTAGACTCTCCAAGCCTTGCAATAATATACACATATATATAGTTGGCAAAAAAGTTCAATAGGCACAACAGAACTCTGCGAGGTCCCAGTGGGACGGCAAAAGACTCAACAAGGACAACATAAATGGAACATTCACTCACTAACAACTTTAACAAGGTTAAGCTCACTTACAAAGTTAAATAATATTTGTATTCTTCTTGCCCAAGACAGAACAGATTGAGACAGTGTGTGCTGTGTTTTTGCATGATGAGTAGTTAAAGATTCATTACTGTGCAAACATTCTCTGAAATACTTAAAAGGTAAGTCTGCACCAAGGGAGTCCCTTATTTTGGGGATGAAAATCATGTTAAATTCTAGAGTGAAAGACAGGATGGTAAACAAAGTGCTCTGGCCGACACTCGTGGTGAAATTCACATACAGTTCCCACCGACTCAAGATCAGAGCTGATCCTTCAGTTACACACAGTACTTGTGTAAAACCCGGGGAGGGATTACGGGCTTCTCATAGCCAACAACCACAGTATTGATTAGTTTGACAATAAATATGTGGCTGAATCTTTCAAACTGCTTTATATGCATCATACCAGCTTAGACGTGTAATAGGAAAAAGTCTTGACTTTTTGATGAAAGCATGTAAATACATGCTTATCCAGATTTATTTTCTGAAGGCAACGGGGAAATTAGTGTGAAGGAATTTTCCTTCTTGTATGTTAAACTTCCCTCTTGTAGGTCAAAGGTAACTTAAGACAGTGCTTCACAGGTCAGGTCAACTGCCTGTCTCCGTTCGCCTGTCTCACTCTGTGTGCCTGACAAGGCCGAGTTGGCTCTGGCCTCTGGTAGACCAAGGTCAGCAGATATCTTCTGTTTTCAGGGTTAGACACAACAGGCTGGCGCCTGGTTGTTGACGCTGGATAAGAGATACTGTAGAGAGGCTATGCTGTTGCTAGGACAGCAATGGTTGATGTCTTTCCTTGTTTGGATCTGATATCCAATAGAGTCCTCGCACACAACAGGCTGAGTTAGGAATAACCCTATTTAGATATAGCGGAACTTATCACTTCTGAGGAGGGTTAAATACTGAGTTTCAGGACTCCATCTTCAGATTTGGGTAGCAGTACGCTGTGATTCACACGTGGTGTTTTCCTTTTCTCCTCGATCGAGCTTCAATAAATATTCCTGCGTAAGACATCCCGGTCTCCTGAAACTTCTTGTTAGAGTAAACCAGCTCTTAGATTTCCATCACAATTAGAGTCGGACTTTCAGTTCAAATTGGTAGAACCAGGGCCTGTTAGAAAGCTGAAATATAATGCACAAAGGCATAGTCATATAAGAGCAGTTAGAAAATGGAGCCACCGTGGTTTCCTCAGTGAGGAGACGTGCTAAGTGGCTCTGTCTAAAGAAGAAAGGCGTGGTAGGTGCCATAACTAGAATCTCCTTTCCAGTTGCCAATGGAAACCTGTATGAAGTGTGTGCATGAGTGTGTTGAGCTCAGCGGAGCAGTGCAAGCACTGCTTTTACACATCACATGGTGGATTTCCCAAGCCTTGAAAATAAAGGGCTATACAGTATATTTGCAGCACATGGAGGGAGTTGATAACCACTGTACAGATGTGTCAGCAGGCCTCTCCTGACAACTCTGCAGGAATGCAGCCACACAGGCTTTTTTTCATAGGGACAAAGCAGCGATGGCCTGACTGCAGGGCTGGGTTGTCACTGCTGGCTAGAGCTCATTGTGTTCTCAGTAAGCTGCCATGACCAGAGGCCCACAATAGGACATGATAAACACTACTGTGGCTGCTTGTCTCCAAGATGTGCCCCATGCCCCTGTGTCTTCTGAGCTCAGAGTTGTGCTCCCAGCGCCTGGCCGATTTTATACCCAGTGCACTGAGGGATTAATCTTTCATTTACAGGTCCGTCCCCCCCCCCCCCCCCCCCCCCCCCGGATTTGTACCAATAACCTCCTAACCTTGCCGGGTCTGAATGTTTCCACCTGGCTTAACAGCCAGGCGCATAAAGTCCTGTCAGTGGACTGCCACCCAGCAGTGTGTGTGTGGTCACGATGGGTACTGAGCCCAGAGCTGAAACCCCCTGAGCTGCTACACACTCTGGAGTTGCCACAGTAATTTACTCAAACAACTGGTGAGGGGAGCAGATGAAGTAGAGGAGGAGAAGAGGACTAAACTTATATACAAAAATATAATGTTTTTTTGCAAATGTCTTTAAATTATTAAATTATTCAAATAATTGAATGTCAAGAAAATGTGTCGATTTGTGGGTATCCTCTAGAATTGTTCTGTTTTTTATTCCATGTGACACTGAAATTACTTGTTTTTGGGGCCAGGGCCAGACATCCTGTCAACACAAAATCAACTTCAAGTCAGTTTCAGAAGAAAATGTGAGAGCAGATAAACATGGAGCGTGTGTTGCATTTCTATTAACAGCAAAAAACAGGGGCAGCAAATTCAAACAGCAGTTGATAGGAAGACAAAGAGGTGTCTTGAGAGAATACGATAGAAAGTGCTTCCTTGTCTCTAATAGAAGCCTGGTTGTCTCTGCAGCTCAGGTAAATAATTGCCAGGATGTACATATACACAGATACATAATTGCAATATGTTTTTGATTCTCAATGGAAGACAATAAATGTGAAATGTTTCTACTAGCCCATAGTTGTTGTAGCATACTAACATGCTGAAGCATCTTAGTGCATCAGAGGTCGCAGGTAGATTCCTTTGTGTTAATCCTCTTTCTCTCTCCACAACCTCCTACCTTATAAAGTGAAAAGTCTTTAAAAAATGACTACTACTCAGTCTTCATTACATCTGTTCACGGTAACATGGCCAATGGCATTAGTGGCTGCAGATTAAATGACATGGTGTGCAACAGCGATCATAGATTAACCCTACATGAGCCGCTGGTGTATTGCCCTGACCGCTGGCTGTTAAAGCTTTCTGTGGGTTGTGTGAGGACAGGGATAAAGACTGTCTGTCCTAGGGGCTGAAGTTATAGTAGAACCACACTGAAATGAACCACTGTTCTCTGTTTTTTTAAAGCAACAGGTCAACAACGACAATCTGTGTGTGTGAGACAGCATTGATCTGTATGGGTGAGCGAGTGGCATGAGCGAGAGCCCATGAAGGCAATCAATCTTTTGTCTCGCTTGTAGTTCATAGTTCATCTATACACTTTAGCAGTGTAGTTACATTGATGATAGTAGGCAATAACAGCTAGCCAGTAGACAACTATTCTTCAGCTTTTGCGCTGCTCTCTTTCCCACACAGATAGTAAAATGGCTGTGCTGATCAGGGGTCAGATAAATAATACAGCAGCACGTTTCACCTGCTGTATGTCCATATGTGTTAAAATCCCCACAGCTGCTTTTTTCTTGTTGCATAATAAGACAGGGAGGAATACTAACTTAACTGTACAGGCTACTTCTACAGACTGCTTACTGGTGTATGCATCTTAGACAGTTGGCTGCATTTACACCTTTTCAACATCTGGCTAGAATGTGTCTCAAACCACTTCTGAGGTGGTCTGAAGCATTCACACTTGGCTATTGTGATGTTGGATGGTTATTTGACCCACCCTGCAGCAGCTTCTGAACCTTCTTGACCTTGGGTTCCGGATGAATGGTTTTCTGTTGCTGGCTAGGTTAGTGGCATTAAGGTGTTTGTTGCTTCCTGTTTCTCTGGTAGAGATGGAATACAACCTCTTTTGCAGGGCTTTGGATACAGGTGTTCTAATAGCAATGCATTATGCTACTATGCTGATAAACGACAAACACTTTTAAAAATCTGTGTTTGATGGGACAAAGTAAGTACAGAAACACCCAAAATAATTATAAAAAATGACAATACCACTGCCTTAATAACAGCCTACAAGTACACAATGTCCCATTTACAAAGATCCTCTGTCAAAAGGCATCAGTATGCACCTCTGTCAGCTGTCCCACATAAAGACTTCAAACAATATCAAACTGATCAGCAAAGCACTGATCATAAAACATGACAAACTATTCATTAAACCCCATAAACAAAATCCAGGGCACTGACCAGATCACAAGATGCTAATAGCTAATTATACAATAGAATAGAATAGAATATTCAAAACTTTCAGCAAATTACTTTAGCGATTCATGCAGTTTATGGCACAAAACCCCCCTGTGTATGATGTCAGCATAGTAAAGTGAAGAGGTGACTAAAAGCCATAACATATGCACTCAGAAGTTGCAAGGGGGAAGTCTGATGAGCCAAACACACACGACAGAAAGAATAAAGTGAAAAAAACTAAAATAGACTGCAACAGTAAACAGCTTTCCTGTATTCTGTATTTCAATTTTTAGATGTCTGTGGGCAGTAGAAGACATTGTACAAGGAAAAACGAAAATGTCAATAGCCACTTTGGGACAGGTCAAAAAGAGCTTTCCTCTCTTCTTTCTTTGAGTCAGCTTTTTCCAAAGCTGACACTAATCCCATTATACCAGGAGAGAGACTTTCTACAGCAATGAAAAACAGAGAAGAAGGAAGGACTACAGGTAGAACACATAAAACGATCATTCCACTGGGGTTGCATTCTTGCATTCTATTGATGTATTGTATCCACCTGCTCTCTCTGACATTTTTACACTCTTGATGTCTTTATCCATCCATCTGTCCATCTGGGTCTACCGCAGGGTCTCCTCTAGCAGTTGGACGCATATGGGAAACCTTCAAAGAAAGGCATCCGGGGGACATCCTGATCACATGCCACAACCACATCAACTGGCTCCTTTCTTATGCAAAAGCAAGCAGCAGCTCTACTTGAGCTCCTGAGTCTGAGGAGATCATTGAATTGGCTTTTACTATAAAAGAGAAAGTAATGTATGTTACCACTAGCTGTCGTGGAACAATAATCAACTGTACTTGCACAAAAGTGCACAAAAGTCCAGTCTGAGTAACAAATCTGTAAGTTTAAAGGCTCAACTTACTATAACTACCCTTTAGTGTGCAACCTGTATATTCATCCTGATGGGGATATGCTGGGATATATCCATTTGTGTTATCAACATTCTTCCAGCCTGGAGATCAGAGTTTGAACATACAAGTGTAAAGCAGGTAGTTTGGTTAAAAGGGGGACAGTACAGGTCGATTGATTAACTTGCAGGACCTGCACCTGCTCCTTGTGTCAGTGGATCAACTGGAGACCATGGGTCATCAGGTTCAAAGGGTCAGACCCTGTTAGAAAACAACAGGTTGAGTTCTTGGTGTGAAAGGGATGATACACAAACCTGTCAGTACTGATAGCAGCTGTTTTAAACTGCCTTCTCCTCAGCAAAAAAGTAATTGTACAAAGTATTATGATTTCCTCTCAACACTAGTATTTGAGCTGAAATTGATGTGCTTGATGCAAGAGAGAGAGAGCAGTTACACTTTAATGCAAAAAGCAGAGAGCTTGTGACTGGCAGCTGAAACGGTGATTCTGCCATAAACAGACACAATCTGGAAATTAGATGTTATGTGGATGTCAGGTATTAGCACAGCTGTAGACTTCCAGCTCTGCATGAAAATGATCGCTTTGAGTCTCTTCAGCGTCTCATCAGTGTGATGAGGTGGTGTTGCCATGACAAGGTGCTTTAACACCCATCACCAAGCAACAATGTTGGCCTGCTAGCAGCTGCTGTGCTCAACAGCCTATCATATCTGCACTGTGTGTGTACATGTGTTTGTCAGTCACATTTCCAGTAAAGCTTTCAAAACAGGAAATAGCAATTATTAATTCTTATAATTAAACAATTTAATTCATTCTTACTTGGTCTGATATGACCAGTAGCTTATGGTAGCCAATGTTGTGATAAAACTTATGATAAGCCCTTTGTAGACATGAAATTTGGTTTCATCTTTCTGCTCAAGTGATTGATTTATAGCATTCAAACATGGGTCTCCTCTTATGTAAAGGATCCGTCTTAAAGTATGACAGGATATTACCAAAGAGCTGCAATGCTCACGTAATATTTAACACCTGGGGCCTGCTTCACAAAATAGATTCTGACTATGGCTTAGATCCTACTTATAGCCAGATTTCTGACAATTGATTCGTTGCACAAAGCTGTCCAGTTCTTCACTACCTTCAATAGGACTACGTTGCAATGAATTCTGGGTAAATGAAGACCCTTTTTGAACTAAAAACCTGGCTGACCAAGTAACCACATCATACTGATCAGCTCCCAGCTCCAGCAGAAAATGTTTGCCCTCTGGAAGAATTCAGCATTTTACTGGTAAGAAATACAGTACAAACCTGTAGAAGAACTGACATGCTGAGAATTTTTAATGTGGCAGGGCTCAGTACGTGTTTACTACAGATGCACCAATTTGCCAACTCAGTTCTATGTTCATAAAACATTGATTGTTAAATACCTTTTCAATGTTTTATTTTGTCCTTAACGGTATTACATTCACATTCATAACATACAGCTAAGCATGAACAGTTCAGTTTTTCATAAAAGGAAATTCATATAACTTGTTATTATTTCAAGGGGAAATATGAAAGATTGATGGTCGTGGTTCACTGTTCATTGTTTATATGACAATGCTGTCAGTTGACTGTCGTTCACATTCTCTCTCCCTCATCTAACCTGTCGATCAGCTCCTCTTCTTTCCTTTCATGGGAAGTCCCTGGCATTTTATCCAGCTTTTTAATTGAACTACACTGTGACAATCAATTGTTTTCATGAATTTAGCCCCCGGGACCTCGTCTTGTGCTAACTGGATTTTTTCATAGATCACTCATCATGGTTTGGCATCCAATACTCGATTTCATATGTCTGAATTCCGCATTGCTAAGTAGAAGTGTGTTGTCACCAATAACGTCTTCACCGTGGTGCGCTATCGCAAGCTTACGATCTTTTTCAGTCGGCCAGTCATGGCCGATCAAGCTGAAAAATGGCCAATTCCTAGTGCGTCCCTAGTGCTAACTCTTGTGTCAGGCTCAGGATAGTTTCCCGGGGCAAACGGTGTATATTTCCAACAGGTTACTGCACTTTCTAAGAGCACAGTCCCTTTTCATTCCTCGCCCCACAACGTTGTTAACAAACCACTAAGTATGAGCCCTGGTTTCCTCTTGTCATTCAAGAGAGGAAGAGGTAGGGCTGTCAACAAGGGTCCCCAGGTATGTGAGCGAATGGGGAAAGAGTAGGGTCCCCATAGATGCGCTTCCAATTCTGCCACAAAGCTATAAAAGGGTAGAGAAGAGTGTCCTCAGGTCTTTCACAAGCCATGATGCTGATGGATTTGAAAATAAATAACTGTTTGTCTCTGTGGCTTAATTAATTAATGAACATGAATCCGTTCACTGACTTCCTGGGTGCTTTCATACCTGTAACTCGGCTATTTGGTCTGGGACAAAGGCTTTTCTTTCTGGTCCATTTTGTGTTGTGTTCACAATGGCTATTAACATGACATGTAAATAATTAATTGTCATTATCAGTGGTACGTGCAATTCCACTGGTAATGCTGCACTTTTTTTAACCTTATGTGTTTATTTATCCTCTCTAATACTGCAAAGAGCTTAGGAAGACATGACTGATTATAATCATTATCAACCAAGACTGCAATTGAACCTTGCATACGGTATCACATTCTGACAAACAAAAGGAAAATGGACAAAAGGTATCTTCTACTGTGTTGTTGCTATGTTTTCACTCACTTTTTTATTGAGGAACTGATAAAACAGATGGATTTAATAGTTTATCTTTTGAAATCATGCCAAAATGACATATCTATGAGCACACTGTTTTATGGTTGGTCCACTTTGTTTTCACACCACAAACAAACTGCACAGGAATCCGTTTCAAAGTTTCAGATGCACACAAACTCAACTGAACTGTATAAAGTGCTATTATTATTATTATTATTGGTCCTCCATAGTAGTGTTGGTCATGCACTTTAGAAGCCACAAGTTACTGCCTGTGATTTCACTGAGAATGGCCAGAAGTGGCTGAATCGCCGCCTGATTTCCAAAAAGCCTGAGCAGCACTGTGACAGCCACAGGCCGTTTGTCCCATTTTCTCATCAGCTATAACACAAGCTGACAGGGCCACAGTGACAATGTGCTGCTTTTTTAGTCCCCAAACTACCTCCCTGCCGTCTCTCTCTGTCTCTGTCTGCCTCACTGTAGAGCTATTCCCCCCTGGCTAAGTCATGATGACAGGGCCAGGGTGACCTGCGCTGCTTATTTACTCAACTGTCCCTCTGGTCAGGGCTGAACCGGTTCACTCCTCTCATTCTCTTCTTCCTCCCCTCTTCCTCAGACTCGCACTTCTTTAATTCCACACCAAACTATGTCAGGACACTGATCTATCTTCATCAGCATTGCGAGGCAGAGTGTAGCCAACAAGAAAAGACACTGACATTGAACCAATATTTGGGCAAGGCTTTGCTGGTCAGTGTGCCTGTATCGCTTTTCACAGTAAAGCTCAATGTCTCAATATGTCTCCATTTACAAGTTAATTGGGCTTGCAGTGGCAACAAGTTTGAACAGGAAAGTGAGACAGTGCCTGACATCTGAACAGCAGAAGAGGCCTTTGAAGGCACTGATACAAACACACTCCAGGGACAGAGGGGGAGCAGAGTATTTCATTTTCAGCCACTGAGGCATGAATGAAGCCTCCTGCCTCT
The DNA here is from genome assembly GCA_031216445.1 of Lateolabrax maculatus. NCBI lineage: Eukaryota > Metazoa > Chordata > Actinopteri > Acropomatiformes > Lateolabracidae > Lateolabrax > Lateolabrax maculatus. The sequence goes on from CM062210.1 coordinate 20,849,728, forward strand.
GCTGTCCACAGTGATGCATGGCAGTTATTTTGGAAAAAGCTATGAACAGCACCCCAAACTAAACAGCAACCACCACAGCGGAAGGATGGAGTTCCTCTAATGACCACTGGATGCAGCAACTTAGACCAAACTGAAGTCTAGGGGAAAACCTACAGTTCGGGTCTCAGTAGCAAACTCCTGGCAATGAGTCTTCTCAGAGTCATAACTCAGACCCAATCGTTTTTTTTTCTCTGACGTTGTTCATTAGAGAAAAATAGTCTATGGTATCAAACAAAATTATATATGAATGTGCATCTTAAATACACACACCCCATATGTCTATGAAAGAACACGTCACATTTGCACCCAAAAAACTCCCCACAGTGAACTGTTATGTGATTTCCTTGTAATATTGCAATAATTTAACCCAGTCTTTTATTTCTATAGGTGGAATAATCTTTTCAGTACACCAGGCCTGAGATGACAAATAATGTCTTGTGGTGTGAGCTGCACAGCGACGCAGATATTTTCAAAGTCTTGTAGTCTGCACGTGGCTTTACTCATTCCCTGACTGGTCTCTGATGTCCATCGAGGATACACATCCAAAAAATCATGTAAGAAAGAAATTTGAATAAATATGTACATTGCTTTCACAGATTTATGATAAGATCGACTCCTAAACATTTCACAGTCCGCAGATGGATTTAACTTTTGAAATCATGTTAAAATCACATATTTACCATCAAAAAAGCCTTTGTTTGGTCCATAGGTGTGCTATATATTTTTGGTGTAGAAATACAAACAGTGTAGAGCACCTTTTAAATGAGCTGAGTCATACTTCTGTAGTTCTCTTAGGTGGGACATATCATAGCCGATATCTCTGATTCAAAAATACTTCCCACTCAGCTGCTCGTAATTTGTAACACATGAAAGAAAGATATGACATGGTGGCAGCATACAGTATACCATGAGCTTTTAAATAAAGAGTGAAAACTGAGAACGAACAGCCTACAGTTCTAAGGGCCACTTCTTCTAATTTCCCATCATCTAATGTTTATCTTGAATAATTGAAATAACAGTTCCACTGAGGGGAACGGATGTCTGAAGAGATCAAGTTACACTGACAGATGGCCCAGCCTTTCACACTCAGCTGTGATGACTTCCACTTGCTTGTGCCACTTCAGCTCTACTCAGGCCGTACCTCAATTTGGATTTTCTGGCTCCTAACCAAGGGTGTTATTTCCACTGGGGTTCGGGGGGGCTTCAGTTGATTTACTCACTAAAATGACTCTACACAGTCTTCATACTGTCCAGCTGCCAAGAGGAGGTCCAGAGGAGAGAAGAGGAGTTGATGAAAATGTTGATACGTTCATATGGGTCACCTATTGCCATGCATTCAGTAATTCAACCTTACAAGGAACATCCAGTGATTTTCAGACTTCTTGCCCTGGGTTTTGCCCATCAGGCTACATACAGGCTGCTGCTCTACCCCCTGACTGGTGGAGGATATACCTGCAGCCTGAGAGGAAAGACACTACTCAGACATGTAACAACAACTCCAAACTCCTCTGCACATTTGTCCCGTAAAAAATAATTGAATGTCTGTTATCATTTATGGTCAATATTCTCCTAAAAGCACGCTATTGAACATCTGTCAAAGATAAGGCAGTAAAGGACAGAAGCAAATACTATATTTTAATCTAAAGATTCTGTACCAAAGTATCAGGTGAGAGAGACTTTTAAGACTCGGCGGTGGCTGGTTTTAGAGCAGCCAATCAGCTTGCGTAGCGAAGTCAGCTGGTCAAGTTAGCAAACTGTCAGCTGAATGACAAAGTTTTGGACAGAGCAGAGAGAGGATCACCTCATCAATTTGTTTGAGGAACAGCCATGTCTGTTTTTTCATGTATTGGCCTTTTCATCGATAACAAATGCAACTGTAGCAAGTAAATCACTATCAGCAGCTACAAGAAAAGCTTGAAAAGGAAGCCAGTTGTTGCTGAGACAATAAACGTTTCGTCACATTGGTGTAAACTGGCAGGTTTCAGAACGTTGCAGACTGGATTTAGCAACTCGTCTCATTGGGAATCTTTTGGTCTGAGCTGCCCCCCCCCCCCCCCCCCCCCCCCCCCCCACTTCTGAAACCAAACCAACACCCTCACACCACACTAAGTTGGTGGTGCATAGTCCCAGACATTATATCCATGCTTTTTTATTTCTATGGCTCAAGCCCACCATATTCAAATTGCAAGGGACCCTTCCAAAAATGTGTCCAATTAGGTCGTATGCCTTGTTGCTACATCTAAACATTAAAAAACTTAACCTGAACAAAAGCTACTTAATCTGTCATGTGAGGCAAAGTGAATTTGTATTTTCCACTATCTCCTCGGCCATATTTAGATCCACGGCTGGATTCCTCGGAGAAGTTCACTGGCCTATTACAAATGAGGATGATAATCCTTTACAGCGTGATTATAATGCAGAGGTTAGAGCGGCGTGTGTCTCTCCTGGCTCTAAGATAAGTCTCACCCCCCCCCCCCCCCCCCCCCCCCTTTTAAAGCACAGCACCATGCAGCAATATTTTAGAAATGCCTACAGCCAATGTGTGGACTGGAATGCTAATTACTGTGGTCAGAGATGGGGGCATATGCATATGTGAGGTCATACATTAATAAAGTTGGTTGAAATTGAAGGGTCAGGGGACTTGACCCCCTCTGGGCTTGTGGGAGATCACGTTGGGAATGCCTAATATAACTGGTGTTATCAGGATCCTTTTTCAAATGTGCCATGTCAGATCAGTCTGAGTTTAGGTTTCGTGGTCTGGCAGTCCAAGTCATAAAGTGGCCTGTGAATAAAATGTTACAATCAAAGGTAAGGCTTTGGCGGCCTTTTATTATTATTATTTATATCTGTATTCTGTATACTGTTTTGGTAACTAGTACTGAACACTCTACCACACAGTTCCATTAAGCTCCCCTAGGCTTAACTGTTTTTTTTAACCCTGGCCTATCCCAAACCTAACCTTGTTGCGCTTCTACCTAAACCTAACTAAACCTTTACCATATGTTTTCACATCATAAAATGGATGATTTGTCACAGTTTTGGAAGACACAGTCTAATTATGTCCTGTCGATAGGGGTGTCAGATCAGAACAGTTACAAATGAAACATTTTGTCATTTAATTTGGGGGATTTGTTGCATAATCCCAGGTTCAATATCTCCCACTTGTCAATATTAACAAATCTGAGTTACTACAGTACAGTAATCCATTGCACAAACATTCATGCAGCTAATGAGCATTGTTCTGAGGACATGATCACTTTTTTTTAATTTCTTTTTTATCCATCACAAAGCCAACTCTGTGTTCCTGAATCCACAGGCAGTAGATGAAACAACCAGATACTTCAGACCACCTTCCCAGTTATCAAGTGAGCGATATCATAATCAGGCCTCACAGTGTTTCTTCTGCTGTGAGAATTGCCTGTTTATTAAGGAAAATCAATTCAGCAAACCTATAATGCAGAGCACAGTAATGAATTGAACCCGTGTTCAATTAAGTCTGTTTCTTTAATAGCATGGTAGAGCATATCATCGATCTATTAGCTGACAGCTAGTGTATCTTTAATTTAGAACAAATGCACTCTGAGGTTTGTTCGATATCATTGGATGTTCAGTACAACAGTCACTCTTGTATTTACTTTATAGTTTCCCTCAGCCTGCCTGTCTATTTTTACTGCAGCTGGTGGTTTCCTTCATGTTCCTCAAATGACCTGAAAGACAACATAACCTGTCTCACAGCTGCGTTCAGTTCTGGTCTACCGCAGTATCTGTGGGTGGAGAGTATGTGAGTATCTCTGCCTCCTCGGCCAAACCGTTCTCCAGTCTGGTCTCTTTTATTCTGAAGGGCTGAGGACCAAAAGCTGAAGTGAATTGCTGATGGTTTAGAAGGCTGAAACACTTTCTGTACAAACATTGGACAAGACTGCTTGTCTTTTGTCATTGTGTCTCTTTGTGTGTCTCTTTTATTCCCAGATCTCAGCTAGTAACAATTAATTAAGAACCATAAATGCCTTATTACGAGGGAACACAGACTGTTTAAATAAGTGGATGTAGCCTCCATGAAGTCATTGGTTTGTGGACTGCCATTTTGAAGCCTTGACTTCTGCATTTTGCCGTCGCCATCTTGTTTTTTTGGAGCCAGGAGCAACCAGTTATTTGGATAGGAGGGTAGAGCTGCTTCTATCCTGATTTGCGGTCGCCGTGGTAGCAACTTGTCAATCACAAGGTAGCCCCGCCCTAAAGAATACGCTTCTTTATCGTCTGTTTTACGTCATAATTTACAAAATGAACATCCAGCTGTACTGAAGAAGACTTGAAACTAGCGACATTAGCGTCATTATAAAATTCAGGTACATTCACTCAGTCACAGTGAGCTACTGACTCTGCTGACTCATCACTTCCTGCATGCCTTTCACAATAAATGCCTTTAGGTGCAAAGTAGCAGGTCTTTACTGTGCTTAATAGCGGTGATGTTTATTAGCTGGTTAAATTTGTTTTATGAGGAAAAAAAGAAAGAAAGAATCTGATAGTTAAGAAGTGATGGACTGTTGCAGCCCCATGTTACCTTTTGATAATAACCCTGATGAATTCAGTGCAGTGAGGAAGCTTATACAGCTACTTAATTAAAAGGGAAAAATGCATATTCTCTTCTTCTTCGAGTTCTCCAAGTCCGATTCACAAAACTCTCTTAAATGCGCAAACTTGCCTTAACCAGCTTAACGAATGTCCGTGGTTCACGAGAAGGAGCGCGTTCATGAGATTTGATCATTAGGATCAAGATACCAAGTTTGGAGGAGTCAGTAACTGTATTGGAGGAGTGGAGACAATTAGAAAATATTCACAAGAATACAGCAGAGCAGAGGTGTACTGTGACAAAAATAAAGAAGAAATGGTTTGACATGAAGTTAAAATTATGCTATTAAACGTATTTCTAACATAAAGCAGTCCATGACTAATATGAGAGGCAATCATGGACACGAGACAGTCTCAGGGACTTTAGATGAGAGAATATTATAGCCCACAGTAGGTGATGTAACACTGTATCTGATCCTGGACAAAGACCTGCATAAAGACTTAGAGGCAGCTGAGTGAGAGAATGTTCTTAACAATATTGAACTGTGAAATATGCTGATAATTAAAATCTAAAGAACTCTCAGTAAATTAGCAGCCATGGTGATGAGATAATTTTGTCTTAATTGTACATTTTATTTTAAAGAATTCTGGTGTCATATATCAACTCCAAAATCATTCAGATTTTTCCTGCCATGGAGAAAGTCCAGCTATCTGTACATGACTCATACGGCAGGTCTTGACCATTCATGAATTGCATTTGAACCTAAGAGGAAAAAAAGAAAACTATAAATACTTGAGTTGTACATGCAACTTAAGAGCTCTTGTATGAGGCTCATTGTTTTTGTCTACTATTTTTAGTAAAACAAACATCCCACAAAAAACTAAAAAAGATAACAAATAGGGCCAGGAATGCAGTGTACACAGTGATTAGTTGTGTTATCAAACCATGTCACAGAGTTTTCAGATGGATTTTCCTCTTAGTGGCTTTGTGCTGCAGGCCGAGGCTTTCTGCCAAACTCTCTGCTGTGCAGATGCACATCCATCTTTATGGCACTTTTATTCTTGGAAAGAAATAGTTTGCTGAGAACAGCAGGAGCCAACGTGCTCTAACACACTTTGCTTTTTTGTCTTTACAGAGTAGAGCTGAAGAACTATGTGGACACCCTGTTGTCTTGTACACCGCTCACATTCTGCATGATGGAAATTGGGGATTTGTGGGTCTGTTTGTTTGTGTTTACATTGTTTAGTTACTCGGTTTGTCCTGGAAGTTGCTTAAGCAAATATCATGAACCCCAGGGGAATAATGCATCTTGCAATTCGCAAGAATGAAGTACACTGGAGGTGAGCAGTATAAGTTTGCTTATTCACCCGCCAGGCCAGCAGTTTGTATCTGAGCAGGGATATCAATAAGCAGCACTTGCTCCTTTCTCATTATTATATCATGTAGGGAAAGCCTGCCTCCTATTATTATGTTCACATACAACTTATTTGCATTATCCTCTGAGATAACATATCTTACCAAAATAGCGAGTAAACTTTTATACATATGAATGTATCTGCAAAATATCAATATGATGTTACAGTTGTTGTATTCAAGTATTGGCCCCTGCATTGGACATGTATTTCTCACTACATATCTAATTAAACTAACTGCCAGGAGGAACTGTTGATGACTGACCAAACCAACCAAACCTGATCCGTCAAATCTGTCCGGACATTTTTATTAAAAGCAAAAATTCCAAAAATATTTTTTCTGTCAAGTGAAGAGAATTATGTCTGGCAATTTTCTGTTTTGCCACTTCCAATCATGTTTAATTTAATATTTGCAGTTGTGGTATGGAGGTTTTTCCATATAATCAGTAATACCACAAAATGACCAATCCTAGATGCCGCGAATAAATAAAACATGCAGTAATATTGTCAAACAAATTCGCACACAGGCTTGCAACACGAACCGATTTGTTACCTGCTGTTATCTCAAAATCAAATCACCGCGATCCAATCTGTTACTGACCTGACCATGATTAAATATCAGTGCTGCTGCTGGGGAGCAAAGCCAAATCTTGAGCAAATGATGGAAATAAATAAAGACGCAATGATGGGGCAGATTGTGCGGCGACACAACTACCCTCCATGTGCTCAATAGATCAGGTTCACTTGCGTTTCCTTCTGCTCAGAACAGACTCCATGACACAGGCGCACACACCGCCATTTGGCGGAAACCCAGTTGTTTTCGCCAAAATGTCCAAATGTGAAGACAACTAATGTATTTTGTAGGTGATGTCCTACAGCAGAGGGGTTCACACCGTGAGGCGCCTGCACAGGGGATGCAGGAGAATTACAGACAAAGATACAGCATGCATGATGGTGTTCTAAAAACAAATGGAAGTTAGTTATTGTAGTTTGGCGGTCAGCGGTTGCTGCAGTGGATGTGACACACAGCTCATGGAGGCAGTTAAGGTCCTTTAAAACCCCTTGCGACTGATAACTGCAATGGGCATCAACATTTGTACCACTGAGTTATAGCTCTCTCTCTGGGTACAGCATTATTTCCAATTACCATCTATAAATATGATTAGAATTATGGACGTAGAAATTATAGCATTCTGGAAATTAAAGAAAAAAGACTCCTTCTAACTCCAGAGCCTGTCTGAGAATCATCTTGTTTTTCTTCAGTATCAAAGTTAGAGTCATGGTTGTGCTAACATCCATGGATACACTGCAGACAGGAACTGCTAATTCAGCATACTTTTAATGCTGCCAGTGTGCCAAAATGTAAACAGATATAGGCTCAATACAGTTTGAATGAACACATTCCAAAATGTGCAAATTCAAAGGGCACAAAAACGGACCAGGAGTGTATCTAGAACCCATGTGTGAAACATTCTGCATGTTTCTTAAAGTGCCTGTCCACAGCTGCTTTGCACTGTATGAAACATTTCTCCTTCAGGTCATTAAAACACCTGCAGCCATCTGAAGGCAGCAGGACACATATGATGATAAATACGTGATCAGAGCGTTACACACGGCCTTCCTTTGTGTTTTTCCCTTCATTAAATCACATGCTGCGACACCGAACTGCAACGAAGCAACCACACTCACTTCTACACACACCGGACAGGTCGGTCACACCTCTGTATGCTGTTGTGTATGCGGGGGCGTCGGATTACAGCAGCTCATTAATCCTGCACGTCCAACTTTATTTTTAGAAAATGGAATTAAATTCAGAACTGCACAAACTCTGCTTTTTTACCATTTGACATGAACATTTATGACATGAGATACATTAGAATCAAACTGACACCTCCCAACCCCCACCCCTCCAGCTTGTAATGCAGGCTTTTCTGTTACTGAGAGCTGAGAGAACCCTGACCTGACAAAGCTCCTCCACGTTATACAGCTGTTAAATAAACCAGTCTTGATGTGTATAATTGGTGGAGGGCACCTTTAACTACTTCTGACTCAGTAGTAGCTTGGCTGGACCCTTCCACTGTAGCAAAACTTGTAACTACATAATCAGAGTAACATTTATTGCCAGAAATTTGACACAAAAAATTCAACAATGTTTGTCTGAGAAGAACACTTCCTGTTGTTTTCTCCTGATCGACTCCAGTATCCAGAAGGAAAAACCAAAGTCCACATGCTGCAGTTCTGTACCACTGCAAACCTTAATGCTCGGTCCACATTCATGCCAGTGTTGCACTGAAGCGGCACGCCTCTACACTACTGTCAGTCTGAAGGAGAACATTCTTGCTTGATTATATTCAGTGTAATGAAGACTGCCGTCAGAGAGAAACTCCTGTGGCAGCAGAGGCAATGGAAGCAAACTTATGCTGCTATATCTGGCTAAATGTAATATTGCTGCTTTGAGACTGTGCGCTGCGTGATGTGCCAGGATGCCTGGGCTGCGTTCAGTTATTCACAATGATTTCAGCTGTGTGTGTGTGTGTGTGTGTGTGTGTGTGTGTGTGTGTGTGTTTGTGTGTGTTGTTGGAGACAGGAAGGCAGGCCAGCAGCTGAAATAGACACAGAGGCACACAGACAGTCCTACATGTAGCCTGAGCGGGGTCACTGTGTGTAAACTCCACACCAGCTACTGCAGCAGTAATCACTGCACTTAACATTCAAGGTGCACTGAACCCACTGCTGGCTGCATTTTAAGTTCATTCCACAACCAGCTCGTAATTGGCAGAGCTAATGACAGAGCAGTGGAACATAACACAAGCATCGCTCAGTCAGGGGCAAGGGGCTTATTAGGTTAAGGTAAGGAAGTCTCTGCAGTTAAATCAGATTATATTTATTCTGCAATTATAGTGAAAAAACAAAGATCAGGAATATAGGCAGATGCTGCATTTGAAATAACTGCTCCACTTTGAAGAGATCAAACCAATACGCACACATGGGTCAGTTTCACATCAGATCTTTCTGGCTGAACTATGACACAACATGTCGGTCTCTATGCCATTTCAAATGTGATCTTGTCATTTCAAGCATCTTAGCATGGAACCAAGTTCAGGCAAAAGTCAGCGGTAATCTACAAGGAAGCTGTGTCCCAAAGCTGCACTAATATATAGTTTTATAAAAACTGTAAAAACTGTGAAAGGCATCACTCATACCGATGAGCCTCTCTGAGCTCACTGCTTTGGCTGTCTGGCCCGCATGCTCCGCTTTCATCAACCTGGTTTCCAGCAGCATCAGGCATCCATTTCCAGTGGTGGAGACCAAAGCAGAGTTAAAAGGAGTGAATGTTGGACTCAAAGTGGACACAAACACTCAAAGTGAAGGATCATGTAAGCAGCAGTTTGTTAACACAGTCACCATATCAACTTAACCCATGAAGTGATGACATGTTAATGTGTTTACAGTTTGTTGTGCTGCCCCCAAGTGGCCAAAAGTGAGCAGTCACTCAGGATCAATCAAGCAAAGCTTAGACCAAAGTTGGTGTGAATTATGACAGAATGACTCGGGACAATATTCCCCCTCAGATGACAGGCTGACCATCCATCCTCTCGCCCTGATCAAATCAATACAGATGAACAGGTAGGCTTCACATGTGATCTAGTGCTTCGAGGTATGTAAGGCAGCCTATACATGCCAACTGAAGTCTGAGCTTGTCATTTCTGACATTATATCATGGAGCATAGAGTCGGCAGTAATCTACAGGAGGATGCTTAATGAAAATAACAATGATATCAGAATTACTATAACATTTAGTCTGAAATTACAGCTAATAATTCTTCAGATGACACAGACACGTTTCCCATGTGACACACTGAATGATGTGTATGATCATTTGGCCTAGTCAGTTTTTACATTACTGTATGTCGGAGAGTAAAGATCAAGCAAAAGTGCCCTGATGATATCAGTCCTAATTTGATTTTGTGTGTGTGTGTGTGTGTGTGTGTGTGCAGGGCAGTGATTACCAAATATTCTCATTATCAGTTATTTTGTCTTTTTTTTTTTTTGATTGATTGATTTTGATTGTTCTATAGTGTCACAGTAGCCTAGCATCGGCAGACTAATTTGCAAATGCATATTAGTCTGGAACCTCTCAGTTCATTTTTGATTTCCAAAGGGCGTTATTGGCGGATGGAGACAACCAATCAGAGCAACAAAATGCCGTCCCGTTGTACGGTACTTCCTGTCAGAAGTTCGGCAAACACATATTTCTTATCAACATAAAGTTTAAGTGCAGTTGTTTGTTCCTCTTTTAGAGAAAAGTTACCATCCAGTCTGTTTAATACTGCCGCTGAACAAAGATACCTGAACAGTGCTCGTCTCTGTCAGTCATCGTATTAAACCCGCCTCCTACTAGATAAACGCTTGTGATTGGTTAGCCCGATAAATCGGCAGAGAACTCAGTTTGAAAGGGAGAGGGGCCAGACGTATCTGCCAGAGCAAATGAACATGAGTTTGCAGCATGGTTCCCAGGCTAGTGTCACAGGAAATTGTGAAAGTTTTTGGAGCCGACCTTGTCCGACCAACGAAAGATTTTTAGTTTACAATCATATAAAATAGACAATTACTCAAATTGTTGGCAATTTGTTGGTTGTTAATCAGCTAATGTTTCCGTGCTGCTCTTATCAGTATATAGGCTGTATAACATATATAATATTGCATATACATATATACAGTGTATAAGAGTCCAAAGATGAAGCCAAAGCAGAAAGAGTTTGAAAGCACTATGCAGAGATAAAGGGTGGTTCTTCTCTGTTCAGTGGTGTAAAACAGTGTGTATAGGAATGGAGCATCATTGACCTGCAGGTCTGATGGTGAAGTTTGCAGACAGAGTGTGGACTCACCAGTAGCGTGGGCAGCCCAGCCACCACGGCGTACAGGAGGACGGGCGGGACGGCGCTGCTGTCCTCAGGTCCCAAGTAGGGCTTGGTGTAGGCGGTGTCGTAGCAGAAGAAGCCCTGCACGTGCACGCTGAAGGTGTCGGTGTACTCGAAGTAGTAGGCCAGCATGACGGTCCCGGCCATGATCACCAGCTGGAAGTACAGCATGATGCAGACGGAGAGCGACAGACATTTAATTAGAACAAAGCCTTTTCTCCCTCTCTCTCTCTCCTACCCAGCCTCCTCCTCCTCCCCGGTGGTAGCGACTCCCGCTGCCCAGCTCATGACAGCTCGGCTGCACGCAATGAGCCGCTGTCTGATCGTGGTGGAGGCTCGCTCGCCCTGGCTTCCTCTGCTCACTGCCGCTGCGACTACTGACTCTGTGAATGTGTGTGTGTGTGTGTGTGAGAGGGAGAGAGAGAGCAAGATGTGTGTGTGTCTGTGTATGTGCAGCAGAGGGTGTGTAAGCCTGTAAGAGTTGAGGAGGCTTGGCCAAGCCCCCTTTCCACGTCTGTGTGTGTGTGTGTGTGTGTGTGTTTGTGTGTGTGTGTATTAATGAGAGAGACGGATTTGAATGAGGTGTAAGCAAATAAGAAAACTGACAGCTCCCTCCATCTCTGTGTGTGTGTGTGTGCAAACAGAAAACCATGACATGCATTGCCTTGTTTAATCAGTTGAGGAGCAGACCTGAGAGGACCGGAAGGGGAGAATGAACGGAGAAAAGACACAGACTAACTGGAGAGATAGAGAAGGATCGAGGGAGGGAGCTGTAGACGTCATAAAGAACAGGACCACTTGCAGAGGCTGAAGCTCTCACTCACATTCAGCCCATATTTCATCAGAGATACGTGAGAAAGGGCTGCATGTGACACTGTTTGTAAAGTAAACCCCAGTGTACTGATGAAGGATAGCTGTCTGGAAACACATCCACTGCTGCTCTTCCCTTCCCTTGCCCTCCTTCATAACTCTTACAGCTAACTTTAACTCGTACAGTTCCACTTCCCAACAAGCCAGAATGGTTGAGTTCCATTAAATACCCACCGCTGTCTCTGTAGCTATTTATTTTTTCTTTTTCTTTATTTATTTATTTCCCTTCAGCGACCCCATTTCCCCACATGGATCACCGAGGCACTGTCTTATTTCATACTCCACACTCTCCCATTCTCTTTCTCCAATGGCGGAAATGCATTCATCTGCTTCACCGGAACGCCGAAATCCACAAGTGAAGGCTGTCAGAGGAGACAGAGGGAAGGATGGAGACAGCCAGGCAGACAGAGATGGAGATGGAGATGTAGACGGCGTGTGGAGTCAGGTGGGTACACGCTGACAGCTCTGAGTAATGGCTGCCATTACTGTGTCACTCTGTCATCGCTCCCCATTTTGATACTAACTAGGGCAAATCTATATGCTGCCAGCTTCACGCTCAAACACACCAGAGAGATGTCTAGTGATGCATTTTTCGTACTGTACATAATGATATAATCAGAAAGTGGTTAATTACAGTATGCACACATTATGAATCCAGTGTTATTAGACTGACAGCTGTATAATTAACTACAAACCCTGGTGAACACTTAGATGATACTTTTAATGATTTAGGGGATGATCTGTACCTTTATGTGGTTTTGGGGGACATTCAAGAGAACTATGGATTGGGTGAAAAACATATCCATCTCTAAATAAAAATCAGCAGCAGATTTTACTGGATCATTATTGTAATAACTGAAAATATTCAGAAGTCCAAACACAAGGCTGACAGTCTACAGCCAAGCTGGCAGCATGCTGACACTTGCTAATGAGCACTGAGGCTGATGGGAATGTCTTTCGTTCTGTAGGTATTTAGTTACTGACCAGAGTATGCTACTGGACAAATTCACATTTGTTTTAAAAACCTCACAAAAATAAAAATAGCCTGGAAATAGGTTTTTCCAAGGATCCTTTTTATTGTTGTTGTTCCACCATTAGTGAATAAAGCACCACACCTCGGAACACACAGGAAGCCAGGGAAAATAAGTTTTTTGTAATTAAATAAATTTCAAGGTTACACATAACCTATGCCTTTTTGGTAAGAGTGTAACTAAATAAGGTAATATGATGGTAATCATTTGTATATATGACTCTGTCCTGATTTTAATTTTGACATTAATACACACAAATTGTCACAGAAGGTTAATAGCAGCAATCTCACACATACTGTTTGAACACACACACGCACTGTTTTTTACACATACGCAGTGTGTCCTATTTGTTACGCGCACACACACACACACACACACACACACACACACGCACAAAGGGGATCAATCATGCAGAAAGGAGGCTCCAAATCCAACCAATCAGAGCAGTCCTCTGTAGACCTACAGGTCCATCTGTCACTGTCCCACTCAGCCTGTGAGGAGTCCTACAGTCACTGCTCTACACACACACACACACACACACACACAGATACACAATGATGTTGCAGTTAACTTTCAGCATACAATGTACAGTGTGAGAATGGTTTTAATATTTTTTCACTGAACAAATGCAAACAAGAAAAAGGTCATATGTCAGGACCCCCCAGTTAAACTTATTTAATTCATAACAGATATGAATTAGAATCATTTCAACTGATCAGTTAATAGTTTTGAACCCAGACCTTCAGCTCGTGAAAAAATAAGGTGTACCAAAGTCAGTAGGCTACACCTGTTATTTCAATGTGCCTGATACAAAATTGTATATCAGACTTGGTTATAAAACATGTTTATAGGTACTTATGCCCACTAGGAATATAAATGATTGTATGTATGAGCCACTATTTAAGCAAGGCAAGCCTGATATATTAGACCTCCCTAGTTTAGTCAAAGTGTAAAATCCAAAATAAATCACTGTCTAAGCCAAGCAGGTAGCACATGCAGGTGCTAAATAAATAAATTCTATATGAGGTAATAGAACAAAAAAAAGGATAAAGTGTGAAAAATGAAACAAAGGCTCTGACATACTGCTGGCATTTCATGAATCCTGCAGGAAAGCATCAGAGGACACTTAACTCTCGGTTTTAGGGTCCCAGAACCTCCCTTTATTCACTGCTTAAAGATAAAGTTCCATGAGCCTCAACTGTATTGGATTGGAGACCCAAGTCTCAGAGACAAATATCTCAGAACATGGACAGATAAAACCAAAATGATCTGCATGGAAAGATACAAGAAGTAAGTCAGAAACAATTTGTGTCATTTTCTGCATGATGAGCTTATACTAGGTGGATAGTGACTGGATAGTGGTACAAACGAGTTGCGGTGGAGTAGTCGCGCTGTGATTCGAATACAGAGCATTGACCTTCTTAAAACATTATTAGAATATTATGCTATAGTTATATCTGCTATAGATATAGTCCTCACACAGGGTAAAACTATCCAGGATGATACAAGAAGCTGCCACAGCAAATATGACATCAGAGAAGAGCATGACAGGCTTCTTTTCTTGTCTTCTTTAGTCTCCATGCGGAGCAGCAGAGAGTTCGCTCTCCTCCCTGAGGAGTGACTAATGAGCTCTGTTGTCTGGTGAATACAGGTGTCCCACTGCACAGCAGCAGCATTAAAGCATGAAAAGACTCTGAGCCTGACACACACACACACACAAAGAGAACATAAAAGCACAATCAAACACCTTTTAGACTTAAGCAATAACTAGTCAAAGTGAGACCAAAGCTCAATTTTGATCACTAATACAACAAAATGAAACCTGAGGATTTGCTTTATACTCTGTCTACCCTGTAAACAACAAAGGGCCGCTCATTTTTCCGCGGAATAAAGGCTTCGAAAGCTTTTTCCTTTTCAGATAAATAAGACTTCATTATTACTGCACCATGTGGGTGTGAAATGTTACCATGTCACCCAGGTGAAGTGTGACGACGGTGTCGCCTCACAGTAACACCAGGCCAAGTGATGATATCAGCCTATCAAGGTGTTAACATCTTGCCACTTGTGCCTGATAACAACATACTGTGTTGTTTGATTTGGAAGATTTGTTGGAAACCAACTTGTTTTAATCCATCCACCATGTTGTTTTTAATGCTCCAGTGTCGGCTATGGCTGAACGTTTGGTCAAATTCAAACATTAGAACGTCGGTTGCCTGGACCTGTTTTTGGTTTAGACAAGAAGATGCTGGACAGAGTCAGGTACCGTGCAGAATGCGCTTTGCTGCCCTAGCTATACACGAGGCAACTCTACAAATCTGTTCAGCATTTAAAAAAAGCATCACAAGGCCGTGTGTAATGATTGCATGGCTAACAACCAAGTAGGCTGACTACCACCCAACATGGATCACTGACCAAAATGTTTGAGAGCAGAACTCAGCATGAACCAGATTCAGAGCAGCACAGCGAAATTATCATAGCAGACTATTACTACTACTTCAGAGCAAAAGATACAATGTTTACATATTACATGTCTGCAACGAGACATGAGCTGTAGAGATGAGTTCTCTAAATGTTTTTGGAGTGATAAGTTAGAGCCGTAGTCAGTGTGCACTTTAGTTTGTGGGATTTGATTCATGATTCATGTTTAATTTTTAATATCTAAATTAATGTTCACACTGGGACTCTGGCATGTAAGGGGAGGGGGGATTGTTGACATTTTATTTATAAGTTAAATCAACATGTTTCCATATGATCCAGACTATAGAATGATTTATTGCTTGTGTATAGTGAATAATACAGAAGATAAGGAACTTCAAACTTACAAAAATATCGCATACTTAATCGCAATGTTGGTCTAAATAATCTCAATTAGATTATTGTCCCATATCCTTCAGCTCTGGTGTCAGCTGGTGATCATTTACCTGGGTGAGGCTGTTACATTTACTCCACGGTTGAATGTCTCTGCTACAGAGAAATACAAACAGGGATGAATCCTATTGTTTTATTGGTTCGTTTATTATTTTCTTTGACTTGAATTAGATTGAGGCGAGCAGGAAGGAAGCTAGTGTTGAATACGTGTGTATTGCATAGCTGGGAAGGTGGCCATTAGAGAAGAGAATACAAAGTTAATTTCATACTGTGTATCTATTATCTTTGAAGTTATATTAAGATGATTACAAAATTGATTAAAAAATGTATTTGCTCATTTCAAATATTTAAAAATGTATTTATAAAGCTTGCTGATACTGAATTAAACTTTGTGGGTGGTGGGGCACCAGCCACACAGTGCACTGGCCAGCTGCCACTGTTTTGAAATTGTTTGGAAAATTACAGGTCAAATATTTAATTTGAATAGTTTGAATGTTGAATAAAATGCGACAGCACTGTTGAATTCTCTGAGGTATAAGTGACATGTTATTACAGCCTCAAACTGTGAGATACTGCATGAGGTGAAAGGGACAGGTGTCCCAAAAACAACAGGAAGGTAGTTATTGTAGTTCGGCTGCTGCTTTGGCCACTTATCACCACTGTAATGCACAGCAATTTGCATCATTTTTGATATTTCTCAGAGTTATAACACAGTCGCATCTGAACATGCAGGACATGAGACACACAAACAAAGAAAAACTTTTAGTGTGTGTTTCATGATCAATATTTTTGAACATTACTAAAGCGCAGGCTTCTACCTACAGGGTTCTTATATTCCTGGAACAATGACTAAGTTTACATGCACTTAATATTCCACTATTATTCGGAATACTACAGCAATCTGAATTAGATACGGGTCATGTACACAGCATATTCTGTTTGGATAGTCTGAATTAGGCCTTATTCTGAATGTAGCATTTTCCAATTAAGACATTCAAATTAAGACATGTGGAATATGCCGATATTATTCAGGTTTTAGGAGCGTTCTTTGGACATGTATACAGCACATTCAGAATATGCATCTTAATTGGGTTTTTTTGCAGCAGTTTGCAACACACGGCCTCTCGCCTGTTTACGGTCAGCTCTGTGGGTTGGAAACAAACCAATACTTTCTAAGGCTGGAGTAGAGATGCTGCCCAAAAGAAAAGCCCACATTCCTGGTCAGAAGGAGAAACACTTCCTACCTATTTTAAAACATTTCAAAACACTTTGATATCAGCAGGTTTTGACCGCGTGGAACATTCATTTTCATTAGCCATGTAAATGGGTTAGTAGGAATATTGTCTTTTAACATGTCAACTGGCCCTTTCACAGGGTCACAAGACTATAATGTACAGAAGAGACAATTCTCTGTTTACTACTGAGTGAAATCTGCCTTCAATCATTCAATTTCCCTGTGAAACATATTCAAAAGACATGAAACCATTCAAAATGAACTAAAATGCTGCCAAGACAACATCACTCTGACTGACTGAGAATCTATAAATAGGCGTGTTGTGGTTGAGATATGAGGAATGCTTACATTGTGTTTTATTACACCATTATGCCAAAGGCAGCAGTGCGACCCAGTTATAGTCAATACATCACAGAACTAGGCATGCAAAAATACCTTAGCTAACAGGCACACACATCACTTTGAAATGCATTTCAAACAGTCCACACATTTTCTACACAGAATGAAGCAACAGCTATGACAGAACAAGGACCAGGATTTGAGTGTTAATTATCACAAATATGGGTCAAAATATATGTTTGATTCTGATTTCTGCAGGCAAGTCATGTGTAGCACACAAGACTTGATTTCATCATGCATGTGAATAAACAGTTCTTATTAAAAGGCAAAGCAGCAGAGGAGAAAACTTCAAAGTAGCATGCTTCAAGCAGCCCAGGCTTATCTGGCATGTCACACTTCATAAGAAATTCATGCAGTGTCTTTCTCACGACCCACTGACTTGAAGGCAGTTCCTGCAGGCCTATGTTCTTGAATGAAAATAATTGTGGCAGGCATGGGAGGAAGTGAAGATTGAATGCTGCGGCAGCCCCGCAGAGAGGCAGCCAGTGCAGTTTTGTGTTCTCTACATCCATGGGAGGCCCCAGGTCACATCAGGGAGCACATACAGTAGAATATACTGTATTTAGGTTGATTTTGTAATAGTCTGGGTTTTAAATGGAAGTTTATCTCTCACTCACAAACTTCATTTGAATTCCTACTTCACAATGGAAACTTTGAAAGCTACATCAAGGCATAATTCTAATTGAATGACCTCAATGATGTGTGCATACTGTAATTAACCCCTAAAACACCCACTAACATCTGGCTTTTGTCTCCAGCAGTAAAGGATACAATCGCCATTCATTCCCGGGTCAAATGACTCTGCTGTAGTCACGGATATTTATCGGTTGCAGCTCCAATGGGCAGTGATGGAAACATGACACCCGGGTGGACACCGTCTCCTAAAAGCAGCACTCAAACATCGTTCCAAATTAGTCGTGTTGAGTTTGAAAGAGAGACCGTACAAGATATAAAAAAGAAACCATTAGCATTGTCACTGGCCTCCATGCTGCTTTCTACTGTAACCCTGTTTTCTGGCATTGTATGTGACACACCAGAAAAAAGAAAAAGAAAAAGGAAGGCAAACTCATTTTCTGGTATTGGGAAAAGAGTCAATTGCATATTTCTGGTGGGTTCACCCAGGTTTAAAAAACTTGCAAACTTTTAGTGTAAAATTGGTTGAGGAGTCTAAAGCCAGGCTAGCAGTTCTGTGAGCAGTGCAGTGCTTAAAGCTAAATGCTAACATCAGCATGCTAACAAGCTCACAATGATGTTGAACGATTGCCACAATGTCGGACACTGAAATTTAGCAGGTATAATGTTAACATGCTAACATTTAATAGTAAGCACTAAAAAAATTACTGATGGGAATGTCTTTAGTTTTGCAGGTATTTGGCCATAAACCAAAGTATTGGACAAATAAACATTTTGACTATGTGATGGCCCTAGATACAAATTTGGGGGATCACCAAGGAGATTACGATTCATCCGTAGAAGAACATGAAAGTCTGAAACAAATTCCATGCCAATCCATGGAGGTTGACAAATGTCAACCTTGTGGTAGTACAAAATGAAAAGTCAGGGGGATCGCCAAAGTCATCAGGATTCATCAGTTGGGAACCACAAAAGTCTGTACCAAATTGTGTGCCAATCCATCAAGTAGATGTTGAGATATTTCACAGGATAAGTGAAATATGTAACCTGCAGGTGGCACTAGATTAAGTCAAGTCAAGTCAATTTTATTTGTACAGCGCCAAATCATAACAAAAGTTATCTCAAGACGCTTTCACATAGAGTAGGTCTAGACCATACTCTTTAAAATATTATTTACAGAGACCCAACAGTTCCCACCATGAGCAGCGCTCGGCGAATGTGGCGAGGAAAAACTCCCTTTTAACAGGTAGAAACCTCGAGCAGAACCGGGCTCACCAAAGTCGTGAATGTCCATTTGCCAATGTTCCCTGACAATCCATTCCCTGGTTGTAAAAACAACCAAGCCAATCAGAGCAGAAATCATAAATGGCGACATCATCCTCCTGTGCCACAGCCAGAAAAATAGTGACATTGCCACAATAAATGAAATAAAATGAATGCAACTGTTAAAGATGTTGAAAGTCAACCTATGGAAATGACAACTCTTCAGTGTGAAACACATAAAGTGAACAGACCCTCACAACCACTACTGCAGCTTCCATGTATACTGAAAATGATATTATATACAGACATGTCACTTGCTACTGACCAATTACAGCTGTACCTGTACAGTTACAAGCCATCATGTGTTCATCCCTGGTTGTCACCAGAGAGTCAAAAGTACAACTTACTCTGGGTTACCAATTATACCAGTACAATTTCATGCAAACCAAAAAATTAGCTCTGCAATTTGTACCCTTTTCAAACTGGGGACATGAATGAACAGCTAAGGTGACTCAGAGGTCTCTGTACATTTTCTACAGCATTCTTTCCATTGGTACAACTGAGTCATGTCACCACCCTGCTGCCTTCACAAATACTTTTCAATTAACAAATTAATTCCAATTGCTTCTACTTTGACTCTTTTTTTTTTGTTTACCTTTGAGGAGCTGGTAGGCTTTTGATGCAAAGCATTTGTGAAAGAAATGTTTCTTTTCCTGGACAATAGCTTAACAATGATTCAAAAAAACAGCAAAGTTGAGTGACTGTAATTAGTCAGTGAACAAAAACAGTATTTGTGTTTTAAAGAGTACCTCAGAGTGGCAGAGTGGTAAGTATGACATGCTGTAAAGTCCTGAATTCTTCCAGACAGCAGGTAACCATGGGGGAAGTATTGAGTTTGCATTAACAGCATCACTAGCAAATAAAAACAGGAGCACATCAGAAAACAGGTAGGCTCCCTCTAAAGGGCCTAGGCACTATTTGAAAGTGCATGGTATATTAGTATAAGAGAATTAAGATTACAGTGGGGACAGAGATATTAGCTAGAATCTGAGAGTGTTCCACCATTAACCCAGCAAAACATTGGTGGACGAAGTCCATATTTAGAATCCCTGGAGAACGAAAGTCATCACTTGTGCTTTAAAAACAACGATTAAAGCTGTAGTTTACAGTAGATATACAGTATAGATACTATATAGCATATATATATATAATATGTATTTATATATATATATACACACACACTATATATATACACACAGTAGATATAAATGTAACACACATGGGTACTAGACCCATGTGTGTCATTTAGAGAGAGTTTACCGGGCCCCACCACAAGGTGGCGCGCTAGCCCTGCATTCATGGTCACGGCCATGTAGCGCGTGCTCGTCCTGAGACTCACCCGAGACGTTGATCGTGAGTGCGGCTCGTTGAGTGAGCTGACGAACCTGGGTATGAAACGTGATGTAAACCTCATAAATGAATGACTACTCCCCACATAGTATATTGATAAATCTCTTGTTTATTAGGAGAGAGCTTTGTGTGTTGTGAGAGAGAGAGAGAGAGCGCGGAGCTGCTTCAGCCGTGTAAGCCTCTGTTGGACTCCTCGTTATTAGCTTGTTGATGTTAGCTCAGATGAACATGCTGCTTACTGAGATACTTTCGTAAAACCAATCGGAGTTAAATGAATGTTTTAATGTTTTAACCCACAGTGGTACTATTGTATCATTGTGATATGTGAAAAATGACTTCTAAAAGATCGGTAGCTACCGCGCTAACGCTAGTCGCGGTTAGCATTGCTAAGGTAGCTCAGATATACTGTGGTGTTCAATATAGCTAATGTGTAGCTGGCTAAACTACCATGCCACCACCATATTTAATGATAGAGACAGAGATGGACTATGATGTCAGGTTGTAATACCTTGATCTGATATAATTTACTGTGTACATAATGTGATTAATTCATGAAGGAAATTTAAATATTCATGTTGAGTAAAAAGGAGTGAATTGATACAGTTCATTTACAGTTAAAAAGATAAATATTGCTTAAGAATATAAATACTGCTTATAGAGATAAATAAGTCTATTTATGTTAAATACAAGTTCATGATGAATAATTGTGTTAAAATATTCGAACTGTAAATGTGTACATCGCCATTTACAATGATTGGAACAATGTACTGCATTTGGATATGTATATGCAGAGAATCAGAGCAAGGGTAGTAGAAGTCATGTGATGAATATGGATAATTGAAATCTATTTTCTGCACCATGCGTGTAGATTGTTTTTTTGCTAGATCAGGGATTGATCGGTATTCTGAACCTTTGGCGGTTCAGTGGCGAGCCAGGTGATTGACAGCGGACGGAGATCGGGATCCACTCCGAAGACCAAAGACATCTACTCACTTTCCTTTGATACAGATAAGAACATTCACCATAAAACCTACCCGGGTGGTAGAACGAACACAGGGTTGAAACCCCATCTTCTGATATAGAAGAAAGGACACTTTTCTTTGAATTTTATTTTATTTTATTTTATTTATTTATTTATTTATTTTTATTGAAAGAGCTCTATTTTTGTTTTTTCTAATTCCATGCACTGCAAATTAATAATTGCTTGCGAGGCAATAAATGATCACTGTTCAACTTCCAGTCAGAGTCCAGCTTTCTGAACCTAGGGGAATGTGGGTTGCTTTCTTCCATTAAGGTTAAAGGCGCTACATAAACATATTTCTTTCTCTCTCTCTCTCTCTCTCTCTCTCTCTCTCTTTCTGGTGGGTAGATAATTAAAAAGTACATCAAGACACTCTCTAGGGTTGTTAGTGTTTCAATTACTGATAAATCCCACAAAGCCTTCATGCTTCCTAGGCTTGCTAAGCTGTTTACTCATCATGCTATCTCCAATTCTGCTGCACTCAATACGATGAACAGTCAGCTCCAGCAGCTTGTTTTGGACATTGTGCTGCACCGGACCTGAGGAGATGATCTTTAACATCAGAATCAGAAAACAGGTTCAGTGCCAGGCAGGTTTTCACATAGCCTACAATGAATTTTGCTTCAGTGTTGTGGTGCATAACAAATAAATTTTGGACATTTGATTTTTGTTAATGTCATTTTTTTCAGTGACTTTAAATTTGTATGTCCTCTAAGCATTTTGAGGCTACATCTGTTGTCATCTTTGTTGTGTACAGTTACCATGGTCACCAAGGTGTTGTTCTCGTCTATCACGAGGTTAGAGGAAAAGGTTGATTGACTCTCCTCAGTAAATCCAGTTATCATTCTAAACTAATAGCAAAACCAAAAGATGGCCGACTGAACGTTCCGTAACGTTACATCCACAGCATGTGACAAAGTTGCGTCAGCTTACCTAGCTGCATGTTGCATGTTTTCCTAGTTTTTTGGTAGCATGATCCCAGCTGCTTTGTTGCTTCTTGTCTAATTCTCGGTGGATTGTAGAAGAATTTAGTCCATCAACCCGTTTCTTCCAAGACCATCAGATAACATTACTGACAAAGACAGAGTGCTTCTTATTAACAGCAGAGCAACAGATATATTTAAGGTGTTGGGGGGAAAACAGTTTTACTGCAGATACATGACTGCATTAAAACGGTACATATCTGTGTGTGTGTGTGTGTGTGTATATATATATATTACTACATACACACACACGCATATATAATCACATATATAATATGCCCAACTGTGTGCTAGCATTGCTAACATTTGCTAATTAGCTGAGAATAGCTGAAGCTGATGGGGATCTAATTAGTGTTGCACAAATTAAAATTATAAACCAGTAGTGGATGTTGAAAATTAGTGATTATGGTGCTAGATTAAAAGTCAGAATCATCAAAGTTATTACCATTCACCCCGAGGGTGAATGACTGTACCAATTTTCATGCCAGTCCATCAAATAGTATTATTTAACTTTGAACCAACCAGCTGGTGGCGCTGCAGGAAGTCAAGCACAACCAAAGTCCTTAGGAGTCATCCCATGGGTACCATGAATGTCTGTACCAAATATTATATCAACAAAGGATATTTCGGTCTGGACAAAAGTGGCGGACTGACTCTGCCATCCCAAGAGGCAGTTCACTTGGCTAAAAAGCAGGGTTCTCACTGCCCGCTCGCAAATAAAGACCTCTCTCTCTTCTGGTCTTTGTGATTGTGGTGTGAAAGAAAACATATTCAATCCTTACTCTAAGGAATTATGTATAAAGGCTCACATACATAACTTCTAAAAGGACACACAAGATAAAATATTGCTTGTCCCACAACAATTCTTGTAAGGAACTAAGGTCTATGTTTTGATCATGGCTGCAGCTCAGACCGTTGTGACTGATGATTGATTGATGATTGGGATCACAGTTCTTTGGACGTCTGGCAGATTAGTCAATCAATTTCTATATCCAGAGTGACAACTGATCTACTCAGACGGGACCTTCAACACAGGCTGGAATTTTTATGACGCCTACTGTACGATTATGTTTCCTCAAATTTGATGCCTTTCTTTGTTTCTTTGAGCAGAATTTGCGCAGCGTTTAGTTCCGAACAGAATCAGACAATCTCTGGGAAAGCAAGAGAAAACAGTTCTTATTTAAGAACACAACATACACCAAAGCAGAAACACCTAGGCAGCCAGGTGGGTTGATGACACCGTGAGACATGCCTCCTAACCCAGAGAATGACTCAGGATAAGGTGAGTCACAAATAATCAATTCCTATAAAGATAACAAGATGTCACCTACAGTACAGGCTGACTTTGTTGTTTATTACAGCCATGGAGGGTTAGTGTACAAAACTGATCCATACAGCTACATGCCATCAATGACTCACATCCAAATGGGGGACAAATTACAATAGGTAAGGGGGGGAAAAATATAATAACCCTGCTGTTTATTGAACTCGGTGCACGCGCGACTTTGCACAGAACACAGTGATGACTCTCACCTGCTCCAATATCCGCCTGCTCACACACGCACTAGCTCACTTACAGACGTGTCCACAGAATGCCAAATATGGCCGACGCATCCCTCTGAAACTCCCAGCAGTCTTAATGTAGACCTACTGGTTGTGGACAAAAGTAGCAAAAGGGGAAAGTCAGACACCGTAGCAGCAGACTTATGGACATAAGTCTCATTTTATATGGAATTCTTCATCGAATGCCGTTAGACTGCGATCAATGGGGTGCGCACAAATCCTCAAGATCATCATACTGTACTTTATGGTCACTTTGGCTGACACTTTGGCTGCACCTCTTGCTACCTTATTAATGCACTGTGTAATGTCAAACCTTCTCTGCAAGAACATTTTGCAGCTGAGATCACCACAAATGAAAGAAACTCCACCAAACCAAACTGTTTTATTTTACACTTCCACAAGTGGCTCCAAAGATAAATATCCTAAATAGAGACACAGTATAGGAACAGGTGATTGACAGATAAAAAGAAAAAACAAATATACAATGGGCACAGTACCACTTCAATGTAATTCACATTTTGCAAATTTGTTTAAATTGCGATCATCTGGGTGATCCCGTGCCATTCAGTGTACTCGGTGCCCAACAAAGAAAACTTAAGAGAAAAACTAAACATTTTGATTCATTTTTAAATTTCTTTTGGCCAATTTGATTTAACCATCAGTCAGTTTAACAGTAGTATTGTTGCTATGGTTACTTGCAGCCTAATATAGACCTAAAAAACTGATTTAACTTACAGGACTATGTTTCAGGTAATTCAGTATAATTTTTTTAAAGGGGCATTCTGGCACTTTGACATATTAAGGTGTGTATTTTATTTATTTATAAGTCTCCGTGCAGGTCGATACCAGCAATGTGCATGCAGCACAACAGTACTGAACACACCACAGATTCTGTATGTGTATAACTCTCATTCCATTCTCGTCTTCTACTGGGTGTACAAGCTAAGCCCTCCAGTGGTGAATCCCTGACCAACAAGCGCTTGGTCCCACTGTAACACAGAATCATTCATTTAACACAATGAACAATACACACTGTTATTGCACGTTTCTGTGAAATATGATGGGGCATACGTCAAATCTGTCTTCTAAATGTCTCTTTGCCAGACATCTGATGAGGCCACAACTGTCTGTGATAATAAATGACTGACAATGTATAACACAGTTACCCCCCACCACCCTCATTGCTGGTCAGACAATATCCCAGCAGAAGTATCAAATCAGTTCACAAATGAGCTGAATGATGATAACCATTGGTGCTCATTGCTAACTAAGCCAACCTGATTTTCATTCTATCATGGATGACATCCCATGTGATGCAACTAATTGCAATAAACCTGCTGCACCGGTAAGATCCCTGTATGCAACATTAGCCTCCATGGCACATGTACAGTATGTCTGGTAACGTCCTATCCGAGCTGAAGGATCACTGCTTTGCTCTGTACGATGCAGCAGTACCTTTTTACCTTCAGAGCAGCTGGAACTGACTTCAGTTTTTCCTTCATCCTCTCCAACAGTTCAATAAATCTATGAATGCTGCTAATGGAGGGACACTTGTATGTCTGCTGCATTTCCAGACTTTCATGAATCAACGTAAACTGTACAGAAATCCAAACCTGCAGGTTTCTCGCCAAAGAAACAAAACAAACCAAATACTTTTTAATTGCACGGTAGAAATTACTTTATGGCCATTTTAACAACCAAAATAAAATAAAAAAGCAGACGTTTGTCTAAATTAAGACAGTTCTGAAATATAATGCATTCACGTAATATGACAAACTGCAAAGATAATGAATATAATTTAGTGCAGTGTTTTAATGCGGTATTTTCTGTAATTGTGTTTGTGCTAACAAACTAAATTCACGAGTGGTCCGGTTAGAAAGAAGTGAGCTTACTGTAGCACGCTCCTGCACGAGGCCAGCCACTCATTAGCTGCTAATAGCATGACACACCCAAAGCTCTTTCTGACCCATCGGCAGTGGGGTTGCATTGTGGGTAATGTAGGCACCAGTATGGAATAAAAAAGGTGATATCTCTGGTTCAGGTATCTCTTTGATACTTTTTTAAACTGTCCACCATGAGTATGACAGTTTTACAAGTGCAATGCTAAATCTGTGGTGTTCTCTTCTAAGAGGGTTTGCTGAATCCAACTTGGAACACAAACCTGACAGAAAACAGTAAGAGAGGCTTGCATGAGGTGCAACGTGTAATGAAACTATACAATATATAGCATTTGTCATAAATTCATTCAATTAATGATCAATCAATTCAAGATCAATACAGCATTGCTTGACATGTTTTAAGTTCTTCAGATTTCTACAGTTTCTACAGTTCCTGCCTGAAATAAACATCTCTGCAACCAACTTTCTGGAGCATTGGGCACATTTAGATGGAGCACAGCTGCAGGATAATGGATGTGTTTTCTCGTGTCTCTCCAGACTTTTACACACTCTGCACATTGCACCCACACACACAGACCTCTGGATCCAAACTGCACCCATCTAGCCCCCTGAAAATGATTCTGCACAGTGAGACAGCTGAATTAGTCAGGAGGAAGTCAGAGGGAATAAACAGGAAGACCCAAGAACAGACCCAAACTAATGATGAACTGTTCCTACTAGCAAATATTGTCCGTATATCCAAAGCCTGATGGGAAACAAGAATGTCTGTACAAAATTCCATGGCAATCCATCCTGTAGTTTTAGATATTTCAGTGTAGACCAAAGTGTTGGACTGCCTCGCTTTTACCATGGCTAAAAAATAAACTCCATATCTGTGAGGTGTTTTTAAAGATTCACGTCTTCAGTAGGAACCAGTGCGCTCGGAGCTGAGGGTATGAAGTCACAAAGTATTAAGTGACGGAGTAACACGTTGTTGTTTTGGGTCTGCACATTAGATGTGTTGACGGTAAGAAATATAGAGAATCATTTAAAACTAGGAAGAAATGAATACATACGTCAACAATGAAAATAATTGTATGTTGCACACCTCCTCTCATTTTCCCTTTGCTGCATGTAAACATGTCCTTTTCACCACGCTCTGAGCTCCATTAGTATTCAGTCAACATTACACTCAATGTAAAGGATCTAAAGGAGCCCATAATCACTTCCAATAGTGATGTAACCACATGAACATTGACTAACTGCAGAGCAAGGGGCTACAACACTGACTTTTTGATTTTCACACTCAGACAATACAAACAATAGTGGACCCTTAAGGAAGATTGGTATTATGTCGTCCTCTGTCGAGGCATCGGAGGCTGATTGGCTCGGCCTGGAAGCAAATGAAACACAGGCACAGTTCTTTCTGGTTCTATACTTTTCATTTGATGCCGTTTGTCTCACTTGGTGAACTGCTCTGTGGCTTTCTCTGCTGTCTAACTGTTCTTCTTGGCTGCTGTCTCTTCTCAGACACTGAGAGGTTTACGTCTGCGGTACTGTGCATTAATAATGACTTTTGTTCAAAGGTAGAAAGTGACAAGGAGGTTTCATTTTCCTTCTATTCTAGAGCAATACTTATACTTAAAAAGAGTCTGGTAACTTTCCCATTCACCTTCAACCTTTGCTAACCTCAATAGACCAGCTCCAGTTCATTTTCTCAGTGTCAGCATTAGCAAACCTGCTTCTTAAAGTAGACTATGAAATGACATGACCTAAATGTACAATCTGAATTCAGCGTCTACATCAAATACATGTTGTGTCATGTTTTTGATTTTAGACTGGCTGTAATTTTGGAGAATCGTTCTGCTTTCCATGCTTTTCTTTCTAGCTCCTTCTTTAGCTCCAACAAAGTGATGGCAGAAATACAGGCAGTGCAGCCAAGGCCCATGGTTGTGGCCCATCCAAGGGTCTATTACAGGACTGCAAGTGCAGGAGTCTATCTGTCAAAGTTCAATTATTACGCAGAGGAAGAACTCATAGACAGAGGAGCTTATACACACCTTCCAATGAGCTACGTCATATCTATCACAGCTACGGAAGTCCTCCAAACTAAACTACAGAGAAACCCATTGGTCCATGTCTTCCAAAATATGAGCTTTTTTTTTTTTCTTTTCACTTGTTTAATTGAACTGACATAAATTCCACCATAGATGGTCCTCTCTAGTGGGGTATTAGAAGTATTAGAAAACAGATGATCAGATGTGCATGAACCATGTTCATTATGTCAAAGGGGAAATAGAGTGTCAACAGTTTACAGATTCCTTAAATGTTGATAATTCCAGTAGAGGTGTCCCAAGTCCCATCACAGACAGCCACAGATCAGATCCAGGTCTCTGCCGTCAAAAGTCTGATTTAATATATCAGATAATCTCACTGAACAGTAAGTCAAGTCAAGTTCAAGTCAAGGTTCAAGTGAATTTCCATTTAGGCCAGCTTTCAAGGATTTTACAGCTAGCTGACTCCTATAGGTAGACATATTGTATAGGTATATGAAATCAATTAATAATGTTTATTAAACATTAATCTATATTAAATGAAGCTATGAATGAATTTAAACCACAACTATACTGTATCACTTTTGCCACATGTAACATTAGTATGCATCAGGTAACAAAACACAAATGTGTGTCTGTGTGTCTCTGTGTGTGTGTGTGATTGGGTGGGTGTGTGTGTACTAAAAGTAAGCCACCCCAGTGTCTTCTTGAACAAGTATCCATCATTGTGATACTACAGGCTGCATGAACTGCAGTTCATTAACTTGTTCTATTTGTATCCATGCACAAGCGATAACAAAAGGCAGCTGCTGCCTTTGTCTGTGCAGGTATGCACTGGCCATGCACAGCCTAAAATGAAACATTCTAATATTTGTATTATGTGCATGGATGTCTTCCTCACTACAAGTCTTTAGAGCTGATCTGAAGTCAGCTCCTATGAACATGAAGGCCACTGTGCATTGTGAGATTTCAGGCTTCCCCAAACAAAAGTTGTGCATGAGAGACAGAAAGTGAATGTGACTTTATTACACCCATCTTACACAGGGGGACATGCAATGAGCCTGTAAGATCATTATTATTACACAGTGTGAAGGTGTCTTGTCTTAATGTGCAGTAAAAACTTCTTAAGGTGTCCCTGTGTTAGCTGTTCATTTCCCCTGTGTTATAAGCTAAATAAAGATTAAATAAATTTCTTCATTCTATTTCCCTCTGAACCACATCATGGAATGTAAAGATGCTCTAACCTCTGTTTAACTGTGACTTTAAGTCCAGGTAAACAGTCCCATGAACACTTTTCAGAACCATCTAAACGGTGGGAACGTAACAGAACGTGACTGTGACTTAATGTTTGCCCCATTGCAGAGACGTGTGATTCAGCTCTCTTGCCACTAGATGGTGACAGAAAAGTATTTATTTATTTTTTGTAAAAAGGATCTGGGGATTTGAAGAAGCCATAGTCACACAACAACCTAAGGCCAAAAGCTGCCAGAGTTAGGAGACAAAGCTTTGTCTCCTAAAACTTTTAGGACTTTGGTCTGAGACTAATTCACAAAGCATTGTAGCTACAGTCCAGATGACTCCTAAGTCAATGAAACCTGCTCACAGTCTGTCAAATTCAGGGAATGCATTTTTTTAGATCAGCATTTTGGAAAATTGTAATGGTAATTACTTTTTAAAAACATACTTAGATAGCATTGGAGATGATGGTATGTACAACTCTGCACCAGTGTGAATATGAAACAATACAGTTTGCAGAGCTGATGAATATGGAAAAGCTCAGCTGTATGTTTTATGTTTTAGAATTAATGATCAAACCACTATGTTCATTGAATTTGCATGAAATAATCACCAACTGCAATAAATACATAAAAAAGTGCTGATTTGATTTCCATTACCCTCTAAAATTGGTGCTACGTAGAGTTACATCAGTTTCACCTTGTAAAACCCGTGTGGTGAACTTACCTCCCCTGCCAGGGACGTACACAGTTTCCTTCGCTCTTTTCTACTGAGTGGTTTAGGAGGCATGTTGACCTGCTCTTCTTATCGGCATGAACTGCAAAGGGAAAAAAAAAAGCTTAAGTTAGAATGGACTGATTGTGGATAGACAGGGATGACTTGGAAACAATTGGGAGATTACAACAAGATCAAACCCAGGATATATATACAATACAGAACACAGGTGCTGTCTCTGGATGGACAGCATCAGTTCAGCAGGGCAGATGGACACTGTGTGCAATCAACTACAAACTGTAGTCTCCTTACTGTCCACTGGGTGTCATCAGTAGTCTGATTGTAATTCAGATTCAGACTCAGAATCAGAATCAAGTATATTTCCATGTAGGTTTTCACATACAAGGAATTTGCTGTGGTGTATTGGTGTGTAACAAGTACAGATAACTAATCATCAGATATGAGAAAGCCGTAATTTGTAATAATGCCGTAATAAACTGACTTTGCCTGTTTGAGACCCGAGTCCAACATATTTGGACTTGAGATACTTCTATTTGTCTATGTAACACATTTGGTTTAATGTCCTGTAGCACCCTGTAGAGTCTGTATAAGGTCTGAGGTTATTCTGAGATGATTTCAGACATCAAAGGGACCCGTGGATACCCAGGAGAAGCTCAGGATGACATTCAAAGTCCTGCAATCCAACTTGAGCATCCACACAAATGCACACAGTGTATTTACCGATCAGCACAGCATGCACCTCCAGCTTGAACTCTGGTGACCTTTATCAAGCTGAGCACAATCTGCCCGCCCTCATTACACAGCACCACAGCAAATCAGTGAGAGCCAGCCTATTTCTGAAGAACTTTGTGAATCTGTAATTCAAGCAGAACACTGTCGTATTTTTTAACATCTATGGAGCCCCATGTGGGCCTTTGCTGGAAACAAACCCGACTGCTACTAGCTTTTTAAAATACACAAGACCGTGTGGCTTTGTGACACCGTCCCTGCTGAAATCTGAATACACATTCAGCAGCAGATCCAGGTCAACAACAATGTCGCAGTTCTACATGGTGTTGTCAGGACAACGAGAAGCAGTTCATCAAAACTAACACTGTAGTTTGAAAGAATTTAGTAGGAATGGCCCCAGTAGTCAAACTATCTAAGCCACTCTCTCAGCACGGTGATCGTGCCCTGCACAATGAGAGAAGACTGAAGGCTGGAAACAAAGGACAGTGTCTCCCTCCGACACCTTTCCGACGTCTGAAATGGGGGGACTACATGTGCCAATTTCTGGAACTGTAAATCCAACAACCGTGCCCTCTTCACACAGTGACTGGTTAGCTGTGCAGGGATGTGAGAGTAGGCAGCGTTTGAACTTCTTTCACATGAGAGAGATTTGGAATTCAGTATAACGTCGTATAACCTAAAAATGTGCAAATGAGGGCACTTCCTTAAAGACAGGAGGTATGGGGTGAAAATCATCTCTAACAATGTTTAGAGCCATTTGGTCACTGACATCTTTAACATATCACAGTCACAGGCAAGTGTTCCCACCTGCTTCAAAACAGACACCAGTGTCCCCCAAGAGCACATCGAGAACAACATCCCAGGCCCTCATCAGTTTGCTCTCAGAACCAACAGATCCACAGAGGATGCCATCTCTGCTCAGTCTTAGGCCCTTTTCAGACCTGGCTTTAACATCCATCCTGGGTGATCTGATCACAAGTGGACAGCTCTAGTGACAGGTGTGAAGGCACCCAACACGGATTGAGGACGCATTGAGATACGATCACTCAGACAACATTTGGAGGTGGTCTGACATTCTTTCAGCAGTGTGAACACGAATGTGTCCTGGGCCACACTGAAAGACCACCGTCCCAGCTGACGTCCTCTGTGTAAGTAGAAGTTAGTCCCATAACACAGTGCTTATATAAAAATAGTTACCTTGCTGTAACACTATTAATTTCCATGTCTACTGAAGAGACAAAGAAAATTAACATTAACTAGTCGCTAGTTGCTGCACTGATGCTGAGGTAAATTCTGCTGTTTTGAAGTGCGGAACAACAACAAGCCCTATTACAATGTACATAATTTTGTTGTGAGCCAGGTAGTTAATGTTAGTTTTGTTTTCTTTGCCTTTTCAACAGACACGGTAACATCAACATCAAAACAGGCCCGCTGGTCAAAAACAACACATTAACAGAAATAAAGTAGGTGTTTATTTGTATACAGAGTGGGGAAGTGAGATCTGATCGCAAGTGGTCACTGGAGACGCATGTAGGGAAGCATTGTAATGCCAGGTGTGAACTGCCAAACTGAGAGCTGTCCACCTGTGATCAGATCAGCCAGGACGCATGTTAATGCAGGTGTGAACAGGGCCTTAGAGAAGGTAATAGCTGCGGACCACAGGAAGGCGGAGGAGGAGTCAAATGTTGTCTTAATAGTACGTTAGGAAGATAAACTGTTGGTTAAGTCAGTGATTAATACATTTAACAGACTCTGTTACTCTGTGATAACGTATTCGACGTTACCTAACTAGCTGGCTACATATTGAGAAACGTTGGGTCGATTACTGGCTACAGAGCCGTAATGCTAATGGTAACGAAGCAAACCCTCTTTTAAGTAAGATTTATTTTAATTTTTAAATGGGCTGCTGTGCCCTCTGCACTCAGTCCTGCCAGCTATGGGCAGGGTTTTCTGAATAAATGGGTGATAGATTGGTAGGTGAACTTTTTCTCCCCCAATAAAATGTTTAAAGTACGCATTAGTCTTGATTTCTAACACAAAAAATATCAGTTAGTTACACTTCTTTATTCAAGTGTTGTATTAAAGAAGCTATGTATACACTGTACATGTGATAATTAGTGCTGAGTTGTACCAAAAAGCATTGTGTGATACCTTCACATCTAATTTTGTCCCAACAATGTCGGCATTTCTTGTTGCTTTCACAAACTAAAATATAAAAATAGAGTTATGTTTACTTGACTTGATGCACTGACTGAGTTGACAAGTGCGAACAATTTGTCGAGGCTTAGCCAGGTCTTGTTCTCTTTTTGTAGAGTTGGCTGCAGAGTTTCTGTCACAGGGAATAGAAGGACAGGCTCTGCTGCTTCCGCAAGAGGATCATCTTATCTCCGCCATGAATATCAAGCTGTGTCTGCTGCCAAGATTTGTGCCTCCAGCAACACCCTGCATGAGTGATGGCAGTCAGCGCTTCAAAAGGGACACCAGGATCATTTCCTCACTCATGACTTGTGACTGGAATCAACACCTGGACCTTAAAAAGACTAAGATGGAGGCAGTGATGATGTTTTCTAAAAAAACACTGGGTTTTTAGTTTGGCCCATGGCCCATTTGCTAACATGGAGGTAGCAGGGTTTATGACCTACACTGGGGGCGATTGAGGTGTTTTGGCTTCACTTTTGGGGAACTATCATGCAGTCCACCTTTATATACAGTCTATGACATGGACAGTCTGAATCATCTGTGTTAGTTTCTTTCAGTCACTGTAAGCAGAGACCTTTTGAATATATACTGCATATACATAATCTTCTAGCTGGGAAATTCCACCTGTTGGTTTAAAAAAATGAAATGTTGCCTTCTCGCGACATTTCACACAGTGGAGTGTTGTCAACAACAGTCCACTCGATTTAAAGATCTCATTCTGTACATTGTTCAAGTTTAAAGTGTACTACCACAGAGTAAGTTTTTAACATTGTTTTTAACATTGGGTCAGTCTTAAGTAAAAGAATACATAACAAAAAAATAATAATAATAATTCAGTGCCCAAAGCACTCATAAACAGAGTTTTGGAACACTTTTATTTCACCTGAAAGATATTGTTCTGCATGTTTGAGAATAGTGCAACCTTTTTTGCTGGCATAGAAAGTTACCAGAAAACACTATGTGCTTCCTGCAGGTACTGCACAATGTTAACTGTCCCGGACACCCTGAGGACATTTGTCACCCTTTTCTCTCCTGAGAGAAGGATGCGGCTCACCTCAGCCATCCTTCCACAGGCAACAACCCTTAATGACAGAGTATCTGAGGGAGAGACACAATAGCCTGAGCTTTACAGCACATTCCTTAAAGAAGGAAACAGCTCTCTGCTTCAGGTTTAGTTGCATGTTATCTGGAGCGTGCAGTGGATACTCATACTGTGTTGACACAGTTGGAAGTTTTTTTCAAATTTTCCCTTTATTGTTGAAACTGCAAAAGCTAATTACTTGAGATTTCTGCAAAAGGAGCATCATCTGGAGAGAAAATAGTAAATATAGAACGCAGGAGTAGAGGATATGGATATACTCCTCAATCAAGGTTGGTGTACTCTTAGATTGCGATATCAATATAATATATATAGATATATAGATAGATAGATAGATAGATAGATAGACAGAGAGAGAGAGAGAGAGAGAGAGAGAGAGACAGAGAGACCATGTCCATTAAAGCGGTATCAGAGAGAAAGACAATGTATTTATGTTTGTTTGTCTTGTTTCCTGCTTTCCCTCTTGGATCACATTCAGCAGAGAGGAACTTTTAAACATCCGACAATCCACTGGTCAAACTTCATCGCCGTTTTTCACTGAACCGGAAAGTTTTACAGAGCTTTTAGTTGGCGGAGCAGCGGCTCTATACGGGATTTACCGGAAACGCCGACGGGGGAAGCGAGCAGGAGTGCAGCAGAGATTTCGAACTGCACTGCCATCACCATCGGGCAAATGTCCGCTCTCTGGCCAACAAGATGGATGAACTGCTGCTCCTCAACAAAGCAAACACGGACTTTAGCAAATTCTCAGCCCTGTGCTTCACGGAAACCTGGGTTGGTGAGCACATCCTGGACAGTGCGCTACATCTGCTGGGCCTACAACTCCTCAGAGCGGACCGTGAAATGGCGCAAATGGGAAAAACACGGGGAGGCAGAATCTGCTTCTACATTAACGAAGGTTGGTGCACAGATGTCACAGTGTTGAAGAAATCATGCAGCCCTCACCTACAAACCCTCTTCATAGACTGCAAGCCATTCTATTCACCGCAGGAGTTTTCTTCATTCATTCTGGTCGGTGTTTACATCCCACCTCAGGCCTGTGTTAGTAAGACGCTACAACACCTGGCTGACCAGATAACTAACATGGACTACAAACACCCAGACTCCCTGCTCATTGTTCTTGGAGACTTCAACAGAGCAAACCTCAGCAAAGAACTGCCCAAATACAGACAGCACATTAAGTGTCCCACCAGGGACAAAAACACACTGGACCACTGCTACACTGTATTAAAGGACACCTATCGCTCTGCCCCCTGTGCAGCTTTGGGACTCTCTGATCATTGTCAGGTTCATCTTCTCACGACTTAAAGGCAGAAACTAAAATCTGCAAAGCCTGTGGTCAAGACTGTGAGGAGAAGGACCAACGAGGCAAAGCTGGAGTTACAGGCCTGCTTTGACTGCACTGATTAGAGTGTCTTTGAGGCTGCTGCTACAAACCTGGACGGGCTCACTGACACTGTGACATCGTACATCAGTTTTTGCGAGGACATGTGTGTGCCGACTAAAACCTTCTGCACATACAACAACAATAAACCCTGGTTCACCGAAAAACTCAGGCTGCTTCGTCAGGCCAAAAAGGAGGCCTACAGAAGTGGGGACAGGATCCTGTACAACCAGGCCAGAAGCTAAGAGGAGCTACACTGAGAAGTTGGAAAACAGGTTCTTAGACAACGACACTGCGTCAGTGTGGAGAGGCCTGCAGGACCTTACCAACTACAGGGAACCATCCCCCCACTCTGTAGAGAATCACCAACTGGCTGACGACCTGAATGTGTTCTACTGCAGGTTTGATCAGCCCACTTTCACAACCCCGAACTGCTCTGACATCAAACAACCACCTCCACCCCCTGCCACCTCCTCACCTCTCCCAATCGACCCCCACCTGCACTGCGGATCTGCAAAGAGGATGTGAGTCTGCTCTTTCACAGTCAGAAGATCAGGAAGGCACCTGGCCCAGACAGTGTATCCCCCTCCTGAAAGTCTGTGCTGACCAGCTGGCCCCCATCTTCAATCAGATCTTCAACCGATCACTGGAGCTGCGTGAATTCCCCTCCTGCTTCAAACGCTCCACGATCATCCCGGTCTCCAAGAAATCCTCAATCACAGGATTAAATGACTACAGGCCTGTTGCTCTGACGTCTGTGGTCATGAAATCCTTTGAGAAACTGGTGTTGACCCACCTGAAGGACATCACAGCCCCCCTGCTGGACCCCCTGCAGTTTGCCTACCAGGCAAACAGGTCAATGGATGATGCAGTCAACATGGGACTGCACTACATGCTGCAACACCTCGATTCCCTGGGGACATGCGCAAGGGTCCTGTTTGTGGACTTCAGCTCGGCGTTCAACACCATCATCCCGGAAATCCTTCACCCCAAACTCTCCCAGCTTACTGTGCCAGCCTCCACCTGTCAGTGGATCACTAACTTCCTGACAGACAGGAGGCAGCAGGTGAGGCTGAGGAACATCTGCACCAGTGCCCCCCAAGGATGTGTGCTCTCCCCACTGCTCTTCTCCCTTTACACCAACGACTGCACCTCAGGAGACCTATCTGTTAAACTCTTGAAGTTTGCAGACGACACAACGATCATCGGCCTCATCAGGGACGATGACGAGTCTGCGTACAGACATGAGGCTGAACAGATGGCCCTCTGGTGTGGTCAGAACAACCTGGAGCTGAACAAGCTCAAAACTGTGGAGATGGCAATGGACTTCAGGAGGAGCCCACCAACACTGCCCCCCCCCCCCCCCCCCCCCCCCCCTCACCATACTCAACAGCACAGTGTCTACTGTGGAGTCCTTCAGGTTTCTGGGATCCACCATCTCCCAGGACCTGCCTCCAACATCGACACCATCACCAGAAAGGCCCAGCAGAGGATGTACTTCCTGCGCCAGCTCAGGAAGTTCAACCTGCCTCAAGAGCTGCTGATCCAGTTCTACTCTGCTATCATCCAATCTGTTCTCTGCACTTCCATCACTGTCTGGTTCGGATCGGCCACCAAACAGGACAGGAACAGACTACAACAGACAGTCAGGTCTGCAGAAAAAGTAAATGGTGCCAGCCTGCCCTCCATCCAGGACCTGTACATCTCCAGAGTCAGGAAACGGGCAGGAAACATCACTGCAGACCCACCCTGGACACAACCTGTTCCAACTCCTCCCCTCTGGTAGGCACCACAGAGCACTGAGAGCCGAAACTACCGGACACCAGAACAGCTTCTTCCCACAGGCCATCACTCTGATGAACATTTAAACATATAATCATATAATCATATATATATATATATATATATATATATATATATATATACATATTCCACCTACCTCATGTATATAAAATCTCCATATTTATCCAGGCATCTTTGCACTCTACATCATTGCACTATTTCTCCACTTCATTGTCATTGTTGTGTTATGCTCATATATATACTTTGTATATATATTTATTTTTATATTTGTACATAGCAGTTGAATGTTTATGCTTACCTTTGCTGTCCTTGTTTTTTGTTTATTTGTCTATTTATGTGTATGTACGTTGAGAGCAACGGGAAAACCGGAGGCATGTTTTTTTGTGCTAATCCAGCAAATTAAATATCTGGTTTACAGATTAAAGCTGGGGTAGGTAATTTTGGAGAAGCCACCAAAAATTAGATTAGAATCTGAAAGTATCCAGCCGAAAGCAAGGGCAGAGGGCACGCAGGTAGGCAGGTGCGTAGGTGGACAGGCAGGTAGGCCGTCCAATCGTTTAATTTTGGCCAGATGGAATGATTGGACGGCCACAGACAACAGATTCTTTTTCCTTTTTGTGTCAAAGCGTTGGATTTATTGACTGTTATCAGGATGTAAAGAGAATTTCAACAAACATATAAAAAGTGCTTCCAGGACAATGTGTAGTGTATATCATCTAACACTACACATTGTCACATATATATTCATACTGTCCAATCCAGGTAGTATGTAGTCCTACAGCCAGCCCTCCTGTTCACACTGGGCACACACAACTGCAATCCCCAACATGGAGAGAACCCCTGAACCCCTACTGTAGCATGACATTGTAAGTAACAATGATATCTAGTTCATAGACAAGTCATTTAGGAATGACTTTAGTGATTTAAAAGTTTTAAGAAATTTGGGCACATTTTGTGAAATACACTTTTTCACCTTCTTTCTTAGAGTTAGATAAGAAGATCAACATCAGTCCATGCTTCGATCTGTGGAGCTAGACGTCTGTCCATCAGGGCGCATTATAACTGTGAGAGGCAGCAATGTGCTCCAAGGCCTCCAGTCTGCCGGAAATTCAGAAGAAGAAGAAGAGAGTCAGCAGAGAAGGATGTCTGCATTGTTAACTTGATATGAGCCGAGGATTTAAATTCTTAATTAAGTCTTTTAATTGAACAATTTAAAAAAGCTATTGTAAACTGATGAATCAGATTTGCACTTAAATAATACATTATAAAATGTTAAATTAAAATATTATTACATTTGCCAATGAATAATTTTACTTTATTTGTCTGTATAATGATGAATTTATAATGGAATTTTAAAGAAGATTTCTGAGTATTGGCAAAGAGATCGTTGAAGAGTTGGAATATTATCAATTTAAAATCACCATCAGTTCGGATAGCTCCGTCAGTGCATCTTTGATAATGATCCATAGTCATATTTCTCGATGCATTGTGTCAGCTGACAGAAGAGACTCCTACATTCCAAGCTACACTGGTTACACAGTAATGGTGTCACTTAACAGGGTCATTTGATGTCCTTTGTTGTTATATGGTCCAAAAATCTGTATCTGTTGGGACAGCTGCTTGATATTTTGTGTCTGCATTCATTAGCTTTATTTTTAAAAGGAGCATTCTACATATTTAGTACTGCACTTTCATGAGGTTGGGGAAATTGTGAGTGGTCAAATTCAAAGCCATTTCCAGAGACACAGAACACATTATACTACTGTCTTCACAGGCTCAGCTTGGGGTCAGTTTGCTGACCTCGATGTGTAAAAAAAATAAATAAAAATAAAAAGAGTGTTACTTTAAATACATATTATTATAAGTCCAAATCTAACCATAGAGGCAAGGTTCACTCTACTCTTCCTGCGACTGACAAGATAACATCTGGCCGAGGGGGAAACCAACTTGCTGAGGGTGCTTGGTTCCATGGCTGCACTGCTGGGTAAGCAGAGATGTGCCGCAGGTGACAGAGTTTACACCTGGTTCAGCCAGTGTCAGAAATGTGGGCGGAACTGACAGATACACTTGTTTTTGTAAGTTGTGCTTTGTTATTGTGCTGACGGTCGCCAACCGGACGCAGACGGAGAGGTTCACTGCTGCACTTCCTGCTCCTGTGAGCCGGTCCGCGGCTGCACAGCTGAAGGACACCGGCGGGGAGTGGGAGGTGGGGGGGTTGAGGCTCCTACCTTGGACAGCTCCAGGAGTTTGTGCCGCTTCTCTGGAGCCTCGGCCGGCTGGACAGCAGCACTCGGTTGCACCAGTCTGAGGCTCTGACTGAGCCGTCGCGTCGCCCGGTCTCAGCGGCTCGGGCGGCGCGCTGCTGACCTCCTCACACTGCTCCGCATCTTCCTCGATCTTCCTCCTCTTAATTACCGGGTCCTTGCTGCTGCGTGCACGAGGGTTCCGCTGCCAAGGCGCATGCGCTGCTCAGTTCGGTCTGTGGAGGGCTGAGGTGAATGCTGCCTTCAAGTGATGTCGGAAATCGAGTGAAACTGAAATATGTGTGTGTGTGTGTGTGTGTGTGTGTGTGTGTGTGAGAGAGAGAGAGAGAGAGAGAGAGAGAAATAACATAAAATAAAATGTCACAACAGCAGGCCTATGCATCAGTGTTACTATGTTACATGAGTTACACATTAAAAGCACAGTAACATGGAGTTTAATAGAAAAACAACAACAACAATGAACTTAATGAACTGGCAACTGAGTGTATGTGGTTTAACATAAAGAAAACTCTTACTGGGCCACCCCAGATACTTATCACTTAAAATGGTGTAATTGTCCTAGATTTTTAAGGATAATATCCCAAATAGCATATGATACTGTCAACATACCTAAAGGGGTGATATCTAACTGTATGTAGGCTGTATAATGTTACTACATTATATATAATGTTGAACATGATGAATGAGTTTTAATAATGACAAGGTGCACTGATGAACCAAATTTATTTTAGCTTCTTCATACAAAAGTACTCAGACCTTTTTTGACTCATAACTCAAAATTTAAGACCATTCTCAAGATCATTTTATAGTTTAAGTTTTATACACATAAGCCTAGAATATTAAGTGGCTCAGGCAGAAGGCCGCTTAATGATGGTAGCTTGTGATGGTGTAGACATGAATATAACCTGCTGTGCTGAGTGTGCGGGTGAAGGTGAAGAGGGGCGGTTCTGGGACGCTGGAACACACAGCTGAGCCTTCTCAGGGTCGCGGGCCCAACTCAACGCCGATACACCAGTTCTTGAGAGGGTGCCAACCTGATGGCCCCGTAGACTGACTGCACTCTCACACTCACACACATTTATACTGAAACCATGTTCGTTTTTTTTGTTTGTTTTTTTTGGTAAAAAAAAACTTTAACTAGCAACTGGATGTCTTTTGACTTGGAGATTTCAGATGTCTGAGCTTAGAGGTGACCATAAAGGCAACATTACCCCTATCTGTGTCTGTTCCAGGAGCAGTAACAAGAGTCCTATTCACACACACAGACACACACACTGACTTACTGTGCGTGTGGTGTCCATTTACCAGGCCTGTAGTCATGGAGCAGTGGGGAGAAACCTTGGCAAGCAGATAATGTGTCAGAGCTGAGACATCAAACCTCATGCCGCACCACAGGCTTTGTGATGACAGCCTCTCTCATCAACAGCACACACACTGAAGTGATGACAGTCAAAAACATGAATTAACATACGATCGTGTGTCTTTGGAACGGAAATGCTGTCAGTTTGAATGAGTTAGTTACTAGTATTTTATTTATTATGTGGTATTAATAGTTTTACTATTATGTTTCATGACTTTGTGCTGCATGGTATTTAGTGTTTGATATTACCATTTTACCAACTTTCTAGTTCTACTAACATCTTATGAAGAGATCTTCTATTTACTGCTCTGTGTGCAAAATGTGCTCTGTAACAGTATTGCTCATTTATGTCCTGTTGCTCTTTGCTTGGCTGTGTGTACCGAATAGTGGATGTGCTCATTGTATTGTTGCATCAGTGTTTGCTTCCTCCTGTTGCTCTGCATGGTTTGTGTACTGTCTTGTGACTGCTGATTTTGTCATGATCTGTTCCTTTTTGTTTTTAGTCACATTCTTGCCCCAGTTATCTTTGTCACTGTTTTCCCTGTCTCCACTCCTCTCTCTGCCTGTCAGCCACTCCTTCTTCATCAGTTCAACTCCCTTCACCTGTTCACTGACCTGCCTCTGATCATAATCAGTCAGTTATATATACTGGTCCACTTTCTTTGTTTAGTTGTCAGATCCTTGTTTCTTTATTTTTGTGTTGGTTCTGGATACCCTGCTACCTGATTATTCACCTGCCTGCTTTGGACTTATCTTTTGTCATTTTGGATTTTCTGTTTGCCTCACCACCCAGTAGTTTTAGTGCACCTAGTTTTTGTGTTACTATTTTTGGAATAAACTCTTCATACCATACCTGCTGGTCTCCTCTCTGCAATTGGGTCCTACCCCTGCCAACCTGCTACTCCCCGTGACAGATTTAGTTACTTTTGTCAGCATTTTGGAGTCTTATTGTCTTATTTTGGTATTTCTTAACGTGTCACTTCGGTTTTACAACATCTTGCATAAGGACTGCAGTTGGAAATTAGCCATCTGGCTAACACTGCCACATTTACAGACATGCTGATTACTGTGCATTGTCTGTATAAATAAAGAAACAAAATTAATGAAATTAGCTAGATGAAGGTTAAAATTGGGTATAGATACAGATCATGATTTTCTTTCCGAGGAAGAAGTCAGGTTACACTGTTCTCTAATAACAAAGTCTACATAGAGAGTAGATCAACAAAACAGATGATGGTTTGATTATGTACAATAATAATCACTGTATAATTATCATTGTACAAAGTTCAGGTTAAGGGAGAAAACATCATTCAGAAAACATCAGTCTGGACAACATTTATCAGAAGAGTCAAGTCAAGTCAAGTCAATTTTATTTGTATAGCGCCAAATCATAACAAAAGTTATCTCAAGACGCTTTCACATAGAGTAGGTCTAGACCATACTCTTTAAAATATTATTTACAGAGACCCAACAGTTTCCACCATGAGCAAGCACTTGGCGACAGTGGCGAGGAAAAACTCCCTTTTAACAGGTAGAAACCTCGAGCAGAACCAGGCTCTGGGTGGGCGGCCATCTGCATCGACCGAGTTGGGTTGAAAGGGGAGGAGAGAGGGGGAGAGGGGAGACAGAACAGGAGGAGAGAGAACAAATCAGACTAATAATAATAACAACTGCAGCAGTGAGTGTGGAGCAGGAACATGGGGGCAGGAGACGGCCGGCAATCACAGATCCAGAATCTACAGCTCCAGAGGCAGAAATACCTGCAGAAAGTGAGAAGGCAAAAAAGCACAGAAAGCACAAGGACTACCAGGAAGAAATGGAGTTGGTAACCTGTATTAGTGGGATAGGAATGCGTACAGATAGAGAGGGAGAGGAGGAGAGAGAAGCTCAGTGCGTCCTAGGAAGTCCCCTGGCAGTCT
Organism: Lateolabrax maculatus; assembly: GCA_031216445.1. Lineage (NCBI taxonomy): Eukaryota > Metazoa > Chordata > Actinopteri > Acropomatiformes > Lateolabracidae > Lateolabrax > Lateolabrax maculatus. Next base: position 20,892,605 of record CM062210.1, read on the forward strand.
AAGCCTATAACAGCATAACTAAGGGATGGTTCAGGACTCACCTGAGCCAGCCCTAACTATAAGCTTTATCAAAAAGGAACGTTTTTAGCGTACTCTTAAACGAAGAGAGGGTGTCTGCCTCCTGAACCCAAATTGGGAGCTGATTCCACAGAAGAGGAGCTTGATAACTAAAGGCTCTGGCTCCCATTCTACTTTTAGAGACTTTAGGTACCACAAGTAACCCTGCATTCTGTGAGCGTAGTGCTCTAGTGGGGTAATACGCTATTATCAGCTCTTTAAGATATGATGTTGCCTGACCAATAAGAGCTTTGTAAGTGAGGAGGACGACTTTAAATTCTATTCTAGATTTCACAGGGAGCCAGTGCAGAGAAGCTAATATCGGAGAAATATGTTCTCTTTTGCTAGTTCCGCTAGTCAGTACACGTGCAGCCGCAGTCTGGATCAGCTGGAGAGTCTTTAGAAACTTATCGGGGCAACCCGATAATAAGGAATTGCAATAATCTAACCTAGAAGTAACAAATGCATGAACTAGTTTTTCTGCATCTTTTTGAGACAGGATATGCCTGATTTTTATAATGTTATGTAAGTGGAAGAAGGCAGTCCTTGAGGTCTGTTTTATATGGGTATTAAAGGACATGTCCTTATCAAAGATTACTCCTAGACTCCTTACAGCGGTGCTAGAGGCCAGGGCAATGCCATCTAGAGTAACTATATCTATACATAGTGCGTCTCACAGGTGTTTAGGACCCAGAACAATAACTTCAGTTTTGTCTGAGTTTAACAGCAAGAAATTGCAGGTCATCCAGTCTTTTATGTCCTTAATACATGCCTGAAGCTTGGCTAACTTACCGGTTTCATCTGGCTTTATCAATAAGTATAACTGAGTATCATCTGCATAGTAGTGAAAGTTTATGGAGTGTTTCCTGTTAATATTGCCTAAGGGAAGCATATACAAGGTAAATAAAAGTGGTCCGAGCACTGAACCTTGTGGAACTCCATGACTAACTTCCGTGTGCACGGAGGATTCATCATTTACATGGACAAACTGAAATCTATCTGATAAATACGACTGAAACCAGCTTAGTGCGGATCCTTTGACGCCAATCAAATGCTCCAGTCTCTGTAATAGGATACAATGGTCAATGGTATCGAAAGCGGCACTAATATCTAACAGAACAAGTACAGAGACAAATCCTTTGTCTGACGCAATCAAAAGGTCATTTGTCACTCTCACCAGTGCTGTCTCTGTGCTATGAAATTCCCTAAATCCTGACTGAAAATCCTCAAATAAACTATTGCTGTTTAGAAAGTCACATAACTGATTAACGACCACCTTCTCAAGGATTTTGGAGAGAAAGGGAAGGTTAGATATAGGTATATAATTGGCTAAAACCCCTGGATCAAGCGTGGGCTTTTTAAGAAGAGGTTTAATTACAGCTACTTTGAAGGACTGTGGTACATAGCCTGTTAATAAAGACAGATTGATCATGTCTAGTAAAGAAGTGCTAACTAAGGGTAAAACTTCTTTAAGCAGCCTAGTTGGGATGGGGTCTAAGAGGCAGGTTGTTGGTTTAGACGAAAAAATCATTGAAGTAAGTTGGTAAAGGTCAATTGGAGAAAAACAGTCTAAATATATATCTGGTTCTACAGCTGCTTCTGAGGTTCCTGAGGTTCCTGTACTCGAAAATGTATCTGAACTAGCTGAGAGCACAAGATGATGAATTTTTTCTCTAATAGTTAGAATTTTATCATCGAAGAAGCTCCTGAAGTTATTACTACTGAGCGCTCTGGGAATACATGGCTCAACAGAGCTCTGACTCTGTGTCAGCCTGGCTACAGTGCTGAAAAGAAACCTAGGGTTGTTCTTATGTTCCTCTATTAGTGAGGAGTAATAGGCTCCTCTGGCATCACGGAGGGCCTTCCTGTATGTTCTAAGACTATCTTGCCAAACTAAATGAGTTTCCTCCAGTTTGGTGGAATGCCATTTCCTTTCTAATTTTCGCGATGTTTCTTTTAACTTGCGGGTTAAGGAGTTATACCATGGAGCTAACCTCTTTTGTTTTATTATCTTCTTTTTGATAGGGGCAATACAATCAAGAGTCGTTCGCAGCGAGCCTGCAGCACTATCAACCAGATGATCAATTTGGGAGAGACTAAAGTTAGTATAGGAGTCCTCCGTTACATTGAGACATGGCATTGAATTAAATGCCGATGGAATCACTTCTTTAAATTTAGCTACAGCACTATCAGACAGGCATCTACTAAAGGAATGTCTGCCTAATGGCCTGTAGTATAAATTCAAAAGTTATTAAATAATGGTCTGATAAGACAGAATTTTGTGGGAAGACTTTTAAATCCTTCAATTTCGATTCCATATGACAGAACAAGATCGAGGGTGTGGTCAAAACAATGAGTGGATTTGTTTACACTCTGACAGACACCAATCGAATCTAATAGTGAGATAAACGCAGAACTAAGGCTATCATTATCTACGTCCACGTGAATATTGAAATCACCTACAGAGGTCTAATTAGGCCAAATAAGGGAAAGACCTGTGTGGGTGGACAGTAGCTGTTTGGTGGATGGATGCATACAGGTCTATCTGACATTAGATCTTGATTTCAGTGACACTCCCTGTTTAAATAAAGGATTAAAATGTTGTATGTGTGTCAGTCCTGTGATAGGCTGGTGACCTGTCCAGGGTGTACCCTGCCTCTTGCACAGTGCATGCTGGGATAGGCTCAAGGCTACTGCAACAGGATAAGTGGTTTGGAAAGTTTAAAGACTAATTTCACGTTTTAAATAAATGGGAAACATCATGCTTATGTATATGCATACCCAACCTTGAACATGTAATCATGTCATGTGCTCATTAAAAGAGATTTTAAACAGATTTTTAGAACCTAGTGGCACCCTCAAATCAACAAATGTCCTCCTAGCTCACTGTTGATGTTTGAAGACTTAGCTGTGAACTACATTCAGTTTAGTACCAAGAAAAGGGCTCAGAGGAAGTTTGGGGGAAGCTGCAAAAAAAAATAAAAAATCATGGTGTAAAACAATAAGCAACAGCTTATATGCTTGTGCTTGTATGTATGTGTGTGTGCGTGTGTGATTAATTCGTTTTTCAGTTTAATCAGCTGTTTAATCAGTAATTGAATCATATTTTATAAAATAGTCCTATATTCGTATAGCATATGAGATTAAATCTGGACTAAAAGTACAATATTTGCCTTTGAAGTGTAGTGGAGGTTGAAGCAGCATCCAATGGAAATTACTCAAGTACAGTACTTGAATGTGGTTACTTTCTTCAACAGGAACTGTCCACATATGGCTTACTGTACAATTTTACTTCTCTATGGATTAGAAAAAAAGGTTGTAGGAAAAATGATAAACGTTTAACAGAATAAAAAATCGTAGATGCGTAGATCCAAGGAAAATATTTTTTCTCGTGTGAGCAAATGTATTAATGGTCTGTTTGTGTGTCTGCACATCTCACTGCAGAATATGAGGAGAACAGAAGAGAACCTTTGAGCCAAAAATGGTTCCGGTCACCGCAGCGCAGGAATCACACAGTCGACTGCTCCTGGTGGAGCGGGACACTGACCGGGCTACCTGGTCGTGACACAGGCCTGCGGATATGGATGTCAACCTGTGCCAAAATGCGCCGACAGGGTGCACTGCGCAAATTATCTGCAAAAATGTGCGAAGCTGACATTTTCGCTCGCAGAGTCAGGCTGATCCAGACACAGTCAGCGTCAGCAGTCATAACCACAAGCTGTCAACCACCCTCCTCCCCAGTGCGCCTGCGCCCCCCCCCCAGCTCCGTCGGTGTGGCTCTGTTCTCTCCCTGAAAGCTCATCTGGAGACATGCACAGAACCGAGGCTTCTCCCGAGCAGAGATAAAGGGTCTGGGAATCAGGAGTCCGGGCTGGATACTGACCGGCTGTCGCCCTGAGCATCACGCCACACGCCGCGGCATGGAGCGCTCCTGATCCCGGCGGGACGCCTGGAGAGCTCCGCCATTCTTCCCTCGTTCGCATCTCGGATTTGTTTGGATATTGGAAGGCCCGACCATGTCTGCGAGAGAGAAGGGGATCCCGACAAAAGACAGCGTCAGCCTGCTGCCCTGTTTCTATTTTGTAGAGGTGGGTTGGTGCTGCATGCTTCTCATCCAGAGGCGCTCCGGATCCCCATTAAACAATACTACAGCGTATCGCCTGAGATCCATTACTAAACATCAATGACGACCAGCTTAATATGACTGATACTGTTTTAATATGTAGGTCAAGGAGAATGATGTCAACATTACAACGCAATACACGGTATTCAGCAAATGACATGTGCATATAGTGCTTGTAAGTGATTTCCCTCCACTATATAATACACACATCATTCGTCTGTTACCTGTACAATGTAGCCACCTGTGTTCATAGTGTAGACAAATGGCTGGATTAACAATAGTATGAGACATACATGGCTGCTTTTTGTATTTCTTATATGTAGCTTTTGTATTCATCTATCATGCATTTATATGTCCCAAAAACCTAATATTAGCTGTTCCCACTGTAACGCACTGGTATGGTAACAGGACCAACATACTGTATACATTCACATACAGTACAGACTAAGAAATGTGTCTCTTGAGCATTAACACAGTGAATGAAGTGCACATGGACACACACACTTTTCTCTGAGCAATTCAGGTTTTTTCTTAACTTTACCGACGGAAGACCTTGATTATTATTCATCCATTCACACTAAACATGTCTGCAGCATCAACAAATGATTCCACACACAAACAGACTAAGGAGATTAATTAACATTATGTACAGCACAGGGCGTAATGCAAACAAGATGCTAACATTTCCACAAACAGAGTGGCAGACTCACACCTTCAAGCAGCTTCAAATATGAGTCCATGGTGACAGGGTAGTGCAGCCGGGATGGATGTGGGTGAGGGGACTCCTTAGTGGCAGCGCTGTCTTTTAACATGGGGCCTGTCAAACAGACGCCTCTGCTCATTTCTCACATTGCATTTTTAAAAATATCAGGTTGAAAGGTTCATCTAACCGGCAGAGGATTTCAAACATTGAAAGTGCAGATTGCATGCAGCTTGAGGTGACTGTCACTCGTCCCCCTTCTGTGCACTTTATGCATGCTCTAGTTCACCTCTGGCCTGTGGCTCTCCAATCAAACTGGCATCATGTATTACCGAGTTGCCTCTAATACTGAATGATGGATGCTGTTTGGATGGCTGCATCGTTCCCGTGGATTTCTCTGGCAGTGGTGTCTTGGACAGGGGATTTCCTCGATTTTTTTTTTGTTTTTGTTTTTTTTGGAATCTTTCATTTACATTTCAATGCACTCGCACTACAATTAATGTACCAGAGCAAGAAGCTTGAGCTTTTAAAATCACTCCCTATTTTTACAGCAGGAAGCATTTAAACTAGGTCAATGCTGAAAGTTAATTCTACTTTGTGAGCTACAGCACTTCTGAGTCCACTCAGGCACATTCCCTGTGTGTGTGTGTGTGTGTGTGTGTGTGTCAGTGGCTGGTGTGCAGAAAGCTGAGGTGGTGACCTGTACAGCTCAATCCCATCCTGCTCTCCTGTCAGCCGTGACGGCCATGTCCCACAATAGATGTGGAGAGGATATCAGAGCGTGCCAATCATGATGTATCCCCTCCCCCCCGCAAGAGGTTTACCTCTGCAATCAGGACTCATAACTCTCCACCTGCGATATGAATTCTTGATGCCGATAGCTCTAGAATCAGAAGGAAGCAAATCTCACTCCTTTCCTGAATGTATTTAATAATAAGTCAGCCCTGTTTGATGTATACCCAACCAAATCCACAGCCAGTGTTCACCAGTTGCACACCATATGTGATTTTCTGACATTTATATCAAGCATTCAAATCATTGGACAACCCAGGAAAAAATACTGTGCATTGAAAGTATAACATTATTCATTTTTGCTGACGCGAGACGTTCATGTTCTCTTGGTCTTCAAACATGTCTATATTATAATGTGCCAAATTGGATATATTGGATTTTTTATAAAAATAACTGACTACTAATGACTCCTTCGATATAAATGTGAACACTAATTACAAGTTGGAAACTGGTAAATATAGCAACTCTTATACCACATGAACACAGTATGATTAATGGCTATATCCTCTGGTTGGAGAAACAGTCCAACCAGTTAGAGCTTTGTAGAAGAAATTAGAAACGGGGATGTCATCTTCCCACTTACATAGCTACCATGGCCCCAAACTGGCAAAAAGTGTGGATGAAATTGGTGCAGGTTGACTCACAAAAATAAGAACTCTTAAATCAACATATTTCTGTGATTGATGTGAAAATAGTGAACTGCTGTTAATTGTGTGAAAGAGACAAACACACCAGTCACTACTAAATGGTTAGGGCAAAACAACACAACATATTTGGTAGGGCTGGGTATCGTTTAAAAAATTACAATGCCAGTACCAAATCCAGTACCCTTAAACTGATACCAATACCAATAGAATACTTCATTTGCTACCTTTTTTTTTCTACTTTATACTGTAACCAGTGCACAAAGCATTGTCAGCTGTATCTGAAGCAACTAAAGTAGGGTTGTTAAATAAGGTAAAGTTTGCAGGCAATCCATAAAAATTGTGAAACCTAGCACACAAACCTGACCTCTAGAGCGTGCCCAAAGCCATTTTCGTTTCAGTACAATCTAAACATGTAGCAGAGGCCATCATTTTGAACATTTTATAAGCTGCCAATGCCACCAAATACATCACGCTCGACTTCACCACACCACAGACTGTGTGGGTTGTAGCTGCTGCGGAAGTGGGCCAATCACACGTCACATTAAATCGAAGAACATTTGCGGTGATTGGCCGTGAGCAAAAAGATACAAATAGTCTGTTTTTTCTAGATCTGGGTACGAAAAGGGTGTGAATTAATAGGGTGAAAATGGCAATTTAGTTTGATTTACAGGCTTTAACAAACAAGGCATAAACAGAAAAAAGTTAAATATTAAAAAAAATAATAATTGTAATAAATAGATCAATACAAATCTCATGGTAATAGAAGGGCAAAGTACATGCAAAGTGGAAACTGCCATATTCAGGAATGCAATGTGATATTAATAAGCTGGATCGGCTTGATTTTTGTTGTATTTAAATTGCATATGTGGCATTGTGGAGCAGCTGCAGATATGATCTGTGTGTTCCCTGTAACAGGCTCTCTGCTCTTTTTTTAGTTTGGACAGAGTAGTGAGGCTCCACTGTGAAGCCTTGGGCTGCTTTTCCTCCAAAGTGGAACAAATGGAAGCATGAGGAGGGCTGAACAACTGTTATCTAAAACTGGGGAAAAACAAAAGATTAAATCACATGTATAATTGTAGGGAGGGACATGGCTATTAGCCTAGATAAAGGATAAAGAGTATGCTGCAACTGAATAAAGGTAAAGGCTTGGTTCTATTACTTAAGGACAGTTTACTCACTGAACTCTTGCATTGATGATATAATCCTTTCTTCATGGTCTCTCTGTCAGATAAGGTGATTATGGTCCTGCTGTGGCTTGGCAGTGACTTTATGACCTGCATGGTCTACAAAGGTGATCAGGACAGAATGGACCAAAGACAGACTCCCTGGGATCAGTTATGTCAACAACTATGGTGTCTGTCACATATCACGTTGCAGACATTGTCGAACCAAGTGACAAAAAGCAACACATTCTTCCACCGTGATACACTTGAATTGTATAGAATCTAACCGATCTAACATTGTGTAGCGTGTCCATATTGACAAAAGTTCGTTAAACATTTATTTTTGTATGCACAATCCAAGGATCTTATAATGTTTTATACATCTGAAGAACTTCTTTAAAAAACAGACCTGGCGAGTAAAAGGGACTTTATCTGCGTTTATTTGGGGCTCTGTGTTTAATTGAAGATATATATATATATATATATATATATATATATATATGTATATATATATGGAACTCAAGTGCACAAGCTTCATTTCCACTCCCACAGTTAGACAAATGTATATAGAAACACCCTGAATCACTTGTTTGCATATGGATACACCGCTCATTACAAGGATACAAGGATACAAGGTTATCTTACTGCCATTTTACAACACAGGGTTTTACAACAAGATGCACGTATAGTCCCATTTTGCTTCAGAATAATCGTCGTTTATGGTGGAGTGCGGAGGATGAGTTGAAGAGTCTCACAGCCTGAAAAAAGGTCTGGTGGAGGTCTGATGTTGTGGGCCAGGTTGTTGTAAATAGTGGTGAAATAGATTCTAGAGGGCAGATGTTCTTCACGGGGTCTCTTGTTTAGAAGGTGCTCCCTATCAAAGGATGAAGCTCTAGTCAAAGCTTGATTGAGTACCTTTTTGTTGTGACCCTTGTGTTCAAATCTGTTGTACAAATCTGTGTCTTTGTGTTATAAATCATTCTCACTATCACAGATCCTCCTGAGCCACTGAAACTGGTCATACAGTATATTTGATACAAGCTGTCGACCAGTAAAAGATGGTGTTCCTGACACTGTTTTTCTGTAAATTCACCCAAGTGTCCATGTTGATCAACAGTGATACTCAGATCCATAAAGTTAATCTCCGTATTACTGTGTTCCTAAACTGAGTTTGGTGTTGGGGTTAGTGGTATTAAGGTACTGATGAAAGTCAACGAGCTGCTGTTCAGAAATCAATATATCATTACATCATTATATTACCTGTACCACTTGATGTTGTCTTTGAAAGGGTTGGTCTGGCTGTACACGTACCTTTCTTCCCAAAGTCCCATACATAGTTGGGAGCATAAGACCTGTCTGTAGAGTTGATCCTGGAATTAAAAAATATTGTTTCTATGGGGGTCCAGTATGTGTCCTCCACACATACTCCATTGTAAATAGTAATGTAACATTTCAAGGCCATCACATTGGTCTGTGTTTGTGTACAAGGATTCCACATGCACAGTGACTAAGTATGTATCTGCTCAAGCTTCTTTAACACATGTTTTTTTTTTTCTGGAGAAATGCTTCCAAAGAGCTGGTGAGTGGTTTGATGAAAAAGTCAATGTATCTGGACGCTAGCTCAGTGATAGTATCCATGCCACTTATGATGGGTCTGCCTGGGGGTGAGTTCAGGTTTTTGTGAATTTTCAGAAGCAACTAGAATATTGCTAGTCTAGTGTTTTAAAGCTGAAGGAGGTTATGTCTTTATCTGTGATCCTTTTACTTTCAAAAACAGTGGCCACTAAATTCTTGTTCAATTAATTCAGTGGGATCCAAGGTTAAAGGGACATAATTGTGGGTTGGTAAGCCTCATCAATATGCTGTTTCTTACCCCAGCCAACTGTTGCTCCAGCCTTGTTCGTTGTACATTTGTAAGCCACTGTACAGCATATCACTCTCCAGAGGTAAGGTTGGAGTAGGTCCTCCTCCCGTTGACCTGAGACAGTTTGTCCACGTCATGATTCACCTTTTTCGTAAAAGCATTTAAGCAGGCATTGCTGTTGATTGGTAAGAAAGAAGATTTGGTCCTGAAAGTATTGTATGGCACATTCACGTTGTTGACAGGTTGTGTGGTGTGTTGACAGGTGGTGTGACTGCTGCTGTGGCATGCCTGTTGTGATACCATGCCTTCAAATGCAAATGACAGTAAAAACCTGTATATGTCTAAATGATACAGAACGAGCTTGCCTGTTTCAATAAAAATAAGGAGCAGATGTGCATTACCAGGAATATATTGCCCCCTCCTTATGGTCCTGCTTGTCTCATTTAAACTTATCTGTTTAGGTCTGTACCAAGGCTTTGGAAAGTCTGCCAGTGTCTTCATGGAGTCTTCTCTCCACTGACTCAGTTTGTCTACGGTGCTTGGGCGCCACGCATGAGAGCTGTTGTTTAAATGTGACTGTGTAACTCCACCGCCTCCTCGTTTAAGATCAACATCAAATCCAGGGAATATTTGTTGACGATTGCCTCCCATTTGTTTTTGAAGACTGGATTGTCAGGGAAACTTTGTGATTCTCTCCAGTAGTCAGAAAGTGTGATGGTGTGTAGGTTTGTGATGACTCCATGCTGAACAAAGAGCCTTTGACAGGAGTGGACTGGTTATAGTGGGACAGAGAGGCCGAGCAGACTGGTTACCTGGTTGCCTAGCAACATAGTGTTGTCTGTGTGTGCACTCCACGTTGTGCAAAAATGTGCAGCTCTCTTGCTTGCTCTTGCTTTTATATGTGTGTATGTGGCTGCAGCTACTGTGGAGTTGTATTGCTTGTACCTCTCTGTGTTTGCCTTGGTGATGTTTTATTCTGCTGTTAATTCTAGAAGAAGAGTCTATTTAATCTAAGTATCTTAAAGTTTACTGTACATGCCATGGTGTCATAGCTTAATTTATTTATTGTTTGTCATTTTTGTATAATTGTCTGAGTTTTGTCTCTTTTTTGGTTAATTCTAGTGAGGTGACACAGGAAGGTGGTTGTATATTAATAAATGATCATCAGTTGTATGCTACAAAGTGCGGCCTAGGGAAAGAATTTATTGTTGGTTTGGAGATAGGAGCTCTGTGCTGTGACATATACATTGACATGCTATTGCACTTTATTTTGTATCCATAATGTGATCTTTAATTTAATAGTACTATCGCATTACATCATCATTATTATATTTTTCTTTGCCTACTCTATACCCCCCTTCCCTTCGAGTAAACATTACTACATTAAGTTTTTAAGAGTATATTTTAACTGACCATTTGCTGACCAATGCAACATTTTTTCACAAGTACTTTTACTTGAGAAAAATATGCTTGTTCTCTTTCCATCCCTGGCCGAGGTTCTCCAACAGTGTCAGAGCAGCTGTCATTACGCACGACTGTGGTTACTTATGGCACTTGTTCCTTTAATGATCACATGTACCTGTAAACCATCATCACGGTGATATTTCAATAACTTATTCATTTCTTATTTATCATCATTCTATTATTTATCTTTATTAAACATCAGAAGGAAGATCAATGATGGTTTTATAGAGCTCATTATGAAACAGACTTTATAAAGTCTTTACAACTGAGGATAAAACTAAATGGGGAAATAATGACTCAAATGTAAATGAATAGAATGATCAAATTCATTACTCATAAACATTTATTTAAAATTAAACTTATAAATGCGCCTTTGATATAAATTATATTGCAGTTTAGGTGGCAAAAATGATAACGCAGTCAAGGAAACTATAAGATCACCTCTCACGTCATGTTAAATCTCCTCCTCATTCTATCATCCGCAGCTATCTCTTGAAAACTGTATGCGCTGATCTGAAGTATGCGTAAGGTGCACATTCTCACCACACATTTGTCTGGTATAAATACCAGTTTATATGTGGGAAATGGCATATGCAAACTATCATTTTGTTGGGTAAGACATGAGTTTGGTTTTGGTTCCAAAGTAAAACAAAGTAAAAAGGCATTTCTACCAGATTCATAAATTGTTTACATTAGTTGCTACTGTAACTGAAAATAGAGCACGCAAAACTCTGTCGAGAACAAAGTAGATTCTCAAAATTCATGTCGTAAATTTGCTACAGGTAATTATGTTTTTATCCTAAACCTTTCCGCAGACTTCTGTCCATCAGGTTTGTAAAGTGTCCCAAGGTGGGTTCAGTAATCTCTCACACACAAACTTGTGTGAATTGAATTGAATTTCAACTTGATGAATCTGTTAAAGAGATTTGATCATACAAAATGTCCTAACTACTGAATTGTATCTGTTTTGACCCCCCCAAAAAACAGTTGTTGAATCAAATAAAAGTTTTGTTGATTTTGTGATTTTGGTACGACATTAAAATCATTCGTTCAGATTAAGGCGTTGTAAGAGAACATTCTAAATATGAGAAAAGTTCCCTTAAATCATTCCTGCCACTTGTGAACAAATCTGTTCATACGTGTGTTTCTTGCAGGAGGCCCAGCGATTCTTTCAGTCTCAAATACAAGTAGTGTAACAAGAATAACCAATAACTGGAATTCACCGGGGAGTCACAAACAGACAATCAGAGGGAAAACGAGGAAGGACACTGGCAGGGATCAAGTCAGCGCTAAAGGGAAGAGGCTGATAGGGAGATAGAACAGAACAATATTTGACACGGATAGAGTCTTTGCGTGCGACATAAAGTGAGGGAATGGAGGGGAGACAAAGAGAATGAGACCCAGAGAGGAGGCTAGCAGTGAGTGTTAGCAGATGTAGGGCAATGGAGCATCTCTGCTGAGCTGAACTCTCCCAGAGGAGCCGAGGCTTTTCAGAGAAAGAGAATGTAAGGAATACTAAGACATTCTGCTCTGTGATTTATCACTCTGCCATTCCTTCATTCTGACTGCACTATTTGCACTATGAGCCTTCAGTAGCGTCACTCATCACAGTCAGTAAAATCAGCCAGTTAGTTTATAAGGCAGCCAGTCAAACAGTCATTCAGTTAGTGAAACCAGTCACTGACAACAATGCTCCACTTATAGTTACAACACCTTAAGACACAGCATTTCAGCCTGAAGCCAACTCACTGAGCTGGAAACGTGTTTTCTCTCTGAATGCAATAACATACGATGTATTATTATTGATTGAAACACCCAAAAGTATATAAAGCAGTTCAAATTAGCCCCACTTTTTAAAGTAGTGTTACATGTTAATGCACCAATAATAATGGTCCAATAATTGGTTAAACGTGGCTAACCAATAGCAAGCCAGTTAGTCAGTACTAGGGTTGAAGGAATAGATCACTCTTTCTATGGGAAAACCAGGATTTCTCTGGATTTAAATGAAGTTTAAATGGCGGCATTTTGTCCGTCTGATGCTCCCCCATAATCTGACTTTTATCTAGTTGTCCGCCAGACGACTGCCAGATGCAGAGACGCTCCTTTTTCCTTCCTTTCATACTCCCGGAACCCATGACATCCATTATTTTTATATTATTGCAGTTATCAAGATTGATTTTGAAACATTTTAAATTGTTTTATGTTTTATTAATACACACATGTATTGGGTTTCTCTTCAAAATTTGATTTTGATCTGGGACCTACCTGATTAAATAAAGGTTGTGTGAAGCTTGATTTTAAAACCAGAACTGTGGATAGTTAAGGGTTGTTATTACATCAAAATGGTGGAGAGTGGCTTAGAAAACAATGCGGACTGACAACAATCACATGAAGTTAAAAAGAACTATGTAGATCTGTTTTGGCCTGTGATCAAAAAGATGAGAAATATTTATCCACTCACGTGAAGTGGTTAGATGTAGGGCAGAAGTGAACCTTGAGCTTGTAATGAAGTTGAGCAACACCTCTTCCTCCTTCACGTACCTGTCCTAACACTGGTGCAGGTAACGTTCCAGAGGGCATCACCTGTTCACAACACTGATGTTCCTACAGGACAAACTTCGCCTGTTGAATGATTGATTAGATTGAAATAAATGTTTTTTTAAAAGATATCCCAACTGCTACATTTGAAGCACAGGAGGGACAGGGGGGAATCCTTTACTGCTCCAGACCAAAATAACTTGCGCCCACAACAGCTGACGATCCAAAAGTAAGTAAATCAAAACTGCCACTAATAGCAGTGAAAAGTCAGTTGAAGAAAGCTAGACTCAAACATTAGAACTTTTCTCTCATTCCTATTGTCTGATATCAGGCTTTCCAGATATTAATGCTTCAACTTGCCTAGAGCCGTTTTAAATAATGCACTATTACAATGAAGTGATACTGAAGTGAAGTCAAGTGATTGAAGTGAATCACTTTTTTTTAGCAACCGTAGAGGCATCTTTCCCTCTATTTTCCCATTGTTTTATCAAATTGGATTTTCTGCTGAGAGACTTGAATTGTTACCAGTCAGAAACCTCAACTCACTGAGGAAGCTCCTGGAGTGTCGGTACTGTTGGCCCAGCACCCACCAAAAATAACTGCCAGCCAAATCCCACTAGAGCCTCCTTTCCATTTTTACACATCTATTATTCAAACTGCACCGTCTATTTCCTGTTCTCTCATCTCTGTAATCGCTGAGGGCACGCCAGGAACACATTTGAGCCAGTAGAGGGATTATTGTCAGGAAAACTTTCAGATGGGTGTTGTATGGCAGAAGGCCAACACACACCAAATTTAAATACCAAAAGAAGTAAATGCACAAAGTAGAAAATCAAATCCACATTCCAACTGCACTACGAAATAACAAAATGCCAAAACAAAAGGTACCGGTCTGTGCAGTGTTTCTTTACTGGGGCACAGAGAGATACATGGCGAGATCATGTCTGAAACACGTCACATGCTGTACATGCTGTGACGTGAAAGGTGACTTTTGCCAGCAGACATTTTAAGTGGGTCCCTGAACAAAGGTCAAGAGGTTATTAAATCAACTGATGAGTCTTGCTTCAGGGACCATGAATACCCATCCACCACAATCTGGCCAGTAGCTATTGATATCTTGCTCTGTACCAAAGTGTGGGACAGGCAGACCCCTCTGAAGGCCCTGCTGCTGTTGCAGACTTTGTTCTGTAAAAAATCTTTACAGAAAGTTTGTTAATATCTGTAATCTGAACAGCACATGCAATACATCTTGATGAGATGGTGAAAGACTTGCTTTCTGTACACTGGTTAGTTTCACTATTCAATGAATCATTTAACTCACCATCAAATGAAAGGAACCATAAGCATGCGTAGAGTGTGTCAAATACGATTAGCTGCTGTCGGCCTGAGCAAATCACGCAGCACATTCAAAAGAACAGAATGTGACATAGAATATCCTCCAGAAATCTACTTTGAAGTATGGAGAGTACAGTATTCCTCCCAGAGTAGCTTCATCTGCAGAGCATGAGCAGCGTGAGCGCCGATGCCACTGACCTATATTTCTCATCTCCACAAGCTGAGATGCTTGACAGGAGGTGAGAGAGGCTGACAGAGGGCCAAGGAAACAGCATCGGGGGAGGGCTGGGGTAGGCTGGTTGGTGCAGTGTCGAGCTCAGTGGGGGGCTTCATGAGTTGGCTTCAATATGGAGCACACAAGCAGGATGCATGCATGTTTGCTCCATGCATTTATTCATGCATTCAAAGTGAAAAAAGGTAATTTTGCATTCAAAAGGATGTCACAAGATCTCAAAGTGGTATTTTGTGTTGAAATGACACACAGACACAGCATCGTATGAAAAGACATGTCTAAGAACCAGTTGAACACTGATGTGCAAAATGTGAAACACAACTATGAATGAAAAAGCCCAGTATGAAGCCTTATAATATTTATGCTTTTTGCATGTTCATCACACTGTTAAGGGGTTAAGGGCCGTGCTCAAGAGCACTTCAGTAGTGGCAATGAGGGAGGGGCAAGCACTGCTTTTTCAGCTCGCCTCTTTAACCTTTAGGCCACCACTGCCCCATCACTATTCTAAATGAATGCTGAAGCTGCTACACTGACCATGGAAGCCAGATGGAACAGGTATTTAGGTATTTAGGTAACTAAATACAAATAAATACATCATTATACCAGAGGCAATGTGATGCAGCAGAGCAACCTTGTGGATGTTTTTACATTTCACATTAAAATAAATCAATCAAGTCACTGTGTAGCCGTGATCCTGTAGTTAAAACGATCCAGTGAATTAGTTCAGTGCCAGTTAATAGTCTACTGTACGCTTCCAGACCCTGCATAACCAACTGCTTTATCACTAAATCTCAATATCTGTGCCCATGTATTTCGGCCATAAATTCCATACAAATTCTGAAAAACATGCACTACTGACACCTTTTGGGATACCTTTTTTTTTGCATTTGGGACCTCAAATGTGTGAAGTACTTTGTCAAAAGGTTCTTCTTTAGTCCCTCTTTTGTTTTGTAATTCTTGTCTTCCTTGCACCTGTCTTTTGTCTCCTCATCTCTCCAAAATAATTCAGAATCAGAATCAGCTTTACTGGCCAAGTATGTGTACACATACAATCAGTGTTCTGTACATTGTGAACACATACAAATAGTGCAAAGGCATAAATATTGAATGAACATGTAAATCTCCTTAAAGTTACCACTAATGTTGAATAAACTGATTGGATGAAACCTCTCTCTCTGTAAGGAAGGAAGGAGGGAAGGAAAGAATGGAGGGAATGGTAGAACGCAAAGACGCAAAGACAAGAAAACTAGTTGGTGTTGGTGAGTAAGCCCCGGTAGAAATGTGAAACAGATACATTGAAGGAAGTCTGCAAACAGAAGTCCTCTGTGCGGTGTGCGTGTATGTGTGTGTGAATGGCTTAGCTCCCAGCAGGAGTGCGTTGACTTGAAGACGTCCCCCTGTGTTGGGCTCCTAGCGGGGCCCTCCTCCATCCCGCTGCTCTACTTAGCATTAGCTGAACGAGCGGCACGCCTGCCACTGTTTACCAGTGAATCTGGTTTTCAAGCGGCGTGATAAAGCTCATGATGCTGCGGGCCACATTCAACTCCCACTGACGCATCTCACTGCAGTCCTCTGTGGACACTTTACTGCCTTCAATTACACATCAGCTTTCTGCCTACAAACGCACCTCACTTCTCTGTGGTACTCTTTAATGGGACGCCACAGAGCCCGGGGGGCCTGTTTGAAAACATTTGGGTGGGAATTTTCGACACGACAGAGCTGCTGCGTGTTGAAGATGGGAAATGGAAGTGTGTGAAACGGAGTCGTCAGTATTTGAGTTGTCATTTCTTTCTCGTTAAGTCTCAATAAGAAATATCTCAGAACAGCTTTAGGTGCTCATTTTGTCCCCAGGAGATGTACAGTGTTATTACCAGGCTTTTATTGACTGGTAGGCCTTGTTTACTTGACTCTGTCGTGGCATTCCAGTCCACCTCTCTCCCCCATCTTTGATGTAGGTTCTTATGGCGGGTTATAAAACCGCACTCTTGTGTCTTCAATACAGAAACGTGAGAGCTGATAGACATGAAGATGAATGTTGTTCCAACTCACAAATAGAGCTCCTAGCTGACAAAAAGAGAAAATACGATTAAATTCAATTAACAGAAGCTCATGAAAACATATGAACCAACGCTGTTTTCTGAATCGTTTCTACAGCCTAGTGGCCGACAGTTCAGGTGGTTTGTCTGGACTCAGCTCCACAGCTCTGCTCTCTCAGTTCTCCTGACAGGACTGGACATCCACTTGTAAAATCCCACGACTCGTAGTACACAGTACAGTTACACAGTGAAAGGTCAGCGGTGAAATCACTGCAAGTCTGAAGCAGAAATTTACATAGCCGTTCAAGCCGTCTGCGGAGTTGATCCCTGGCTATTACCCATAGACCACTGAAGCACTTTGATTTGATCAAGAGGGAGATCAACACCAGCTTTATCACTCAAACTTTATTTCATGGTTGGGGTTGATCTGTTGTGTTATGATTGGCCCTTTATGAATCTAAGACCTCAAGCTGGCTCTAATAAACTAGCTTTTTGTCGGGACTAGGAGAATTCATACAGTAGTTTGGACCTGCGCTCAGTGGGAGCACTTCTTCATAAAAGCAATTAATTCCACATGCCATCTTCCATCACCCTCAGCACCATCCTCAACCCCCTCAGCTCATAAAAACTATTTTCTATGCCTTTGTCCTCATTATCAAATCAAATTAGCATGATCACTGAACCATAGGGTTATGGGGACATTTGCAGCTTTCACTGCCTGTTTATCTATTTATTTATTCATTGCCAATCTGTTAAAGTTCCTCCTGCCTCAGCTGTTTATGACTTTGAATTCCCTTCTATCGTTTCCTTCTGTCTTCTTCTTTTGCATCTAACGATAGCTGCCAATCCTGGTATCGTCTGTGGTCAGCCTGTACTTTCTGGAGTGGACGGATGTGTTCAAGCCGGTAAAGTCGGGCTTCAACTGCCATGACCGCAGCCTGAGCCTGCCCTACATCGACCCCAACCATGAGGTCATCCCCCTGCTGATGCTGCTCAGCCTGGCCTTCGCCGGACCCGCCATCACGGTGAGGATTAAAAACAGACATTAGAGAAAAAAAGCTATGAAACAGGAAACTATGACACTAAGGGATTTTGAGGGGCTTCACACAGTTAAATACAACCACTGGCATTAAAGCAATGAGTTGCTCATTGCAAACAGTGGAAATCTCATTGTGTTTTTTTTATGTCTGATAAAAAATAATTTCAACAGTTGCTGTGAATGTATTATTCACATTCATATGTAATAAATATAAACATGGTTCTTGACCTCGGTATCCTGCTGTCTGCCTTCTCTTTAGCTAAAAGTTTGGAGGATCTGCTAAACATAACTGGTCATAGCAAATTAATGGCACAGAAAATAACAAAATAGCACATATTTTTATTTTAAATAGTCCAAAACCAACCTACTCTATGGAAAAAGGGAACACTTTGTAATTTACACAGGTTTGTACTTTTCTAATGTAAATCTTGTGTTTTCTGATTTTATTGAACCTGAATCTCTGTCTATGGTAATAATAGTTCACATTTAACTACAGTCTATACTAATCTGTCAGTTTATTCTAAACATTAAAACGGGGGTGCACGTCAACTGTCACATGTATGCACGTCAGGCCTCCTAATGCATTAATTACTATTAAAAATTCACTTTTGTAGACAGTAAGTAACATATTTATAATATAATATTTGAGATAAACTTACTCTACATAATTAGTTTGAGTGTATTCTTTTTTTCTTACTGCATTGTCAAATGGATACCGTGATTATAATTTTGTTTATAATACAATTAGACTTCACAATTCTGTGTTAATAATAATAAATAATAATAAATTACTCTGTTACCTGCAAAGGTGATAAAAGTATGTAGACGTCTCTCCGCTACTCCCCCGTACAAACGCAGTCCCAGACAGGTAATGTTCACACAACCACACTTATATTGTCGGCCCCACACACAGTAACAACATCAGTGCACGTAGTCTGGTAGTCCACCAAACAAACACCACAGATGGGCTGGAGGACCGTCTCTGTGTCCTCGGGTGTGTGTGAGACCCAGAGCTCCAGCCGCTACTGCTGAACAGGAACAAGCAGAACTAGTAACACTATCAGCGGTGCCGATTGGTGTCACCCTGGCACTGTTCCCCTGAACCACTCCGACACATCTCTCCCCTGCAGTTGAGCAAAGTCCTGGCCAACTACCACAGCCAAGTGTCCTTAACACAAACCTTATCTTTACTTCATCTGGTTCAGTCTTCATCATAGCTTGGAGAAGACACAGAAGAGAGGCTGGCTTCCTAAGTCATAATCATAATATACTATCTCATAATTATGAGACACTAAGTCATAATAATGACTTACAGGATCTTTATTTTTTTCATCACAGTAGCGCAAATGTGCTTCCATAGTTAGAAGAGGGCTTGCCCAGAAATCAGACATATTTTAGAAACATAAATTGAGGATGTCACAAGGGTTGTGTACAAATCATATGATAATGTGATTTGAACACCAGGATATCTAACTATAGTCCACTTCTGACATATATACCAGCTTGTATTGTATGTACAGTAGTAATAATCACATTAACAGTCAATACTTTTACTTTTCCAGTTTCTATTTGTATCTTATTCTATTACACCTCAGTTTTCTTTGGGAAAGTGATCTTTATAATTATCACATCTGTCTACATGGAGACCCGCCTGGAGTTCAGTAATTGCCAGTGGGCTTTGGCATCAAACACACTGATGCTTACGCTCAAATACACAACCAGGCACAGTATAAGAAGCCTTTGCCTTTGGCATTGTTTCCTTCTAATTGTCCCCATAGAACGCATGTCCTCACATTGTACATATAGAAGTTCTGAGCTGAGTTGTGGGTCAGCGGGACAGACCCACCCCACCCCACCCCAGGCCAGTAGAGCTCACTGACTGTTCTTCTATTTTATCTATTTATTTTATTTTTCAGTCCATTTGTTTCATGGTCAGATCGAAACAGGCAGATTTTACAATACCACAGAGGAGGAAAGCCTATTATCTTATTTAGTTGACTTTAAAACAAATGTTTACACTTTTTTATTTTTTTTACACAAGCCTATAAACCACAGGCTGCCAAACCGTGGGAGCGAGTTAAGGAAGTTGAACCGTCATGAGCTCAGATGGAAGCGACAAAGTGCTGCCCACATTCATGAAAGTGACAGCCAACCTCCCTCTCCTTGCCGCTGCCACTGCCGTCACTGACCACCACCCGCCGCCTGACAGCACCTGAAGAGCCCACAGCCAGGCTGGCATCTCCGCTGAGGAGGGGCTTCAGGTCCAGCCACCTCGCCCATCCCTCTCAGATCTGACTCTTCCTTACCGGCCACTGGCTTCATCTCCTTGTTCAGACTTCAGTCATGTTCCATCTGGCCCAGAGCCGCTACTCTGAACTCCCATTTCCCCATTCAAACTGCAGGCCATGTTTACAGTAGTCTGCTTTTTGTAGGAAAATCTCTCGCTCAACTACATTTTGTGCTGACAGAAACTCAACTAAGCTTTAAAGACTTTGCAGTTCAGAGTAACAACACAGCACAGCCAGCAGTCTCCTGGCACAATCTTAATTTTCATTCTATTTCTTCTTTTTGTTCATATTGGCCACTTTGTAAGCACCTTCTTTCCATAATTTGTTGAACTTAAAGGGGCAGCTCACACAAAGTATAAAAAACATATTTTCTCCACTTATAGTGGCATCTAGCCTTGGTTTTATTTGGTGGATACATTAACCAGAAATTCAAGCCCCAAACTGTAAAACATGGTAGTAAAATCTAATGGAAGATATCTGTGATATCAAAAATAAATACTTAAATACTTTATACCACCTCCACACCTCTTCAGTAGAAATTAAACCCTTTGACACACACCAAAGGGCTTTAGCCAGAATCAAACCTATAATTTAATGGTGATGGAAGTGGGTGGGATGGCCACTCTCTGGTTTTAGTTGTAGTGTCAGATAATGCTCCTAAATCCCAAAACTTAAAACCAACCATAACCTTCCCAGCTTGATATTTAGAGCTGTCTCCCACCCAAATCACATTCTCCCCCCACCTTGTTCCTGCCATGCAGGCCCTACAATGCCTTGAACATACATTAAAAAAAAAAGCAGTAAATAAAAGAAAGAACAGTTCCAGCTCTCTGCTTAACAGGGATGCCAAACCCATTCTGAGTGAACGGCTGGTTCCATAGTAACCTTTGGCAGACGAGACACGAGCTTAAAAACCACAGTGTCTTCCCAGAAGCTCGCCATCTGAAGCCAAGATAGAGATATAAGCCGTTTCAGCTGCTGCCCACCATCAAGGCTTATGGGGAAATTAGTTTGACATTAGTTGATGTTATTCTAACTCAGTTCATGTTCCTCTGGTGAAATAGGAACCTGCCTTCGTGGTTGATCCTGGGGAAGACAGGACCAACCACTTGGGTGGAGTCATAGAATAGAATAGAATAGAATAAGAGCGAGAATGTAATTCAGATGAAGTTATATTAGCAAGAGCAGATGTTATAAGAGCGAGAATGTAATTCAGATGTAGTTATATTAGCAAGAGCAGTTGTTGTAGGAGAAATAAAATCCTTTATTCTTTACACTTCATTTTTTGGGCCATAAATTCAGAATCATTTCCCAAAATGTACACAGATGTTTTTGGAAATAAGTACTGCAGGTCATTTGGAACAAATTGCAGTGTTAAATTGATACTCATACAATTTTTTAATTTCAGTTTATTACTATGGCGGTTATTTTTCCTTTGCAAGAGAAAAATATGGTATATATTTGTGATATAAACCGTGGTTTAGTGAGTACAGTGCGTCAATTTCACTATTATGCAGATCCCTGGAGGCCCTCCTCTGAGTACTCCTAATCCCTCTCTCAGTCTATCACTGATGCTGCTGTTTGCCTCTGTTCAACAGTACATACATGTATATTGTATGTATGCATTTATCTCCATCCTCCTCCTTTCTGCAGAGATCTGTGGTCCTAGATAGTTGCTGTGCAGATGGCCAGGTATCCCTCTGCAACACCACCTGTCACTTGTGGAGGAGTGTGTATTTGCATGTGTATCACACAGGAAGGAGTGGACTTGGCTTATATCAGAGCTTGGACATAGATAGGCCGAGCAGTGGGACACTGCCCACATCAAACAGCCAATCCCAGCGCATTCCAGCGTTCTGAGACTCAGGTGCCACTGTTCACATCTGTGTCCGAGCGTGATGTCAAAACATTTCGGCTTACTTCACACAGTTAATTACAAGCTATAAAAGAACATTCAATTGCATATAGAAATATGAAAATCACAAATAATCACGAAAACCAATAGACTGACAAAATTCCAGGGTGTGGTCTGCCTCTCACCCAGTGAAAGCTGGGATAAGCTGCCCCTTGTGCCGCCGCACAGTAGAGCAGGTATGGAAACTAACTGGGAAACAGAAGGATTTCTGCATGCAAACACATGAGGCAGGTGTGTTGTTGTATTAACAGATCATGATTGGAGAGGCCATCCTGTTCTGCTGTCTGTCCCGGAGGAAGAGCAGTGCCGGGGCTGAGGCTAACATCAACGCCGCAGGCTGCAACTTCAACTCCTTCATACGCAGAGCCGTCCGCTTCATTGGTACACTTATTTTTTTTTCTTTCTTCTTTTTGTAAACTGGCCTTAAAGGACGGCCACTGACTGATGACTCTTTTTTCTTGCTTTTTCTCATGACTCATTTAGCAACATTAGGCAAAGATTTTGGCGGTTGCTTACTAAGCAAGAACCAACATTTACTTTACTAATGTTATGCATAGATTTCTTAAGTCAAATGGAATATTGCAGCCAGAATGTGTTGTTTTAAATGTGTGTGTGTGTGTGGGTGTGGGTGTGTTTCTGTCTTAAGGACACCAAACACTAAAGCTCAGTCCTACTCTCAGTTTATTAACTATCAACTATAAAAACTCTGTTTCAAAGGCTGACTGTAATGTTTTAGACTTGATGATTACATTACCTGCATGCTGTACATTGATCTTGTCCAGCACATCCATCAATAACATTAGTAGTGTTTAATCGTCTGTAATTACATATATTCACCTTGTTTCCCAACCTTCCCATCACACCCTCCTTTGTCCTCAGGCGTCCACGCGTTCGGCCTTTGTGCCACGGCCCTCATCACCGACATCCTCCAGCTGATGACAGGCTACCCGACACCATACTTTCTCACTGTGTGTAAACCCAACTACACCTCGCTCAACGTCAGCTGCGAGCAGAACCCCTATGTCATGGAGGACATCTGCTCTGGGGCCGACCCCGCAGCCATCAACCAGGGCAGGTGAGGACGCATATGAGAAGATATTTTTGTATTGAGAAAGACATAGATCCTCTCCACTTAAACACAACCAGTGTGGTTCCTTTCAGAGTCTAAGTTTGTCAAACTAGACTAGAGACAATTACTAAGACATATCTTTTTAATCTGGCTTTTAATTTGAAATAGTGTGATAGCTCATTGTATTTTACATTACTCTGGTATTTATTCATTTATTATTGACTTTTATTTATTGATATTAATTAGTGACTGTTTTATTGTTTTCATTGTTTCAATTTCTAGTCTTGCAATATGTATTTACTAATGTTTTATTGTTATCTCTTCTTCCTTGTTTTTAATTTCTAGCACATTTTTATTTTTATGTTTTTAATAATTGTATTTTTTTTCCCTCTGTGAAGCACCTTGTGCTGCATTTCTTGTATGAAAGGTCCTATATAAATAAAGTTGAGTTAAGTACAGACTACATGGAGCTGGACTAATTGGCGAATAAAAACATAAAAAAGATAATTAAATAGCTGCATATGACTTTACAGTATATTTGCAGGCAAATTTAATGGTTACTGACTACAATCTTTAAGACGTCTGTTGAGTCTTTCAAATCGATCCATTTTTACTTATGTGACACGTGAACCACTGCTGAGCTATCCCTCTTTGGGCAGAAAGTTGTTTAAAATTCAGCAACGTCAATCTGTGCCCCATTGTGCACCTTTCACAAAGGCAGACAAAGCATAGAGCGCCCCCTACAGACAGCTAAACTTTACCTACACAAAATACAAAGAAGAGGAAAAATCTCAGCGAAATCTTCAGAATCAGAATCAGGTTTATTGCCATGTAGGTTTTCACATACAAGGAATTTGCTTTGGTCTATTGGTGCATAACAAGTACAGACAAGTAGTGCAAAAGTCGACATAAGCATAAATATAAAGTAGTATTAAAATACTAGAGTACTAGTACTAATTAGTAGTAAATATAATTTACAATACAGAAAAAATGAAAAAATATTACTTAATATGTGCAATATATATTTTTAAGATGAAAATGAAATAAAACTGTGCAGGAATGTGCAATATGTTGTCCAGGGAATGTGTAACTGTTTAAGTACGATCTGTAGTCCATGGGTGTACGTTAATGTATCGCGTAGTGTCTATTTGGGGAGGGGATAAGGGTCCGTTTGGCCTTGTTAATCAGCGAATGATACGCTGCAGTCTGCCCTTGTCCTTGGCAGTAGCAGCAGCGTACCAGATGGTGATGGAGGAGGTGAGGATGGACTTGATAATGGCAGTGTAGAAGTGCACCATCATCGTCTTTGGCAGGCTGAACTTCTTCAGCTGCTGCAGAAAGTACATCCTCTGCTGGGCTTTCTTGGTGAGAGAGCTGATGTTCAGCTCCCACTTCAGGTCCTGGGAGATGATGAAGCCCAGGAAGCGAACGGACTCCACAGTGTTGACTGGGGAGTCTCTCAGGGTGATGGGGGTGAGTGGGGCGGGGTTTTTCCTGAAGTCCACAACCATCTCCATTGTCTTGAGAGCGTTAAGCTCCAAGTTGTTCTGGCTGCACCAGGTCACCAGATGGTCAATCTCCCACCTGTAGGCAGACTCATCCCCACCAGAGATGAGCATGATGAGGGTGGTGTCGTCTGCAAACTTCAGGAGCTTGACAAACTGGTGACTGGAGGTGCAGCTGTTGGTGTGAGAAGGGTGGAGGGGAAAGAACGCAGCCTTGAGGGGAACCGGTGCTGATGGTCCTGGAGTCAGAGACATGTTTCCCCAGCTTCACGTGCTGCCTCCTGTCAGACAGGAAGTCTGTGATCCACCTGCAGGTGGAGTCAGGCACGCTCAGCTGGGAGAGCTTGTCCTGCAGCAGAGCCGGGATGATGGTGTTGAACACAGAGCTGAAATCCACAAACAGGATCCTGGTGTAGGTTCCTGCGGAGTCCAGATGCTGGAGGATGAAGTGGAGAGTGCAGAGTCGTTGGTGGAGAACTGGTGTTGGAGTTTCTCAGAGTACCGTTGTTTAGCTCCTCTCACCTCCTTGTTTAACCTGTACCTGGCCTCTTTGAACCTGCTTCTGTCTCCACTCCTAAATGCTTCTTCCTTTTGCGACCATAGCTGTCTGAGTTTGGCTGCAAACCAGGGTTTGTCGTTGTTGTAACTCACCAGGGTGCGTGATGGTACACAGATACCTGCCAGCTGCAGCGCAGAGTCAGGGATCAATCCACACAGCCACGTCAACAGAAACAAAAATCAACAGCAGTCATCTCTTTATTTCTTTTGCAGGGTTTTACCGTCTTATAATACCTCAGTAGCAGTTAGCAGGTTTCACCTAATTACCACACTTTGCCTTGATGTCTGTGGAAGGATATTGCTGATTGTTGTTTTTCGTTTGGCTCACACTTTTAGGAAAAAGTATTCCAGCAACAGAGCAGAACTATTTTTGCTCACAGGCAGAGAAATAGATGATTTCTTCTCTGTGTTGAAGCTTGTTGAAATCATAGAAAATATTACAGTTCCTTGAAATTATGTAAACAAGGACCTCAATTTGAGTGATGACAACGAGGAGGCCCAGTGATTAAAAAATGCTAAATTAAGATGACAAGAAGAAATCCAGTGTGAAACGAGCACTGTGCACATGCAACCCAGGCAGGATCAAAAGAATAAGAATGGAAATGTGTTCCCATCCGTTGAATCCAAGCTGCAGATCATGTTTGAACTGACACGGTAGAGGGTCTTCACTGATAGAGGAATGTGACATAATTTCCTGTGATTTAGCTCTTAATATCAAAGCTCTTTCTAAGTCCTCTGAGACAGCCAGAGCAGGAGTCGGTCAAGCCAGATGCAACATCAACACAGAGTCTGTCTCTTTACAACCTTCTAAACCTGAGTGTCTCTGATTAAACCAGGCATCTTAATGGAGATTGGTGTCTGTTTGATTTAATAGAATCACGTCTGCACGTGTGTGCGTGGTGCATGCTTGGCAGAAAACAGCATAGGGATTCGGGCGAGAGGGGTGAGTGTAGGTTTGACCCGTGCATTTGGGACACACGCAGATTTGACTGCGGACTATAGGGGTCTAAATATAACCTACTGCTCCTGGCATAAACACTGCCTTCCGCTCTCTTTGTGGCAGCTTTAGCTTCAGTCTCATTTCCGGAGCAGCAGGGAAAGCTGTTTTGCTGCAGTGCTTGTGCACCAGGGGTATTATTAACCTATTTTAACAGCGGAAGCAGAACAAGACTAACTGACTTATAAAAACTGCCATAATTAAGCACTTCCTTTAGTGAGACAAATTAGTGCATTTCCATAGAAGGAATTTATCTGGGAACCTTTTTAACTCAGGTACATCACCTACTTTTCTGGCCTTAGGCATAAAAAGTCACCACTACTGAGTAAATTGTTTATATTATATTATATATGTAAAGTAGGGGTTCACATATTTTTCTTAAGTCTGTCTTAAATCAATATTCATATGTCCATGTGTACATTGAAACAATTTTTGCATGCTGCATAATCCCTGCTGTTCATACTGCCCCTTAAATCATCTCTTCCTAGCATGCTTGTACAACATCCACAGGCATCATTCAATGCAAAATATATCCTAGTGTTTACCTGAAGCTAATATGAGGCTTCAGCTCTCTGAGTTAGTCAAATCAAGTGGATATCTTCTAAAGTTGCATCTCTTTACTGCCTGTATGAACAGGAGCTGATTGCAGCAAGCAAAATCAGTTTCAATGTACACATGGGCACCTAACTATTGTTTTAAAACAGACAAGAAAGAACAATTGTGATCCTTTAATATTAACAAATGTATATTATTTATAAAAATATACATTTCTAATAATACATGCATAATAGCAGATGCATAATAATATATATAGTATAACTATATTTCTGTTGGTTAATAAGGTGCTGAAAGTGTCAGTTCATTCAAAGCAGTGCTATCAGTTTTCAGATGTAAATTAATTTTGTATTACTCCACAAATGTTGAGTAATACGAAAGTGCTGGTATAAGAAGGAGAGCACACAACTGTAGCACACAAACAAAGATCTGTACAACTGCATAAATGCACCAAAACACACACATGCAGAGTCAGGAGTAAAGATGAGGGCTGGTTGGAGGAGTGAGTACAGTGAGTTGCCAGAAGTAGGTCATTGGGTTGGAGCTCAGTGAAAAACTGGGCCGCAGGTTCACTTTCATTATGAAGCACACAGTCAAGTTCCTGCTGCTACACTGCAGTACATGACTGCAGAGCAGACAGTCGCACTGTGTGTGTATGTATATGTTTCATTGGTACTTGGCTACTTGCATCAGATTGAGATATCATTACGATGTAACTGCCTTTGTTAAATTATTTTGGGGGTTCCAACATGTGAACAAAAGGTAGAAGAACATGAAAAGATGCATGTAATTCGGTTCAGACAGTGTGTGTACAGGGTGGTGTGTGAGATATCTCATTAGGGTTGGGTTTTGTTGGCTGTTGTTAAACCCTATGTTGACTCACACATACGGATGTGAACGTTGGCTGAGTCTATTTCTGTTCTTTTTTTTCTTGCAGAAAATCCTTCCCGTCGCAGCACGCTACCCTCGCTTCCTTCGCCGCTGTCTATGTTTCGGTGAGTAAAGGCCCGAACACACGCAAACACTTAACCCTGGTCACCCTCCCATTAAGCACCTAATGATACAGTAGAAGTTATCAAAGCGAAAAACACTCAGTGGTTGATGATGAAATTACAAATAATTTAATTATTATCCCTTTTTTTTCTTTTTCTTTTTTTTCCTCTTCCCCCAAACCCCGCCTATAGAACAGTCTTATAGGCTGAAGCAGCATTTATAATATATGTCCAAAGACCTTTATCCCTTCTTTCAATAGTATTTTGAATATTAATATATAAAAATATATGTTAACAATACATTTCATAATCATCTTCACACACCTAGTACTTGCATACAGTATTATATGATCTATAAATGTACAGTCTAAGTATTTGGAAGTAATATACTGATCAAAGTGTAAAAGCAAAATCTTGGAAGTGTCTAAAAAATATATATTTTAAGGGACTTATTGGTCAAAACTACATAAAGAAGATTAACGTGGTCTCTGGACAAATATTGACTCCCAGTAAAGATCCTGGGGTGCCTTTGGAATGACCACAGCAGGGACTGACTGACGTGTGAATTCAAATGAGATGTTACATTGGAGACCACTGGAGATGACCACACTTTGTGGAACATCACCAATAATCAGGCAGTAAAGAGAGAGCGGACACTTCAGATAAGATTGTTACTCTGTGTTTTGTATCTACCTAAATGCCAAATAATGCTTCCTGGAATAGGACACTGCTATAACACAAGTCAGTAATCATAAGGATAACGGAAAATAAAACGGGAAATGTGTCATGTGTCCACAGATGTACTTCAACAGCACTCTGACAGACTCATCCAAGCTGCTCAAGCCCCTGCTGGTCTTTTCCTTCATTATCTGTGCCATCATTTGTGGTCTGACCCGGATTATTCAGTACAAGAACCATGCCATTGACGTCTACCTGGGCTTCCTGCTTGGAGGTGCTATTGCTGTCTACCTGGTAGGGGACAGACCCATCACCTGCCTCCTTTCCAGTGGTTTCCCTGTACAGAAGGCCTGTCTGGGGATTCGAGCAGCAGTCTTCCATAATGAAGCTTAACTCTGTGTTGCAGCCCTACTTTGCCCATTAGATGTTTTCAACCAAAAACGTACATACTGTAGTTACATTGATTTACAGTAGATCTGAGAAATTAAACAGGTTGTTGTCTATCCTTGTAAATCAACAATCTAACCCAAATGACAAGTCACTGTCAGTCAGTGTGTACTTGCATCTTGTATAGGATTAATTTATAACATAACAGCTGAGTTGGCATTTTTCCACGTCACATTTTTAAACAATGTACTAACCCACAAGTGTCCAGTCTAACTTACATCAATAAAAAACCTTAAATCTTTGACAGATGTCAGCTGGGGTTGCGAGTACAGGGGGTGAAGACCTAGGCACATTTGGCGTCAGTTAACATGACAGGAAGCATGGACAATTTGTACAATTACATGTATTATGTATTCCAACATGTTAGCATATTAGCATTAATGCTAATACTACTACTTACATTTGCTTATTACCGCTAAACACTAAGTACAGCTGAGGGAATGTTATTAGTCTTGCAGGTATTTGGTTATAAACCAAATATTGAATTAAATGGCATTTTGACATGATGACGACAACACCAGGGTAAATGTCTGGGGATCACCATAGTTATACTGCAATACATGAATGTCCACGAATGTCATCGATGAAATGTCAGCACCAAATGTCATGGTAATCCATCCAACAGTTGTCCAGAAATTTCACTTTGAAAAAGTAAAAGTCAGGGGATCACCAAAATCATTAGGATTAATCCTCTCTGGAGACCTTGAATGCAAATTTCACATCAGTGCATAAAATAATTGCTGACATATTTCAGTCTGGACCAATCTGATGGACCAACCAACTGACAGACATTGCTGCCCATAGAACCACGCTGCTGGCATTTCATAAATAAAATTGAATCCCCAATGGTTTTGTTAGTTTTAAACCACATACACATGATTAAAGGTGTATCAGAGCAAAGGCATAAATTATTCTATATAAGCTCAGGTTTTCTGTAAGTCTGTTCGAAATGGTTTGACAAATAACTCATTAAGGTGTCATGTAGAATAAGCAAAAAGTAAAAGTGTTTCTCTGTTTCCTCTGTTGCCAGGGGTTGTATGCAGTCGGAAATTTTCAGCCTAGTGAGGAGGCCAGCGCCAGCCCCCAGCCAGTGCTACACCGCCCCCCCTGCTCCTTGCCACACATTAGCCAGGAGGCCGTACTCCACCACCTGCAAATGAAAGCCAGTATGGCCGGGGAGCCCAACATACCCATTTCCCACTCTGAGGGTCTCCTCCACCGGGGCCTTCAACAGCAGAGGCCCGATGACAGTCTGAAGCGGTCCAGTGCAGATGTGGAAGTGATCTCCCCCCGGAGCCCTCAGAGCAAAGATGCCATGGGGACATTTAGCCACACCCTTCCTCGGGTCCACACTCCCCAGGCCATGGCAGCGTATGAGGAAGCAGCCAGACGTCACGCTGCCACCCTCCACCATGCCTCGATGGACTCTAGCCGATCAAAGCAGCTTCTGTCTCAATGGAAAAGTAAGAACAACAACCACAAATGCTCTCTGCAAGTCCCAGACTCTTGCTCCTCATCTGTAGACTCGTCATCTGGCCAGTCCTCCCAGCATCCGCACCACCACGGCAGCATGGAGCTCCGATCCAGCTCTGAGCCATCGGCTATGGGCCTGAATGGAGGCTTTGATAGTCATGCCTACATGTCCAAACTGGCCACAGGTGCTAGTACTACCCTGCCCAGTAACTGTAGTGGCATCACCGGAGGGGCCAGGATATCCATGCAATCTAGACCTGGGTCTTCGCAGCTGGTCCACATACCAGAGGAAGCTCATGAAAATTACAACACCACCTCCCCGAGAACAGGGGGAGGAGGAGGAAGTGAGGGGATGCCAACATTAAACAGCACAGTTCAGGCAAACTGGCAAAGGGTAGCAGAGAAGACTACAGCCTGCAGGACTAATGATAATGGGCAGAACACCCAGCCGCGAATCATGCAAGTGATTGCAATGTCTAAGCAGCAGGGCCTACTACAGGCCCACTCCAAGAGCTTAGATGAAAGCAGCATCACTGGGAGTTGCCAGGTCTCTGCTCGCTACAGAGCACTAGATCAAGACCCTACCAGCACCACAGGGCCCAGCTCACTGGGTAGCACCACAGGCAGTATTTCAGGGAGTACTGGAGCAATTGTGAGAGTAGAGGCACACCCTGAAAACAGGCCGGTGATCCAAGCCCCTGCCACAGATGGAAGCGGATCATGGAGG
Organism: Lateolabrax maculatus; assembly: GCA_031216445.1. Lineage (NCBI taxonomy): Eukaryota > Metazoa > Chordata > Actinopteri > Acropomatiformes > Lateolabracidae > Lateolabrax > Lateolabrax maculatus. Next base: position 20,923,799 of record CM062210.1, read on the forward strand.
TGGCGGTCCCTGGATCATGGCACTGGAGCTAGTGGAGGTACAGGGACTAGTGGAGCAGGAGGAGGATCAGGAGGAGGAAATGGGAGCTTAAGGCAGTCGTTTGAGCTCAACGATCTAAACAGAGACTCAGAAAGCTCAGACTCGATACGCGAGGGGTCCATTGAAAGGAAGCGTGCCAATCATATTGTTACCACCACTGCCACCGTTAGCACCCCACCCATAGTTACTGTTCACACCCAGAACACCGGCCAGTCGGAGCAGAGGCTCCATCCCCAGGGCCTTTCTACCATAAGGGTCACTCCGGGGGATGGTAGTGGTTCTGGATCTGGAGGAGGTGGTGGCAGCGGAGGTGGAGAGGTTGCTTCAGAAACCCCTTCAGTCGCCTCCAGTCGTGAGTCCACGCTGCGGCGAAAAGGCAATAATATCATCCTGATCCCAGAGAGAGCCAACAGCCCTGATAACGCCCGCAACATTTTCTACAAGGGAACTTCGATAACTCCTGTTTTCAAGGACTGACGTACTAAATGACTAGATACTTCTGAGAAGATGTCAGCTGGATTGAACCCCATATCTGTGACAACTGTCAGTAGTACCTGCCATTGAATATATCATAATAACTTAATAATAACTAACTCCAAAAGAAAAGGTTTTATTCAGCATGAGATTTTTGTACATGTTTACACTAAATCACAACCTTGTTGTAGAAATAATCACTGTGTTCTTTTGTGGTCACTCCTAAGGAAACCTATTGTAATGTCGATGCTGTGCCAGTGCTTTGGGGACAGGAGAACTTTTTTTAAACAGTTCCGTATGTTTTGGATATAAATCATTAGAAAAAAGAAAAAGTGAGAAGCACAGTAACGTTCAAACTGTAGAAAACTACAGCAAAATAATTGTATCATAGCTGTGAAACCAGTGTTTACTTCCCTGCACTGTAAATACTGTATGTTTGAAAAGGGTGCTACACCAGAAAATACTATTTACTATACAACATACTGTATAATTTGAATACATAAAGAATTAATTATTTTACAAGAGTGAACAACGACATTAATATGTGACAGAGATATGTTTTGTATTTTGTGTCTTTTCTGTACAGATACCACATCCACAACAGAATACTGTTTTGAACCATAAGTGTGCTTAGCATTCCTTCTGTAGCTACAAAGTCAAATATGCTGTGACTTGCACTGAAATATGCGTTTACTGTACCTTGTATACTGTAAACCCTGACCTTATCTTTATATCTTGTACTTATATTTGGATGTCCATGTATACAGCATGAAGAAGCAGCAAAAGTGGAATATTATGCTTCTTTATGCCATAACATTTCCACAGCTCAATGCAATACTTGACCTCAAGCTTCCCAAATGAATTTGGCAGGTTTCAGTCTGCTTAGAAGCTGTCTTTGTAGCTTTCAAATGAACATTTTGCAAACTACTTTTGCTTCTGTCAAAACCACAGCCAAATGCTAACAATAACAGAGTCACAAAGTGGGGTAGTTACTTTGGGATTCCAAGATTCCAAAATTAAAATTATTACTGGCATTTGGAGCACATTACAGGCATTTGGGCCTGGATGAGCATGGACCTCTCCCAGTGACATTACAAAAGTTTGCCATACTAAACCAATAGAAAAATTAGTTCTCAGAAACAAAGTTGAAATAATTAAAACTGATGGCCATAACATGCACTTATAGCAACATTTGTAACAGCTATTTACAATGAGGAAAACACCACTTAGCAACTCTGTAATTGGTTTTATCTCTGTATGTTGGCAACAGAGATGGTTGGTCGAGGTTGTGTTTAGACTACCTTAGCACAAAGATCTAGCTGCCTGCAGTGTTCCCACCCAGGAGTTATGATCCAAAAATAGTTCCAAAAGGTAGAAAAACCTTTACAATGAGTACCAAAATGTCACATTTTCTTTATTTTAGTTGTTGGAAAGCTTTTTTTTTCTCAATTTATATAGTCCAGTTTCCCCCTTTGTTAGTCTTTCTGACTCTCGTTAGCAAACAAATATAGTTCCCAAAATGTTGCAGTACTTCTTTAATTATCTTTTTCTTAGAAAAAATATCTAGACCTTAATTCTTTATAAGCAGAGAGCTCTGTAAAGCACTGTGCTCACCATAGTAGCAAAAATCAAACTTGTTTTGTTGTAGCATACATTTACAGGTGCTACGTGTAGCATTTTTCAACAAGAATATACAATATTGCTGTTAAATTGTAATACCTCAGTATAATTCTCATCACCAATGAAAAACTGTTGGCATCTGTGGCTTTGCTTAACAGAATAAGCATGTAACAGGTTTTTTGCTGGGTTTAGCACTCCCTTCATTATTTGCTGTATGCACTGGAAGAACAGCACCTTCTTCCAGCTATGTGCTGTAATTTCCTATTGTGCCATAAAGCAACCAGCAGATTTTTTACCAAATCCTACCCAGTGTATCATACGCTATAGAGTAGCCCGTTTTCTCAGAAACCATCTGAGAATATAAAATATTACTATGGTAATAGTAATATTCAAATGAATATGTTTTTCTTTGTTTTGATTTTTTACATTAATACACAGTATGTACAGTATAGTGACTGTTGGGAAAACGCCAAAAGAGGTCTGTTTCTCAATTGAGGAATTACAAAATCAGTTTTTTACATTATGGTACATATCAGTAATTAGTATCTCAGTGGTTAAATAAGCACCCACTGTATATACATTGAATTTGATACAAACAACTAGTATTGGCACCAATTGTTCTACAACAATGTTTTGCCACAGGGACTATAAGAAAAATTGCCAAAGCTAGAATCTTTCATTGGAAAAGAATATAAATCATCAGATGTAATTTCCAGTATTTGTATAGCAAGCCTGCATTGTATTGTACATGATTTATTCTATAGCCCAATAACATCTGCATGGTCACTTTTATATAGTGCATATCACAAGATTTCTATCATAAATGTGCTTTTATTTTGAATTTACAGAAGTGTTTAAGTATTTCAGTGTTTCATAGTGAGAGTTATATGACAATCTTTTTTATCTAAGTACTGTTGCCCCTTCAGGTCATTACTAAAGGCTGCCACTCAATCTGTATCATATTGATTTGAAATGTGTACATAATTTAACAAACATCTAAACAAAAACAAAAAACTGAGCTATTTATTTTTAAAATAATCCAGGTGGATGTAATATTTTAAATACAGTCTTTTGTTTTATTTCAACCATCAAGCTTTGCGTACTTCAAGCCCTTTTAAGTTGCACTTAAATTTTAAACTGCTCATCAGAATAATTTCACTAATATCACAATGATTAAGTATAGAAACAGTAGTTTTGACTGCTCTCATAATGTGATAACATGAAACATGAGGACGTTGGGTGTTGTTAGAATTTGTGGAACACAATCCAGTGAAGATTTAATGATAGCATTAGATAACTGGGATTGTTGAACTTGTTAATCTTTTGACTTCAGACATGCTAGCCAGCATAGGCTTTCCTATCAAATAAATACTTAGATACTTAGACATGCTACCATTCAGTATAATTCCTTCTATTCTATTCCCTAGATGATGTATTTCAGTTGCTCAGCCTTGATATATTCTATTCATTGATTTTGTTTTTAAATGTATACTTGCAAAGCACTATACAGTCACAATCATAAATGTATAAATACACCATTCAACTCTCAAATGATCTTTTCAAATGCCATGCTACAAGGACAACAGTAAAGAGAATTCAGTGGTATGTCAATATCTTCTTTGACAAATTCTATTTTCCTTTTGACAATATTTTTCTTATTGTCAAGAATCCCATGAAAAGACCTAAAACGTTAAAAAGTTAGAAAATAATGAAAGAGGGACTAAGTTCTCTGCGCCTCTCAGTGGCAACCCCATTACTTCCTACTGAAGACATGAATGTTTAAAACTGTATAGTTTCATTTTTTTTAAAGGCTCAGTAATTTGGGGACTATTTTTGGCAGGGGAATAATCCACAATTTGTGTCCTAGTGAGTATTTGGGGCAGCAGGACAGTGTATGTGGGATTGATTAAAAATAAACTACAATGTGTGTTCATGGTAATGAAGGAACATGTCACTCAGAGCTCATTGATGTGTTTTTAATAGTTTTTGGACAATAACAGAGCTCTATGGCACAATATTTCCTATTGTTAGTAGATAAATTTATGTTGGTTTGGGTCTGCAGATGGGATTTGATGACATTAAGAGAAATATCACTAGATTTATCCTTTCTTGTTCTTGTGTGCTTGCTTACACTGCAACCAAACCTGCAGATTAACACAAATCAATAATTGGCCTACTATATTGATAGCTTTTTAGCTAGTGTTAATATGGGACTAAATTGCTTACTAAAGTACTAAAGATTTCTTATGATGTGCAATACAATACAGCTGCCCACTGAAACAATACAGTACTCATGTATTCAAGAATATAATTTCATACCATCCTCTTTACAGTAGACATCAAAGAAAACTGCCATTTTTACTCTAAACATACAGCACATGATGTATATGAAACCAGCCTGTATGGCATCACCTTATCATTACCATTTTTACAAAGTTGAACTAACATGATGTGAGGGTGCAAAAAATACAAGTTACATTCTCTAGGTCAAAGCCTTAACGTTGTCTGTTCTCCCTTTAGGATGACACATAGAAATAACAGCAACCCCCCCCAGAGTAACATATCTAATATATGAATTGGATATAAAGAAAAGATATGATGTGGATATTTCTATGGCATTGTTTTAAATGATTTGTCTGCTTTGTCTGTCCCAAAGGCCTGTGAAATCAAAGAGTGTAATGTGACACACAAGTAGAAATGTAGATCCAGTGGGTAGAACTGTGAATGGATGCTCTCTGCATGTGTAGCCTCTTGTGTTGTTTTTCTGATACTGTGATCAGCTGTATGAATTCTATGCAGCAAGAAAAAGAAAAAAAACTTGTAAAAATGGATTTACCATCAGTTGAGTTCAAAAACAAAAAAAGGCTCAATAGTTACGTTTTTGTGTAACAGTCAAAATAGCAAAGTATTGATTGCTTAAAGATAGTTGAACCTAGAAATCACATTGAGTATTAAGAGCACGTGGATCAGGGTAAATGACAAATTGTGCATTGTCTAAATGATTGGAATAAATGTTTGCTATTGAAACCAATCAATGTATTTCCTCTCCTCCGTGTGGCTGTTGTCATACAATGGTCAATTTTGGTTTAGGAGGTATTCACACCTAGCTCGTTTGGACCAGTTGTTTCAGAACCTGCAGCAATTTTTGGATGTTGTCTTGTGAACACAAACAAACGAAAAATGTGAGAAGTTAACAGGTTAACAATTTTTATATCTTTTTATATCAAGAAACCTTTATATAAGCTGAATATGGAAGGTTTAAAATGTCTGAATCTCAAAGTTTCTCTTTTTTCCTGACCAATTAATACAATAAACGTTGATATCTACACTGTTATAATTAAATGAAAAACATGTTAAAAAGACTATCATTTAGCTCTTAGTCTTTGATAACTGAATGAATTATGCAGAAGTGTATTGCATTTCAGTGTCAGCAGAAAGTTGCGACTGCGCACCACTACCTCTGCTACTACCTCCGATCCTACCAGCCTACACACCAGGCTGCTGCTTTTCACCGTAATCTCATCATGCAGCTAAATAGTGTGGGTTGTAGCTTAAAGGGATAGTTTGGATTTTTTGGAGTGGGATTGTATGGGGTACATAGTGTATGACAGTCAGCGCAAGTTGTACTGACATGGACGCTCAGCAGTGTTCTGCTGTGGATGGGGTAAGCGACAAAATAGATTTAGCCACTTACAAAAAGGCCCACCTAAAAAAACTCAATATCAGTTTAAGTGTACGGTATATTCAGAATATTTTCACCGCTTAACCTTGCCAAAAGACGGGGGACTGTAAAGCTGTTATATCGCTCTCTTCAAAGCCACCAGACTCCTTTGACAAAAATGGTAATCTTACCTCGCAGAACACGGGAGTTTCTGGTCTGCTGCTTCCTCCACCGGTTAATGTTTGTGTTATTGTGTGACTTTGGTGTTTTAAAACGTGTAAAAGGAGTCTGCTGGCTTTGAAGAGAGTGGATGGACATAACGGCTTCAGTTCCCCGTCAGAAAGGGCTGTCTGACCGCAAGGTAAAGTGGCGAAAATATTCCTGATACAGCATGCACTTAAACTGTTTTGTCTCTCACAAGCAAAGGCGGGAATAGCATGTGTTTTTTTTCACAGCATATGACATCAGCGACCGCAATGTGCATCCTCTCCCCTACCAGAAGTCAATGTTGGTTTCCTTTGAAAATGGCCGCCATCACTATCTTAACTTAACCAGGTATGTGTGACAAATTAATCTCAACTCAAACTACCACTTAATACGTTTTTTCAACTGCATAATACGGTCTTCATCTTTGAATAGAGCAGGCTCAGTAGCAAGTGACAACTTAACTGGCTAATCTCAGTGACAAATGCATCGCATTTCCTGTGGCTGCTTCACTATAAAAGCCAATCTGTGGCTCATCAGTTTGCTTTCAGTGCCAAACAGTAGTAGCAGGGAATGTAGGGTTAGCATTAGCAGTAGCCCAACACAGCTCTGATATGGCTGTGGGAGAGTAAAGAGAGGCTGATATCAATGAGATAAACAGTAACTTTGCAGTACGTGCTGCATCATTTCCAGTGACTCCTTACATTCAATTTAAATTCCATGCAGAAAGTCCTCCACCAGCAACAATGAAAATACACTGAATGGCTATAGCAGGAAAAACATGCAGACCACATATTCCCCTCAAAAACGGTGTTTCATGTGTAATTTTAAATCTACATTAGATTATGCAGGTCTAAAGTTACAGCATGTTTCAGGATGGGGAAGCCCCTGTTACTTCATCATATCCACGTGGGCCAGTGAAAGCCAGATGATGAAACTGTTTTAGGTCGCTCATTATCTCTGTAAGGGAAATTCTCGTTATAATGACGTGTTTTTCAATAAGGTTACATTTATCCACCAAGATATTATAAATTTGAAGTTGTTGTGAAACTAAAGACGAGAAAACTCATCATAAAAGAGTTAAACCTGGAAAATCCTCTTCATGTGTCAGAATAACTACCAGATAGTGAAATATGTTAGGGAGTAGGTGCAGATGGTATACCTCACTTGTCTACACAGACAGGAGGTAGAGTATCGAGGGCAAAGGTATCATGTGTATCTTGACATATTGTTAGAGTTATTGTTGTGTGTGTGTGTGACTCTCAAAGTATAAAAATTGATGAGAGACTGCCTCTCTTCAGTCATATCTGTGTTCATATATCATATCATATATCTATTGCTTGCAAACAATAAAGCTTCATAAAAAAAATTGAATATCATGTCCAGGTATTTAATTGCCGACTCATCTGCACTAGACACAAACTGAGATTTCAGTTTCCTCCGCAGCTCATAAAAGTGGGTGATACTGGTTTCATTGCAGGTTGAACCCCTTTGTAATTTTTTATTTAATTCAATATTTATCTCTGACCTCGCCAAAAAAAGTGTTTGGGAGCTGTGAGTGCATTAAACTGTATTATACTGCACTGTAATGCTTTACTGAGCAAAACCCCAGAGCTGTCTACTTAATTTTTGTCCCTGATCTGTCCTTTGAGATGAAAGCTTAATAATGCAGTATTAATTTCACAGATAGTTAGGCACATTCTTTCTCTCTTTCCAGAAAATCTTGTCTTTTTCCCCTCATGTACCCTGCCGTGCTCCCTGTTTTGTCTCTGTGCAAGTGTAACAAAACTTGTTAGCATTGCCATGTGTCATTATCATCATCATTTCTTTAAAGTAGGTTATCGAAATTACCTAAATGAAAGAGTCGAGTTTTGAAGGAAGCTCATCTGTGGAAGTGCTGCGTGTATACGAACACATTCCATCACCATGGGCAATCTGCTGCTATAACAAACTCTTTTTTATGTGCCCATAAGAGTTTTTGGTCTCCTTAATTATTCCTGCTGTTAATACTGGCCGTGAAGAAATCCCTTCCTGACACAATTTTGATGTAAGTGATGTCGGACAAAATCCATAGTACTCATTTAGTATAATACTGTAACCCAAGCTAATATGAGGCTTTAACAGTCTAACAGAGTTAGAATAATTAAGTGGGTATTGTCCAAGTTATAGTACAGTCATATTAGTACCTAATTCCCACTTTGTGCTTCCACAGACATTGTTTCCTTGCTAACACAGTAACTTGTAGCTAAAACAAAAGCAAAAAAGCAGTACTTTTGTAAATGTACTGAGTTACTTTCACCACTGTGTATAACAAGGTTTCTTATGTTCCTATATCATAATGTGATTGTGATTAAAATCAGGATGAGTCATATATCAAACCATGATGACATTATAATTTACTTTAGTAGAGAGCCAAGCAAAGTCCTTTCATTGTGCCCTGTGGGTCAGTGGCCTGCCTGTCAGGGGTAATGTTTCACCACAGCCTGAAATCCCAGTCTCCTGTTTCCACTCTTTGCAAAGTGCCAAGTGAGATGGAGCGGGATGACCGAGGGAGCTGTGTGCTTGCATTTTTAGAAAAGCCACCAGGGACCAGATCCTTGCTGCACAGGGGCCGGCACATTTGGCGCTATTCATAATTATGGACTGAGACTATTTCAAGGATATATTTATTATGAATAAACTAAATCATGTCTTTTTCCTGTATTTTACCCTTTTCCTCCCAGTTTGGATGTTCAATAACAAGGACTGTGGTGCAATGAACTGTTCACTCTCTTTTGACCATAGGTGGACAGACATGTGTTCCTTAATCTATAAATCTGCCTCAGCCCTGGCACATTTTGACTCTCTTAATCTCAAGACAGGAGAAGCACATTTTACAACCACAGTGCACAATCTTTCACTATGGTAAGTAACGGACAACTTGTCACAATCAAAAAAAAAAAAAGCTTACATTGTGGTGCTCAACAACGTTACGTATTCATTGCAATCAATACAGAAATGTTTTCCCTCTGTGTGAGGAGATGACAGGGCTGGGTTTACAAGGAGTTCATACATTAAAAAAACAAAAAACAATTGAGCAATTGGGAACAGAAGTGATGTTAGTCTGATAAGAGAGCAGCTGCCTCTATCCCGATCAGTGGTAAGGACTTGTCAATCACACGGTTGAACCGTTATGGCATGTGCTGCCTTATCGTTTATTTTCATCTAAATATGACCATAATTTAAAATGAATATCCTGCTGCACTGAAGAGGAATCGGGACTGGCGATTAAGACCATTAACTCAATCGAATTACTCTTTACTGGGGAAATGAATCAGGTGAGAAGTCGGTTCATTTTCTTATCAGACTCAATACAATCTTTTTTTTGCTGCCAGTGGAGTCGCCCCCTGGTGATCACAGTGGGGAGTGCAGGTTTAAGGCACTTCCACCATGGCTTCACTTTTCGGACCTGGAGTTTGCCCGTTGAAGTATAAAGAGAACTGCATACAGCGTTGGAGGTCATGTTCATTCTTATGGAAGTGGCACAAAAGCAAATATCTGGGTATTCAGAAGATCGGATTTTCCCGCTCTGTCGGGCCTATAGAGCACACACACTAGCGTTTCCTTTAGCACTGCCTCCCAACTGCTCATCTCAGGCTCGCTCACATGACCGATCGGCTGCGTGCTCGTAGCAGCGCTATGCGTATATGATATGCAGCACATAGTAGCCGCAGCAGCTAGTCTGTGGAGGCAGCGGTGCGGTGTATATTATAAATGTTAACATCAGGCTTTGTCCCGTGTGTAAGTAAATAGCCTACAACTAATTATATTGCATAGTATTCCGTCACGCCGTGGTATCAGCGCTGCAAGCTAAGGGGTCTGAATACTTTCCGTACCCACTGTAATACATCCACGGTTCATGCTTTACAACCTACAGCCCACGGACGTAATACAAGAAATAAAGCGATGAGTTACAGCCAGTTTATCCGTTTTCACATATGAGCATGCCCGGCGGCACAGTTGAGTGCTATCCCGTTGATCTGATGCGCATTCACGATGTGAAGAATAACTCTGGCATCGGCTATTACTCAATTTCACAACTTTTAGGACCAATGATTTAAACAAGGGCGATTTAAAATGTTTGAACTGGAAAGTGATGGTTTATAAAAAAACAAAACAAAAAAAAACTGTCAATCAAAGTAGGGCGCACTTCTCGGGTACTTGAGGTGGCCACCGCATGTGACACTGAGCGATGACATCACTCCAGCGAGCATCAAAGGTATCAGTCCCACGGATATTGCCAGAAATTCTGTCCAAGTCTCCACAGGGGTTCCATTCTTCCCCCCCTGCTGCCGCATCTCTCCAAAACTAAGAAGCCAATTCTAGCAGCCAACCCCAAGCCAGCAACAACAGTCTCTCTCTGCATGGAGGGAGACTAATGTCCCAAGATTGGTTGCCTCTCGCCTTCACCTCCTCTGCTATCCTGCAGGCTCCCGCCAGAGCGCTGCACTGCTCATTTTCTACGCATGGGAGATACAACTGACCCTTGGGCCTGTCTCAGTACTAAGGCTATGGGCCGAAGGTCTTCATCTGATCAAAATCATCTGCCTACAAAAGTTACCTCCGGTCCGAGGCTCAGCCATCCTCCAAAAAAAAAAACAAAATAATAATAATTCACCAGTACACTCTCATGGAAGCTCACGGAGGTTTCACATGATTTCGGGGGTCCTCGCCACTGCTCTCCTTAAGCTTTCCATGCAAGCACATGGAAAGTGGGGAGGTGTGCTCTCTCCGCCTTAAGCTTTCCACGTAGGCACCTGGACGGGCAGGGAGGTTTTGCCTCATGCAATCGTTTCAATATGAGAGAGAGAGAAGAAAAACTACATTTAAGAAGTATGCATTTCTCTCATTACAAATGTTTTTGTTGGAGACATATTTCCAGTAAAGTAACCATTGAAAAACTGCTATTCCACTGTCTTACTGATGTGGGATGCTCAGGTTTCCAACACACCAGGAGAAAGTTGTCTAAGATCTAAAGAAGTATATCACAGGTTGTCAAAAGAAACTGAATCACAGGGTACACTCCTACACCTAACCTCAGTGCTGTTTTGTACCAAATGAGCATGAATTTTACAACAAAGTATTCAATAGAATATGTTTTTACTGCACAATATGGCTAAATCCAAACAAACAGAAAATATTATAACTTGGAAGTTGTGCATAAGTTAAGTTACAACTATGATGGCTACATATAGCCTAATAGACTAATAGACTTTTTTTTTATACTTTATTCCCTAAAGTAATGTTACCAGGGTTCAGCCGCACAATCTGCCATTGTTTGATATGCAGCTAATATACATTTAATGTAATACTGCATCTGCAGTTTGCATTTCATTTCAAGGTCATCCTCACCCTGCACTTTCATTAAAAGCTCATGGAGGATTCACCTTGTGCAATCGTTTCGGGGTTCCCTGCTGCCGCTGCTCTCCCTGCCTTAGGCTTTCTATGCGTGCGCATGGAAGGCGGGGAGGTGTGCGCTCCCTGACTTAAGTCGAGTCAAGTCAATTTTATTTGTATAGCGCCAAATCATAACAAAAGTTATCTCAAGACACATTCACATAGAGTAGGTCTAGACCACACTCTTTAAAATATTATTTACAGAGACCCAACAGTTCCCACCATGAGCAAGCACTTGGCGACAGTGGCGAGGAAAAACTCCCTTTTAACAGGTAGAAACCTCGAGCAGAACCAGGCTCTGGGTGGGCGGCCATCTGCATCGACCGAGTTGGGTTGAAAGGGGAGGAGAGAGGGGGAGAGGGGAGACAGAGCAGGAGGAGAGACAACAAATCAGACTAATAATAATATTAACTGCAGCAGTGAGTGTGGAGCAGGAACATGGGGGCAGTAGACGGCCGGCAATCACAGATCCAGAATCTACAGCTCCAGGGGCAGAAATACCTGCAGAAAGTGAGAAGGCGAAAAAGCACAGAAAGCACAAGGACTACCAGGAAGAAATGGAGTTGGTAACATGTATTAAGCTAAAGAGCAGCTTCAGCCACAGACTCATTCAACCCCGCTGCTCTAAGGAACGCTACAGGAAATCGTTCCTCCCAACCGCAATAAGACTCTACAACTCATCTACCTCTGTCAGAGTCACCACCACAGAACTGCACTAAATGTCTCCTTGCACTGTGTACCCTGTACAACACTCCGCTCCATATACTGGAACATTTAATTTTATTTTATTTTATTCTATTGTATTGTATTTTATTGTTGTATTGTATTTTATTGTATTCAAATATACCGACTGCTATGACGACTTAATTTCCCTTTGGGCATGAATAAAATAATCTATCTATCTATCTATCTATCTATTAGTGGGATAGGAATGCGTACAGATAGAGAGGGAGAGGAGGAGAGAGAAGCTCAGTGCATCATGGGAATCCCCCGGCAGTCTAAGCCTATAACAGCATAACTAAGGGATGGTTCAGGACTCACCTGAGCCAGCCCTAACTATAAGCTTTATCAAAAAGGAACATTTTTGGCATACTCTTAAACGAAGAGAGGGTGTCTGCCTCCTGAACCCAAATTGGGAGCTGATTCCACAGAAGAGGAGCTTGATAACTAAAGGCTCTGGCTCCCATTCTACTTTTAGAGACTTTGGGTACCATAAGTAACCCTGCATTCTGTGAGCGTAGTGCTCTAGTGGGGTAATACAGTACTATCAGCTCTTTAAGATATGATGTTGCCTGACCAATAAGAGCTTTGTAAGTGAGGAGGACGACTTTAAATTCTATTGTAGATTTCACAGGGAGCCAGTGCAAAGAAGCTAATATTGGAGAAATATGTTCCCTTTTGCTAGTTCCTGTCAGTACATGTGCAGCCGCATTCTGGATCAGCTGGAGAGTCTTTAGAGACTTATCAGGGAAGCCGGATAATAAGGAATTACAGTAAACTAACCTAGAAATAACGAATGCATGAACTAGTTTTTCTGCATCTTTTTGAGACAGGATATGCCTGATTTTTATAATGTTACGTAAGTGGAAGAAGGCAGTCCTTGAAGTCTGTTTTATATGGGTATTAAAGGACATGTCCTGATCAAAGATTACTCCTAGACTCCTTACAGCGGTGCTAGAGGCCAGGGCAATGCCATCTAGAGTAACTATATCTATGCATAGTGCGTCTCGCAGGTGTTTAGGACCCAGAACAATAACTTCAGTTTTGTCTGAGTTTAACAGCAAGAAATTGCAGGTCATCCAGTCTTTTATGTCCTTAATACATGACTGAAGCTTGGCTAACTTACCGGTTTCATCTGGCTTTATTGATAAGTATAACTGAGTATCATCTGCATAGCAGTGAAAGTTTATGGAATGTTTCTTGATAATATTGCCTAAAGGAAGCATATACAAGGTAAATAAAAGTGGCCCGAGCACTGAACCTTGTGGAACTCCATGACTAACTTCCGTGTGTACGGAGGATTCATCATTTACATGGACAAACTGAAATCTATCTGATAAATACGACTGAAACCAGCTTAGTGCGGGTCCTTTGACGCCAATCAAATGCTCCAGTCTCTGTAATAGGATACAATGGTCAATGGTATCGAAAGCAGCACTAAGATCTAACAGAACAAGTACAGAGACAAATCCTTTATCTGACGGAATCAAAAGGTCGTTTGTCACCTTCACCAGTGCTGTCTCTCTGCTATGATATTCCTTAAATCATGACTGAAAATCCTCAAATAAACTATTGCTGTTTAGAAAGTCACATAACTGATTAATGACCACTTTCTCAAGGATTTTGGAGAGAAAGGGAAGGTTAGGTATAGGTCTATAATTGGCTAAAACCCCTGGATCAAGCGTAGGCTTTTTAAGAAGAGGTTTAAATACAGCTACTTTGAAGGACTGTGGTACATAGCCTGTTAATAAAGACAGATTGATCATGTCTAGTAAAGAAGTGTTAACTAAGGGTAAAACTTATTTAAGCAGCCTAGTTGGGATGGGGTCTAAGAGGCAGGTTGTTGGTTTAGACGAAAAAATCATTGAAGGTAGTTGGTAAAGGTCAATTGGAGAAAAACAGTCTAAATATAAATCTGGTTCTACAGCTGCTTCTGAGGTTCCTGAGGTTCCTGTACTCGAAGATGTATCTGAACTAGATGAGAGCACAAGATGATGAATTTTTTCTCTAATAGTTAGAATTTTATCATCAAAGAAGCTCATGAAGTTATTACTGCTGAGAGCTCTGGGAATACATGGCTCAACAGAGCTCTGACTCTGTGTCAGCCTGGCTACAGTGCTGAAAAGAAACCTAGGGTTGCTCCTATGTTCCTCTATTAGTGAGGAGTAATAGGCTCCTCTGGCATCACGGAGGGCCTTCCTGTATGTTCTAAGACTATCTTGCCAAACTAAATGAGTTTCCTCCAGTTTGGTGGAACGCCATTTCCTTTCTAATTTTCGCAATGTTTCTTTTAATTTGCGGGTTAAGGAGTTATACCATGGAGCTAACCTCTTTTCTTTTATTATTTTCTTTTTGATAGGGGCAATACAATCAAGAGTCGTTTGCAGCGATACTGCAACACTATCAACCAGATGATCAATTTGGGAGAGACTAAAGTTAGCATAGGAGTCCTCCATTACATTGAGACATGGCAGTGAATTAAATGCCGATGGAATCACTTCTTTAAATTTAGCTACAGCACTATCAGACAGGCATCTACTAAAGGAATGTTTGCCTAATGGCCTATAGTCCAGTAATATAAATTCAAAAGTTATTAAATAATGGTCTGATAAGACAGGATTTTGTGGGAAGACTTTTAAATCTTCAATTTCGATTCCATATGACAGAACAAGATCGAGGGTGTGGTTAAAACAATGAGTGAGTTTGTTTACACTCTGACAGAAACCAATCGAATCTAATAGTGAGATAAACACAGAACTAAGGCTATCATTATCTACGTCCACGTGAATATTGAAATCACCTACAATAATGACTTTATCTGTTTTGAGGACTAAACTTGTTAAAAATTTTGAGAATTCTGCTAAAAATTCAGAATACGGACCATGAGCGCGGTACACTATGACAAAGAGAATTGGCTGTACAGTTTTCCACATTGGGTGTGAAAGACTAAGAACAAGACTTTTGAATGAGTTGAAACTAAGTTTAGGTTTATCGGAAGATGGCTGCAACTCCACCTCCTCGGCCAGTGCCTCGAGGAATGTGAGTATTAATATGACTAGGAGGAGTGGACTCATTCAGGCTAACATATTCTTCCTGACACAGCCAAGTCAGACAAACTGTCTTCAGTTGGAAAAAATATATCCATATGATAGTCAGATATTAAATCATTGACTAATACAGCATTAGACGACAGAGATCTAATGTTTAAGAGTCCACATTTAATTCTCTTATTTGGTTGTACCACTACACTGGTAGTTTTAATTTTTATTAAGTTTTTACGAGTAACTCCTCTTCTGTTTGAATTTGAATTAATTAAATGAAGTGGTCGGGGAACAGACACAGTCTCTATGGGATTTTTTACGGGGTTTTGGGTGGGTAAACGCTCTAATGGAAGCGCAGAGAAGCGTGTAGGACTGCAGCTCTGCTTCCTGGTCTGAACTCTGTATTGTCACGGTGTGGGTCCACTAATAAACTTGGATGAATGCCATCTCTCCTCATCAGACCAGGTCTCCCCCAGAATGTGGTCCAATTATCTACAAAACCCACTTAAGCTTGCCACATGGGCACCTAGAAGGGTAGGGAGGTTTTGTGTCGTGCAATCGTTTCAGGAGTCGCTGCTGCTACTCTCCCTGCCTTAGGCTTTCCATGCATGTGCATGGAAGGTGGGGAGGTGTGCTCTCCCTGCCTTAAGCTTTCCACGTAGGCACCTCAAAAGGCAGGGAGGTTTCACCTGGTATGATTATTTTGGGTGTCCTTGTTGCTGCTGCTGCTCTCCCTGCCTTAAGCTTTCCAAATACATCTAACTACAAATATATCTACTGCATGTAGATCAAGTATTTTTGTCATAGTGATCCTGACTGAAAGAATTCCATTCTGAGAAGCTTAACAGACTGCTCTCAAACCATAGTCATGTCAAGTAAACAGTGAATAATTCAAATAGTTGTAATACATAATTTAAAAATACACACAAATGCTAAAGTTGTGTCATTCTGAAGGATGAAGTGCATGACAAATTATTCAAAGGTGGATTGCACTGTGTCCTACATTAGGTCTGTAGAGATTTGTTTCTGCTGTGGTTGGGGAAAAGAGGAGACACGCACTGTTCAGCTTTCAGTTTCATGTACTTTTGTCATCAGAAATTATCTTTTTTATGTACAGAATTCTGCTCTCAGTGTCAGATTTTGCTGGCTTGAGGTCAGAACTCATCTAAACTGTTAAGTAAATCTGTATTGCATAATATTTTTGACATTAACATTGAATCTAATTAAATGTAAGAAAAAAGGGTTAGTAGTCGAGGCACTGGCCGAGGAGGTGGAGTTGCAGCCATCTTCGACTCTAGCTTACTAATCAACCCTAAACCTAAACTTAGTTTTAACTCATTCGAAAGTCTTGTTCTTAGTCTTTCACACCCAATGTGGAAAACTGTACAGCCAATTCTATTTGTCATAGTGTACCGCGCTCCTGGTCCGTATTCTGAAATTTTAGCAGAATTCTCAGTTTTTAACAAGTTTAGTCCTCAAAACAGATAAAGTCATTATTGTAGGTGATTTCAATATTCACGTGGACGTAGATAATGATAGCCTTAGTTCTGCGTTTATCTCACTATTAGATTCGATTGGTTTCTGTCAGAGTGTAAACAAACCCACTCATTGTTTTAACCATACCCTCGATCTTGTTCTGTCATATGGAATCGAAATTGAAGATTTAAAAGTCTTCCCACAAAATCCTGTTTTATCAGACCATTATTTAATAACTTTTGAATTTATATTACTGGACTATAGGCCATTAGGCAAACATTCCTTTAGTAGATGCCTGTCTGATAGTGCTGTAGCTAAATTTAAAGAAGTGATTCCATCGGCATTTAATTCAATGCCATGTCTCAATGTAACAGAGGACTCTTATGCTAACTTTAGTCCCTCCCAAATTGATCATCTGGTTGATAATGCTGCAGGCTCGCTGCGAACGACTCTTGATTGTATTGCCCCTATCAAAAAGAAGATAATAAAACAAAAGAGGTTAGCTCCGTGGTATAACTGTCACATCCATTCCTCTGCTGCTCTGCCAGTAATTTTCCACTTTCCTCCCCTCTACTCCTCTCTCCTTTCCGGCCACTCCCACCTCATCAGCTAACTCTGTTCACCTGTGCACTCAGTATCAAGCCTGTATTTAAGTCTCTCTGGTTCACAGACTCTTTGCCAGATTGTTCTTCGCCCGCATGCAAGACTCTCCAGTGTTTCTCTTTGGACTGATCTCCCGTTGCCGACCCTGCCTGCCCCTGACTAACCTGCCCGTCGTTCTCCTGGTAACTATTCTGCTTCCTGTCTCCTACAACGATCCTGTGGTTTTGGGTTACTGCAATTGGGTCCTCACACACCCGTTACAGTACAATCTGGCCAGTTATGGACCCAGTACACCCCAGCTCACCACAAGACTGCTTCGAAAAGATTGAGGCCGTCCTCCAGCAGCATGAGGCTCAAATAACTTCTGCTGCCACTGAAGCCAGACAGTCAGCAGCAACCCACGAACAGGCATTATCTGTGTTAACTGCACAGGTTCAACAGCTACAGCTGTGTTAACCCAGGCAATTACTCCAGGACCTCCTCCAGGTCAGCCACCTCAGGCCGCAGCCATCTCTATCCCAGATCCTGTCCGCGAGGTCCAGATAGGAACCCCAGAACGCTACGCTGGGGACCCTGAGAGCTGTAATCCCTTCTTGACAAACTGTTCTATTTTGTTTGCCCTGCGACCCCACACGTTTTCCTCAGAAGAAGCCAAGGTGGCCTTCGCCATTAACCATCTGACAGGGAGAGCTCGCCTTTGGGGAACTGCTGAGTGGGACAAACACACTCCTGCCTGCGGTTCCTTCCAGTCGTTTGCTGAGGAGCTCCGGAAAGTGTTTGGCATGGGGGGTTCTGGGACTGATGCCGCCCAAGGACTCATGAACATGCGCCAGGGCAACCAGATGGTGGTGGATTATTCCATTGATTTCTGTGTTCTGGCTTGCCAGAGTGACTGGAACGCTGCAGCCCTCCGTGATGCTTTCCTGCATGGGCTTGCGGATTACATTAAAGATGATTTGGTTTCACACGAATTTCCTTCCTCACTGGATGGATTAATAGAGCTGGCTACTAGGATAGATCTACGCATCCAGGCCCGGAGATGGGAGAGACGACAGACATTAAGACCTCAGCAACCAGTCCGACCACAGCGGACCTCCGCAACCACCAGCTTCACCGCTGCAACTGGTCCACAGCAAGGAGGGCCAGAACCGATGCAACTTGGGCGCACCAGACTCTCCCCAGAGGAACGTGAGAGGCGCTGCCAAGCCAACCTTTGTCTCTATTGTGGCCAGGCCGGCCATTTTGTCTTCTGGTGCCCATTAAAAGACAGGGCTCACCAGTAGGTGGGGAGTTACTGGTGAGCCACTCTTCTACTCCGACCTCCCAGGGTCAACGACCCCTGTTCCAAATCAAGCTCCTTCTTCCCGGAGACTCTCACACCCTTGCCATTTTCATTGACTCTGGGACAGATGCCAACATAATGGATGAAGAACTTGCGCATCAATTGGGGATAGGGCGTGTCCGGTTGCCTAGTCCTGTTTCTGCCAGTGCCCTTGACGGTCAGATTCTAGGAAAGTGACCCATCAGACCACCCCTGTCCAGGTCCTATTGTCCGGGAACCACCATGAAACCATCCAGTTTCACATCCTGCAGTCACCATGCATCCCACTCATCCTGGGCTTTCCCTGGCTTCGTCGCCATAATCCTCACATAGATTCCGCAGTGGGAAGTCATCCTGAGGTGGAGGCCTACATCAATGACTCATTGGCTGCTGGCATCATCCGCCCCTCTTCATCTCCTGCAGGGGCGGGGTTCTTCTTCGTTGCCAAGAGGGACAAGACTCTGAGACCGTGTATTGACTACCGGGGTTTAAATGATATCACGATCAAGAACCGCTACCCCCTTCCTCTTATCTCTTCCACCTTCGAACTTCTTCAGGGGGCCACCATCTACACCAAGCTCGACCTTCGCAACGCCTATCACCTGGTGCGGATTCGAGAGGGGGATGAGTGGAAGACTGCCTTTAACACCTCCACAGGACATTATGAATACCTAGTCATGCCCTTTGGGCTCACCAATGCCCCGGCAGTGTTTCAGGCCTTGGTGAACGACATGCTCAGAGACATGCTAAACCGCTATGTGTTTGTCTACCTGGATGATATCCTTATCTTCTCCAAGTCCCATGAGGAACATGTTCACCATGTCCAGTCCGTCCTGCAGCGACTTCTGGAAAACTCAGAACTTCGTTAAGGCTGAGAAGTGCGAGTTCCATGCCTCCTCGGTCTCTTTCCTGGGGTACGTCCTGGCGCAGGATCACATCAGGCCCGGTTCACATCAGCTCCCATCCTCCAGGTGCCTGACCCTGACCAGCAGTTTGTCATTGAGGTGGATGCATCGGACGTGGGGGTAGGGGCTGTCCTGTCCCAACGCTTGACCTCTGATCAGAAGCTTCACCCCTGTGACTTCTTCTCACGTCGACTCTCAGCTGCTGAACAAAACTATGACATTTGAAATCGAGAGTTACTCGCTGTCAAGTTGGCCCTGGAGGAGTGGCATCACTGGCTGGAGGGCACCAAGGTTCCTTTCTTGGTATGGACTGACCACAGGAATCTGGAGTATGTGCGCACAGCCAAGAGACTCAACTCCTGACAAGCCCGGTGGTCGCTCTTTTTCACTCGCTTCAACTTCTCCCTCTCCTACAGACCAGGATCTCGCAACATCAAACCTGACGCCTTGTCTCGCCAGTTCCAGGAGAAGGAGGATGCTATCCCAGGGCACTTTCCCATCCTTTCTGTCCCTTGCATGGTCGCTACCCTCACCTGGGAGATTGAGGAGAGAGTGAGGTCCGCTATGGAGGATCAGCCCGGTGCTCTGCTTGGGGCCACCATCAGTCTGTCCTCCGGGTTTCATCCCCAGTCTAATGGTAAGACCGAGCGCATGAATCAGGAGATGGTGTCCTGAAGCTCAGTATTTAACCCTCCCCAGAACTGATAAGTTCCACTATACCCAAATAGGGTTATTCCTAACTCAGTCTGTCATGTGTGAGGACTCTATTGGATATCAGATCCAAACAAGGAAAGACATCAACCATTGCTGTCCTAGCAACAGCATAGCCTCTCTACAGTCTCTCTTATCCAGTGTCAACAACCAGGCGGAAATTTAACATGCAAGAAGGAAAATTCCTTCACACAT
Organism: Lateolabrax maculatus; assembly: GCA_031216445.1. Classification (NCBI taxonomy): domain Eukaryota; kingdom Metazoa; phylum Chordata; class Actinopteri; order Acropomatiformes; family Lateolabracidae; genus Lateolabrax; species Lateolabrax maculatus. Next base: position 20,944,205 of record CM062210.1, read on the forward strand.
GTAAATGATGAATCCTCCGTGCACACGGAAGTTAGTCACGGAGTTCCACAAGGTTCAGTGCTTGGACCACTTTTATTTACCTTGTATATGCTTCCTTTAGGCAATATTATTAGGAAACACTCGATAAACCTTCACTGCTATACAGATGATACTCAGTTATACTTATCGATAAAGCCAGATGAAACCGGTAAGTTAGCCAAGCTTCAGGCATGTATTAAGGACATAAAAGACTGGATGACCTGCAATTTCCTTCTGTTAAACTCAGACAAAACTGAAGTTATTGTTCTGGGTCCTAAACAACTGTGAGATGCACTATGTAGATATAGTTACTCTAGATGGCATTGCCCTGGCCTCTAGCACCGCTGTAAGGAGTCTAAGAGTAATCTTTGATCAGGACATGTCCTTTAATACCCACATAAAACAGACTTCAAGGACTGCCTTCTTCCACTTACGTAACATTATAAAAATCAAGCATATCCTGTCTCAAAAAGATGCAGAAAAACTAGTTCATGCATTTGTTACTTCTAGGCTGGATTATTGTAATTCCTTATTATCGGGCTGCCCCAATAAGTCTCTAAAGACTCTCCAGCTGATCCAGAATGCGGCTGCACATGTACTGACAGGAACTAGCAAAAGGGAACATATTTCTCCAATATTAGCTTCTCTGCACTGGCTCCCTGTAAAATCTAGAATAGAATTTAAAGTCGTCCTCCTCACTTACAAAGCTCTTATTGTTACATCTGTGTCTGTGCTGCCCCTGTTGTTGCTCTCCTCCCCTCCTTGTGTTTCTCCTCCCTCCTAGGGGCGGGTCCCAGACTCTGGCAGCTTCTGCAGGGCACACCTGAAGCTCATCATTCATCAACCTCCAGCTCAAATACACCGGCTCTGCATTCACTCATCACCAGATCTTTACAGTTTTCCATGCGGTAACTTATCCGGCTCCTCTTTTGCTTCCTTCGAGATTTTTTGTGACTCTAGTGTTCTTTTTTGCTCCCCTTGCTTCTCCATGTTTCCTGGCCTGTTTTGACCCTCTCCTCCTGAATCCTCAGACCTCCTGCCCTGCATTGCCCAGCTGCTCTGGACCCGCTCCTCTCCTGGAACCTCTCCCCTCATCTGCCTCGAGTCCCCGCTTCCCCAGCAAATTGGTCCCCTGCTCTTCTGTCCCACCTTCCCCTATACTGAAATAAATCCTGTGCATGTGAATCTTCAGCGTCCGTTCATTGGTCCGCTAAACCACCGGTGTCACACTTATTGGTCAGGCACCATCATATCTTAAAGAGCTGATAGTACCGTATTACCCCACTAGAGCACTACGCTCACAGAATGCAGGGTTACTTGTGGTATTTGACACCATCTACAGCAACCTGAATACCAACCCCCCACCCTCTCCACCCCTCCACCTACACCCCCCTCTTCTACCTCTCAGCCTCTCTCTCAGTTCTCCCCTGTGTCCCCAATGGAGCTCTCTGCCTTCACAGTAGGAATGAGAAGCTCCACCTGTCTCCTGGATCCCATCCCATCCAACTTCATCAAGGACTGTCTACCAGCCATCTCACCACTCCTCACAGTAATCATTAACTCCTCCCTCAGCTCCGGCTCAGTCCCGGATACACTTAAACTGGCTGCTGTCACCCCTATCCTCAAAAAACCTGGACTTGACCATGACAACCTGAGCAATTTCCGGTCCATCTCCAATCTACCATTTCTGTCAAAAACACTGGAACGTGTTGTCGCCTCACAACTCAAAGCCCACCTCACCTGCAATGATCTGTTCGAGCCATTTCAATCCGGCTTCCTCTCACAGCACAGCACTGAAACAGCCCTCCTCAAAGTCACCAATGACCTCCTCCTCTCCTCAGACTCTGGTCACCTCAACATTCTCATCCTCCTCGACTTCACTGCAGCCTTTGACACCATCAACCACAACATCCTTCTCTCCCGCCTCGAATCCTCCCTCAACATCACCGGTACTGCTCTTTCCTGGCTTAAATCATATCTTACAAACAGAAAACAGTTCATCAACATCAACAACTGTACCTCCTCCACCACTTCTCTGTCACAAGGCGTCCCCCAGGGTTCAGTGCTTGGTCCTCTCCTGTTCATCCTCTATTTGCTCCCTCTTGGTGACATCATACGTCAACATGGTCTCCACTTCCACGGTTATGCTGATGATGTCCAGCTCTACATCTGTTGTATCTTCTGTAGCGATGATGTGATGATTATGAAGGAATCTCCGCTGACACCGACTTAGTTGTATAAAAAGGTTTATTACAAAAAGTACAGCATCAAAACAAGCACCAAAGATTGCCTGTGAGAGGATCCGAAGCCAATGTGAATCCCTCCCGTTTTCCACTCAAACTACACCTTTTAAAGCCTCATGGTATAGCTAATGTGTGGTAACAAGATAGGCTCAGAGCCAACCTCATAACCATATATGGCTATTTTTACAAAAAGGGAAGGTGTGAACATATGGTTCATGTTAAAACTGATCTCCTCTCTTTGGAACTTTAGAAAAACAACCCCCAAGGGGCACCCATCTATGAAAGTAGCCAGACCTTGGACATAGGCTTATCTAAACATTTCTCACACAAGTATCCAAACATTGGATACACACAAGTATCTAAACATTGGACACACATGGCAGAGACATCTCTCAGCTCAGACACCTCACATCTCCACCAAATCCATTACCACTGCCACTCACTCCACTCTGACCAACTGCCTCACTGACATTAAATCATGGATGCAAACCAACTTCCTCAAACTCAACTGTGACAAATCTGACATGATCATCATTGGTCCCAAATCCCTCACTAAATCCAGTCCCAACTTCTGCCTCACCATCGACAACACCACTCTGTCTCCCTCCCCACACATCCGCAACCTCGGAGTCATGTTCGATAGCAACTTCTTTCGAACACCAAGTTAGCCAAATCACCAGGACTGCCTTTTTCCACCTAAAAAACATAGCCCGTCTCCACCCACTCTCTTCATCTGCTGCTGAGACTCTGATACATGCTTTCATCACCTCCAGAATCGACTACTGCAATAGTATTTTATTTGGCACATCATCAAAAGTCCTAAACAAACTCCAGTACATCCAGAACTCTGCTGCTCGCTTGCTCACCCACTCCCGCTTCCGTGATCACATCACCCCTGTTCTCCAGAACCTCCACTGGCTGCCTGTCCCACAACGGATACAATACAAAGTCCTTCTCCTCACTCACAAAGCCCTCCATAATCAAGCCCCCTCCTACCTGACCGACCTGCTCCACCACCACACCCCATCCCGCAGCCTCCGCTCCTCTGACGCCAACCTCCTGTCTCTGCCACTCAGAACCAAACACCGGACTTGGGGCGACAGAGCCTTCTCCATAGCTGCCCCCTCGCTCTGGAACTCTCTCCCCAAACACATTCGTGACTGCTCCGATCCTTCCATGTTCAAATCAAAAATCAAAACTCACCTTTTTACAATTGCTTTTAATATGTGATGAATGTACTATGTCAGTGTTTACTATGTTTTAATGTGAAACTTTTATGATGATTTTATTGTCTGTAAAGCGACTTTGAGTACCTTGAAAAGCGCTATATAAATAAAATGTATTATTATTATTATTATTATTATTATTACCTAAAGTCTCTAAAAGTAGAATCGGAGCCAGAGCCTTTAGTTATCAAGCTCCTCTTCTGTGGAATCAGCTCCCAATTTGGGTTCGGGAGGCAGACACCCTCTCTTCGTTTAAGAGTATGCTAAAAACGTTCCTTTTTGATAAAGCTTATAGTTAGGGCTGGCTCAGGTGAGTCCTGAACCATCCCTTAGTTATGCTGTAATAGGCTTAGACTGCCGGGGGACTTCCTATGACGCACTGAGCTTCTCTCTCCTCCTCTCCCTCTCTATCTGTACGCATTCCTATCCCACTAATACAGGTTACCAACTCAACTTCTTCCTGGTAGTCCTTATGCTTTCTGCGCTTTTTTGCCTTCACACTTTCTGCAGGTATTTCTGCCCCTGGAGCTGTAGATTCTGGATCTGTGATTGCTGGCCGTCTACTGCCCCCATGTTCCTGCTCCACACTCACTGCTGCAGTTATTATTATTAGTCTGATTTGTTGACTCTCCTCCTGTTCTGTCTCCCCTCTCCCCCTCTCTCCTCCCATTTCAACCCAACTCGGTCGATGCAAATGGCCGCCCACCCAGAGCCTGGTTCTGCTCGAGGTTTCTACCTGTTAAAAGGGAGTTTTTCCTCGCCACTGTTGCCAAGTGCTTGCTCATGGTGGGAACTGTTGGGTCTCTGTAAATAATATTTTAAAGAGTATGGTCTAGACCCACTCAATGTGAAAGCGTCTTGAGATAACTTTTGTTATGATTTGGCTCTATACAAATAAAATTGACTTGACTTGACTAGTACAGATGAAGGAACTGGGACCTTAACAGCTAACTCAGCAGCTCGATGCGGCTTTGACTCCTCTTAGCTGAAACGCAAGCTTCATTCTTACCTCTCTTATTAACCCAAACATATAGGCAGTCATTTTTAAGCAAGCTTGCTTGGGGCATCCTGGTGACCCATGCTTGTCTGTATCTCTCTACTGTACTAAATAAAAACAGATTTGTCCTTTTTGCCTTATCTTTGATTGATATTTAATCAGCAATCAGCAACGTGTTAGAACATATAAACACACTGACATATGGTTTAAATTATGTTTTGCAGATGAGGGCACACTAATATTTTCAGCCTTTATTAGTAGCTGCAGATCTTTCTCCTAGGTTTGGTACATACATATGTTTCGCAACATTTTTTATTCATGCAGTTTATTCTTTCTGCCCTTATTGCTGAAACACGTATTACCTATGACAGAAATACAGTCAGCCACCCAGCTGGACTTAACGCCACCATAGGCGATGCATCCGCCCAATAAGGAGGAGGGGGAAAAGAGCCGGAAAAGAGCTGAGGCAGGTCATGTCCAGTCGCAGGAAAATGGAGTAGACGAAATGGGACTCAACAGGAAACTAAAAAATGTCACCGTGCGAATGCGAGGACACGCACGCATGTGCGTGCACATGCACACAAATATGCACACACAGAATTATGAGTACACACAAAGTGCATGCATGCTAACACATTAATGAAAAAATATTCCATGCAAAGGTCTGGGCTGACAACCCCATCCGCATCCTGAATAACAGCGGGGAGGGCTGACTCTGCCCTGTTATGTAAAAGGTAGAGATAGTAAACCATGAATCTGATCCCAGAGATAACTCAAATATCAGAAAGATAATGTTCTGCTGAAGAGGCTGGTGTACTTTTTATGTTTGTGGTGTTAAAAATGTGGACATGACAGCAAGGTAGAAATATAAGGAGAGACAGAAAAGGCAGGGTGTTTCTGTTGCAAGTTTATATGAAGCTCTATGGAGAGCTTGCTGCTACTGCCGTCACTAAAAGCTTTTTTTCTGATTAACGTCTCAGATTCCAAAACTACATCACTGTGAGTTATTATTTCTGTAGAGTGAAAATTGTGGGAGTCAGAGACTTTTTTTAGAGACATTTTAAGAGTTTACTCCACTCTAACTGAACGCAATACACACCAATGGTAAAAATCTGGAAGAGTCTCAAAAAACACATGAAACAAAAGCAGTGATACCGTGAAAACCATACTTCCTATCAATAAATGGCGGATTTTGGATATAGTACGAAACCTAAGGAATCATTAAAATGTTTAATAATTCTTCTATGGCAAAGTATGACGATATGGTGTTCACTCAGCGTGGAGTGAATTTGAGCCTTCTTCAAAAGGCGGTTTTGCATTCATTCCAATGGCAAAACACAGCCCATTCTATTACAATTTACGCAAACAATGTTTGGCCGATCTTTTTATAAAAATCATAGCCATCGATTCCTGATCACATTTGATCATTGGCCATCGATTCCTGATCACATTTGATGTATTATTTGCGTATGTACGTTCAAAGCTGTGGGAGAAGAAGGGCGGCAAAATACTAGACGGAAGAAGAATAATAATAAGAAGAAGTATGGGGATAACAATAGTGTGCCTCTATGTTGTCACACAGCTGGCCCACTAATCAGAGACTGTTGTTGGTATTATTAGCCTGATTTGTTGTCTGTCCTCCTGCTCTGTCTCCTCTCTCCTCCCATTTCAACCTAACTTGGTCGATGCAGATGGCCGCCCACCCAGAGCCCGTTTGTGCTTGGAGGTTTCTACCTGTTAAAAGGGAGTTTTTCCTCACCACTGTCGCCAAGTGCTTGCTCATGGTGGGAACTGTTGTGTCTCTGTAAATAACATTTTAAAGAGTATGGTCTAGACCTACTCTATGTGAAAAGCGTCTTGAGATAACTTTTGTTATGATTTGGCGCTATACAAATAAAATTGACTTGACTTGACTGTTGTGTCCACATCTTTACAAGTACCTGGATCAATCTCAACACCCCAGATCAACCTATTGCACTCACAGCAATAACAGTTCAAAAAAATTCACCTGTTACTTCTTGTAAAACTCATTGCTCTAAGTGCAGAGTAATATGTGAAGGCGACCATGGTGAACTTTTTTATCAACACTTTTCTTGTATCTGTATTATTAAGAGAAGGAAACCAACAGCGTCAGTCTGAGGGGAAAGAGATAGTAGCTTTACTATTCACTAACCAAGCTCAGACTACATTATTGATGTTATGTTTCACACCAACAAGAACTCGGTCCTCTTAGTTGAAATCAAAGCATTCCCACAACACCAAGCAACCTTGATCTGAGGTGGGATGAAGGCTCTCCCTCTCAGAATAATGTTCTGTTGGACTGAAAAACCCAGAATTCCTTTTTTTTTTTTTAACTGATGAACCTGCTGAGAGTTGGTGAGTGAGTGAGTGAGTTAGTGAGTGACGGTTTTAAAATAATAGTAAAATAATGCATGAATGAGTATGAAGTGTTTCCTCACAAGATTATCAAAGTTAGAAAATTTCATCATACTGCTGTAGCATATTTAAAACATCATGATCTTAATAACACAATATCATAGTATATAAAGCCTGTGGCATTTGTAGTGTGTTCTGTGGTTCCAGTCTAGGACAATTACCATGATAATGTTATACTGATCAGTCATTAGGCTTATTTCAGGCACAGATGCTCCATCCAAAGGATGGTATTGATTGCATTATGTGAAATGTAGGATTCAATGTTTTTGGAGGTTAGCTATACTAGGGACAAAGACTCAGGATATCTCAGCCCATGCTGCACAGACTCTTTTGACTCCTTCAACTCCATAGAAGTGCAACACCGGAGCACCACTTTATGTATTTGCCTAAATGTGTACATTGGGTACATCTGATGACAGCCAACTACGTATACACGGTAAGGAGACGTTTTGTGACAAACCTCAGTTCCCTCTTCTTCCAACCAGCCACACTTGTAATTTGTGTTATTAATGCTTTGCACATTTGTCACAGTGGTTTGTCCAGTGACCTTTAGTCATATTAAATGGCTAGACCAGACACCATGTCTCGGACTGATTGGTCATCTCAGTGATGAGTCACACAGCCAGTGACTCAGGATGACCTGCTGTAATAGGATACTTGTGATCATAGGCTTCACTCCAAGCGGTCAGCAGCTAAAAGGTTACGCCTCAATTTGTTTTCTCCAACGTATCCAAAGTGTCTGTGCTCAATGGGCTCAATCAAGGCGGGCAACTTACAAGCTGAAGTTAGCTGTACTGATGTCTATCAGTGTAACAAATGTTGGCATTATTTAAGTCACTGATAGTGGAAAGTGTCCATATGTCTGGATTTCTGGATCTGATCCCTCCGTCAAAAACTAAGGATGTTTTTCATAATCATCAAAACTAATTCAACTTCATGTAACTCTTATAACCTAAGGCAGCAAGATTACACACAATCCCTGGCTGTGCGTTAGGGTACTCTGTGAAACAGAGTAAATCATCATAACCCTTGTTTTAAAGCCATAATTATACCACCGACAAAAGTACAAGTTTCTAGGTGCACTGGCATAAACAACTGTCTGACAGACAGGTTCATACACAATATAGGCACACATATTTTAAGCAATCAAATGTCTTGCATTAGTTTCACACCCACCAAAGCACCACTCCGATCAGCTCTATGTGTATAGTATTTATACAAAAGGTATAATTGTGCTAAGCCTGCTGAGATCCTCCAACATTGATTGCTATATGCAATATAGAACGCAGGGTTACTTGTGGTACCTAAAGTCTCTAAAATTAGAAGGGGGCCAGAGCCTCAGGTGAGTCCTGAACCATCCCTTAGTTATGCTGTAATAGGCTTAGACTGCCGGGGGATTTCCCATGATGCACTGAGCTTCTCTCTCCTCCTCTCCCTCTCTATCCGTATGCATTCCTATCCCACTGATACATGTTACTAACTCCACTTCTTCCCGGTAGTCCTTGTGCTTTCTGTGCTTTTTCGCCTTCTCACCTTCTGCAGGTATTTCTGCCTCTGGAGCTGTAGATTCTGGATGTGTGATTGCCGGCCGTCTACTGCCCCCATGTTCCTGCTCCACACTCACTGCTGCAGTTGTTATTATTATTAGTCTGATTTGTTGTCTCTCCTCTTGTTCTGTCTCCCCTCTCCCCCTCTCTCCTCCCCTTTCAACCCAACTCGGTCGATGCAGATGGCCGCCCACCCAGAGCCTGGTTCTGCTCGAGGTTTCTACATGTTAAAAGGGAGTTTTTCCTCGCCACTGTCGCCAAGTGCTGCTCATGGTGGGAACTGTTGGGTCTCTGTAAATAATATTTTAAAGAGTATGGTCTAGACCTACTCTATGTGAAAAGCGTCTTGAGATAACTTTTGTTATGATTTGGTGCTATACAAATAAAATTGACTTGACTTGACTATATGAAGTAAATCTGCCTGTGAGGCAGACACTTAACAATCTGGTTTACAGACAGCTGCAGCTTTAAGTTATCTATGCTTGTGAATCAGAAACAGCATCATGATGTTAAACATTAGAATGAAAAAAAAGGTCAACTTGGAATTGGAAGATAAATCAGCTGCTACATTCACCCACTGGTTTACAATAACATACAACAAGTCTTGGCTGTATTGGACTTGGTAATGAACAAAAACTTTAATTTGGGGCTAGTTTGTCAGTGAACTTTTATTGTCATTTATGTGGCTACCTTGTGATTGATGAGTCACTACCACGGCGACCACCAATCAGGATATAGACAGCTCTACCCTCTCGTCAAAATGCCAAACTCAAGGCTTCAAAACGGCGGTCACGGTAGTGATGTCCACTTCTTTTATACAGTCTATGGTTTGAACAGAGCCGCTCTCTCTCTGTTGTTCCTGCTCACCTAGCATTAGCATTAGCACAGCTACCTGTTATCTCCACTGCAGAGCAGCTGATCAATCTAAAGTTGATTGACTAAAACACTGTTTACTGTCTGGGTTTAGCTTAAAAGAAGCTAAAACGTCAGATGACGTAGTGTTATTTCATTAACATTTAGAGGAAGATTTAGATGGCTGATGGTTAACAATAATCCTGAAACTCATTCCTTCTGATAACAACAGTAAGATGGCCGACTGAACATAACGTTACAGTCACAGCACGTGATAAAGTGACGTTAGCTCACCTTTTTAGAAATGTCAGCGTGCTGCTCTTAACCTTAACCATATATAGGCGATGACCTGCAAAGAGAAAAAACTGACACAGAGCAGAGACATGGAAAGCAGCCTGTAAAGGTGTGTGTGTGTGTGTGTGTGTGTGTGGTAGTCAGCATGCTATTTATAGTTCCTCCAAGGTGGGCTCACAGCAGAGCAGAGAGAAGCTGTCTGGCGCTGTTTCAGTCACAGCTCAGGCCATTCTAACATCCAGCATATCAGACTTGTTTAGTAACCTGTGGCTCTGTGAGTCTTTGTCTGCCCTAAAAAGCACTATTTTTCACTCTGCAGACCTTGAAACGATTTTACCATAAATGTCATAGAATCCAACAGAACAAAGAGCCGACAGATGATAGAGAGCCTGGAAACAAATATTTTCTCTCATTCATTCCCTTTTCATTCTCCATTTTAATTAGCCCTACTTCTCATTCTCTGAAGCTGTCTCCATCTTTCTTCCCCAAGGTTGCCATAGCAACAGGGTCCCTGTCTCATTGAATATTGTCTCCAAAATGAAAAACCTTCTGTGCCTTGAGCTGGAAGCACAAAGATGTCATGATTCTCGCTTCCACCGACCAAACAGGAATAATTGTTGCAGAAAATGTACAATCACTGCCTTTCAAATAACATAGAGGGGTGACACTGAGGTCTTTTATGTAACTCGAACTTAAGCTTTAAAACCACCACCCATTTAACTACTGATATAGTGTTAAATCCAAACGATCAGTTCTACTTGGTAATCACCATAATACCATGGCAAGAACCAAAAGTAAACTGTATTTCATTTTCATAAAATAATCAGATTGTGCGCAGGTCATATTAAGAATGCATGGAGAGAAATGTGCTTCCCTGTGGGTTTTACAGTACAGCTGCTGGACTTGTCCTACTTTCTTCAACTGAAATGTTCAAAAGGCAAAGAGAGAGATAGAAAGAGAAGCACTGGAAACACCAGAGGTCCTCACAATTATCCACAGTCCTGTATGAGAGATGTCTCATTTCTCCTTCAAATGCAATGCTCCATCCTAGGGATTCGTATTTTTCCCAAAAATTAGATATTTTCTATCATGGGTACAGAAGCACACTACCCTGGGAATCCCAGGAACTTCACTTGTTTAAAAAATGTCTAACTGCAGCTGCAGTGAAAACGCATTGGCCATATTTCAAGTAACACTAATGCAACAAGGAGAAATATGCATAAACCTACTGTATGGGTTCCCAACCTGGCCGCTTAGTCTATTAATTGGTGGTATTAATAATTTAAGCAAAGTAACGCCATTTAACATTAGAATAAACATAATATATTAACTTTGCATGCAGCTCCAGGATTTTATATAGCAGTGCGGGGAAAGGGTTTTGCTGTAGGTTAGGTTATCTAAAAAATATGAAATAAAATAACACTTGACCATACAATGTTAGCGGTATTACGATTCACTGAGTTAGCTAACTTTAATGTAACCTAACTTGGAACATTATTTTGCGATATTTTATAAATAATAAATAGTTGGCCATTAACATCAATACAGAATACACTGTTATTGCTTATTGTAAAATCTAACTTAACGTTAGCTAGTTAAATGTACTTTTCTTTGTTGCTATTCTTCATGTTTTGTTTGTGTGTGTGTGTGTGTGTGCTGTGGTGATGCAGAGAACTTGAACAAAAACACTGTCAGCAATAGTCCACATAAGAGAGTTTTAATGACATAGCAGGTAGACCTATAAATAATGTAGACCCTGTGATGTATACTGTTTGTATTAAATGCAGCCTACTCCTTTTATAGGGTTGCCCAGAATGATCAGTGATATAGAAGGCACCCACATCCCCATTTCTGTATGCCTGGGTAAGAATGAGCTAATTTGCAATGCACATTTTACATTCAATTTGCACATTAACAATATCTTGTCTTAAGTTAGTAGACTAAAGTACTTTTATTTATTCTCTCTTTTCTTTAAACTTAATTTTGTAATGCTGACCATGGCAGTAGTCCTTATCTCTGGGATTGTTCAGTGGAGTCCTGTTAGGTGACAAGGTAAGCCTACCAGGCCTTTTTAATGACCCCCTATTCTGACCCTGATGCAGGGCCACAAAATAAATTCAACCTGGCAATTACCAAAACCACGGTCAGGGTAGAAATTACATTTGGGACACTGAAAAGCTGCTTCGCCTTCCTACTTGTGCTCAGAGTGGCCCTAGACCAGGCTTCCAGGATCATTGCAAAGTGTGTTGCTCCTCAATAAAAGACACCATACAGAAGGAGAGGGCTCCTCCTGTGAACAGGACCCCCTGATGTTGTGGTGCCCATCACTCTGGACTATCCTACTGGCAGGGCTGTGAGAAAGACCATCACAGCAATTTTTGGCTTAAACACAACAGGCCTTTTTTCCCCCTTTTACATCTTTGTTGCGCCAATTATGTTTTGTTCTTCCATTTCTGGGAAACAAAGGAAAACACATTTTAGTTGAATTATTTTCTAATGCCTCAAAATAAATTACATTACCTTATTTTCATACTGCAGTTTCACTTTTATGAAAAGTTTTTTGTACTGTATTTGGAGTTCTATGGTCTTCTTACACATAATGTCTGCTCCAACCTGAAACAAATAACAGTTGCTTTAATATTTCAACACTATCCCTTTGCAAGGCTCACTTCAAGAAAGGTGCAGATTTCACATTGACTACAGCCATTAAATTAAAGGTTATATTATCACTACTTGTGATCCTCTCGGCCTAAAAGTAGAGCCCAAATGATCAGGGGGAGGAAGATTTCCCTCTTCCTGCAAAATTTTAATCACAGCAATTAACTTATTTTAGGATAGAGAGCAGTGAAGCAGTTAGTCCCATGTGCAGACCACCACCAATGGCAAGTAATTAAAAGATAAATCAATTACAGCAATGCAAGCAAGTAAAAGCCATTTCATCATCATCATCAACAGATTGACTGAAGCACTAAAACCTGGCAGTGACATTATAAGCTTGTTAACTTTTACACATTCACACAGTTGGCGTGTGAGATGTCCCTGCTGCTTTAGCAGCTGCAGCTGTGTCGCTTTTAGCCTGGATTGTATTGTATGTTTAAATTCTTTGTATTTCTGTAATATTATATAGTCAAGTCATTTTTATTTGTGTAGCACCACATCATAACCAAAGTTATCCCAAGACACTTTTCACGTACAGTAGGTCTAGACCATATGCTTTAAAATATTATTTACAGAGACCCAACAGTTCCCACCATGAGCAAGCACTTGGGGACAGTGGCGAAGAAAAACTCCCTTTTAACAGGTAGAAACCTCGAGCAGAGCTGGGCTCTTTGTGGGCGCCACCTGCATCAACCGAGTCGGGTTGAAAGGGGAGGGGAGAGGGGAGACAGAACAGGAGGAGAGACAACAAATCAGACTAATAATAATAATAATAATAATAATAATAATAATAATAATAACAACAACAACAACAACAACAACTGTGGAACAGGAACATGGGGGCAGTAGACGGCCAGCAATCACAGATCCAGAATCTGCAGCTCCAGAGGCGGAAATATCTGCAGAAAGTGAGAAGGCGAAAAAGCACAGAAAGCACAGGAACTCCCTGGAAGAAGTGGAGATAGTAACGTGTATTAGTGTGATAAGAATGCGTATGGATAGAGAGGCAGAGGAGGAGAGAGAAGCTCAGTGCATCATGGGAAATCCCCCGGCAGTCTAAGCCTATATCATCATAACTAAGGGATGGTTCAGGACTCACCTGAGCCAGCCCTAACTATAAGCTTTATCAAAAAGGAACGTTTTTAGCATACTCTTAAACGAAGAGAGGGTGTCTGCCTCCCGAACCCAAATTGGGAGCTGTTTCCACAGAAGAGGAGCTTGATAACTAAAGGCTCTGGCTCCCATTCTACTTTTAGAGACTTTAGGTACCACAAGTAACCCTGCATTCTGTGAGCGTAGTGCTCTAGTGGGGTAATATGGTACTATCAGCTCTTTAAGATACAATGGTGCCTGACCATTAAGAGCTTTGTCGGTGAGGAGGAGGATTTTAAATTCTATTCTGGATTTTACAGGGAGCCAGTGCAGAGAAGCTAAATTTGGAGAAATGTTCCCTTTTGCTAGTTCCTATCAGTACACATGCAGCTGCAGTCTGGATCAGCTGGAGAGTCTTTTCAAACCTTTTTGGGGCAGCCCGATAATAAGGAATTACAATAATCCAACCTAGAAGTAACAAATGCATGGACTAGTTTTTCTGCATCTTTTTGAGACAGGATATGCCTGATTTTTATAATGTTACGTAAGTGTAAGAAGGCAGTCCTTGAAGTCTGTTTTATATGGGTATTAAAGGACATGTCCTGATCAAAGATTACTCCTAGACTCCTTACAGCGGTGCTAGAGGCCAGGGCAATGCCATCTAGAGTAACTATATCTATACATAGTATGTCTCGCAGGTGTTTAGGACCCAGAACAATAACTTCAGTTTTGTCTGAGTTTAACAGCAGAAATTTACAGGTCATCCAGTCTTTTATGTCCTTAATACATGCCTGAAGCTTGGCTAACTTACCGGTTTCATCTGGCTTTATCGATAAGTATAATTGAGTATAATCTGCATAGCAGTGAAAGTTTATGGAGTGTTTCCTAATAATATTGCCTAAAGGAAGCATATACAAGGTGAATAAAAGTGGTCCAAGCACCGAACCTTGTGGAACTCCATGACTAACTTCCGTGTGCACGGAGGATTCATCATTTACATGGACAAACTGAAATCTATCTGATAAATATGACTGAAACCAGCTCAGTGCGGGTCCTTTGACGCCAATCAAATGCTCCATTCTCTGTAATAGGATACAATGGTCAATGGTATCGAAAGCGGCACTAAGATCTAACAGAACAAGTACAGAGACAAATCCTTTGTCTAACGCAATCAAAAAGGTCATTTATCACTTTCACCAGTGCTGTCTCTCTGCTATGATATTCCTTAAATCCTGACTGAAAATCAAATAAACCATTGCTGTTTAGAAAGTCACATAACTGATTAACAACCGCTTTCTCAGGGATTTTGAAGAGAAAGGGAAGGTTAGATATAGGTCTATAATTGGCTAAAACCCCTGGATCAAGCGTAGGTTTTTTAAGAAGAGGTTTAATTACAGCTACTTTGAAGGACTGTGTTACATAGCCTGTTAATAAAGACAGATTGAGCATGTCTAGTAAAGAAGTGCTAACTAAGGGTAGAACTTCTTTAAGCAGCCTAGTTGGGATGAGGTTGGAAGATTATATATATATATATATATATATATATATATATATATATATATATATGGTTCTACAGCGGCTTCTGAGGTTCCTGTACTTATATATCTGGACTGGCTGAGGGCACAAGATGATGAATTTTTTCTCTAATAGTTAGAATTTTATCATCAAAGAACCTTTTGAAGTTATTACAACTGAGGGCTCTAGGAATACATGGCTCAGCAGAACTCTGACTCTGTGTCAGCCTGGCTACAGTGCTGAAAAGAAACCTAGGGTTGTTCTTATGTTCCTCTCTTAGTGAGGAGTAGTAGGCTCCTCTGGCATCACGGAGGGCCTTCCTGTATATTCTAAGACTATCTTGCCAAACTAAATGAGTTTCCTCCAGTTTGGTGGAACGCCATTTCCTTTCTAATTTTCGCGATGTTTCTCTTAATTTGCAGGTTAAGGAATTTTACCATGGAGGTAACCTCTTTTGTTTTATTATCTTCTTTTTGATATAGGCAATAAAATCAAGAGTCGTTCGCAGCGAGCCTGCAGCACTATCAACCAGATGATCAATTTGGGAGGGACTAAAGTTAGCATAGGAGTCCTCTGTTACATTGAGACATGGCATTGAATTAAATGCCGATGGAATCACTTCTTTAAAATTTAGCTACAGTACTATCAGACAGGCATCTTCTAAAGGAATGTCTGCCTAATGGCCTGTAGTCCAGTAATACAAATTCAAGTTATTAAATAATGGTCTGATAAGACAGGATTTTGTGGGATGTAAGTGTTTCAATTTCGATTCCATATGACAGAACAAGATCGAAGGAGTGGTTAAAACAGTGAGTAGGTTCGTTTACACTCTGACAGACACCAATCGAATCTAATAGTGAGATAAACGCAGAACTAAGGCTACCATTATCGACGTCCACGTGAATATTGAAATCACCTTATCTGTTTTGAGGACTAAACTTGTTAAAAACTCTGAGAATTCCGCTAAAAATTCAGAATACAGACCAGGAGCGTGGTACACTATGACAAATAGAATTGGCTGTACAGTTTTCCACATTGGGTGTGAAAGACTAAGAAACAAGACTTTCAAATGAGTTAAAACTAAGTTTAGGTTTAGGGTTGATTAATAAGCTAGAGTCGAAGAACTCAACTGCAACTCCACCTCGTTGGCCAGTGCCTCGAGAAATGTGAGTATTAATATGACTAGGAGGAGTGGACTTATTCAGGCTAACATATTATTCCTGACACAACAAAGTTTCAGTTAGACAAAATATATCCATATGATAGTCAGATATTAAATCATTGACTAGCACAGCTTTAGACGACAGAGATCTAATTTTTAAGAGCCTACATTTAATTCTCTTATTTGATTGTACCACTACACTGGTAGTTTTCATTTTTATTAGGTTTTTACGAGTAACTCCTCTTCTGTTTGAATTAATTAATTGAAGTGGTCGGGGAACAGACACAGTCTCTTGTGGGTTTTTTGTGGGGTTTTGGGTGGGTAAACGCTCTAATGGAAGCGCAGAGAAGCGTGTAGGACTGCAGCTCTGCTTCCTGGGCTTAGCTCTGGATTGTCACGGTGTGGGACCACTAATAAACATGGTCAAATTTCTGGCTATGAGAGCTGCACCATCTAAAGTAGGCTGAATTCCGTTTCTCCTCATCAGACCAGGTCTCCCCCAGCATAGTTTGCTCTTCATTTGTGTAATACGCCGCTCTGCTGCCAGTAGACTTGACCATGTTTGCGATTGGTCATAAACTGTAAACACCGCCCCTTTCATATGAACCATAGCCAGATTGGGAAACCTTGGCTTGATTTACCAAGTTGATAACCACCATCCTGTGACCGCTAAGCTTGATTGCAGTTGTTAGGTTTAATTAAGCAAGATAACAAAAAAATGCCATGGGTTTGCTGAAGCTGCTTCTCAGTACAGGGCCCTAGTCTTAAGTTACAGTTAACAGAGGCTAGAAAGCAAGAGCATAAAGCACCATCCAGCAGTGAACAAACAAAGTGAACTGGTATATGTAGTGAAGGCTGATTAGGGAATGCGGTGCAGGTGGGGAGTTGGGAAGGAAAGCTCAGGTGAGTGCAGGGCTGATGAGAAGTGGGAACAGATGTGTGGATGGGTGGGGCAGTCAGGTGACGAGGAAAGGAGGGACATTTTATTCTATTCTGACTTTAAATATCTGTATATACATATCTGTAGGTTCTATGTGTGTATAACATGAAGGAACAACAACTTACATTTCATTGTGCAAAAGTTGACATGTCATTGCTTAACCCAACTCTGACTCACATTGTTACATCAGGATAAAGAGGATGAGGAAAACATGAATATGTTAAAATGCAGTCACACTTTTTAGAAACCGTTTTTTGTCAACTCATATACAAACACACACCTCCTATGATATGCAAGCTAATATGACCCACGCGACCCAAGTGCAGTTTTATATTATGGGAGGAGTTAGTTGCCGCAAATCACATTCATTTGGACCACCATAGTTTAGAATAAGTCATCAAAAATATTTAATGTTTTACAGGAAGAGAAAAGTGGGATTTTGATATAAATATACAAAAAAGGAGACTGTCCTCCAAGAATCAGTAATCAGCAAATTAACCCAAAACCCCTATGAACACCTGGTTCGTGTGTCAGCCCTGTTGTACTCACTCTGCAGCTACATTATTATCAGGCCCAGGGACATAGGCTAATATCACAGTAATTAGGGTGAACTTGGGGGGTCTAAAGGACCTAGTGGGGTCTAAAGGACACAGGTATGAGGTCATAGTGTCTGCAGCACTCGGGCAACCAACTACACAATGAGAGAGACCATTTCTTGTTGACAACAATGAAAAACTGCCACTGATTGATTTCCGTGTTGCCACAGTGTCTCTGTCAAGATGTATGATATTAGATTGATTAGAAAGTGTGATGGCAGGTAAAGGTAGCTTACTGCCTGGTCTCTTTAGTCGATTTCTGATTTGTCCTCTGGACCCTCTTTTCCTACGAGTGCCCTTATTGTAATGTCTCTATAGCTGATGACGAGGGATCTGAACAAGGAGGGAAATAGACCATAGATCCACATTGGTGCTGGTACTGTAGGCCTGAGCCATAGCAGGTGACACCATGAGTACACACGCTGTCCTGGGTGAGCAGTGAGAAAATCTATACGTCCTGTCCAACACCCTCATACGGGATACAAAAGCGAATTTAGGATCAGAAGTTGTGAGATTAAGGGTCAACATTACTATCTTGCACTTGATGAGAAAAAGAACCACAAAGGTACAAACAAACAAAACAAACAAAACACCAAGAGCTGAACGTCAGGAGTCACTCTAGAATAGGAGTGCCTGCTCATTTGAAAGGGCCTTTAATTACCATGTGGCTTTTCATTTTCATTTACAGATCTCATTTCTTGCCATAAATTTTTACAAAAAAAATATTTTTGTCTTGTCTATCTTTCATCTGTCAAATGTCAGTATTATTTCTGAAAGAGTATATAATCCTTATAACCTCCTCTCAAAGTAGCACTGTGACAGCCATAACACTTATATCAAACAGTGATTCAGAAAGAGATTTTTAATCTCAAGAGGGTCTGAGAAAGTAACAGCTAAAAGAAGGGCTCTGTTTAAGTGAGCACCCTGTAAAAATTACTATCAGCAAATGACTGTGATTGTTTCAAACACTTTGCTTGTACCTTTTTAGTGTGAGATTAATAACCAGAGAACTTTAACTGTGCTCCTGCTTCCCTGCTGGCCAGCAATGAACCTGATTCCTTGCCTGCTAGCCTCCAGCATGCACCTCAGCCTGAACCATAGTCTGCTAGCCCCCAGTCTGCACCCAGACTTACTTGCTTCTGACCTCAAGCCACCAGCATGCTTGACTCGGACCTTTTAGCCTCTAGCATGTATGCCAGATCATCAGATGCCGACTGCCTTACCTGAGCTCAAGCCCCTTGGTCGCCCCTCTGAGCAGCTCTGCCAATGCATCCAGCCTCAAGGTTTCTGTCCTGAGCCTCCAGGCCACCCTCCAAAGCTACTCGACCCATAGGCCCTGTCCTCTGGGTGCCCTCCAGAGGCGTCCAGTCTGTCTACATGGCTGACTCCTGCACTGACCTCCAAAGTCGCTCCGTCCATCTGCCCAGCCTCCTAGTCATCTGCCCTTAGGTTTCCTGCTTTGCTGCTTTCCATCAGGCAGTCCAGCTATCTCCTTGGTTCCCTCTGAAATTTTTCTTTTTGGCATATGATGAAGTACTGAAAAAATCTAGTGCCACATGCTGGAAAACTTAAAATTTTAGGCCTCACTCCTAGTTTAGTTCAAGAATGGCAAAAATGTCAGAACTGTATTGTTGGGTATGACACAGCCTGATGTGGAATTATTTTTGAGCCATGTTTGATTTAAAGTAGGTTGCCCCAAAAACAATGCAAATGAATGCACGGTGTCCTTATCCAGTTTGAGTTGTGTAATGCAGGAATGAATCTTGAATGCCTGTCAGCATCACCCATCACCAGGAATTATTTATTGATGAAAACACAGCTCCTTCCATCCACTTACCAATGCCATCATTCATTCATTCATCTATTTATTAAATCATTCTTACATTCTTTGATTTGTTCATTCATTTATGTTGTCCAAAAATGGGTCAGTCAGTAAGTATGGAGAATAGGCTGGTATGAGTAGGGGCTTACAAACACACATGCACACATACAATCCTATATTACCAACAGTGGACTATTCTACATTGACCAAGTGTGGCCCTCTATTTCTGGTCCTTTTGAAAAAACTAAAATAAAATAGAAAATGTATCTTTAAGTTGTTTTCCCATAACATTACTGCAAATCAGTGTTAATTTGACAAGAATTTCCAGTGTAGTTTTTGTCCCACTGGAAAGTGTGGTTGGTTTTAAGTCACATTTTAGTCTTGTTTTTGTTTAGTTTAAGTTAAGATTAAGTCAGTGGAACTTAACAATAATTTTAGTCTAATTTTTGTCATTGCTTTAGTCATAATTTTCTCAGACAGTTTCATGATACCATATTGGATTCTGCTGAAGGATATTTCTCCTGGCTGTAAAAATTCCAATTAGAAGCAAGCATACCTTGAACTATGTGTTGAGTCATCTAGACTGAGAATGTGTTACTGACTTACGGTACTTCTTTCATATCATATAAAAATGAATGCCCAAAGTTCGTTAAAAGAAGAATCGAGATCAAAATCGAAAGAAGAGTCGAGATCGAAATCTTTATTTGGCATTGAATGGCATGCAACTATACACACACACACACAATGAATTTGTTTTTACACCCTATACATACAGGCCCCCCCCAATTCACACATACATGCATATATATAGGGGTCCCGTAACATGCGTGGAGAGGACATAGGGTGAGGGCGCCACCATTCGTAAGCACACCCGGGAGCAGTTGGGGGGGGCGGGGGCGGGGGCGGTGACATGCTCCACCTCCAAGGCACCTTGGCAGTGCCCTGTAGGTGGACTGGAGCCTCTCCAACCACCAATCCACACTCTGTGTTTTCATCTGGGCTGGGACTTGAACCGGCGATCCTCCGGCTCCCAACCCAAGACCCACTGAGCGATGGGTGTTCAGTCCAATGACAGTCAAAGACTATGTTGACCTATTTTCTTTTTTTTTCTTTTTTCCACATGCTCCCTGCCAGCTCATCAATGTTGCAATTTGCCTTTGTGTTCCAGAAGCTTCCTCCCTAACCAGCCTGCCTGTACCTGTTGTTTTGTTTTCGAACTTGTTTGGACTTCCTGCCTTAACCTGACCTGACCTGTAAGCCTGAATTTCTGGAAGCGTTCTTTACTGAACCTGTCTTGGCTGTGAGTCTGTGTCTGGATCCTCCTGGTTGCCTTTTACACACTTCGGGATAGAACTATCTGACTATAATTAGACCAGTCAAACCAGAATGTGATTGACATATTCTGACAGGCATTTGTCATTCAAACACTAAAACATTTGAAAAGTTGCATCCTAAATTGCATATACTTGGATTTAAATTGAAAATATGATTCAATTTAGTTAATCAATTTAACTTTGTAATGTAATCATCACTCCCCAATATTTCATGTCTGCAAGGAGTGATGAGGTCGGAGCCTAAACGCCAAACTCTAACTATGTCTGCTGTTGTAATAAACATTTCAAATGTGAGTTGTCTGACTGAACTACTGTGTAGCTGCATCTTATGATCAATATTCAACCTATCATTGCTGATCACAGTTCCAGCTAACTACATATTGTGAAGGAATTTTCCTTCTTGTATGTTAAACTTCCCTCTTGTAGGTCAAAGGTAACTTAAGACTGTGCTTCACAGGTCAGGTCAACTGCCTGTCTCTGTTCGCCTGTCTCACTCTGTGTGCCTGACAAGGCCGAGTTGGCTCTGGCCTCTGGTAGACCAAGGTCAGCAGATATCTTCTGTTTTCAGGGTTAGACACAACAGGCTGGCGCCTGGTTGTTGACGCTTGATAAGAGAGGCTGTAGAGAGGCTATGCTGTTGCTAGGACAGCAATGGTTGATGTCTTTCCTTGTTTGGATCTGATATCCAATAGAGTCATCACACATGACAGGCTGAGTTAGAAATAACCTTATTTGGATATAGTGGAACTTATCAGTTCTGGGGAGGGTTAAATACTGAGCTTCAGTACACCATCTTTAGATTTGGGTAGCAGTACGCTGTGATTCACACGTGGTGTTTCCCTTTTCTCCTCGATCGAGCTTTAATAAATATTCCTGCGTAAGACATCCAGGTCTCCTGAAACTTCTTGTAGAGTGAATCAGCTCTAAGATTTCACACATATATTGCTTTTATTTAAAAATAAATTCTCTCTATTATTTATCAAACTCCATTTACAAATAATGAATCTAACTTCTGTGTTATACATTTGTTTAACAAAGGATCAGTGGCAGATAAAGCAAGAAGATGAAGGGACAGGGAGGAAAACATCATGGAAATGGTCAACACTGGAGCATACACATCTTTAAATCAGAGACTACAGAGTCCTATTCCCATAGAAAGGATAAAGGATTGAAGAGAAATGTTCCCCTCCAGTTTAATGATGTGATTAATGACATTTAAACTGATTTAGTGTAATGGCATAAGAGCTGGTTATAAACATTTTAATGCATGTTGATTTGTTGATCTCTGCATTGGCCTGCAAGGTTCAGGGCTGATTTAAAACTGTAGATTGCATGTTCAGCCTTTTTTTCAACCCTTAAAATATTATATATTTGGCAAAAAATGCCAATATTAACACCAGCATCGATGTGTTTCATCACAGTACAGTCATATAATTCAGTTTACAGCTCAAAGCCCTCCTGACTCCCTTATCACTGCTGGCTTTTCACTCCACACTCCAGTGTGGCCGTGTGGAACAGCTATAAACACTTTTGATTTCCAATGAGGTCGAACTAGAGGTCGTTCAAAGAGTTTCCTTCCTGCTGTTACTTACCAGTAATTCTGCTGTCTCTACTGATAAAGAAAACAAAGCTTCCCAAAGCACAGAACTACATACTGTATGAGCAATCGTGCTGAATGGTTCGATGTTTGATAAAGACAAATGGTGACATCTGGTGGATAAACCTTGGTATTGCGTTTGTATGGAATAATTTAAGTCAAGACCTCATGATGATACAGAGTGGGGAAATAGTCAAGGTATTGACAACTTTAGCAATTTTTTTTTCTTCTGATTTTTGACCACAGGACTATTTTTGCAATCATTTGGTAAAATAAATAGGTAGCCTTAGCGATTTTTGTGGGTGTAAACTTTTTAATGGACAAATCTCATGAATGCACACCAACTCATGAACAGGTGGCATTCATCAAGATTAAAAAAGCAATTATGAGTAGTTTGTTATTTTAAGAGGGTTTGCTGAATCCAGGCAGCGATTGTCTCATCCTAGGAACCGTGACTAGGCATAGCATATCTGTGAGCTTGGACACATTTGCCTCAAAGCTCACGCTTTTACAGTTTAGGACCCGCAGCTAAAGTTCAATGTTTTATTTGTCCCATACTCAACAAATCTCTACATTGTGTGGTTAAATGTCTTGCTGCCCCAACGATACTGTGCTTAAAATCTGAAATACCAAATACTCAAAAACTACAATATATACAACAAGACAATATCAACAAGATCGGAAATATGTGCATGTGAGTAAATTAAGGTATTAAATATTAAAGGCATGCAGGGGATAGGTGGAAGTAATTGTCAGAAACATCAGAGGTGTAGAATGTTTTGGGTGTCTGTGGGGACAGCTTGAATTTTCGCAGCCGTTGCTGATGATCAAGGCGCTGCTGTGCCTTTTTAATCAGGATGTTTGAGTGGACAGACCATGCCAGGTCCTCGGTCATGTGGACCCCGAGGCATCTGAAGTGGTTCACCCTCTCCACTGTGGTATCTCCCATCTCTCCCTGTTATGTCCAAAGCTGGGGTGTGCAAGCTGCAGCCATCTCCCACCTTGACATGATGGGTGGGCATGTTCGAGCAACATGTGGCATAGTCACCTCACAGACTGACAACAGGGCTTTTACAAAAGAAAAACAAAGAAGGGAGAAAGCTGTAAAAAATGCAACTAATGCTATTATTTATTAATCGGGGGTTTGTGTCTCAATTACGAGATCAATCGGTTAGTCTACTTAATGTCCAACAATAGCATCACAGGTGTGTACCCATCACAAGCATTAAGGGTCCGAGGTATCTTGTCTTACCAACAGCCGAAAATGCAATTGCAAATGCAATAAAAGCCGCAAACAGCAATGATAGGGCCCTCTCACCCCTTGTACTTTGTACAATGTATGAACCCAGTTTCAAGGACTATAATGAGATGCTAAGTGCATATTAAATGTTTTCTTTATCTTATTGTGAATAATAACAAAATGTAATATTATATATGTATATGTAGTGTCTGGGGAACTTCTATGTTTTCATTAAACACCAACTGCACAGAGCTCAAAGGAAGTATTTCAATGTTTTGTATTTGGCTGTATGCTTGCCACAGAGATATAATCAAGTGTTACACAAAATATTTTCAATTTGCTGTGTTTTTATTCTTCTTTGTGTAGTGTATTAAATGTGTTGATTAAGGATTTTAAGTTATACATAACATACAGCCACTACGAATTTTTTAAAAAATTTGAACCAGCATCCAAATATTCTCTTAAATATTAATTCATATTTATTTATAATATCAATAAGCATGATTGTTGATGTGACATTTACAAATGTGTGGTTACAATTGACTGAGAATGGTTCTGAGAATGTATTTACCTGTGAAAAGGTTTAAATGTATTTTTACAATTGTTTTAACCCGCAAATGTAAATTTGAAGTTATTCAGTTATGCCACAAGAGGGAGTTGACACCAAAGTGAGCACTAGTTGTACACAGCAGACAACTGAGGGAATATTAATGTCTGCTGTCTCTGATTTCCTGTATAAAATAGTAGAGGTTTTGCAATAATTAAATGTATTGTACAACAACTTTCTGTTGTGTCATTTTACCAATAAATAACCAATAAATAATAAAACCAACAAGGCCTCTTGTGTCTAATAAACGTCCCACAGTCCGGCCAGTGCACTGAGGTCGGCTCCACAGAGACAGAGACACCAGATTTAAAACTCCAGTACAGAAACACTGGGAGACTTACAGGCGGTAAGAGGCTTGATCAGCACTGTGTGAACTTGTCTGGCGTGGGCTTGAATGTAACTGACGTTCATATGTAAAAGTCCCTCACTCCAGCTGTAAGGGATGACCGCATTAACCAGAGTCTTTATTAACCATTAACTACCAACTTTGAGATTCATCTGGTTCAGTATGTAACCAGTCAACAGACATCTACTTTGGTTTGTCTCCCAGAGAGGTTAAGAAACTGGCCTATCAGTATGCTGTGGCATGCCAATTAAAAATTCCAATCACCTGGGTAGAAAAAGAACAAGCCACCTCTGAGTGGTTCACAGCCTTTTTGAAGAGGTATCCAATGCTGGCACTGAGAAAGTCCACAAGCCCTGCCATGGCAAGTAGTTTCAACAGGGTGAATGCCAATGCCTTCTTTGACAATATTGCATTAGTGCTACACAGGCATCAGTTTGGACTAGCAGATATTTGGAACATAGATGAAACTGGAGTGACTACTGTTCATGGAGCAGACAGAGAAGTTGCTAGACCTGGCTTCAAGCAAGTTGGGTCACTAACCTCTGCATGATGGTGGACCCTGGTCACAATTGCCTGTGCTGTCTCCGCAACAGGGAAGAGTTTCCCTCCCTATTTTATATTCCCTCGTGTCAGCTAGCAGAACCATTTTCTTATCAATGGCCCACCAGGGAGCAAATGTGGAGACAAACCTTCTGGTTGGATGAAAGAGTCACACTTTGTGGACTTTTTGAATCACTTCATCTAGCAAACAAAATGCTCAAAGGAAAACCAATGTTTACCCCTTGTGGAATTGCCTATCTTCTGCCTGCAACCCCCATGAATATCCGAGGCTGGCTTCAGGGTATCTGGGATTCATCCTTACAACAGGGATGTATTTTCAGAAAAGGACTTTTTGCCATCCCAGATCACCCCAGCTCAAACCCAGCATCACCAGGCCCCAACAGAGGACTAACAAGCCCAGAAGATATTCGGCCCTATCCTAAAGCTGCCCCACAAAAAAAACAAAAAGCATCATAGGCGAAGAAATGTCAAAGTGCCATTCTTACTGATACACCAGATAAAGAGTCCTTAGAAGAGGAAAGAAAACAAAGAAAAAGGTGGCAAAATGATTTTAAAGAAGCAGGAGAAGCAAGGTCAAAAAAAGAAAAAACTGAGATCATAGATCAGATGAAGAAGACTGCTTCTGCTTTGTCTGTGTGAAGTCATTCTCAAACAGCCGCCCAAAACAATAATGGGTGAAGTGTATCCAATGCAAAAAATGGGCACAGGAGGCTTGAACTCCAGGGTTCACAATTTATTTGAGTCAGAACTGTGACTCAGATTAGCCTGTGTGTGTCAGTGACAACATTTAAACTTGTCATGAAAACTTGCTAGTCAGTTTTCATGACAAGTATGCATTTGGTTTTGAATTGGAACTAAAAAAAAAAATGTAGTTCAGGATGGTTTTTGTTTTGTTATTCATTTGCACTTGGTTTTCTAGTAAGAGTGCATTTTGTTCTGCATGTGGTCTGCATGTTGTTAGTAATGTGATTGTTGTTTGTAGTTGATTTTTAGTGGGCCGGCTGTGTGACAACACAGAGGCGCACTATTGTTATCCCCCATATTTATGATTATTATTAGTGTGAATGCTGTGTGAATGCTGATTCAGCATTCACACTATTGTTCTTCTTGCTCTTTATTATTCTGACTTTTTCTTCTTCCGTACGTTTCTGTCTCTCAACAATGACACAGTACTATCAGGCCCCAGTTACACCGCTGCTGTTGAATGGCTGATTAAACCTCCAGCAGTTTGATCCTCTCTTCTGATTGGTGGACTATTTTTGGCAGTTGGGACCTCTGTCTCAGACACACGCACGCACACGCATGCACGCACACACACAATACTACAGTCTTTACTGCTACTCCTATTACTTCTGTTATAACTACTACACCTACTACTCCTAATATTACCATGACTCCTACTACTTCTGATATTAGTACTACTGCTACTATTACTTTTGATATTACTACTACTGCTACTTTTACTTCTGATATTACTACTACTGCTACTACTACTTCTGATATTACTACTACTGCTACTATTACTTCTGATATTACTACTCTTTACATGCTATACTATACAAACTACACACACTACACATATAGTACATAGTATACTACACAAACTACACACACTATACATACAGTAAACACTATACTACACAAACTACAGTTGGGACCTCTGTCTCAGACACACACGCACACACAAAATACTACAGTCTTTTATACTACTGCTACTGATATTACTACTGCAACTACTTCTGATATCAAATTCAAATTCTCAGAGAGAGAGAGACAGAGAGAGAGAGGAGAGAGAGGAGAGACACACAGACACAGAGAGAGAGACACACACAGAGACACACAGAGAGAGAAAGAGACACACAAAATTTTTTTTTTACTTTTATTGTAGAAAAAAAACCATAAAAATCTGAACATTGTTTCCATGACAATAAATAGATCTCTACAGTACAATTCATACAGCGCAATGTAAAAACCTGCCTAAAAATTTTATTAAATATTAAAACATCATCTGTCACAGAACATATTGCGTTGTTATAGCACCACTGCTTGATGAAGTCGTCCATGTTACTCATTTCTTTAAAAAATCTAAAATCAACCCAGACTCTAGCTTTCACCAAGGAGATAAAAACAGGAACAGCTTCCTGCCCGGTCCTGCCCTCTACTCTACTCTTCCTGCTACTGTAGATGGACAGTTTAGCCTCTCCTACTAACAAATTAAGTAATTGCCACTTGCATGCTAAAAACAATCTCTAACATGTTCAAAAGGTTACAGAGTCTTTTGCAATCATAAAAAAAATGAAAAACTGTCTCTACTTCCCCACAAAATGGACATTCAGATGAAACTGTTGGGTTGATTGTAGAGATAAAATTATTAATTGCAATAGCACAGTGTAAAATCCTCCACTGTAAGTCACCAGTCCTTTGCATATTTATAGTCCATTGTATTAAAAAAGGAACCTGTGAACCCATCCAGATTTGGAGCAAATCCCAGCTCTGGAGATGATTCGCTCTCATCAGGAGTTTCCACTCCACCACTGTACTCCTGCAACATCTTTAATTCCTCATTTGTTAGTCTCTTATTCCACATATTTAAAATATTCTTGATCTGTCGAACAGACATCTGCCCGAGAAGATAAGCCACAGCCAGGATGTCAGTTAGTCCAGGACCAGCTACATCCACTGTTTTCTTCAGAGTGACAGCTCCAGTTGTGCATAGTATGCTGGTGAGACCTGGAGTTGAGCTGCTCTGAACATCCAGCCTCGCTCCGTTGATGAGGGGTTTTTCTAAAAGCCAGTGCTGAGAGCTTGTAGGTTCCAGTCTCTTCCACTTAAAAAAAGTCCATGTCCTAAAAAGTGCTTGATAAAAAAGAGATAATCCACGCAGTTTTAAATACTTAAAATCCATTAAAAACAATGAAGTGTCTAAACCCAGACCAGTTGTCCTTCTCAATATGTTGCTTGTTAGTTATCTCCAAACAACATCCTCTGAACCTGTAAGATATCGCTGTGCAAACTGTAATCTAAAAGTTGCTATTCTGCTAGCTATGTGTACCAAACTTTGCCCCCCCTTCCTTTGGTAAAAACAACACACTTTGTTTCTATTCTGGATTTTACAGGGAGCCAGTGCAGAGAAGCTAATATTGGAGAAATATGTTGTCTTTGGTAGTTCCAAATGCATGAACTAGTTTTTCTGCATCTTTTTGAGACAGGATATGCCTGATTTTTATAATGTTACGTAAGTGGAAGAAGGAAGTCCTTGAAGTCTGTTTTATATGGTTATTAAATGACATGTCCTGATCAAAGGTTACTGCTAGATTCCTTACAGTGGTGATGGAGGCCAGGGCAACAGACTATCTTGCCAAACTAAATGAGATTCCTCCAGTTTGGTGGAACACCATTTCCTTTCTAATTTTTAGACATCTAAACTGACATCTTTAGATAATTTTAAAATAATGATAACTAAAAACATAAGTTCAGTGTTTTCAAATGAGAATTTTTAATGAGAGTGGTTCTCTAAAAGTGAATTCACATCAAATATAATGGCTGCACATGATAAAATAACAAAACCAGGAAGGTCTTAAACTTTTAAAATGTATCAGAAGTCTTTCACTGGCTTCCATTTTACTTTACAAAGGACCAGCACCACCAGTGTTCGAACTTGATTTAGCATCTTTTGTCATTAAAGAAAACGTGTTCCTTAAATAGGAAGTTAGAGCCAGAGAGATAAACAAGAGGAGAAAAATAAGTCTCTATGCAAACAGTGTATCATGATACATAAATAATAAAAAGATCTTGAAAACTACCAGTACCAGGCAACACGTAGCCATTGTCTCCAATTTACTATAGTTTGCTCGTGTACAGAAATAATCTGCAATTGAAAAACACATAGATGCTGATTATTGAATATGCACTTTGTAACGTGAACAAGTATTTCTACTCTCTATCGATTGTCGAGACAAAGATAAAAAATTTGCCACCTGATCATTTTCCGGAGTTGTATTAATGTGAGCATTACAAAATGTTGTGCCGTTTCTTGGCATCTGAATAGTCCCTTAAACACATTTGTTCTTGCACATCTGGTGAAATCACCACATTTCAGTCTGAACTCCAGAAACAGTAAAATGTAAACTTAAGGTCAAAGTTCATTAGTATGATGCAGATAATATTAATACTACACAGGCTTCCCAGAATTCACACAACTTCCCATATCTGTCATTTGTCCTTTAGAGAGAAAAAGGGGTTGAGTTAAAGGTGGAGTAGGCAGTTTATCCTGGAAGCACTTTGTTATATTTGTGGTCGTTGTATGTACATGGTTGCGATATATGTCACTGCTCTCTGGTGGACTCGTCCTCCAGCAGGCGTCAGGCAGTAGGTTAGTTCATGTGTTTTGGGGGAGTGGCTTTGGAGGGAGGCCTGAAGGGAGGGGGGGTGGAAATTCTTTGGTTGGATACTTTCAAAATCTAGCTTCTCTTGCTGGTTTCTCCAACGTTACCCACCCCAGCTTTGAGGTGACCACCTAGCCATGACAACCCATAACTAAATCTTTCACCACGTACTACAAATGTGCACAAACAGGATCAGGATCAGAAACACAGGACGAGCACCAAGTGTACATCACAGACTGTGAATGCAATGACATCAGGCTTAAGAAAATACTTCCAGTTTGCCTGGAGATGCTTAGGATCTTGACAGGCCATGATGTCTGATGTTCTGTCAACCACTTGGCAACAACAGTACAACAGAAAGCACCTTCCATATACTTTTAAGTTGAGCATATGGAAGGTGCTTCGTGTTGGCAAAAAGGTGATAAGTCTAACCATCTTTAACTCTCCAGTAACAAGGCCAATAAATGGTTTCCTTTTTAGTTGACAAATTGTAATCTAATGACCATACTGCTGATGGTCACGGTGGTAATAAATCAGTGACTACTAGTGGCAGAGAAATAAGACTCCAGGCAAGTGTCTTGTACAGAATGTACCTACACCAGAATATGTTGAGATGCTGGGGATTGAACCCGGGGCATCATACATGCAAAGGATGCGCTCTACCACTGATTTACAGTATATTACATTTACCCTACAAAGATCAAGACATGCTGGAACTCCACAACTTCATTCGTTCTATCTATCCATCTATCTATCTCATGATTCAGACAATGCCTATCCAATCACATTACAGAACCAGAAAATGTCTGTTGTACCATATTGGCTTCTTTCCCTCACAAACTATTCATGACCCATGGCCAGGCTGCCCATAGACCTGATACCAACAGCATTTCAGAAACCAAAAAAGTGGCACTCCAAAGAGGGCTACCATTATCAGAGTAGAACACATGGTCAGTCCAATAGCAAAAGCACTGGCCATACCCAGAAGAAGGAAAAGTGTTACTGACCTTCACAGAATAAAAAGAAACTTTGGATAAGCAGTTGTTTTTATGTATTTTTTATTTTTTTTATTTTTTTTTTTTTTGGATAAGTTGTCTTTAAAAATAAGAATAAGGCTAATTACCTAGTAGTTATTACTTTAGTAGTTATTAGTGTGTCAGTTGGAGTTTGAGACGAATGTGAAGTGTACTGTTTAAATCGTTGTATGAGTGAATGTTTGGTCAGTTAAAATATGTTTGTCTATTTAAACTTGAACACATTTGGTAACAAATTTGCAAGCAGTGTATTTAGTATATATGCAAGATGGCTTGTTAGAGAACTCAGACAGCTCGTAACTGAGCACAGCAAGAGCAGAAGCATGTAAGTGTGGACAAGGAGTGGACAAATGGACAGCGAGATGCCATATGAAGACAAAATCTCCGACTGTGGTGGCATAGTATACTTAAGGCAGCCTTGGAACAATGCAATACACAACCAAGTAGGGTGGCCAGAGAATACCGTATGTTTTTGGATGCTTTCAAAGATCTCAGCACCTTCACCACAGTGAAGTGATTTTCAGAGCTAACAGAAACAAGAAGGCACAATAGCAGTGATGTCCAGCAACAGGCAAGCAAATGTGCAAACAGTTCATTTTCCCAGTTTATTATGAATAGAAAACTATTGTATAAGTATTCACATACAATGACATTCAATAATTGTGTTCATATATAGGCTGATATAAAATTGTTGCATAAATTAATAAATAAATAAATGCTGAAATAAATAATTAAATGCACAAATAAATACATAATGGTTGGTAATTAAACAGTTCTATAAATTTTACCTACTTACATTTATTTCTGTATTTCTGTATCTGTATGCTAATAAGTTAGGAGGTCCTTCCCTCTGTCTAAAGCAGGACTGGTTACAGGAGTGTTTACAGATGATTCAACTACATATTTGTCCGTCCTTTTCTGCTTCCTCCAGATTATGTTCTTCAATCCCATATGGCCTTTGTCCTGTCATACATGTCCACAGCCATCTCTGAGGGGCTGTAATCTCTGAGTATGTCAAGCACCGCAGTTTTAAATTGTAATGCTTGGGCCAAGTCAACATCCTCCCTTTGCAAATACCTGTTTGCGGCCCTGTGTGACTGAAAGCAGATTTTGGAATATGACCAGCACGTAGATGGCAGCAAATCTGCATAGCTTTGACTGCAGTCCCATTGCTAAGGGTGCTGAGATATAATGAAGTGTCTGGATCACAGCAGGGAGGTTTTCCAGGATGGCTTTGACAGACTGTATCTCTACATATATACATATACAGTACATGTCTGTGTGTGTGTGCATAACTATATATGTAACCCACTTCATCTACCACTTCCTTACAAGACAACGCTCTCTGTAATGAAGCCAAATTCATCCAGGAGGGGCTCAGGAAACATTCTTGAAAATAACTGATGACAATCACCATCAATCCCCCGACACACACTTGAAAAACAACCAAATGATGAAACAGTGGCTCATGTTTCCAGCTGACGAAAACAACTAAATAGCCCACCTCACCAATCAGCATAAAAGTTCATATTTTATGGAAATGTCATGAGAATTCTTAATACCTCCATTTTACACAGCGGTGTTGGGGGTAACCCATAATTCCAAGGGACAGCTAAACCAAATCATATTGAATAATGTAAAAAGTAAAGCAATTTCAAATGTGAAAACAGTGTCTGGCAAGTGACTATCAGAGAGAGAATGCGCCAGACATGGGGATGGCCTGAGAAGAGATGTGGGCACTGTCAGTGAGATGAGGTCAACCCTGGAGCCCTTTAAATATGGCGGGAGATTCTTTTACTCTTGGTAGCGAGTTAGGTGCTGTTTTGGGGCTACGGTGACATGCATTGGTTGGACCGTCCTTTGGGGCAAGGTGGGTCTGCACCATGGTTCAGCTGGTGTACACAAGGCTGAGAGAACTTTTCACGTTGCTGCTTTTTCTGCATATTGCTCAATTATGGACTTTTATGAGTTTGACACAAAGTCTTTAAAGACTTTGACATAATGTGGAGACATTGTGTGTGTTTGTACACTGGAGGCTGTCACTGCTATTGACTCTGTAACCTATACTGTGGGTTTTGGCTGTTTGTTTTTTTGCAGCCTGGCATTGAAAAATGAATAACTGTCAGCGTTGACCTGTTGTCTCACTTTATGTGTATACAGTTGAAAAGGCAGCTAATAACATTCCAGGAGATTAAAGAAAGGCTTCAGTGGGTAAAAAGGCAATGCACATAACTTTGTTAGGTTCTGTCCTTTCATGCTGAGTGGTTTCATGAATTCAGTTCCTTGTATATTTTGTAATTCAGATTTTATTTGGCCAAACGTGGTTAGGAAACTGTCACTTTTTTGACTGGATCATAGACACACAGGCTTATTTCCACCTGCGCTGAGACCCATTTTCTCAGACAGTGTCATGGCGGGTAAGCCGTTTGGTAATGAGTCCAGAGCAGGCAGGTGATAAAAACGGGTAATCGGGCAAACAGATAAGTCCAAAAACAGGCAGGTGAATAATCTGGTAGCAGGGCATCCAGAACCGACACAAACACATGGAAACAAGGAACTGGAAACGCAGGAACAGGAACCAGGAACCAGGAACTCACAGAAACACAGACAAACAAACAAAAGGATCTGACACCCGACAAGGAAAGTGAACTGGTATATATACGGTGGCTGATGACTGACTAGAGACAGGTGAGGGAACAGGTGAAAGGAGGCTGATGAGGAGATGGGGAAGGAAGGAAAGACAGAGGGCACCTGGTGGAAGGTTAGGAAATGGCAGGTGAGGGGAACAAAGCAACAGTCCAGGCAGTGAGCAGAAGTGACAAACCAACAGATCATGACAGATAGACATTGTTGCAGCTAAAATGCTTCATTGTTCTGTTCTTTGCTGCAAATATATATAAAATCTATAAAAATCAATCTGCTGGGTAATGAGGACAGGGTGATGTTATAACTAGGGACAGAGCAGTGGAGCCGCATCTCTGGCACAGCAGGTGCAGGTGGTGCTGCAGGAAACAGCTGCCGCACTGCAGCTATGGGCCTTGAACAAATGAACCTGGGCCCTGCTCTTGACCCTTGCTGGATGTGGGGGGCTGTAGGCTGGACAGAGGTGGCTGGAGGCTGCCATGAAACTGGTTCTGGCCTGCCTTGCTGTATTGGGTTGCATTGTATATGAATGCAGCTGATGTTGGTGTTGATGATGTTGAATAGGCACAACAGGCTGTACGTTGGCAGGCAATAGAGGCTCCACTGCCACTGGCTGCGCTTCAGGGAGCTGCACGCAGCAGAGCAACCTCTTGAGCCTTCAGGAGTTTATTGTGCCACTGTATTAGGGTGGTCTGGTTCACCTCAACTGACTGAAGCGTGGTCTGCGCCATCACCACTCCGTTGCACAGCAGTAGCTGCCGAATTCTTTGATAATCCTGAAGAATGAGAGACCATCTTGATAGGCTATCTTTTCCCTGTTTTCTAGGGCTTTTATAGATGTCACATAGCCTGATGAAGATGGTCTCTATACGTTGGCAGCAGCTTGGCCACTGTGCAGGAGCGTCTTTCGATCCCAGGACACACCGCTTGGTGCTCTCCACTCCAGGGGTGAAATCAGATCAATGTTTAGGTGATCTGAAATGGCCAGTCAACAGCTTCTCCTGGTGTCAAGCAGCATGCAACACCCACTACTTGTCAATATCCCCCAAGTTCTGCCACAGACTCACTATAGTGTGTGCCTGCTGGTTGTTGAGGGTGAGGCCAGTCTGACGGCGCAGCTCCACCAGGTACTCTGCCAGTGCATCCACTCCATCCATACCTGGGATGTTGTGTTCATCCACAGCTTGGTGAGGTGCAGGAGCCTGGAGAGGGGCTGGAGCCTGGAGAGTGGCTGAAAGGTGGGGAGGGCCTGGAGGGTGGAGAGGGGCTGGAGCCTAGAGAGGGACTGGAGGCTGGAGAGGAGCTGGAGGGAGGAGAGTAGCAACTGTGGCTTCTTCTCCGATCACTTCAGCGAAACCCTCATCCTCTTCCCCTTGCCCTTCCACGTCCAGCTCTTCAAGCTGCTGGGAGGTCTCCAGGCTGCTAGTGAGAATTATTTGCAGTGGTTCATTGTTTTGCCGCAGCAAAAACTCCAAACCGATCAGCTCCCCTGAGAAAATATTATCAAAAGAAAATTAAACGTTATGTATGTTAATGAACACGTAATGACATCAGATATATTAAATGCAGTCATCACAATACCCTCACCTGTGTATTTAGCTGGTAATATAAAATTAGGGACCAGTTTCCTGCCAAACACCCTCTCAAAAATGCTGTTTACGCAATTAACCAACTCCTCTGTGTAACTGTGGAGATGGTTCGGTTGCAACAGCAGCAGCAGCACGGTCCTGGTTCCAGCGGTTCCAGCCCTCCAGGGGGTAAATTTGGAAGTTTACACTGTAGGAGAGAAGACTTCCTGTAAAATAAAGGTTTTATTTCTGGTGAAATCTTAAAACACTGAATTACAACTGCAGGGACGTTTTGCATCACATCCTGCCTCCCGCACTCCTCGCCTCAACCAGATGGACTATTTCCAGTAAGTGTGAACAGACACGGACATCTCCTGCTGTGCGGCAGTGTGCATGTGTGAACGGGTAACTCCGCACACAGTCCGGACTTCATATGTGAAAACGGCTATAGGCTGTATTTAATTAAAAAATTAAATAAAATAAAAAAATTTGGCAGTAACCTCTGCAACGTCACCTGTTGGCTCGTGAACGGCCGTTTTGAAGCTGGAAGTTCAGAGAGTTGGCCGTCGCCATCTTGGTTTTGGGAACAAAAGTGACATTAGTCTGATAAGAGAGCAGCTGCCTCTATCCTGATCAGTGGTAAGGACTTGTCAATCAAACGATAGCCCAGCCCTATGGCATGCGCTGCCTTATCGTGTATTTTCATCTAAATATGACCATAATTTAAAATGAATAACCCACTGTACTGAAGAGGATTCAGGACTGGCAATTGAGACCATTAACTCAATCATTTTCTCATCAAACTCAATTCAATATTGTCTTTGCAGCCAGTGGAGTCACCTCCTGGTGGTCACAGTGGGGAGTGCAGGTTTAAGGCACTTCCACCATGGCTTCACTTTTCGGACCTGGAGTTTGCCTGTGGAAGTATAAAGAGAACTGCATATAGCGTTGGAGGTCATGTTCATTCTTATGGAAGTGGCACATAAAGCAAACATCGGGGTATTCAGAAGTTTGGATTTTCCCGCTCTGTTGGGCCCATAGAGCATGCACACTAGCATTTCCTTTATCACCGCCTCCCAACCGCTCGGTCTCAGGCTCGCTCACATGACCAACGAGCTGCGTATTCATAGCAGTGCTACGTGTATACAATTTGCTAGCTCGTAGTAGCCACAGCAGCTAGTCTGTGCAGGCAGCGGTGCGGTGTATATTATAAATGTTAACTTCAGGCTTTGTCTCGTGTGTAAGCAAATAGCCTGCAACTAATTATACTGGGTAGTATTCCATCATGCCGTGGTATCAGCGCTGCCAGCTACCAGCCAACAGCCGTGATTGGGAATAGACTTAATACATCCACGGTACATGCTTTACAACCTACAGCCCACGGACGTAATACAAGTAATAAAGCGATGAGTTACAGCCAGTTTATCCGTATTTACAGCAAGTCATATGAGCGTGCTGGGTGGCACAGTCGAGGGCTGTCCTGTTGGTCTGATGCGCATTCACGATGCTGAAGAATAACTCTAGAATCGGCTACTA
Source organism: Lateolabrax maculatus (assembly GCA_031216445.1). NCBI lineage: Eukaryota > Metazoa > Chordata > Actinopteri > Acropomatiformes > Lateolabracidae > Lateolabrax > Lateolabrax maculatus. The sequence goes on from CM062210.1 coordinate 20,980,454, forward strand.
CTGAATTTTACAAATTTTAGGTCCAATGATTTAAACAAGGGCGATTTAAAATGTTTAAATATGAGAGAGAGAAGAAAAGTTACATTTAAGAAGTATGCATTTCGTTCATTCCAAATGTTTTTGTTGGAGACATATTTCCAGTAAAGTAACCATTGAAAAACTGCTATTCCACTGTCTTACTGATGTGGGATGCTCAGGTTTCTAACACACCATGAGAAAGCTGTCTAAGATCTAAAGAAGTAAATTCCAGATTGTCAGAAGAAACTGAATCACAGGGTACACTCATACACCAGAACTATACTTAAGACCTAACCTATAAAACCAAAAGGTCCCCTTTAAGCATCCTCAGTTTCTACAGCATTTAAATAACTGTCAAGATCAATCAAAATAGACCCTTAATGGATTAAAAAACATGGGTGGTTCTCGTTGCTTTATGCTCTCAGCTAATTCGCAAGACTCTTTATCTCAATCTTTTTTACCTTTTACTGTTCAATAATCCAACAATAAACCCTAACTTTGTTTACAAGGGTGAAAAAAAAATCCCTTATCCTTACAGTAATATTATATATAATATAATATATTATATTATATTAAGTGTCACCTAGGAATTCCTTGTTTTATTAAAAGTTTCAAGGAAGATTGATAGTGAAATGCACGACTTATCCCAGAGATGTTGAAGACTTTGAGGTCAGCATATGTTGTGTATCAGGAAAATGGACCCAAATTTGCTTCAAGCCATTGGGCATCACTGAGAATTCTAGGCCTGCAATCTAAGGCACGTAAATGCATATTAGCATGCGTAACAATTAAGAAGCATTGTTTTCATTGACACAAATGAAACAAGTTCAGCTGAAGTTTTCTTCTTAGTGCCATTTCAATGTCTTTTTTTTTTCTATCACAATTTCAAGTCCATGGACAAACCCACACAAGCCAGAACATGGCGCAGTTCACTTCATCGGCCCTACTTGGCTTGTTGATGACACTGGCAGATTCTCTCAGGTAGCTCAGCAGAACCTCTGTGATTCCTTGTTGTGTATGCAACGGCATTGGACCGAAAACTTTGGCCATCCCACTCTCACTGCAAAGAGCAAAAAAACATTCTTACGCTGTCCCTCATTAGCATTTTGCACTTTGGTGCATTGGAATCTGCATGTTTGTGAAATGCTACTCACACGATGTGGTAGTTTGTGCAGTTGATGTTTGAGGTTGCATTCTTGAGCATCATTGGACTGAAACTTGGGAGGAAAGGGACCAGTTTTAAATGGAACCAAAGGGACCAGTCGCTTTCGTCGACGCTCTGGAAATGGGGACTGATGATGGTAAAGGTCCTATTCATTACACAATCTCTCATAACAGGTTAGATATCAGGGACCTGCCAAATTACGACTAGAAGATTTACACACCACACAGTTTATGTATTAAACGTACACCATACAGGATGCTAGAAAGCATGTAACAAAATATTTGATATAAATGAGTCCCCTACAGCTCTTGCCCTGAATTGTCCTAAAAAGAAGAAGGTTCCCGCTGCTCTCCCTGCCTTAAGCTTTCCATGTGTGCGCATGGAAAGCAGGGAGGTGTGCTCTCCCCGGCTTAAGCTTTCCACGTATGCACCTGGAATGGCAGGGAAGTCCCAGAACAGAGCATACCGCCAAATACATATAACTGCAAATATATCTACTGCATGTAGATTAAGTATTTTTGTCATAGTGGTCCTGACTGAAATTGAGTCTTGCATTAGTTCAGGCCACGGAGTCAAGCTCAGCTCAATATCCCAGCTACATCAGGTGACCAATGCAATCCAGGAGCCACATCAGCTGATTCCCTTCTACGCATCTATTGGCAATCTCATTCAGGGCACCCTATTTAAGCTGCCTCAGCCTGTCTATCCTGGCCGCTTCAGCCTGCCTATCCTGGCTGCTTCCTCCGCAAGCCACTTCACTACCCACCTCCACCCCAGCTCCTCCCTTCATGCTGTGTCTGACTTATCAATGTCATTTCTGTTGTCATTGATGCCTGTTCTGTTCTGTACCCTACGGGGGGTTCTTCTTGCTGCTCTCCCTGCCTTAGGCTTTCCATGTGTGCGCATGGAATGGCAGGGAGGTGTGCTCTCCCTGCCCGTAACACGGCCTTCAGATCAGGGGATGTACAGGCCTACAGCACATCCAGGACTAACCTGAGGAGGGGCATCAAAAAGGCCAAGCACTGCTACAAGCTAAAGATATAGGGTCACTTCTCCAACTCCGGCCCCAGACACATGTGGGAGGGCATCCAAGCCATCACTGACTACAAACCCAGCACAGTCACAGACATCTCCTTCCTGAACAAGCTTAACGACTTTTATGCTCGCTTCGAGAGACAGAGACACCACCACCAAGACAACACTACCAGCAGACCACCAGCCCACCACACTCTCCTCCACTGCACTGTTGTCCACACAGCACTGAGCCGGATCAACGCACGCAAGGCTGCTGGACCTGACACCATTCCTGGACGTGTGCTGGACATGTGCAGAACAGCTCACTGGGATCTTCACGGACATTTTCAACCTGTCCCTCGCCCAAGCAGCTGTGTCAATATGCTTTAAAGCTTCATCAATCTTGCCAGTGCCGAAACACTCCAAGCCGACGTGCCTCAGTGACCACTGCCCAGTAGCACTCACAACCATCTTAATGAAGTGCTTTGAGCGGCAATAGGAGCATAGACGATGCACTTTCCACAGCACTGCACTCTGTGCTCACACACCTGGACAACACCAATATCTATGCATGATTGCTGTTTGCTGACTTCAGCTCAGCATTCAACACTGTCATCCCCTCCAAGTTAATCACTAAACTTGGAGACCTGGGCACCAACACCACCCTCTGCAACTGGATTATGGACAGACCACAACATGTTAGGTCAGGCCACACCTGCTCCACCACTGTTTCACTCAACGCAGATGACACCATTGATTGGAAAACGATTGGTCTCATCAGCAATAATGATGAGACAGTCTACAGGGAAGAGGTACAGCACCTGGCCACATGGTGCGCCGAAAATAACCTGATCCTCAACACCAGCAAAACCAAGGAGCTCATTGTGGACTTCAGGAAGGAGAAAAGAAGCACGCATGTCCCCATCCACATCAACGGAATGGAGGTTGAGCGTGTCTCTAGCTTCAAGTTCCTGGGGACCCACATCTTACTCTCGCGGAGCACAAGGGACTGCAGCAGGTGGTGAACACTGCCCAACGCATCACAGGAACTCCACTTCCAGCCATTGAGAAAGTCCAGAAAAAACGCTGTCTGCGTCGCGCTCGCAGCATTTTGAACGACACAAGGAACACTGCACCCTTCTCTTGACTTGTGGAAGTAAAATACAAACACTGAGAGATTCACGTTCACCTGGTCACAGAGGCCTGCGGCACAAGTCAAAGTTGGTGGCAGATTTCGCGCCTTGGAGTTGCGGTAGAATGGCGGGGATGTTTGCTCCGTGCACTGAGTTTATCAACAGGATGCATTTTGCTCAAGGCACGAATGCGGCATTTGATCTTGCTGTTTGGTTGTTTCAGCGTTTCAACAATGTGTATAATTCTGGTTTTAAGAGCAGGAGGCTGCAGAGTGGTGACATATAATGAATCAAACCAGTAACTGTTGAGTGAGACATGGAGGTTGTAAAAGGAAATGTGCTGCGTTCACTGTCCTTTCCACGTGTGAGAACAATATGAAAACATCCTCAAACTGGCTGTGTTTGATTGTGTTGTTTCATTGCACTCATTGCACATTGCAGTGTTTTTTGTGGGTTGGTTAGATTTTGATATGAAAATTAAGCATTGCACGATGGGAAATACAACCATTATTTATCAGATAAAATGTTGATAATCTTTGTCAGCCTTAGTACAAAACTGTTTGTACTGTATTAAATCCCTGCAGAGTCCCGTCCCCCCTATATCCTCTGGTTGTGGTCATTTCTAGATGGTCAGCACCATCAGTCAGCAGGGTGAGTCTGTGAGAGACTGGGCTGCCTCTGAGCTGTACAACTCATACTTACCTGGCAGGGGAGATACCATGATCAAGAAGGTGGTTCACCCAGGGTGAGGCTTGGCCATTGCACTCCGGTTGAGCTGACCTCTGCGAATTCCCCAAAATGTGGGAACTCAAGAAGAATAGCTAACCTCCTCCTCACAGAAGGTTAGTGGAGCTAGTGTATACATTGTACAGGAAAGATTTGCTCAGAATTGTTTGCTCTTCTATCTGGTTTGTTCTGCTCCTGCTAAAGACAGAAATACAAAAATAAATAAATGTAGAAATGTATTGAACACATTTATTTAATGTTATCCATTGTCATTGACACCTTTTATTTATTCGTGGATTTAATTATTTATTTCTGTGTTTATTGTTTTATTTTTAATCCTTTTCCAGCCAGTTATGTGTGTGTTCTCTGTATTTGGAGCTGAGCAAAGCAGCACTGTGTGTTGGAACATCATCACAAACAAAAACAAAGCTATTTTCATCCTCACAGGCTGGAATGTCTAGAAGACACATCACATGTCTGAGTAAATGATGAAGTGTGTAAACAAGAGCGCGTTGTCAACTCTCATACAACACCTTTAATGAGAGTGGTTCTCTAAATGTGAATAAACATCCAATATCATGGCTACTCACACTACAACAGTGTAATGTATCAGATGTTGGACAATCTATACAGGGCCTGTAGGAAAACAGAATCACTCTGACTCACTGAGACAAACTAAACTGAAACTTTACTTGTTGCTGAATTTGAAGTTATTCCAATAAATTGTGTGTCTGGTGTAAGAAATGTTACTGGATGTTTTCCTGCTTGATATGCAGACCCACGTGTCTCTCTGTGTGCCGCCCTTCACCCAGCATGCACTAGGTGTAAATTACAAATAGTCTTTGGAGGATTTGCAATGAGTGTCTAGTTCCTGCAGTGGCTTGTAAACTCCAGCACATGGGGCTCATGTAGCCAAGAGTGTTTTCTTCTTTTTCAAGAAAGAAATATAAAACCAGGAAGGTGTTAAAGTATTATGATGTGTCAGAAGTTTTTCACTGAATATGTTGAATGCCAAAGTAAAACCAGACCAGTAATTCTTTATAGAAGTGGTCCTGTATTACATAACTAAATACAATTCTGCAGGTGTACATGTAGAAGAATGATTCAAATGTACCCTTCTTCAGGGATTTTTCATGTGGAAGAACTGCTGATATAAACAAGTCATCCTTTATTGTGCGCATCAGACTAAATGAGAATGTATCTGTATTTATGTCTCTAATGTCTTATCTTTATGTATGTAAATGTTGGTTTATTAATGTGATAGATCTTTATAGACTTTATAAATCCCTATAGATTTGCAGTCAAGAAGAGAACAATGGAGCTGTTTAGAGGCAACAATGTCTATCTGAGAAAATGGGTCTCAGGGCAGGTGGAAATAAGCCTCTGTGTATCTATGATCCAGTCAAAAAAAGTGAGTTTTCTAACCACGTTTGGCCTAATAAATCTGAATTACAAAATAAACAAGGAACTGAATTCATGAAACCACTCAGCATGAAAGAACAGAACCTAACGAAGTTATGTGCATTGCCTTTTTACCCACTGAAGCCTCTCTTTAATCTCCTGGAACGTTATTAGCTGCCTTTTCAACTGTATACACGAAGTGAGACAACAGGTCTTATAGAGCAGGACCTGTGAATTTTAGCATTCAACGAATTATGCTGATAATTATGATTTTTTCAATGCCTGGCTGCGTAATTAAAACAAGTCAAAACCCACAGTAGAGGTTACAGAGCCAATTGCAGTGACAGCCTGAAGTCTACAAACACACAAAAGAGCATTAAACATTATGTCAAAGTCTTTAATGAGTTTGTGTCAGGGGGTGGGCGGCTTGCTGGGGTCTCTCAGCCTTGGTGCCGGAATGTGTACACCAGTGACCCAGTTGAGCTATAGTGCAAGCCCACCTTGCCCCAGGGGACTGTCCAGCCAATGCATGTTGCAGTGGCCCCAAGCCTGCACCTAACTCGCTACCAAAACTATGAAGTAATCCCAGGGTATTTAAAGGGCTCCAGGGTAGACCTCATCTCACTGACGGTGCCCACGTTTCTTTTCAGGCCATCCCCATGTCTGGCGCATTCTCCCTCTGATAGTCACTTGCCAGACATTGTTTTCTGTCATGATCTGTCTGTCACTCCTGGACTCTTGCTCTGTTCCCCTCACCTGCCATTCCCTTTCCTTCCACCAGATGCCCTCTGACTTTCCTTCCTTCCCCATCACCTGATTGCCCCACCCATCTACACACCTGTCTCCACTCTCCTCTCAGCCACTCCCTCCTCATCAGCTTCACTCCTTTCACCTGTCTCGACTCAGCAATTAGCCAGCCATATATACTAGTTCATTTCCCTGGTCAGTTGTCAGATCCTTTTGTTTGTTTGTTTGGTTGTTTCTTTGTTTGCTTGTTCGGTGGTGTGTGTCTTGTTCCCTGGTTCTGGTTCTTGTTCCTCGTTCTTGTGTCGGTTCTAGCCACCCTGCTATGGATTATTCACCTGCCTGTTTTTTGGATATATCTGTTTGCCCGGTTTCCCATTTTTGTTACCTGCCTGCTCTGGACTCTGCACCTCATCTCAAGTGATTAAAACTCCAATCAGCATACCTGCCGGTCTCCTCTCCTCTCTGCGCTTGGGTCCTATATTTGCCAAACGGTTAACTCGCCGTGACAGTTTTCACACTTGAAATTGCTTTACTTTTTACATTATTCAATATGATTTGGTTTAGCTGTCCCTTGGAATTATGGGTAACTCCTAACACCGCTGTGTAAAACGGAGGTATTAAGAATTCTCATGACATTTCCATAAAATATGAACTTTTATCACTTTTATGCTGATTGGTGAGGTGGGCTGTGAGCTTAATCCCATTTTCTTCTAGCCACAGCTGCCACTGTAGTACTGTTTAGTTGTTTTCATCAGCTGGAAACATGAGCCATCCCACTGTTTCATCATTTTGTTGTTTTTTAATATCACCTCTGCTCGCGTAACGCCCGTTACCACTGCGACAGGAGCCAGAAGACGATAAGCTGCATTACCATTTCTAGCCACAAAGCGGAGTCTATGGGCCTCTGGCACTGTTTCCACATTTAGGCTGCCGGCGAGGCAGAGAGTACAGTATGTGCAGAAAAAGTCTCCTGTGTGTGAGTAAATAGTCTTCAACGGGCCAGATTGATGGTGATTGTCATCAGTTATTTTCAATAATGTTTCTTTTCCCTGCTCCTGGACAGATCTGGCTTCATTACAGGTAGCGTTGTCTTGTAACCAAACATAATTCCAGTAATATCTGTCAGTGATAAGTTAAAGTGCTGGAAAGTCACTACGTGATTCATTTTGAACACAAAACCAGGAAATATACTTTCTTAGTTGCGTCCACTGAAAAGATTCTTGTTCCCTATAGATTTACATTCAATAAGAGAACAGTGGAGCTGTGTTGCGGTTGAAAGTGAGAAGTGAGTTTAAGTGAGACAGTGTGCAGGAGTTCTTCTCATTGTTTTCAAGTCCATCACCTTCACCACTCCGCCACAATAACTTCACAATGAAGACAGTTGGGTGTGATGTTGGCTCCTCTGGGTCAAAGTCCTTTGCAGAGGCTACTTTGCAGGTAACATCTGGTGGCAACCTATAATATAGAATAAAGCAGTTCATTCCAACAATTAGACTTTTTTAAATTTGGGTATACTTTAAAAGTACGTTAAGTTAGGCATGTTTGTAAAGGTTTTGAATGTTGTGCCTGTTTTATTCCCTGGCTCAGGTGGTGGCAACAAAACAGAGGCACACCATGGATAACGTTTAACAAAAGATGTTCAGTAACTCAAATTAAACCAAATGTATTCCAAATCAAGTAATCACAACATTGGGGGTGGAACTCTGTAAAGTCAATTAAAGACAATGCCTTGACACAAGTCATCTAGGCCCGCTCCTTCACCAGTTGTTAGCACACAGTGCCTGGCCACATTCGTTACTGACGTTTGTCATCTATGTAGCTATGTCTGCAATACCACCAGCGAGTTTCTTTGTGATCTATAAAAAATAAAAAGGAAACAGTATAACACCATAAACAAGTTTAATCAATCAACAAGAATAAAAACAAAGATTTGCCTTTACCTTTTTTGTGGAGTCAAGCTTTAAGATCCTGCCATATGTTGAAGTGATGACACCCCTCATCTCATCCAGGTGACCCAGGATCTCGTTGGCATTGACCGTGGGGGGGGGGCCTGCCAATAGACTGCTTCCTCACATTGGGTTAGGGCACTCGTCTTTGTGTGAAGCTTACAGTCAGACAGGTATTCAATGGTGCGCCTGGACCACTCTTTGCTGTGAACTTCCTCCAAGGCCTGCTGCAGGTAACTGGAGCTGTTTCCTGCAGTTCAGGGTTTGAGCATGGTCACTCACTTCCTGTCCAGAGCCAGCTGTGTGGTAAGAACAGCGGGGAACCTGTTTCTGTGGGCAGGATCCAACTGACTCAACACCTCGGTACTCCAAGGGCAGACAGGGATCATGAAATTACTGCACCGAGGACAGTCCCCACCTACCAAGTACTACCTGGAGTCAAGGCTATGGATCAGTTGTCGGCTATGAAAACCGAATATGAACAAAGAGGTTCGAGACTAATACCATTTGCGAATTAGTCTGGCTATACCAGGCTAGAAAGAAATGGTTTATCTTGGATCATCATACACTTTAAGAATATGTCATTTTAATCATATGGAAAACTCTTCATGATCGTTTACCAGGTCTACTTGATATTGTGCAGATGTGCTGTCTCCGTTCTTCTCTCTGAAAGGGGATGTAGCTCAGTGGTAGAGTGCATGCTTTGCATGTATGAGGCCCTGGGTTCAATCCCCAGCATCTCCAAGTTTGTTTATATCAGATACTTAACGTAAGTGTTATACTGCATCAAAAAATAATAAATAAAAAAATGATATAAGTATCAATAACTGTATAAATATGGTACAGGGGTACAAGGTCCTACCCCCAGATAAATCAGAATTGGTTAGAGATTTGTGATCTACTACTTCTGCATTGCTGGTAGTGCTGACTCATGTCACAAAAGTCTGCTTATGCAGTGACAAGTGTCTCAGTGCAGAGGTCCGCTCATAGATAAGGGGAAAAAATAGTTGTACTACTTTAAAAAAGGTGCAGAGGTGGAGAGGAGGGAGGACACCCGTGGCACCCTATACTCCTGCAGTATTCAGGACGTGGTCCTGGATTAACCTTTCCAGGGAAGTTTAGCTGTATGATACCCCGATAATAGAAGCACACCCTTTGGTCCTCTTTTTTGTAAATGTTTTTTGTAAACACCCTGGTCTGTCACTAAATAAAATAAATCAAATAGTTAAAACACTGATGGACAAGACTGCAAACAGTGAGGTAACCTGCAGGCCTTTAGCAGAACCTTAAAACAAAATTAACTTAAAATTAACTCTTTTCCCAAACAAAGACAATGTCCTCCATCCTTTTTCAAAATCCAGCTCCACACTCCAGTTGTCTTTTAACAATACTTTTTAAAAAAAATTAAAAAATCAACCAAATCAGCACAATCAAAGAAGTAATGTAAAAAGTTCTCATGACACACATTACATTTACCTCATTAATTTAGTTTAGCACCACATCTGTATAAATTCTGATATGTCTGATCAGGAAAACCATTGTTTTCACACTCAATGCTATTATATTTCAGCATTTGACCATATTTTTTTCACACCCATACCCACAAACACTGTGCCCCATACTGTCTCTGCCGCAGGCTCCTTTAAAAACAATTTGTAGTGTTGTTATTCATTCATTATTTCTTGTTTTATTATGTAGTTTCCTTTCCTCTCATTTCTGTGAATTCACTTCCTGCCTTTGTGTGTTTTCCCGTTTTTGTAATTAGTTTCACCTGTCCCTGATTAGTTTCACTTGTCCTTCGTCATCGTTCCCTCCCTAGTCTATTTAGTCTGTAGGTACCCCACAAGTCTCTTACTTCATATTTCCTCGCTCCTCGATTGAACCAGAAGTTGTTCTGGTCCGCCTTTATTAAGGCATTGACCGGGCGACAAGGATATTAGTTGTTGATTGGATGCAGCAGCTAATTGGACTGATCTGATCTATCACATCATCACTAGAGTTTCATACCAGAGTGAAGACCAATAACAGATTAAACTCAAGTGTATCACTCCCAAGTTTATATTTAATTTATTTTCTGATTCACAATCTAGTTAAAAAACCTGTGTTGATTGTAGATCTTAACAACAAAAGGACCACAAACTACTTTCTTCATTTATCAGAAGGATTTTTCTTTTCATGATCTGTTATTTCCCCCATTAACTTTCATTATGGATACAATTAAAGCCAGAATGATTAGGAGAGTCTGTCTTTTTTGTCCTCTCCTGGACAAACTGCCCCAGCGGCCACATCATATTTTAAAAGGTCCAGTTAAAAAAAAAAGAAATTATGACATATCACTACATTGGAAAGGTAAAGCATCCTACTCACCCTGCCACAAATCAGTTAAAAAGTAGAGGACATAGAGAAATACATTTATGAAAGATGAATACATTACACAATCTTACTTCATACTCTTTTGGCACCTCCGAGGAATACCTCGCCTCCCTCCTGAACATCAAATAGTAGGGGCTGTATTTAGTTGTTAGCTGCTTTTTCGTCTGAAGGCCAAACATGTTGCACTGCAGGAAATGGCCCCAACGTTTTGGGTGATCAGCCACTACTTTGTTCAGGGACCTCAAAATGCAGAATTCAAATACCAGAGTGAAAAAGCAGAAGAGAATTTGGGTTGATAGTATAATAAAGCTGCTCTGCTAGGAAAAGCAAATTAACATGTTATTCTATTAGAGCTAGATTTCATTCAAGTATTGAAAACAAACTATACCTCTGTATCGTGACCTTCAGTCTCTCCATAAGGCCATTGGTCTGTGGATGGTAGGGAGCACAGAGGCTCCTTTTAATGCCCAGCCTCTCTCACAAGCCATAATTGACCTTAAAATGATCAGTTGAACAAAAAATACAAGTCAACACAGCAGTAGTTACATATTGGGCACTCATAAGTCATCATTACTGTACCTTATTGCAAAACTCTGAGCCCTGGTCTGTAAGCAGTCTTTCAGGTGCACCAAATTTGTAAAAGAAATCAAGAATACAATTTGTCACATCATCTGCTGTTTTACTCTTGAGTGGGTAGGCCTCTGCCCATTTGGTGAAATAATCAACCATGACACATATGTACTGCTTGCCACCATCTGTTAGTGTAAGTTTACCCACCAAGTCCATCCCAACAAGTTCGAGAGGCTCTGTTACCTAGGAGGGAGAAAAAATAACTAAGCATGATATCACTGAAGTGTTTGAAAGATTAAATCTAACAACAGACTAGAAAGTGAATCTTTCAAACAGATAAAATAGAAATACCAAGTCAGCCACTTACGAATGTCCCCCTCCATGCCAGGTCAATAGTAACGGCTGATGATTGCACTGTGGGTTTTCTCCACTCCACAGTGTCCACCAAAGTTACTGGAATGGAATTCCTCAAAGATTGAGTTTGCCTCAAGTGCAATTCTCCATCTGCTGTTTCAATGTCAGATTTGGGAGTTGTAGCAGACAATGGTTTTCTAAGGTCAAGTCAATTTTATTTGTATAGCACCAAATCATAACAAAAGTTATCTCACATAGAGTAGGTCTGGACCATACTCTTTAAAATATTATTTACAGAGACCCAACAGTCCCTTTTAACAGGTAGAAACCTCAGGCAGAACCAGGCTCTGGGTGGGCGGCCATCTGCATCGATTGAGTTGGGTTGAAAGGGGAGGAGAGAGGGGGAGAGGGGAGACAGAACAAGAGGAGAGACAACAAATCAGACTAATAATAATAATAATAACAACTGCAGCAGTGAGTGTGGAGCAGGAACACGGGGGCAGTAGACGGCCGGCAATCACAGATCCAGAATCTACAGCTCCAGGGGCGGAAATACCTGCAGAAAGTGAGAAGGTGAAAAAGCACAGAGAGCACAGGAACTACCAGGAAGAAATGGAGTTGGTAACCTGTATTAGTGGGATAGGAATGTGTACAGATAGAGAGGGAGAGGAGAAGAGAGAAGTTCAGTGCATCATGGGAATTCCCCCGGCAGACTAAGCCTATAACAGCATAACTAAGGGATGGTTCAGGACGCACCTGAGCCAGCCCTAACTATAAGCTTTATCAAAAAGGAACATTTTTGGCATACTCTTAAACGAAGAGAGGGTGTCTGCCTCCCGAACCCAGATTGGGAGCTGATTCCACAGAAGAGGAGCTTGATAACTAAAGGCTCTGGCTCCCGTTCTACTTTTAGAGACTTTAGGTACCACAAGTAACCCTGCATTCTGTGAGTGTAGTGCTCTAGTGGGGTAATACGGTCAGCTCTTTAAGATATGATGTTGCCTGACCAATAAGAGCTTTGTAAGTGAGGAGGACGACTTTAAATTCTATTCTAGATTTCACAGGGACCCAGTGCAGAGAAGCTAATATTGGAGAAATATGTTCCCTTTTGCTAGTTCCTGTCAGTACACGTGCAGCCGCATTCTGGATCAGCTGGAGAGTCTTTAGAGAGTTATCGGGGCAGCCCGATAATAAGGAATTACAATAATCCAACCTAGAAGTAACAAATGCATGGACTAGTTTTTCTGCATCTTTTTGAGACAGGATATGCCTGATTTTTATAATGTTACGTAAGTGTAAGAAGGCAGTCCTTGAAGTCTGTTTTATATGGGTATTAAAGGACATGTCCTGATCAAAGATTACTCCTAGACTCCTTACAGCGGAGAGGCCAGGGCAATGCCATCTAGAGTAACTATATCTATACATAGTGCGTCTCGCAGGTGTTTAGGACCCAGAACAATAACTTCAGTTTTGTCTGAGTTTAACAGCAAGAAATTGCAGGTCATCCAGTCTTTTATGTCCTTAATACATGCCTGAAGCTTGGCTAACTTACCGGTTTCATCTGGCTTTATTGATAAGTATAACTGAGTATCATCTGCATAGCAGTGAAAGTTTATGGAGTGTTTCCTGATAATATTGCCTAAAGGAAGCATATACAAGGTAAATAAAAGTGATCCGAGCACTAAACCTTGTGGAACTCCATGACTAACTTCCGTGTGCACAGAGGATTCATCATTTACATCGACAAACTGAAATCTATCTGATAAATACGACTGAAACCAGCTTAGTGCGGATCCTTTGACGCCAATCAAATGCTCCAGTCTCTGTAATAGGATACAATGGTCAATGGTATCGAAAGTGGCACTAAGATCTAACAGAACAAGAGACAAATCCTTTATCTGACGCAATCAAAAGGTCGTTTGTCACTCTCACCAGTGCTGTCTCTGTGCTATGAAATTCCCTAAATCCTGACTGAAAATCCTCAAATAAACTATTGCTGTTTAGAAAGTCACATAACTGATTAACGACCACTTTCTCAAGGATTTTGGAGAGAAAGGGAAGGTTAGATATAGGTCTATAATTGGCTAAAACCCCTGGATCAAGCGTAGGCTTTTTAAGAAGAGGTTTAATTACAGCTACTTTGAAGGACTGTGGTACACAGCCTGTTAATAAAGACAGATTGATCATGTCTAGTAAAGAAGTGCTAACTAAGGGTAAAACTTCTTTAAGCAGCCTAGTTGGGATGGGTTCTAAGAGGCAGGTTGTCGGTTTAAACGAAAAAATCATTGAAGTTAGTTGGTAAAGGTCAATTGGAGAAAAACAGTCTAAATATAAATCTGGTTCTACAGCTGCTTCTGAGGTTCCTGTACTCAAAGATGTATCTGAACTAGCTGAGAGCACAAGATGATGAATTTTTTCTCTAATAGTTAGAATTTTATCATCAAAGAAGCTCATAAAGTTATTACTACTGAGTGCTCTGGGAATACATGGCTCAACAGAGCTCTGACTCTGTGTCAGCCTGGCTACAGTGCTGAAAAGAAACCTAGGGTTGTTCTTATGTTCCTCTATTAGTGAGGAGTAATAGGCTCCTCTGGCATTACAGAGGGCCTTCCTGTATGTTCTAAGACTATCTATCTATTAATTACAGCTACTTTGAAGGACTGTGGTACATAGCCTGTTAAAGGGACTTTCCTTCCCCAATTATTTATTTCTACACCTCTGCATAGTTACCCAATTTCTCCATTTTCTCCTATTTGCAAAATGAGTTAACAGAATGTCTAATCTGGATGAATGAGTGTGCTGAATTGTGTACAGTATCTTTGTGTCTTGAACGTGATTGATGCTAGATACAGATGTAGGATCACAAGATAATCTTGGTGTATCATGCCCTGCGGGCATGATACACATATCCTCCTGACTGTTTCATTTGCAGGCTGTATGAATGTATAAACAGCCCTGAAATTGACTTGACGTCAGATTAATAACAATATATGATACCAATATAAGGCTGACAACAAGAACTTTTTGTAAGCGATTTATTGGCGTTTCACCTACATTGTCAGTCCTTATGGTCCTTGCTTTAAACTGTTTGCAGACGGAGGCCCCTGTGAATCTATGTGGAGGACAAACTCGATTCAAAAGACTATACACAAGTATACATTACAGAAACTTCTGGAGACGTTTTTACATCTGCGCCAAAAGACAAATCCTGTAACACCATCACAACCACAGCCTCACACAGGAATATCACCAGTTAATTCAAACTCCAGTTAATCCATTATTGTTTTTTCTTTACACCTGGTATTCCCAGGCGGTCTCTCATCCAAGTACTAACCAGGCCCGACCCCGCTTAGCTTCCTAGATCAGAGAAGACCGGGAGCCGTAAGCGACAGTGAAATCCACAGACCTTTTAAAAGCTCTGGAACATTGCTTTTTGTTATTTTGTCTCTACAGGTAGCAACTGTAGATTGGAAGCAAAACACATCCTCTTTATACAGTCAAACAATGAGCCTTTATAACAAACTGCAGTCCCCCTGTAGGTGTTACATTATAGGCTATGTTTTTTTTAATTAAACTATTATTGGATTATTATCACTGATGCATTGCTGTGTAAGCAGCATTTTCGTGTAAAAACCTTGCATCATATTTTATCAAACGATCACATGTCTTCAATGTAAAATATGAACGGGCAAAGTAACTAGTCACAATAACAATCCCAAATGTAGAGGAGTAAAAAGTAGACTACTTCCCTCTAAAATGAAGAATAACTGACGGTGGAGGTGGAGGGAACAGACAGTGTTTCGATGATGGAAGTACTGAAGGAGGTGAAAAGAAAGTGTGGAGATGTGATGGGATGCAGAGAGAGAGGAGAGAAAATATACGAAATCACAATGAAGGTCGAGCAGGGAAAAATGAAGCTGATGGATGGCGTGCGAGTGAAAGGATTGTGATGCTCGCCAGAGACATTATTAACAATTCCATGGTGGTCTCCTTCATCAACCTGTCGGTGTACCTTGATGATGAGGAAATACTGTCAAGGCTTGAGGAGTGGGGAGTAAGGCCGATGTCGGCTATCAAACGTCGCAAGTGATAGCCGACGGAACGCAATTTTTAAAAGTTCGCTTCAATAAAGAGGTCTGCTCGCTCCCTTACTCCACAAAGTTTGTTACTTTGAGAGTAGCGGAATACTTCCGCGTGATACACGACAGGCAAATCCATGTCTGTAGACTTTGCATCAAGCCGGGGCATATCTTTAGGGAGTGTCCTGAATTCAAGTGCTTCAGGTGCCTCAAGACGGGCCATTACGCACGTGGGTGTGTGGAGTGCAGAGGGACGGAGAGAGAGGAAGAGGAGTAGAGTGGATGAGGGGATGAGGTGAGGAGAGAGGAGTGGGTGGGACGGAGGAGACGGAACAAGAAAAGGGAAGTGAGATGGAGCAAAAGGAGGAGGATGGTGAAGTAGAGAGAGAATTGAATTGCAATTTTGAGGAGTAAGGCGAAACATGCACTGGAGGGTGAAAAATGTACTGGTTTTTTGGGGGGGTTAGAGAAAAATAGGCAGAGTAAGACATATATACATGAAATCAATAATAAGGACGGGGAGGCAACACAGGATTATGTGGAGATACTGGAGAGGGTGCAGGAGTTTTATGGGGAGTTATACAAGAAGGGGGGGTAGATGAACAAAGTGTAGATGAGGTGTTGGATAGTGTAGAAAAGTAAGTTAAGTGTAGAAGATAGGGAATGGTGTGATAGGAACATAAACGTGAAGGAGGTGATAGAAGCAATAGAGGGATTGAGTAGCGGGAAGAGTCCAAGGAGTGATGGGATAGGGATAGAATTATACAAAGCAAATAAAAAGGAGTTTGCATCAATTTTAGTACAAGTATTTAGGGAGATAGAGAGAACTGGGTTAGTGCAGGATAGGATGGTAGAAGGGGTGATAATGGTATTTTTAAGAAGAAGGGAAGTAGGCTAGATTTAGAAAATTATAGGCCAATTAGCTTGTTGAATGTAGATTATAAAGTGCTGGCAAAAGTATTAACAAATAGGATGAAGCGAGTTATAGGAGACATAGTGCAACCAACACAGAACTACAGCATACCAGGTAGGGATATAGCTGATATAATAGCAACGGTTAGGGATGTAATTGATTATATGAAGCGGGATAAGATAGGAGGAGTAGTTGTAGGGATAGACTGACCTCTGTCAGCGTTGCTGTTCGCCATCTTTGTAGAGCCCCTGGCCTCAGAAATGAAGAAAGATCACAAGGTGAAAGGGATAAATTTGTCATATGGCGGGAGGTGTGTCATTAATCACTATGCAGATGACACAACAATCACGGTGAGAGATGGGGACAGTGTAAAAAGGGTATTGGAATTGGTGGCTAAATATGGGAGAGCATCAGGGGCAAAGATAAATAAAGACAAATCTGAGTTAATGTATATAAGGACTGTAGAGAGAGTTGAGGTAGGACTAAGGGTGGAGGAGAGGTATTTAAAAGTGTTTGGAGTATATTTAGGAGTGGAAAGCAAGGAGATGACAGATGTGACACGGACAGGAGTGATTAATGAAATGAGGACTGTATGTGGAAGGTGGAAGACAAGAAAATTAAGGTTAAAAGGGAGGGTAATTGTTGTAAACAGTTTACTGTTGTCAGCTTGTGTATATGTGATGAATGTGATCGAAATGCTGGAGTGGGTCATGACTGATCTAAATAAAATAGTTAGTGATTTTCTATGGGGGGCGGAGGAGTGAAAATTGCCCACAAAACATTGGTGGGGAAAAGGTGGGAAGGAGGTCTTAATTTAGTAGATCTAGAAACAAAAAAGACAGCGCTGAGAATTTAAACGGTGAAAAAATATTTGGTGGGAAGATGGAATCATGGGTGGAAGGAGTTTCTGAAAAAGTACATTGATGATGTGGGGGGGGGGGGGTGATAGGCAAGTATGGTTGGTATATGGGCTTTAAACAATCAATGACCGATAGAAATTCAGCGTATTATAGGGAGGTGTCAGAAGTGTGGAGGAAGTTTTTACCCAAGATGCAGTACAACTGTGAGGGGATACATCTGTTTGTCAATTTGCCGCTGTTCTTAAACGAAAAATTCAAACACAATGGTAAACAGTTATATGAGCCGAGATTTATGGAAGGGGGGATAAAACTAATTAATTAACTAATTAACATTATTTATGAGGTCATCCCGGGGTTCCTCAGAGGGAACTGTATCTATGTCTGTGAGTTAGGGGGGATGGAGAGCAGAAAAAAAGTAAATAAAATATATGAGAAGATTAAAGCAACTTTTCCTTCAGAATGTGTAAGGATGATTGAAAGCGAATGTGTGGCCGAAAAAGAAGTGAGTATGCCTGAGTTGTATGTGATGGAGGCAGGAAGATATATAAGATGAAAGATATAAGTGTTAAGAAAGTATATCGATGGATGATTGTGGATGTGTTGAAAGAGCCAGCAGCAGAGACAGTATGGAGCAGAGTGTTTGTGGGTATGGATGTAAAGAAGATATGGTCAAATGTTAACATAAAATATAATAGCCCAGAATGTGAAAATAATGATTTTCTGATCAGACATAGTAGAATTTATACAAATGTGGTGCTAAAAAAAATTAATAATGAAGTAAATGTTATGTGTGATGTCTGTAATTCACGTCGGCGGTAATGACTCCCAATTACGCCAATCAGAAGTCACCAAAATTAATGTGGAGTCGGTGTGTAACTACGCAAAGACAATGTCGGACTCAGTAGTTTTCTCTGGACCCCTGCCAAATCTGACCAGTGATGACATGTATAGCCGCATGTCGTCATTCAACCGTTGGCTGTCAAGGTGCTGTCCAGCAAACGATGTGAGCCTCGTAGATAATTAGACCACATTCTGGGGGAGACCTGGTCTGATGAGGAGAGACGGCATTCATCCTACTTTGGATGGTGCAGCTCTCATAACCAGAAATTTGACCAAGTTTATTAGTGGATCCACACCGTGACAATCAGAGTTCAGACAAGGAAGCAGAGCTGCAGTCCTACACGCCTATCTGCGCTTCCATTAGAGCGGTTACCCACCCAAAACCCCGTAAAAAATCCCATAGAGACTGTGTCTGTCCCCCGACCACTTCATTTAATTAATTCAAATTCAAACAGAAGAGGAGTTACTCGTAAAAACTTAATAAAAATTAAAACTACCAGTGTAGTGGTACAACCAAATAAGAGAATTAAATGTGGACTCTTAAACATTAGATCTCTGTCGTCTAAAGCTGTGTTAGTCAATGATTTAATATCTGACTATCATATGGATATATTTTGTCTAACTGAAACTTGGCTGTGTCAGGAATAATATGTTACCCTGAATGAGTCCACTCCTCCTAGTCATATTAATACTCACATTCCTCGAGGCACTGGCCGAGGAGGTGGAGTTGCAGCCATCTTTGACTCTAGCTTACTAATCAACCCTAAACCTAAACTTAGTTTTAACTCATTCGAAAGTCTTGTTCTTAGTCTTTCACCCAATGTGGAAAACTGTACAGCCAATTCTATTTGTCATAGTGTACCACGCTCCTGGTCCGTATTCTAAATTTTTAGCAGAATTCTCAGAGTTTTTAACAAGTTTAGTCCTCAAAACAGATAAAGTCATTATTGTAGGTGATTTCAATATTCACGTGGACGTAGATAATGATAGCCTTAGTTCTGCGTTTATCTCACTATTAAATTCGATTGGTTTCTGTCAGAGTGTAAACAAATCCACTCATTGTTTTAACTATACCCTCGATCTTGTTCTGTCATATGGAATCGAAATTGAAGATTTAATAGTCTTCCCACAAAATCCTGTCTTATCAGACCATTATTTAATAACTTTTGAATTTGTATTACTGGACTACAGGCCATTAGGCAGACATTCCTTTAGTAGATGCCTGTCTGATAGTGCTGTAGCTAAATTTAAAGAAGTGATTCCATCGCCATTTAATTCAATGCCATGTCTCAATGTAACGGAGGACTCCTATACTAACTTTAGTCCCTCCCAAATTGATCATCTGGTTGATAGTGCTGCAGGCTCACTGCGAACGACTCTTGATTCTATTGTCCCTATCAAAAAGAAGATAATATAACAAAAGAGGTTAGCTCCATGGTATAACTCCTTAACCCACAAATTAAAAGAGACATTGCGAAAATTAGAAAGGAAATGGCGTTCCACCAAACTGGAGGAAACTTATTTAGTTTGGCAAGATAGTCTTAGAACATACAGGAAGGCCCTCCGTAATGCCAGAGGAGCCTATTACTCCTCACTAATAGAGGAACATAAGAACAACCCTAGGTTTCTTTTCAGCACTGTAGCCAGGCTGACACAGAGTCAGAGCTCTGTTGAGCCATGTATTCCCAGAGCGCTCAGTAGTAATAACTTTATGAGCTTCTTTGATGATAAAATTCTAACTATTAGAGAAAAAATTCATCATCTTGTTCTCTCAGCTAGTTCAGATACATCTTTGAGTACAGGAACCTCAGGAACCTCAGAAGCAGCTGTAGAACCAGATTTATATTTAGACTGTTTTCCTCCAATTGACCTTTACCAACTAACTTCAATGATTTTTTCGTTTAAACCGACAACCTGCCTCTTAGACCCCATCCCAACTAGGCTGCTTAAATAAGTTTTACCCTTAGTTAGAACTTCTTTACTAGACATGATCAATCTGTCTTTATTAACAGGCTGTGTACCACAGTCCTTCAAAGTAGCTGTAATTAAACCTCTTCTTAAAAAGCCTACGCTTGATCCAGGGGTTTTAGCCAATTATAGACCTATATCTAACCTTCCCTTTCTCTCCAAAATCCTTGAGAAAGTGGTCGTTAATCAGTTATGTGACTTTCTAAACAGCAATAGTTTATTTGAGGATTTTCAGTCAGGATTTAGGGAATTTCACAGCACAGAGACAGCACTGGTGAAAGTGACAAACGACCTTTTGATTGCGTCAGATAAAGGATTTGTCTCTTGTTCTGTTAGATCTTAGTGCCGCTTTCGATACCATTGACCATTGTATCCTATTACAGAGACTGGAGCATTTGATTGGCATCAAAGGACCTGCACTAAGAAGAAGCATACAGGAGTGGCGACAGAGGTATCACCACCACAACACTAGAAGGGTGGAACTGTACGAGCCAAGATGGCGGCGCGAGCAGATCGCGAGGCCCGGCGTCTCCCCAGTTTTCACAATTTTGTAGTACTTTTACTGCTCATTTCGGGTCTGTTTGTTCAAAACAGTAGTGGTTTCACATCATACACCCGACTGGAGCTTTTGGACATTGGACTACGTTTTTCGGACACTTTTATCACCGATCTGCCACTCATCCCTGAGATCTCCAGAACACCGGAGGCTTCGCACTCTACCCGGCCGGGCGGAAGTGAACGAAGACGGCGCCGAGATCGTAAACAAAGGCGGGGGAAGCGCGGAGGACTGAGAGCTAAGCTAAGGCTAACACCACACTGGCTCTCTCTGCCCAGCATCTTTCTCGCTAATGTGAGATCTCTGGTGAACAAAATGGACGAGATACGACTCCGCTTCACCAACAGCAAGAGACTTCTGGACTGCAATGTCATGATTTTCACCGAAACATGGCTACACGGAGGCGTACCGGACAGTGCTATTGAGCTAGCCAGACGCTACACACACCGGGCGGATAGATCAGCTGATGACTCCGGTAAGACCAGAGGGGGAGGACTGTGCATTTATGTCAACAAGGCTTGGTGTACGGACTCTGTTACTCTTGGAAGTCACTGCTCAGCTAGCCTAGAGTTCATCATGGTTAAGTGTAGACCCTTCTATCTGCCACGGGAGTTCACATCCAACATCATCACCGCTGCTTATATTCCACCGGATGCTAATGCCAAGCTAGCAATGAAGGAACTTCATGCAGCCATTAGCAAACAACAGACTGATCACCCGGAGGCTGCCTTTATTCTTGCGGGTGATTTTAATCATTCCAACTTAAAGACAGTGCTCCCCAAATTCCACCAGCATGTTTCCTGCCACACCAGAGAAAACAAAACTTTGGACCATGTTTACACAAACATGGCTGCTGCCTACACTGCGACCCCCCTCCCCCACCTCGGGCAGTCGGATCACCTCTCTCTGTTCCTCACCCCCAAATATTCACCCCTCATCAACCATGTCAAGCCATCAGTGAGGACCATCAAGGTGTGGCCAGCGGGGACAGACTCTGTACTCCAGGACAAGTTTCAACACACGGACTGGAGTATGTTTGCTTCTCAGGCCACCTCTGGCTCACACACAGACATTAACATCTATGCTTCCTCTGTCATGGATTACATCACCACTATCATCGATGGCGTCACAACAGAGAAGCAGATCACCACATACCCCAACCAGAAGCCATGGATGAGCAAGGAGGTGCAGCTCCTGCTAAAGGCCCGTAACACGGCCTTCAGATCAGGGGATGCACAGGCCTACAGCACATCCAGGCCAAGAACTGCTACAAGCAAAAAATAGAGGGTCACTTCTCCAACTCCGACCCCAGACGCATGTGGCAGGGCATCCAGGCCATCACCGACCACAAACCCAGCAACCTCACCCCCACAGCCACAGACATCTCCTTCCTGAACGAGCTTAACAACTTCTATGCTCGCTTTGAGAGGGACAACAGACACACTGCCACCAAGACAACACTCCCAGCAGATCACCAGCCCACCACACTCTCCTCCACTGTTGTCCACATGGCACTGAGCTGGATCAACGCACGCAAGGCTGCTGGACCTGACGGCATTCCTGGATGTGTGCTCAGGGCATGTGCGGAACAGCTCTCTGGGATGTTCACGGACATTTTCAACCTGTCCCTTGCCCAAGCAGCTGTGCCAACATGCTTTAAAGCTACATCCATCGTGCCAGTGCCGAAACATTCCAAGTCGACGTGCCTTAATGACTACCGCCCTGTAGCACTCACACCTATCATCATGAAGTGCTTTGAGCGGCTGGTCCTGGCACACCTGAAGGACTCCCTCCCACCCACACTGGACCCACACCAGTTTGCCTACCGCAGCAATAGGAGCATAGACGATGCAGTCTCCACAGCACTGCACTCTGTGCTCACACACCTGGACAACACCAACACCTATGCGCGATTGCTGTTTGCTGACTTCAGCTCAGCTTTCAACACTGTCATCCCCTCCAAGTTAATCACTAAACTTGGAGACCTGGGCACCAACGCCTCCCTTTGCAACTGGATTCTGGACTTTCTGACTAAAAGACCACAACATGTTAGGTCAGGTCACACCTGCTCCACCACTGTCTCACTCAGCACTGGTGTGCCACAGGGCTGTGTGCTCAGCCCATTCCTCTACTCCCTCTTCACCTACGACTGCAGACCTATGCATGGATCCAACTCCATCATCAAGTTCGCAGACGACACCACAGTGATTGGTCTCATCAGCAACAACGATGAGACAGCCTACAGGGAAGAGGTACAGCACCTGGCCACATGGTGCGCCGAAAATAACCTGCTCCTAAACACCAGCAAAACCAAGGAGCTCATCGTGGACTTCAGGAAGAAGAAAAGAAGCATGCATTTGCCCATCCAAATCAATGGGATGGACGTTGAGCGTGTCTCCAGCTTCAAGTTCCTGGGGACCCACATCTCGGAAGACCTGTCTTGGACCACCAACACCTCCAGCCTTGTCAAGAAAGCTCACCAGCGCCTCTTCTTCCTGAGGACACTGAAGAAAAACCATCTGTCTTCAGCCATCCTGGTGAACTTTTACCTCCCCCTCCACAGTGACACCTCTCTCAATCCTGGAGAGGGACGTTAACAGACTATTTAAGAGACAGAACCCCCGCAAAGCAGCCAGGCCGGACTCTGTCTCTCCAACCACCCGGAAGCACTGTGCTGACCAGCTGTCTCCGATATTCACTGATATCTTCAACACCTCACTGGACACATGCCACGTACCAGCCTGCTTCAAGACTTCCACCATCATCCCTGTTCCCAAGAAGCCAAGGGCCACAGGACTAAATGACTACAGACCCGTCAACCTGACCTCTGTGGTAATGAAGTCATTTGAGTGCCTTGTGCTGTCCCATCTCAAATCCATCACTGACCCACTCCTGGACCCCCTGCAGTTCGCCTACAGAGCCAACAGGTCTGTAGATGATGCAGTCAGCTTCCTCCCTCCACTTCATCCTCCAGCATCTGGACTCCGCAGGAACCTACACCAGGATCCTGTTTGTGGATTTCAGCTCTGCCTTCAACACCATCATCCCGGCTCTGCTGCAGGACAAGCTCTCCCAGCTGAGCGTGCCTGACTCCACCTGCAGGTGGATCACAGACTTCCTGTCCGACAGGAGGCAGCACGTGAAGCTGGGGAAACATGTCTCTGACTCCAGGACCATTAGCACCGGTTCCCCTCAAGGCTGCGTTCTTTCCCCTCTACTCTTCTCCCTGTACACCAACAGCTGCACCTCCAGTCACCAGTCTGTCAAGCTCCTGAAGTTTGCAGACGACACCACCCTCATCGTGCTCATCTCTGGTGGGGATGAGTCTGCCTACAGGTGGGAGATTGACCATCTGGTGACCTGGTGCTGCCAAGGACTTGGCAGTAGCAGCAACAGAGGGTGATTGGCTGCAGTAGAACAGTTTCTTCCCGCCTGCAGCTGGCTTGATCAACAAAGCCCGGGACCCCCATTTACATGGACCCTTATCCCCTCCCCAAACAGACACTACGCGTTACATTAATGCACAGACCCCTGGCCTAATGCGTTACATTAACGCATACTTGTGGACTACAGTTTATACTTAAACCATACACATTCAATATTTTGCACATTCCTCACAGTTTTAGTTTTATTAATTTATTCATTATCATCTACAAAAGATATATTGCACATTTTTAGTTTTTTTTTTCATATTCTGTACTGTTAATTATACTTACTAATACTTAGCACAAGTACTCTAGTAATTTAAATTACTATATTTATGCATACCCTTGCACCTTGCACTACTTGTCTGTACTTGTCTGTAATTGTTACACAACAATACACCACAGCAAATTCCTTGTATGTGAAAACCTACTTGGCAATAAACCCAATTCCGATTAAGTCATTTATCATTCATTTAAAAAATAGTGCCTGACCAATAAGAGCTTTGTAAGTGAGGAGGAGGATTTTAAATTTTATTCTGGATTTTACAGGGAGCCAGTGCAGAGAAGCTAATATTGGAGAAATATGTTTTCTTTTGCTAGTTCCTGTCAGTACACGTGCAGCCACATTGTGGATCAGTGGGAGAGTCTTTAGAGAGTTATCGGGGCAGCTCCATAATAAGGAATTACAATAATCCAACTTAGAAGTAACAAATGCATGGACTAGTTTTTATGTATCTTTTTGAGACAGGATATGCCTGATTTTTATAATGTTGCATAAGTGGAAGAAGGCAGTCCTTGAAGTCTGTTTTATACGGGCATTTAAGGACAAGATTACTCCTATATTCCTTACAGCGGTGCTATAGACCAGGGCAATGCCATCTAGAGTAACTATATCTATAGATAGTGCGTCTCGCAGGTGTTTAGGACCCAGAACAATAACTTCAGTTTTGTCCGAGTTAGGACACTGTATGGGGGAGCAAAGAGTTGTGTGAAGGTGAATGGGGTTTTAACTGATAGGTTTAGGGTAGAGAGGTCAGTGAGGCAGGGATGCCCTCCGTCAGCCATTTTGGGAGAGCCAGTAGCCTCACAAATTAAGAAGAATCACAGGGTGAAAGGGATAAAAGTTGCCATGAGCAGAGAACAGGTAAATAAAATGACAGAATCAAAGCAAGTATTCCTTTAGAATGGGTCAGGATGATTGAAATTGAATGTGTGAGCTTATGTTAAATACTACAAGAAAAAAAATGTTATGGCCACATTTTATGCTGTGATAGGCATATGTTCAATGATGAAGATGTCTTTGGAAAAATAAAAATCGATTTCTAATGCCCTTTTAATCTTTCTTTTATATGACTTAGTCATGTTTTTGAGTTGAATTATCCTATTTCATTAAATTAAAAAAACATTTAATGGATTGACAGCCCTTTTAAAAACAGATCTTGTCAAAAGCCAAATGGTGTCTGGATTGGAATGCATTACATATGGAGTGACAGAACAACAACAACAACAACAACAACAACAACAGCAGCAGCAGCCTTTATCAGTATCCCTACAATTATGTTAGAGGCATAACTGAGCTTGGGATTTCCCTCAACTTAGATGGACTGCAACTCTTTAAGAGCACTTGTAGATCTTTCTGGCCTGGCACAGTACATCTAAAACCAGCAAGCACATTTCCTTTGACCATTGCCGTGACTGAGGCTAGGCCAAAAATCACTGGACTTCATTAAAGTCATAGATGAATTGAACATGATACTAATTCATGGCTTTGAGTGGGAAGAAACAATACTAGGTATGAGATTGAGATGCATTACATGTGATTCACCAGCAAAAGCCATCAGTGCTTCAAACAATTCTTGGGTTACTATGGCTATGACAAATGCACCCAAAACAGCTTCTGACTCACTGAAGAAGCGGTTTACAAACTGGCAGGCAGATTGATCAGTATCAGCACAACCTTTGAGTAAATGACAAGTCTGTCTGCACTATTGTTTGGGTTGTAAATGCAAACTGGCTGTAAGGGTCGTCTGTGAACGCCCATATTTTTTTCTTCCAGATCCTGTGCACGAGGAAGGACTTTCACACAGAGACCAAAACAGGATTCCAGACTTGAGTTGGGATTTGAGAGAGTTCTATTTGTTGAATTGCAGGGCTGTACAGACTGTAAAAAATGTGCAAAAGTGCACAGAGTTAAAACGTGCAATTGTTTTAGTCCATGATTGGTCACCTTCTATATGGGTTACTCTACAGGTGCACTTAATCAGTGATCTAGGACTTGATTGAACACACATGAAGCCAATTTCCAGCAGGTCAAATCATTACAAACACATCACAATAGTATAATTGCATAGCATCAACACATTCTCATACACATACTGACAAAAGTTGGCTTACACTGGGAATGGGACCCAGGAAGACTCACAGAAAACAGGTCATATCTAATTCTTCATTTAAGCCACAAGGGTGTAGTGTTTTAAGGTGGAAGATATATCTGCATTCACAAATGTCTGATCCACATATCATGGATACCCTGTCATCAGAAACTGATCAAAGAGTGAGCTTCTATTTGGAAATCATCATCCCTTGATGCATATGCACAAAAGAAGGCGGATGCCCCTTTCTAAGCAAACTTTGGGATTTATAAAAAACTAACTTTGAGGGAGAATGTGTGGTCCTCCACGGTAACTCTGACCCATGCGTATGCACAAAAACTGAAGAAAGGAGAGACTCCGATGGCTGAAGGATATAATTGATACCATTGTGTACAATAAATTGAAATTTTACTTTTCACCTATCATATATGAAGATTTCATTTGCAAAAATGGATAAAAGCTGTTTCATAGCAAAATTCAAAGCAAATTCTTACAATGAATAAACGAAGACCAAAGAAAAAACAAAATTTAGGATAATAAATCCAAACAGAAATATGTGTTATTGCAAAAGAACCCCTCATATATGTTCTGTAATTATTAAACAATACTTGAATATTATGACATTTTATTCTCATAAATGAGGTGAACAGTAGACAAATTACATTTACACTGATATCGTTTTTGATCTCAGTCAGGCACATATGAGTGCATAGTTTCATATATTGTCGTCATATCATATCATGTTTTATAATGTTATTATGGGTTGTAGTTCGTTTTACCTCATGTTGTAACTGTGTTTTAAAATCTGCTTTACAAATTAAGCACTTATTATTCTTATTATTATAACAGGTTCGCTTGCACAGAACTGTTTGTCATTTACAATCAGGTTAATTACCACACCCATAGTGTTTCAGATACAATCAAATGGATGTGTATAAAAAGGCATGCAATCACAATGCGTAATGATGCACAATGGCTAATTTGGCACTGTTGGAAAATTTGGCTAATGGAAGACTTCGGAGGGAGCATATGGTTTTTCCTCTACTGCAGTATCTAATCCATTCACTAACCTTGCAGGTGACAGTGGATAATCTCCTCAAGCAGTGGCTGCTCACCCCTTTCCCCAACATACAGAGCGCAGAGGAGAAAAACTACAATGTTGTGCTGTGCTGCATAATGTGGCTTTACCCCCTGACACTGATGGTTGTGTGGGCCCTTACCCCTATCCCCAGGCATTTGAGCCAAATGCTGCTGCCATGCGCCAGCATTTGAATACAAAATATCTCTTGTAAAAACAAAAAGGTATGGAAACACAACACTACTTATTCAGTAAATGTTTCATTGTACAACTTATATAACACATTTTTATTTCCTTTAACTCCTTGGCAACCTCGCTGATGGAGTCGATTGTGTTCCTTTGCATCTGTAGGACTTCATCTGTGAGAACATGGATGACGGGGCCGGGTACACTCAGCTGCTGAATCACCGACCCCGCTGGAATACGCAGCAACTAAGAAATAGATATCGATTTTGTGAATAAAGTCTAAATTGATTTTGTTTTTGTCAGTCATTCTGTGTGCGTCACATCTGTGTCCCCCTCCTCCTCTGTCACTACTCTACTCACCAGGGATTCCCCTATAATTCCAGCCAGTTTCTCGTCAAGTTAGGTGAGCTCCCGTGTCCCCCTTACCCCGCCCGGGGCACACACACTTTGCCTGTGTAAGGCTATGCTCTTTTTGGCGTCAACATTTATGTTGGATCCAACCTCCTGATTCTTTTTATTGTCTGAAACTCCCCAACAAGAACTTTAATTTCATGCTTAAAAATCTATTTTCTTTGCTTTCCTATAGCGTTTGCTATGGTGGTATTCAGTTGCAGTCGGTATAGATAGATAGATAGATAGATAGATAGATTACTTTATTCATCCCCGAAGGGAAATTAGGTCATCGTAGCAGCCGGTATATTTAAATACAATAAAATACAGTACAACAATAGAATACAATACAATACAACAGAATAAAATAGAATAAAATAGAATAAAATTAAATGTTCCAGTATATGGAGTGTTGTACAGGGTACACAGTGCAGGGAGACATTTAGTGCAGTTCTGTGGTGGTGACTCTGACAGAGGTAGATGAGTTGTAGAGTCTTATTGCGGTTGGGAGGAACGATTTCCTGTAGCGTTCCTTAAAGCAGCGGGGTTGAATAAATCTGTGGCTGAAGCTGCTCTTTAGCTTGTCCAGTGTTTTGTGGAGGGGGTGAGAGGGATTGTCCATGATTGCCAGCAGTTTTGCCAGCATCCTGTCCTCCACCACATCCTCCAGGGTGACAAGCTTAGAGCCAACCACAGACTCAGCTTTTCTAAAGATTTTGTTCAGTCTGTTGGCATCCTTTGCCTTGATGCCCGCACCCCAGGACACCACGGCAAAGAAGATGGTGCTCGCCACAACAGACTTGTAGAACATCTGCAGCATCTTGTTGCAGACGTTGAAGGACCTGAGCCTCCTCAGAAAGTAAAGCCGACTCAGGCCCTTCTTGTAGACGGCCTCTGTGTTGGTGGACCAGTCCAGTTTATTGTCCAGTGTGACACCCAGGTACTTGTATGCAGGTACCACCTCCACATCCGTCCCACCGATGCAGACAGGAGAGGGCAGGGGCTTGTTCCTCCTGAAGTCCACCACCATCTCCTTCGTCTTTGCCACGTTGAGCTGCAGGCGGTTCTCCCCACACCACTTCACAAAGCGGTCGACCAGGTCCCTGTACTCAGCCTCCCCCCCGCCTTCAACACACCCCACAATGGCCGTGTCATCAGAGAACTTCTGCAGATGACACGACTCAGTGCAGTGCTTAAAGTCAGCAGTGTATGTGGTGAAGAGGAAGGGGGACAGCACAGTTCCCTGGGGGGCCCCGATGTTACTGATCAGACGATCAGACACACAGTTCTGTAATCTCACAAACTGTGGTCTGCCCGTCAGATAGTCATCGACCCAAGTGATGAGGGGAGCACTCACCTGCGTGCCCTCCAGTTTGGCCTTCAGCAGTCTGGGCTGGATGGTGTTGAAGGCGCTGGAGAAGTCGAAGAACATGATCCGGACTGAGGTGTTGGGTCTGTCCAGGGAGGAGTAAGCCTTCTGCAGCAGGTAGATGATTGCATCATCAACCCCAACATGGGGCTGATATGCAAACTGCAGGGGGTCTTGTGATGGGCACACCAGCGGTCTGAGGTGTGCCAGGACCAGTCTCTCCATGACAAAAGTGTTTACTTTTGGTATATATTCGGTATGAATGAATATTAATTAGGGACGTTTAACTGACTATTAAAACGCAACTATGGGTTGTACATGAAGCTGACAAAGCTCGTCACATTTTGACTTGATTGTGATTTATAAAGGAAAAGATACCGTAGGACTTGAGCACTGTTACAAATCAGAATATTTTGGGGCGTAAACACTTTGTGTTTCGTCCGTACGCAACCTTTTGAAGTGAATCCTACGCACAATTTTATATTTGAGATACTGTGAAAAAGCCTGGAGATCACATTTAGAACCATTCATAATCAGAAATATGTTGCCAATATATCGTTTCCAAAGTGGTGGAAATGTGGATCAAACTCTACTCCAATGTGAATGCAGATATAGCTTCTACCATAAAATGCTACACCATAGTGGCTTAAATAAAAAGTTAGATCACCTGTCTTTTGCGCTTCTATCTTACTGTCTTCCTGTACCAAGGGGTCCCATTCCCAAGTAAAAGCTAACATTTGTGTGTGTGTGTGTGTGTGTGTGTGTGTGTGTGTGTGTGTATCAGTATGTGTATGGAAATGTGTTGATGCTATACTATTCTGATGTGTTTGTAATGACTTGATCTGCTTGCAATTGGCTTAATGTGTATTCAATCAAGCCCTAGATCACTGATTAAGTGACCAATATAGAGGGTGTGTCATAATCTGTTCCTTTCAGTGTTTTGTCACATTCTTGCTGTTTCACTATTTTTCCCTGTCTCCACTTCTGCTCACTGCCCCTGGGCCATGGACTCTCTCTCTTCCACTGACCTGCCGTTTCCTTCCACCAGATGCCCTCTGACTTTCCTTCCTTTCCCTATCACCTGACTGCCCCTCCCATCTACACACCTGTCTCCACTCCCCTCTCTGCCTGTCAGCCACTCCTTCTTCATCAGTTCAACTCCCTTCACCTGTTCACTGACCTGCCTCTGATCATAATCAGTCAGTTATATATACTGGTCCACATTCTTTGTTTAGTTGTCAGATCCTTGTTTCTTTATTTCTGTGTTGGTTCTGGATACCCTGCTACCCGATTATTCACCGGCCTGCTTTGGACTTATCTTTGGATACCCTAACTCTGTCCCCTGCGGCCCCAGTGGCCGATCCCCCTGATTTTCCCTTTACTGTGTCCTCTGTGGCCCCAGCGACCGAGCCTCCTGGTTGGCCTCCAGCGTTTGTCTGCCCTCTGCTCCCCGGTTCCCCGCACCGACTGCCTGCCCAAGCGCCGTCACTTTGGTTCCTTGCATTCCGACCATCAGTCAGACCTCAGTAGACCAGCCCTGTACTCATGCTGTCCCCCTTGTTAAGGTTCTGGTCCTGTTGACATCATCCATAGTTAAGCTGACGTGATGCGCAGTGTTGCCAAATTGGCGACTTTCTCGCTAAATATGGCGACTTTCCAAATCCTCTTGGCGACTTTTTCTGTTATTGGAGACTTTTCTGGTGTTTTGGAGACTCTGATGTGAAAACACGTATCATTCTGCAGTTACTGTCCTCAACGAGCAGCAGGTGCTCCTGGGTGCTGCCAGGCAGTCTGGCGCAGCAGTCCCAGCTGCAGTCAGAGCAGATAGGAGACCCACACTCCGTGTCCAGACTGCAAATCACTTGCGCGTGCGCTGATATAAATGTTTCTTCATTGTCACTCTAAAGTCACTTACTCACCTCGTGTGTGTGCCTGAATGAATGAATGAATGAATGAATAAATAAATAAATAAATAAATAAATAAATACCACACCACATAACAGTCTTTTGATTAAATGTGATAATTGATTTATGTAATGTGGGTCTAGACAAAGCATTAAAGTCATTAAGTTGTTTTGAGAAGTGATGGCCTGTTTTATTGGCAAAAAACAAAACAAAAAAAAAACAGAATCAACAGAATAAACTTAATTTGTAGTATAGTACATATTTAGGGTGTTTTTTTTTTTATTTGTTTTTTTAACTCTAGTTTTGTCTCTCCCACCATTATTCCTCTTTCCTATAGCGTTCATTACAATTATGCAAATTAGGCTATGACATTATTTTGTGACCTCTAGCAACTTTTAGGACAGCTAATAGCTATTTCCCTTACTGAGGAGTTGGCAACACTGGTGCTGCAGTAAGTGTATTGTGTCATTTCTGGTTGCTGGCGTTTCAGTGTACTACGTGTTTTTGCTGCTCTTTGTTAATTTTGTTATACTCTTCATCGCAGTGTCTAACTACCTGCTGTACATTTAAAGTAAAAGTAGTCCTTAATCACTCACAGCTCTCCCTTTTTAACAACTTTTTTTGCTAATCTCACAGCTTTTTGTTCACTGTTTAGTTCTGTAAGCTTCCGTAGCCTCTTTTAGCTCCTCTGCTAGCGATGGCTTCCTCTTCCTCTCCTGCTCTGTCCTGCTCTGTGTGCCAGATGTTCACTTACTCCTCTGCCTTCTTTAGTGATAAAGGTTTGTGTATTAAATGTAGTTTATTTGTAGCATTGGAGGAGAGGCTCAGTAAACTAGAAGCCCGGCTCCGCACCATGGATACCCAGCCTCTAGCT
This sequence comes from Lateolabrax maculatus, assembly GCA_031216445.1. Classification (NCBI taxonomy): domain Eukaryota; kingdom Metazoa; phylum Chordata; class Actinopteri; order Acropomatiformes; family Lateolabracidae; genus Lateolabrax; species Lateolabrax maculatus. Next base: position 21,012,716 of record CM062210.1, read on the forward strand.
GTAGTCTGTAGTCGGTGCGGACCGACCCGGTGCAGCTTCTGCTAGCCATCCCCCCGGGAAGTCAGGGCTGTCCAAAGGAAGCATAGCCCCAAGCAGAGACTCACAGTTCACCACCAACCCTTTCACGTTTCCCCGGGGCCAGAGCGGTTGATGTTGAGTCGTATTTAAAACTGCTGGCTGAAGATAAACGTAGATACATTAAAATTGTAAATCACGTCAGCGGTAATGCGGTAAAGAAACTGGACCATGTTTATTAGTGGTCCCACACCGTGACAATCCAGAGTTGAGACCAGGAAGCAGAGCTGCAGTCCTACACGCTTCTCTGCGCTTCCATTAGAGCGGTTACCCACCCAAAACCCCGTAAAAAATCCCATAGAGACTGTGTCTGTCCCCCGACCACTTCATTTAATTAATTCAAATTCAAACAGAAGAGGAGTTACTCGTAAAAACTTAATAAAAATTAAAACTACCAGTGAAGTGGTACAACCAAATAAGAGAATTAAATGTGGACTCTTAAACATTAGATCTCTGTCGTCTAAACCTGTGTTAGTCAATGATTTAATATCTGACTATCATATGGATATATTTTGTCCAACTGAAACTTGGCTGTGTCAGGAAGAATATGTTAGCCTGAATGAGTCCACTCCTCCACTTCCCAAGACCCCAGGAAGTGCGCCATACTTTGAAGCCAATTTGGTGGAATTACAACTTCTGGGTCCGTCATGTGATGCCATTAGGCCCAAAAAGACTTTTTTCTATTGACTAACATTGAGAAAGAGACATCTGTAACTCAGTGGATACATTTTTTTGAGGTACATAAACTACCCAGTTCTAACACTTTAATAGCCCTTATTTAAATCATTAGGTCCTAAAAGTTGTAAAGTTCACTAATAGCCGAATCCAGAGTTACTCTAGTCTGTCGTTCATGTGAACGAGCCCGAGACCGAGCGGCTGGGAGGCAGGGCTTACAAAAACGCTAGTGCGCATGCTCTATGGGCCCAACAGAGCGGGAAAATCTGAAACTTCCGCATACTCTTTGCTTCATGCGCCACTGAGCAACTTCCATAGGACTGAACGAGGCCCCGCCTCCAACGCTGTATCCAGTTCTCTTTATACATCCATGGGTTACCCACCCAAAACCCCATAGGGACTGTTTGCCCCCTGACTTATTGGCTGTCCTAAAAGTCGCTAGAAGTCACTAAATGACGTCATCGCCTAATTTGCGTAATTGTAACGGACGGACATTGTAGGAGAGAGGAATAACGGTGGGAGAGACAAAAAGTGAGTAAATAAACACCCTAAATATGTTTAGAACTACAAATGAGCTTTCTTCTGTTGATTCTTGTTGTTTTTTTAAATATTGCCATTGAAATAGGCCATCATTTCTCAAAATAACTTAATGACTTTAATGCTTTGTCTAGACCCACATTACATAAATCAATTTTGTCCTGTATTGTTAAATGTTAGAATATGAAATTTAATCAAAAGACTGTTATATGGTGTGGAATTGCTAGCTCTACGTCCAACCGTCCTCCTTTATCCGGGCTTGGGACCGGCAAAGTGACCCAAAAGAGACACTCTGGCGGAGTTACTTGGGTTTTTTCGTAAGTTTTTTTTTTTTTGGTGTTTTTTTTTTTTTTTTAAGTTTCGTTTTAATTTCTAACCTTATGCTCCACTAAGGAGCCTACAACAAGTCACATTAAAACATCAACATTTTTTGCCATAACTACAACATTTTGAACATTTTTTTGTATAGACAGTGTAAACAATCTATTAACAATATAAATGGACCAAAAAGAGACAATAGAAAAAACGGTCAATGGCAGTGTGAGAAAATGATGGTAACTAGTCTGGCCCTAATTCAGGTTCATTGTTTGTTTTTTTTCATGCCCCCCTCCACACACACATGCTGTACTGGCTCACAAAAAGAGTAGGTTATCCTCATTTTGGTGAAGGCTACACACCGCTTTCGGACATAGTTCTTCTCCTCAGGCATAAGGTGGAGCTCAGCTGCCTTTGACTCAAAAAGGTAACTAAGGTATGGTTGGGGACTGATTGTATCCATCAATTGGCTATTTGAGTACATCAACATTTGCCAGTGGATTCAGCCCCCTGCTACTCACAGACTTTATCAGGCTACCCAAGCTGTCAAGAAGTTTAAGAGGATCTACCTGCTCTCCCTCAAAAGCCTTGATGGCCAACTGTACTTCACCCAGCACTGACTTCAAAAAAGTCAGATACAATATATTTTGAGGGTCATTGTACATGGAGTATAAAACCTCAGCCATGTAGCAGTGTTGGACTTGGACTTGGTAACTGCAAAATGCAGTTTAAGCGACTCCCACTGGTCCAAAATGCGTGAAACTGCTGGTTCAATGGAGAGCCAACGTGTGGCACACACCTTGGTGATTTGTAAGTGTGTTTCTCCCCACAGTTGATGGTCTCATATATGGCCTTGTAGGCCTCCCTGTGCTTAGGAGACACTGAAAACCAGTTGTAAGTCTCCCGTACCAAGTACTCCACACTACGGGGAATGGTGTCATTGGAAACATGACTTACAGCAAGCTGCATAGAGTGACACACACAGATAAGAATAAAAGATAAGAAGAATAAGAACGAGATCTTTGAGGCCATACTCCTCCTTCAGCACTTTATGGACCCCATTGTTAATCCCCGTCATAACGGAGGCATTGTCAGTCCCTATCCCCAGGAGTTTCTCTTTTTTAAGACAACACTTCCCCAGGAAAGCCACAACAGCTCAGGCTATAGATCTGGCATGTCCTCCCTGAAATGTTGAGACAGAGTACCTTATCACAACCCCCAGGTACTTAGAAACACTTATATCTGTGGATTCATCGAGGACAAGGCTGAAACACTGGTCACCCACATCTGCAACCAACTTTTTTAGAAAGTATCATGCTAGAACACCATTAATCATTTCCGTGCACTTTGTCCTGTACATTTTGAAGTGAGTAGCAGCAGTGGAGTCTGAGAAAGAAGCTTTACATGCTTCACCAATGTGATCACATGCCAGCATGGAACAGTGTTCAGCAATAGCTAATGCCAAGGTGGCTTCAGTTTTTTTTGCAGAGTCAACTTTTTTACTCATTGATGGCAGCTTGCTTTGGGTGTAACTGTTATAAGGATTTGCCGTTTGAGTATGTTTTTGAGTTGTCATGTGTTTTTTTAAAAAATCAGTCTTACAAGTATGCCTGTGTATCATCGCCAATAAACGGCTTCAACCAGCCTTTGTATTCAGGGTTTGATTCCCAGTCCTTTCTGTATTTTTGAGCATACAGGTTAGACTGAGATATGATGAGCTAGCTAGCTAGATGTTCAGCAGATGTCACAGAGGCGCACACACAGTGGACGAGGTGAGTAAGTGACTGAGGCTGAGGGAGTCAAATGCACTGATTTATTTTAGAATGACTGTGAAGAAAACACATTTACATTTATCTCCCGCTCTGTCAGCCAGGGCGGGATCAGCGGCGGCTTTGCACATGCGCGATTTATTTGCAGTGTGGACGCGGAGGAGTGCGGTCAGTCTCCTCTGTGCTCTGACTGCGGCTGGGACTGCAGTGCGAGGCTGCTGTGAGACTGACCGCCTGTGAGTGCTTTGGGACAGCGGAGGGGCTCACGGCAGCACCTGCTGCTCATTGAGGACAGTAACTACAGAACGATATGAGTTTTCTTCTAGTAGCATCACACTCTTAAGTGTGTACCAGATCACTTATCCTTCATTGACAAATAAAACCTATAAAACCAATCAACCCTGACACTGTGCATTGTTTTGACCAAAGCACAACTCTCTGTATCAACATCTTGAGTACAGAACGACACACCATTTACAGATCAGCTCCTCATTGACATCAGAAATTGGTTGTATCGCCTTGGTCCCCTGGAATGTCGGAGGAGGTTGGGGGGAACTTTAATGGCAAGCTCCGATGCAGGAGCAAAGGTGTCACATTGTATGTCATTTGTCTCTTTTTTCAGTTGGTAAACACTCTTTATCTGCCCATTCTTATGTGTGTGTGTGTGTGTGTGTGTGTATGTGTGTGTGTGTGTGTGTGTGTGTATATATATATGTATATATAAATAAACATAATGTAATGAGTGTCACTTGCAAAACATCTTACATCCAACCACATATTACTTAATCTAGAGCTGAACAGCGCCTTGGGAAACTTTCAACGTATGCTGAGGAAACCCAGACTGGAATTGTTCTGTTCAAAGCCGATTCTCTTACTCCATTCACAGGTCTCTACTGAAATACAATATGAAACATAACTGGTTATTAAGATAAATGACCTGCAGCCTTTTCATTTTAAAAAGTTCACAGCATTCATTAACGGATTAATAATTCAAAAGCATCTTACAAATAGCTGTCTGTGACGATGGCAAGATTATGTCTGTGTGGCGGAGCTGCAACAGTCTATTTCGTTAACTGGACAAACTGCTATTATGTCAATATAACCACTGCTACTGAGATGAATATACTCAAAAGTTGATGTGAACTAAACCCATTATATTTGCTTGTTTTCACCTCCTAAAAAGCATTTATGTTGACACTACAAGAAATTCACCCATATAAAAAAATTCAATTTTGGAAATGCTGTACACTCTAAAACTAAACATTCTCTACTAGGAAAAATCGATTATGTGTGTCTCACATTTTGTCTCTACATTCTCACTGCTCATACAAAATATGAAAGATTTAAGAAAAAAAAACAATGGTCTGAAATGTATTTTTTTTTATTTATTTGCAAATTCAAAATGACACCGCAACAAAAGATGGAAGGGCCACCATTAGCTAACAGCTCAACATTTTGATAAAAGCAAAACTGCTTCAAGACAATTTCATCATTACATGTCTACAAGTACTGGTTTGTTACACTACTTTGGAATTATTTAAATTAAATATTATTTATTATTAAATATTTTTTAAGGACAGTGTCCCTGGGTTTTTAATTTTCTCCATCAACATTCAGCAGGACTTTCTGAATGAACTGGAAAGTATACATATATGTAGTCTGGAGGACATACAGCAAGCCATACAAATACAGGAGCACATTAGGCCAGGACTCGGGTCCCCTGCAAGACAACCTGATCCTGGAGGAAGACCTTGACTTTACCGGGATGGAATGGCACCATGTTTACAACCTCACTGTCAGTAATGACAGACACAATGGCAGCAGATCTCTTAATCACCCACCTAGAAAATCGCCTCAAAATGGGCCGTCTTTTGTTTTCTATTTTGTATATTTCATTATCTCGCAAGTCTATCACAGAATAGAAAATCTTTCAACACATACCCTCAGTACAAGAAATATTTATTATTTTGTGTAACTTTTTGAACTTCAATATTTAACCTGATGAGTCGTGCTTGTGGGCTCATGCATGTCCTGTGTCAGTGAGCGTAACAGAAATTGTAAAACGGTGATCAAAATAAATAGGGCAGAGCCAGTTGTTGTGATTGGCTGTTGTGATTACGTGGCATTATTAAATAAAATGGTCAGTGGGAATGATAACAGACTTTAGAAAAGGGACAATAAAAGGAAATCAAAACTGCTGGAATGAAAAGTGACTTCCAATAAAGTAGTGAAAAGAAGCAGGATTAAATAACATAATAATGAGTTTAGAGAATTAAAAACTGTTGGATCAGTTCACAATCTTATGAATGTTGTATACATTTTGTATGTATTTATTCATTTGGTTATTTCTTTTGATTATTTATTTATGTCTTATTTATGTATTTGCTTAACACTGGAGGCCTTGGGTCCCCATACACTGACTGTGTGTGTGTGTGTGTGTGTGTGTGTGTGTGTGTGTGTGTGTGTGTGTTGTAGCATAAATACATTACTATGGGGCTGGATGTACAGTGATTACACTCTTTGGCTAAGGATAAGCCAGTGTCTTAATTCAGTGTCAATGTGGAGGTGACGTAAGTTATTTACCTGTAAACAGTGACTGTAATACTTCATACACACAAACCACATCATCAATTTATTTATCAGTGAAATGTTTGTTGAACTACTAACTAGACAACTCATGAACATAAAAAAATTAATAAATGCAATGATAAATGAATGAGGACCACTGTATACCAGATAAAACAGTGAATAGTATTTTGCCAAGAAGGATTAACCTGTGGGAGCACAGCAGACCGCCAAGTGGATAAAAACGTTGGCATTAATCAGTTAAATTAACTTAAGGCACCATTTAGTAGACGAGAGATTGTTGGGAAGCTAAAGGGAAATACCTGAACACATTTAATTTTATTTCTGTATTGATGGGAGGCCCTACTTCTAACCTTCTTAGTCACTCTTATTATTACTCTATAGCATCAACCCCCAGTCACAGGAAAAAAGTAAGAATCAAAGCTTCATACTTTTCCTGTATTACACACAATATGTAGTCAATTAACACGTTTCTAAAGTGTAATACCAAAATTATGGATCTTTCTTGTCTTATTTACAAATGCGTGCACACAGCATGCCAGAAATGAAAACCTAATATTCAAAACCTTAAATATAGTCTAAAGCTTTTACTTCTGAAAATGACAGCTCCAAAGCTATATTGAAACAGCTGATAAGCATTCTTGAATGAGCAGACGGTATTTGTGGATTTTATTTTTTACACACTTGGAACCAAAGGCCATGTATGTTGGATTACTTGTTGATCACTGGCAGCAATTTCATGTTGCTAATAAATATTTTACTGCAGCCATTCTGTCACTTACTATTTTTTTCTACTTTAAAATACAAATGACTTTTGAATAGTATACTGCCAAAAATGCACACTTTCGAAACTCAATGGAAACGTGGAGAGATTTACAGTAAAAGGAAACCAAATTATATAAAACAATGTATTTAATATTGTCTTATGTATGCAGGTAGAACTGAAACATAAAAAGTAATGCAGTTTTTGTAATGCCATCAGCTGTTAATATTTTGAAAGTCATTGTTCTATGCCCTTGCGATGTGCCTCTTGGACAGAAAACATGTGTTAGTGCTTTGAAAGAATGATTAGATTTTGAGTCGGGTTTGCCATGTTTTGATAGAGTTAGTGTATGTAGAGAACGTTTTTTTTGCATGTGGTTTTGAGCAGAAAATTAACTATTCTTCTAATTGTGTGATGTAGGTTTGCTACTTTGTTAAGACTTTAGAAAAAGTATCTTAAGTATACGTAAATGCTTGTTAGCCACTGTAAAAAACTGAATTGGTAAATTGGCTTATCACCTATTGGCAATCAACATTCCTTTGGTCCTCCATGAGTCCTGCAGGCCCGTTTCTTGACCTGGCAGTTTTGTAAACAGGAAGGTTAGGGAAAGTTTACTCAGTTCTCTGTGTAGGGACTGGAGTTCAAGTCACCACTGCTACAGTGTATGTGGGTTTTAGTAGAGACTGGAAGCCTGTCTCAGCACATCAAAGCCTGTAGAGGGCACTGTCTATCTTTGAGTGCATTTTCTTGTGAAAGTTTGTTTGTGCTTGTGAGTCTCCAACTGTAGACAGTATGTGTCTTCACATGCACACACATTATAGTATCACATTATATGTAAAACGCATCACCAGCGCAAACATTCTGCTGCAGGAAGCAGATTTAAAAACTCAGGTATACTGTGAAACACAGAAAGATTTACCATGCGGTGATAGGCTTAAATAGAGCAAGATATGTGCTGTAGTGTATTAAATTGATAAGGGCCTTTAATAAAAAATGTGATGCAATTTGCTTAGTTCCATATTCATTTTAGGATTTATCAAAACTAAACTGGGTGTCTATATAAAGCCCATAAGCTTAAGACACTTTGATAAGATTCATTATACATGATTATGATTATTTTGGGTTTCTGTTGAAACTCCTCATGGCCTCAGAATGACCCTTCGCCATTCAAGAAGCATCTGTTAAAATGTGGCACAGCTATAACAGCTACTATATACTGTATGTACTGTATGTTCATGCAAGCACATGTGTAAATGTGTTTGCTTCACATGCCTCACTTTGTGCCTGTGTGTAATTAGGCGGATTTGTGAAAGCAGTGGTTGCTGTGAGATGCAATGAGGGTCCTTGTGTATGAACATGTGGGTGGATGAATGGATTGGTATTTGATGGATATAGCAGTAAAAGCTCAACACTCATGTCTTTTCTGCTCACACATCAATCCCCCATTTGGATTAAGCAGTAACATACAATTTTGTCCAGAACAAGATATCTAAACAGGTACTGGCCAAATGCAATTAGTATGGTTACAATGGTCCCCAGAGGACCAATATAAAAGGATGAGCCCAGCGATTTATTTTATATTTTTCTTATTGTCAATAAAACCAACAGTCAATATATCTTACTAACAAACATTGTGTGTGTATCCAAACCCTGAGCCTCATCTGTTGTCTAAAAAATATTAAAAACACATCACTGTTGCCCTTGGTGACATGTTCCTTCATTACTATGAATACACACACTGTAGTTTATTTTGACTTAATCCTGCATACACCGTCCTGCTGCCCCAAATACTCACTAGAACACCAAATGTGGATTAATCCACTGCTGAAAATAGTCCCCAACTATTTCAGGAGTTTGTAGTTTACAGCAAATGTTATTCAGTGTCCTGCTGCTGAGTCTTTACAGTTTTTTACAGTGGCTAACAAGCGTTTTCCTAAACTTAAGATACTTTTTCTAAACCCTTAACACAGCAGCACACCTACATCACACAATTAGCAAAAATAGTTCATTTTCTGCTCAAAACCACATTTAACATCAACAGTTCAAATGCAAAAAAAAAAAAAGTTCTCTACATACACTTACTCTATCAAAACATGGCAAACCCGACTCAAAATCTAATCATTCTTTCAAAGCACTAACACGTTTTCTATCCAAGAGGAACATATAGTCAGTCCTAGCATAATGACTTTCAAAATACAGTATTTACAATAACAGTTGATGGAATTACAAAAACTGCATTATTTTTCATACTAAAGCTCTACCTGCATACAACAGACAATATGAAATATGTTTTTTTTAATAATTCAGTTTTACTGTAAATCACTTTTTTTGGTTGAGTGTCTAATGCAGGGGTGTCCAATACGCCGATCACGATCTACCGGTCGATCACAAAGGTGGGTAGATCCCATGGAATTAACAAAGTAGACGTCAGCCCATCATCCGTCCTCACTATGAAATTTGTCACTTGATTGACGTACAGGGCAGCCAGTCTGACACCTGACCTTTTCAGACACATGGGTCACTGTGCATGCGCATGCATACAACGGCGCCAAGTGCTGCAAAACTCTAGCAAGCTAGCGAGATAGCCTCCAATTTATTTCTTTTAAACTTAAGAAAGGGTATAAAAATGAGTGGGGGAGCTGGACAAAGTAAGAAGTCAAAAACTTACCACTTCCATATGGAGTGGGAGGTGGACTTTTTTTTCACTATGTAATTTTCGAAGTGCATTTTCCTCATCTGCCAGTCTGTCATCGCTATACCAAAGAAGGGAAATGTGGAGCGGCATTTTCGGACTGTTCATAAAAATCCCTGGCTGATTCTATTCAGTGCAAGTCATCAGAGTAAGGTAATGACAAAAAATGTACAGAGTTGTATTGTGCAATATAGGTTCATGTAGATATGCAAGCTACACCAACATATATTGTGCATATAAAGAATTCTCAATATATTCATAAATAAACATATGTTTTGTATTTTTATAGTAAGTAGATCATTTTGACTTGGTCATTTTATAAGTAGCTCACAACCCAAAAAAGTGTGGGCACCCCTCATCTAATGAGTGCATATTTTGCAGCATACTGTCTAAAAAGGAAAGTGCATATGAGCATAAAATCTTTATTAGCAACAAATTTTTGGTTACAAATGTTTAAAAATAAAATTGTTGTGCTAATTGTGTTTAAGGTTTTAAAGAATGTAACTTCAGATTGGTCAAAAGGATGTTAGCAATTGTAAAAAACTGTAAGAAAAAAAGACCTCACAAGTATTTACTTTCTTAAGACTTGTCAGAAAGTATTAAGAGATGCACATACACAGTTGGTTTTGGTCTTTTCATGGATTGTATCAAAAATAACAAACATATATAACAACACAAGCCGTATCCTTTTAATGTATTTTCTCTTTATTACTGACTTGTTAGAACTAAGTAACAGCCCCTCCCAAACAGAAATAAGCTAATAAAGAAACAGTGTTAGGCTGAATAATGGTCTGATTACCAGGAAACAGGCACATGACTAACAGTGTGGTGCCGTGGCTCAGGGAGTGCCAGGGCTGCTGGCTGGTTAATGTAAATTCTGCTTGGGGCAGGGAGGAAATACTTAAAAACAGTATTTCAATTAAGATGGGACACTGAATGACCTGAAACCTAACAATGTGAAGTACTATTGATTATCAAATGAATATCAGCCCTAGTCTTTTTACAGACATGACTTATAAAACACATGAATATTAAATTGATATAATTGTTAATTAAATGTTATTATCACTGCAGCTGCAGTTAGGAGCTTGTGTGGTGCCAGCAGCAGCTTGTTACTCAGCTGTGTGTTCAGCTGTCCTGTTGCTATGTGCTGCTGGAGAACAGATCACCCATCTGCTGCTCTCCCATTCATCCAGCCATCCTTCTTTGTCCGTCTCCCCATCCATCTGGTGATCAGTGCCTTCCCCAACTATGCGCATGGCTGAACAGGCCTTTTGGACTTACACAATGAGGCAAAAGGTTCAACATTCTTTCTGATCCTACTCAGGTCCCTGAGGCTAGTGCATTTTATATTAAAGAGCCTTTTCTAAGTTTTCTAATAACATATCACCATCATGTCTATTCAGATATGTCCTACAATCTGACTGGTTGTGCTGATGCATGTTATATCTGATCTTTTTTGGAGTAAATATTAGTACGGAAGCATGTTGGATAAAAAGATAATACAGTAATGTTAGACTAGTTACAAACATGTTAAAGCCTATTACATACATCAAAGCGAATACATCAATGCAATTTATGATGTAACAAACAGTATAATGTAACTTATAAATAAATACTCAGAAATACACTCTATGGTATCGCTCTATGGTATCAGTGTGTAAAGGCTCTGTTCTCCATCCGGGCCATCGTTATTTGCATTTCTTAGTTATAGATAAATTGTGAAAAAGCACAATTGCACATTCTGCTGTACCACCATCTTACCAGCGGCACATGGTTCACGGGACAGAATGCATGACACCAGAGCTATTTCTGTCAGCTGATGCTAACTGGCTGGTGATGTGACTGCAGTCAGTGGCACGAGGCTCCTGAAAAGAAGATGCCAAAAATGACAGTGAGGCGAGATGTGCTTTAGCTAATAACTGTGATGGGCCTGAGACCAGCTACACCATCCATCATGCATACATATGCACAACAGTGAGACATTATGTTTTTGAATGGATGACAGTGAAAAATCTGTAATTCATGTTGAGCTGTGGGACTGAAGAACAGTATTGTATACACATGTGCTTGTTGCAGATCAGCTATGATGGTTGAGATATGCTGTCCATGCTGATGAACTGCTCACGGTTTTTATGCTTCCTGTTTGGTTGTACAAACAACAACACTGCATATAACCATAAGGCCTGCGGTGTGACTGACAGTCAGAATTTAACTCTCAATATGACAGAAGACAGAAGCAATGTGAGTTGTATTACATCAGGTGCAACCCTCCTGTATGTGACTTAAAGGGATAGGTTTTTTGAAGTGGAGTTGTATGAGGTACTCATCCATAGTCAATGTTTTACCTACAGTAGTTGACGGTCAACGCGCTCCCAGTTTGAAAAAGCTGATAGCCGTCCCTCCATGGACGCTCAACAATGAACGGCTGTGGACAGGGGCAGCAGCAAAACATATTTTGGCCACCTAAAAAAAAGACCCACCTAAAAGAATCGATATCAGTTTAAGTGTATGCTATATTTAGGATAGTTTTACCGCTTTACCTTGCCATTAGACAGCCCTTTCTGACCTTTCTGATGGGGAACTGAAGCCGTTTTATCCATCTATGCTCTCTTATTTGTTAAAATAGTATACAGTTAAATTGAAGGACAGCTGTCAACTTTTTTCTAAACTGGGGGTGCGCTGACCCCCATCTTCTGTTGGTAATACACTGATTATGGATATGTACCTCATACAACCCCACTTGCAAAAAATCCAAACTATCTCCTTAAGGTTAATGCATTTATGCATGAAAAAACACCATAGTCCTCATAACCAGAGCTGAGGGCCCATATTTAGAAATACTGAGGGCCCGTATTTATCAAGTGTCTCAGAATCCCTCTGAGAGAATGTGCTGTAGTTAAACTGGGACCTACTCAGAAAGGGAGAGTCATTAATGAAGCTTCTTATGCTGACTTTCATCAGTAGGATGACTGGTAGAGTGCAATGTCGCTGTTTGAAACACATTTAGGGCTGCAATAGGAATGATTGTACAACATACTAGTCATTCCTGTCCAATCCTTAATACCTAGCCTAGAGTAGTGCCACATCTTGTTTTGTGCTGTATTGCACATGCAGGAATGATGTTGTAAACCCTCTGTGCACTCCACAGTACCTCTCCAGGGAAAATATTGAGGAATATTGTCTTTCACTGTCCAAGCCCCCTTTCAAATTGCTAACGTATGTGTCCTTACACAGGGCATTTCTGCAGGTCTTGAAAAGTCTTAAGAAGCATTTAATTCAGTTCCCCCAAAAAGAGGTGGGTACGTACGGGTGTCTGTTCCTCTATTACATTGATTTACAGGTGGCAATACCAGGCCCAGATAGGCTGCAAAGTGACAGCAAATGCAGGCGGGAAGAAGAAGAAGAGCTAGTCAACATGGATGTAAACAATGCAGGATTAAAAATACAAGATCAGCTTTGCAAATGTTTTAAGAAGAAGGAGATTTACTCGACACATGTTAAATAAAACCAAGTGAAGCCTTTTTAATTTAATAAACAAGCTTAGTGCTTCTCCAACAACTCCGGAGTTACCTCCCACAGTCCTGCTAGTGCGCTGCTGGAGGCTCCAGAGAGCAGCCGCCGATCGGTTTCTGTTTTTTAACTCTGCGCATCACCACTGGTGAGCCAGCAAATGTCACCAGAGACACCAGATTTAAAACTCCGGTACAGAAGTACAGAGAGACTTACAGGCGGTGAGAGGCTTAATCAGCACTGTGTGAACTAGTTTGGTGAGGGCTTGAATGTAACCGACGTTCATTTATATGTAAAAGTCCTGCACTCCAGCTTCAAGTTATGACCACATTAACTACAGTCTTTTTTAACAATTTAAATGTGCAACTGACTGGAACTGAGCACTGCACGGTGCCTTCATAATTTCACTCCGGTGGTGTCAGTGGCTCCCTGAGTGCCCTCTTGTGGTTTGGAAACTAAAAGCGCTGCTCGAGTCTCAGAGTTGCACCGACGGTTGGGTCATGAACAATTTGCGTTAATTTTTGTTTTGTAATTGGAGATGGACCTTGGGTTTAGATTGTTTGGCCAGAGTGTCTGTATTCACAATATAAAGGATACAGGAAGTCTGTTAGTTAGATGTTAGTCTTACATACTGTAGGTCTTTAAAATGGCAAAAAGCCTAATATTCACATCAACAGGCTTTACAAACACACATGCTAAGAGGATGTTGTCACTTTAAATACTGAGCATCCTCATTTCAAGAATAATCTATTATTTTCATGTCAGTCGACTGCAGGCTGTGCTCTGTGTGTTCCTCTCTTGTAAAATCTTTATCATTCTGCTTTGTTGTGGCTTCTAGCTGCACACATAGTTCCTCTCCAGGACAGAATGTGAGTGGGCTGTGTTATGAACGCCTCTTCAGAGAGACAGGCAGCCTTACATCAGGCCCACCGATGCTCCATACATTTCCATTCATTAGAGACACAGTGGAGAATGTGGCGTGGTCATGTGGCAGGGGAGGCAAGCAGCTGGCTGGTGAAGTCATCTCTTCCTGTTTGTGTACATTCTGGGGATTTTTCTTATTGCTGTTTTCTATAGTACTTTTGTGTATTACTGAAAACTTAGAGAACATAAGTGTGATATTTGCTTACAGTAATCATTCAATTTGAATAAAAGTCAGTCAATCCAGTCACACTACTAAAACTAAGTTTAAATATAGGCTGTCTTCTCAGCTGAAAAGAGTGGACACCTGCGGTCTGGCTGATGATGGCCTGTAGCTGAAAGAAAGTTTGTTTTTTGCCCACAAAAATAAGAAGGCTATTGATCTTTGAGTGCCTGTCCTTTGTTTTGTTTGATGTCCAGTACCCGAAAAGAGGTCATGTGATCAGTTTTCCAGTAATGTATTACTCAAAGAAACAAATTATTTAGTTATTTAATCAGTTTTAATGTATATCTGACACACATGCAAAGGTGCTATGACATGATGTACACTTGATTGAAATATTTAGAATAATATTTCTAACAACTGCAAAGTGACACTTTTCAGTTTGGATGTCATCTCAAGCTGGATGTTGAATGTAGATCTGATGGGTCCAGATTGCACAGGCTATCCACTGTCAGCTGTCGTGTATAGTAGTGTACATATAGCAAGCAACCATTTTAATATAGGTAGTATGAATGTATTGTACAGTGTCTCATCCCTACCAGAGTATGAATATCCACTGCTTTTACCATAACACCAGGTGTGTGCCGCAATTTAACAAGCACTTTGTTGTAGTGTAGCATACTGAGGCCTGGAAGCTACTTTAAACAATACAATATCAAATGACCAAATGACAAATTATCATAGATAATGTGAAAGGGTTTACTTGGAAGTATCAGCTTTGTACGGTGATAGTAGTTAGCTCCCAACTGGCCAAAAAATCAATTAATGAGGGTTTAAAGCACAACAATGTTTAAAGCACAAAAATAAGGGCCTTAAGGGGGACTGGGTCTCACGTGTCTATATCTAATATTAATACCTTCATTATTTACCTTTATTGTCCCATCTGCCATACAGCCCATGGTGAGGAGCATACAGTAGTGAAAAAACAGGCTTTTTGCCTTTCAAGTTGTATCTCTCAGTATGTGCCACTTCACATTCAGTGTCATCCATTCTCTGCTGTAGCCACTCTTCCTCTGTCTTTGTTGAAAATGATCTCCGTGGTTGTGCTGCCTAACTGGTGTGTTTATAAGGGCTCTATCTTTAGATTGGAACAGCTAAAACACTCTACTTCACTTCAGTGGTTGCCATGGAAATGGGAGTGCCAGCCTAACGGCACTAGAGTGGTCCTGGTGTGTTGAAGACGAGAGTGAAGATAATGATGAAATGGTGAATATTATATAATAATAATATTCTATTGTTACAACCTGCAGGTGTCTAGGACTAAGGGAATTAGCAACATACTGCCGATGTAGTCAGGCAAGCATTGCCATAATAGATAAAAATAATAAAAGTTACAAACTTTCTGCTTAACAGTTACACGCAAAATAACCAAGAGAAAAGGAGTCAGGTGAGGCGAGGAACAAAGGGAAGGGCCAAAGGGTGGTGCCAATTCATGAAACAAACCAAACATGCTTCCATACCAAACAGATCCCCACTGTCTCTCTACAACTAAAATAGCTGAAAAGAACAAACCCTACATGGCTGCACTAATCTTACCTGTCGAAATAAAACACAATAAAACTAACCGTTAGACCTAGTGTTCAACTAGACAAGAAACCCAATACTCGTGGTGCCAAACTTTGTTATTATTATTATATTTCATAACAAAGTTATTTTCATAACTTTGTTATGAAAATAACAAACAAAGTTGGCTAAACCTACTGCCCAGATCCCAAAACTGCTAAACTAGTGTCTTAAACAACAAACATACACTTGAAAGCTAACCATCAGCTATTGAGTGGGCCCTGTGGCGAGATTGTATCGACAACTGCCATCAACAAAGTTATGGAATCTTAATTTAATTTTGTTTCTTTATTTATACAGACAATGCACAATAATGAACATGTCTTTAAATGTGGCAGTGTTAGCTAGATGGCTAATTTCCAACTGCAGTCTTTCGGCAAGAAGTTGTAAAACCGATGAAGTGACAGGTTAAGAAATACCATCATAAGATGCTGAAATTACCACAAAAGTAACTAAACCAGAAGGCACAGGACAATACACAAACCATGCAGAGCAACAGGAGGAAGCAACACATTGATGGAACAATACAATGAGCACATTAGTAAATAGTAAATATAAGGTCTCTTAATAAGATGTTAGTAAAAATAGATTCTAAGTTGGTAAAATGGTAATATTACAGCACAAAGTCATGAGACAGAATAGTAAACATATTAATGAAAAATGAAAAAAAAAGCAGACCTTCTGGCAACAGGCATATGCCATGAGACAAATTATCAGCATCTCAACAAAATAATAGTAATTCATAGCCAGTGGTGGATAGTAACTCAGTATATTTACTCACGTAGATTTTCAAGGCACTTGTTGAGTATATCTAGTTACTCTCTTAAAAGTAGGAAAGTATAAGTAGTATAAGTATAAACTTAAAATATTTCTAAGACACAACTTGTTGGCTTGTGACAACAGAACAGTGTGTAGTTGTCTCCTTGTCATGTTTCAGATGTCTGTGCGTTAACAGCAGTTTCACCAAAGGGACACTTTCCTTCTAAACTTCTAACATGGTTTCATTTAAATAATTGTTTGATGTCCAAAGAAGTAAAACTCCAAATTTTTTCACAAAAGGCTAATATTATATAAAAAATATATAAAGCTAATAATATATATATATAATGATGATTTATCCAATTTTGTCGATGCAGGCCTTTGTGTATATAAATGTTAAATAAAAGTGTATATAAAAGCAAGTTCACAGTGACCAGTTACAACAGTACTGTATAATGGTGCTAACACATTGATTCATCAGTATTAACAATTTAATAATAATACAATATGTCAGCCACAGGAGACATTTTACAACAGAATGAGTACTTTTACTTTTGATACTTTTACTGATTTTTAATGCTGGGCTTACTTATAAATAAGTATTTTACATTGTTGTATTGGTACTTTCACTTAAATTAAAGTTCTGAGTACTTCTTTCACCACTGCTGATAGCAAATATATTTTGTGAATTAGGAGTGTTCACATGTCTGATGGAATCCCGTCTTAGTTGATTGTATAATGATGCAATCAACCTTCAGCCAGAAAACCTAAAATAGACAAATTAGAATCCAGGTATGTGATCTTGTCTCAACAGTTTACAGCAGTGACAGTAAACAACATTAAAAGTATACCATCATTTTTTCATTAGGGAAAACATACTACCTGAAAAGCAGACCTGTGGTAGGCATTCCTCCTCTCTGGTCTGTCTACAAAACATGTACAAAATTGGAGCGGGTGAAGTTGCTATGGCAACAGCAACCTCTGCAATTAAAGCTTTTAGGTAGAGCAGTATTTCAAAAGGAACTCAAGAATTAAGCACCATTTTCTAACAATGAAGTTGTATCAGATGGACTGATGGCTTCTGCATTAACATGGATGGCTGTCTGACATCCTGAGGGCTCTCCGTGAGTGTGCCTTACGTTAAAGCAGGCATGCTTCAGTTGTATCGTTGGCTCAGGATCACTGGAGTTGAGTCACAAAGAGAATGGCATCCAGACAGACAGATATATACCCATCCGCACTTCACTGATCACCCTCTTTGAAGCTAAATATGGAGAGGAGTGGTACACTAATTGCATGTCAGCATGATGTCTGTGCACATCCATCATGGGCATGGACAGCTGAACACACACACTCACTTACAGTATACACACATATTGATATAGAGATTAATCAATGTGCTGCAGAACAAACTCTACGTTTATAGTCTTTAAAAAACAAAACATAGTTATATACTGATACCTGTTGGTCTATTTTTTATTTTCAATACCAAAGATTATAAAGATTTAGCACCCATGCCCCACAGCTGTTAAAAAAGAGGCATACAATATGTGCAGGCCATCAGAAGCTAACTTAATGCCCTTCTGACAATTTATGGCTCACTGGAAACATATTTACACTTATTACCAGATAAATTTGGCATCTATGGAAAGATTCTTCCAGTGCAATCACAAACAGAGGTCAAAGTTTAAGGTGTAATAGTCACAGTATACTTTATTACACTATATGATGAAATAATAATAATGGAAATATAATACCAGTGACAAGCTAAAGATGCATTATAGTAAAGGACAGGGCTGGTGATATTCTATATTTATCTTCTGCTTCTATCTTCAAATACTTACATGGAAAACCAACAATGAATGCATTCTGTGAACAAGTATTGTGTGTGTGTGTGTGTGTGTTTGTGTGTGTGTGTGTGTGTGTGTGTGTGTAATAAAATCCTGGTATATCTTCTTCCTCTGTGCCATAGAGCTCCATTGTATCCATTGACATGTTCCTTCATTACAATGAACATACACACTGTAGTTTAATTTGACTTTCTTACATACACTGTCCTGCTACCTGAACTACGATGCATGTATTACTGTAAGAGAGTTACTCCAGTGGCAAACTATTATATTGCTGGTCTGAAACTATCCCTATCTCCTACAGTATACACTGTATTTACTGAGTGTCTAAATTCTCGGTGTGATATTTATGCTCTGTATGGTACTCGCAAAAACCCCTACAGTGAGATGAGAAAGCAGTGTCTATGGCAACAATCCCACAATGCAAAATGTTGCATTTTATAGATGCAAAAGTAACAGGTTGTGACACTACGCCTGTTGGTGATGACGCAAAGTAATGATGATTCATAAGTGTGTGAAATCTCAGTTTACAGCTCACTATAGAGTAAACTATTGAGGGTTCATCATGTACGAAGTCAGTCAATAATTGAGTGACTTCAGACACTCAACATTCATGTCATTACTACAACTGTGAACCTCTGATGTTTTTAAGAGCTTTGATATATCCGACATTGCACTAAATAAAACAGTGCCAGTAAACCAGAAAAAAAAAATGGATTCCCCACTTCAGACAAAGTCCGTCATTCGATGTATTTTAACCTCATTTTAATGGATATAATGTTATCTTGTCAATGCACAGTATTTTTAACCATCACGAGTCATCTTGAGTGGTCTGATGATGTGAACGTGGCATAGCCTTGGACTTGAACACAATAACAAAAACATAGAATAACTCTGATATTATCCTTTTAAGTTGGTATGTAAATACATCAATATCTCTATATGAGAAATGGATGTAGCTTTGTATTGCAGTTTTTATGCAGCATATACCTGTATTGAGTGTGTGTGTGTGTGTGTGTGTGTGCGTGGGTATGTGTGCACACATTTGTGGAGCCATTGTTTGGCAGAGGTATTTCAGGCACATGGTTGGGCTCAGTGACAGACTCACAGGGAGCAGATAAAGACAGGGAGAGAGAGAGGGAGCGAGAGAGAGGGAGTCGTCCCAGTCAGTCTGAATCTCTCTCAGCCTACACAATCTCCCGACACAACCTCAGGCTCAGTAATGTTGGATACGCTGCGAGAGTGAGCTCTACCTTTCACACTCGTTCTGCTATCACCTGCTCGAGGACACACGCAGCACACACCCGGTGAGTAGACCTCTGTATCACTGTTACCATTCACATTTGCCTCTGCCACACTAATGTAGCATCTATTTAAAGCTGAGAGCTTTCAGGGGGTAGATACTCAGTCAGATCAGAGAGATAATTTATGCACAGATTACCACTGTGTTGTCAACTATTTTCTGTACATAGTTACCCACAAGTCAGTTACCCAGAGGTAACCTGTTGTTGCAGGAGCTAAAATGAGCCTCAAGGGGTCTTTTGACTCTATAATCTTTTAATTCCTTTAAGCTCCTCCCAGCAGGAGTCTGGCTTTAACTAACAAGTACTTTTACTCACAGATGGACATGCATGCAAACAGCAGCCGGTGAGCCTATAAAGTCACTACATGACATCTTGTCATATTTTCATGCTCTTCAGAAATCACATTTTAAACACAAAAATGGACATCTTCAAAACTGACACCCTGACAGGAAAATTGCTTGTACTTGGGTGTAATTAATGTATGTACACAGGCACACACACTCGCACTCCCACATACATGCTGTTGTTCTGTGCCGCCTGCAGAAAACCAGTCACCCTGCGCCCTTTCCTTCCCACTCACCCCAGTGAGAGCAACATTTCAGCACATGTGGCAGAGCAGGGGAGGGAAGATGCTGCTGCAGTAGAGAGTTCATGTTCACACCTCAGTCAACCTTGAATCACACTGCTTTTATCCATCATAAACATGTTCTAGTGAGTTATTCTTTAACACAGAAAGAGATTCTTATTTGCTCGTGTGTGTCCAGCAAAGAGCTGAAGTCAAGATGTGGTTAGCCTAGTTTAGCATATAGACAGGAAGCATGGGGAAACCATAGGCTGACTCTATCCACAGTTCAAAAATATACCTACCAACACCTCTAAGCTGACCAAAGAACAAGCATGTTTGTTTAATCCGTACACAAACAGAAGTGTAAAAATGACAATTGATGCTTTAAGGCCGAGGTCAGTGCTGGAACTATTTCTCAGCAGTTTGGACAGAGCTAGGCTAGCTGTTTTCCCCTGCCTCCAGTCTTTATGCTAAGCTAGACTAACCCTTTAACTCTGTTCTCCATAACACCCAAGACACAGTGGAACATTAAGCAGCTAAAGAGCCAGATTGTTGTCTGAGGAGTTGACCAAACCTGAGCTATAAGACAGTGAACATTGGACTGATATTCATCAGGTGACAATAAACATGACTGATAATGTTGATCTGTGTTGCAACTGTTTGCTGACACGTTAGCAATATTAGAACAATATTAGGTCAATGTTGTGTTTTCAGCTTGTTCTCCTGCCCTCGAGAGGCCAAAAACACACGACATCATTACATAACTCTAGGAAACAAAGTGAATATGCAAATTTCCAAAAGTATCTTTAAATTCTTGAGCAAATATAAAAAGTGAATTACGTTTGTATTTGTAAAACTCCATTGTGGCTCATGAAGCCAATTTATTAATGACTGAAATTACTGAATTGAAGACATGTTTCGTTATTTGGCTGTGGGAACACAGGTTAGAGGTGGTAATACTGTTAATGTTATTGCATTATTAAATTTCCCCCAGGATGACGACATAACAACCTGCATCTTAATCTAAGTGTTAATCGAAGGCCAATATCACCTTGATAAATTGGTGTTTAGCAAACCAAGGCATGCTGTTAGCCTGTGTGCTGTTAATCCATCAGAGATTAGATTAAGAAAGGAGGAGTAGGGATTAGAATTTAAAAGGACTTTGGCTGAACGGCCAGACAGGGGGGTATTGGGGTCATGTCCCTGGGACTGGAGTCTGCCATAGATCATGGACAATTGGAATGGGAATTCTATAGGCAGAAGAATATGTAAAATGAAGCCTTTATATGTGAAACAGCCACTAATCTATGGGGTTCTACTGTGGGTTACATGATTTCACAGAAGAAAGATCTGTTTACAACAGCCATGTTAAGAGCTGTTTATTAGAGCCCTTCCCTGCTTTTGCGTGCTTCATGGTTGGTGAGAGAGAGACTTGGTGACAGTTGACATTTGAACTTGAATAGCACCAATACAAGAAATCTGAAAAAGCCAATTTCTGCCTTTTTCCAAACTACACAGGGGTTGGGAAAATCAGTAGCTACCTCTATGTGAAGGTTTATTATAGCCCCTTCGTGTAGAATAGAAAAATTTAGACCCAAACACTGTTTGTGCTCTTATATTTTCTAGAGACTGTGAGAGGATTATCAACAGGACATACCCATATGCAGTTGTTAAAATTATAGCTGTATAGTTTTATCATTTAAAAGTGTCATGAAGAAATGTATGATAATAATAATAATAATAATAATGATAATAATAATAAGCATGTCCTAAGGTTGCCTGAAGTTATTCAGAAAGTAGGGCTGAGCCCAACAGGGTCCAAGGGAGTTTGTGTTACTATCAGTACTTTCCTGAAAAAGGAACAAAGCTGTAGTTTCAGTGCTTGAGACTATTAGGTCGCCCATTTATGATACTGGTAACTTGGCAATCTAAACCTAAACCAACCAAATATAAAAATGGAAGTTTGATGACAGGCACAGAAACTCAAACGACTGGCTCATCCAGATGACGTGACATTCTCACGGTCCTGAGACGTTCACAATATTCAGTGCAGTCATTGTACCTAAATGATTACTCAGTATGATTTTGTAATCCACACTCTATACAATGAGCAACATACTGTTTGAAAACATTTCCAATAAAACATAAATCTCACCATTATTTGGCTCATCTAAGTTTGTTTTTGAGAAGGCGTTTTCCCACCAGTGGCCACAGAGGACTGTAACAAGCCTGTTTCAGCTTGCTGCAGTGAGGGGTACATAATACAATCAGGTGAAGAAGACCACACACTCAAAAACATACTTGGACAAACCACAAAATGGTGAGTTTTTATGCTTTAACGGAAGTGTTTTCAAACTGTTTTGCTTTTAGAAGAGAAAAGTCTTCAAGGACGAGGCTACATCGTACATGTTCACCTACATGCACAAGATTAACTGGTTGGTTTTCCAAATTAAAATTGGGTAACCTTACCCAGCTCTGATACAGAACAGCACACAGCCACTTCCCTAAGCGTTTCCCTAGAAACACACACAGTGGACACTCCCAAGTGGGTTTATCAAAATATCTAAAGGTTGACAAAACGTATATTATCTCCTCTTTATGCAGGGATTAGCTAGATGTGTGGAGTTATGACAGTAAGAAGGATTTGAGCTTCTCTCTCAAGCTCTTTTTTCACTCTTTACACAACTGCTTTCATCACTTTGTGTGTACAACTGAGTGGAACACCATGAATATCTTTTGAGGAGACACTGTTTGATTAATCAAGTCAAGACTACAAAACCATGAAAAGAGTTCTGGGACAGAGACTGGGGGAGGCTGTGGGATAAAACCAGTAGGAGACTATGAAGGCTGGCTTCTTGAAGGTGGCAATTCAGGGCACGAATGAACACTTTTGCCTTTTGACTTGGTCACATGTCATACAAACTAGATTGTTTCAAGAATACTGAAACCTTTACTTACTCACTGCTTCTTTCATATCTTCCAGGTCAGTCTGAGGATTAAAAAGTAGCAGCTTTTCGTTATACACTAGTTTCTCTAACTTGCTTTTAACCTATATTCAGCAAGTCTGAACACTATATTTTACCATACATTCCATTTTCTTTTCATTTGCAGTAGTTTCATCTCATCGCCACACCTCTAAATGTTGCTAACTGGCAGCTCACAGGCTGAATACTCCCCATTGCCTGAATCGTTACCTCAGCTCTATCTGCTTTGTTTTGAATGAAGAGAGAGGTAGCTTTCCAAGGGGAGGCATGAAAAGTGAAAGTGTACAAGCCAAGAAGGTTTGGAAACAAACAGCTTGTGTTTGGCAGTTACTGTGCTTTTGGCTAACTAGAGCACTGTAATTACTTCTGTCTGCTGTAATGACACCCACAGACCGGTGTTGCTCCCTTGTCTTTGTCCTACATTAGCATGTGCCCATGGCATTTAGTATTGGCTCTTTTCTCCCTTGTGTTCCTGCTCGATTTAGGCAGTGCATCAGTTCAGGTGGAGCGTCCCAGGTTTACTGACACAAGATGAACTAGACAGCACCTTCCTTTTAGAGCCTGTCAAAACACACCTCCAAACACATTCAGGCTGCGTCTAAATCCAGTTGGGTTGGACTACACTTCACACCTGGCATCATAAATTCAGGGTGTGCATGTGTGACTATGTGTTTATCCAACATGAGTGACAGGTGGGTTTTCTTCCCACTACCATCTCTCTATCAGGAGCAATGTGTCACCTGCTGCAACACACTTGCAGACTCTCTCATGCACACAGTGTCAGGTCGGTCCAGCTGTGAGTCAGGCAGCGTCTCTATTTTCAGCAGTGAGAGATCAGGCCTCCATGGTGTCAACAGGTGGGCAAGCTTACCAGCAGCATGACCTTCAGTCGCCACGTCTCCTACCGTCTTCCCTCTGCCGCTCCAATTTCAACCTTTATTTAATCCTGGAAGCGGGTTTTCCCAGCAATTGTTTACTGTAATTTGCCAGGTTTGGTTAGGGTTATTTAAAAAAACAGATTAGTTAAGGTGAGGAAATGATCACAGTCACGGGTCCAAGATAACAACTGTTGGGAGGAACAGGAAACACACATTTTTTGACTTATCTGTACAAAGTTTTGTGCCTCTCCCTCAACAACACCGCACACTTCCGCATTTGTGTCTGACCAACAAAGTCATAATTCACATTGTAACAGTTAAACATAAACCCATCTGAATTTGAATAAACAAAAGCAACTCCAAGTGGGAATCATTTTTGTCACACTCAATAGGACAGTGACAATTTAGCTTTCACCTGTGTCTGCTCGTAGGAAATACGGTGGAGAGACACATTAATAATAGTTGTGATTATTGTTTCTTCAGCAAAAACTGATTCCTAGATCCTACTCTAATGTTTCAGATGGACACATCTACTGTGACAGTTGTGTGAGCTGCTTTTTCAGGTTACATGCCTATTTTTTGTTGGAAAATGACTTGACACTTTGGGTTTAGTTTCAAACTCTGAAGCTGTCTTCAGGTGCTACATCTGCATACTGTAAGTAGAATGGTATACATTAATTATGGCATATTTGTTTCTTTGCAGAAAATGAGCATTTTAAGAGCTTGTTTCAAATCAGCCAAAGTTCCACGTTACAGGTTAAGATGACCTTAGTTGTTTGTTTAAATGCCCATTGTGTTTTACTGACGAGGACCTTTGGTGACCGTGTGAATTATGACTCTTGTCTGTCAGGAGCCAAGGCGGCCATACTTTTTAGTATGATGTTGTTATAGGGCCACAAAACTTCGTATGCAGGAGGTCAGAGATGATGGTTGGTGTGTGACAGTGACAGCTGACAAATAAATATCTACCGCCTTTCTTGTGTGGCATGAACGCTAGGCCTGGGCCAGCCATGTGTGGGTGAAAGGCTGATTTTAGTCGGTATGTATGTGTGAGGGTACTGAGCATGAGTGTGTAAAAACATAACCGCTTCAGTACTCACATACAATATGATATTTAGAACAGACTTGTACTGACATGTCTGGGGTTCATGTGATCTCATCTAAGCTAACAACAGTATGGATTGTGAAGACTGTCAAGGGCATCTGCATTGATCCTGTCTACATGTGTGCACAGTATAGTAGTTCTGTTCTTTTCCCCTTGAACAACATGTAATCAGTTTAGAAACTCACTTAATAGATTCAATATTTGTATTGACCTACAATTGAGCCAGGCAATTGAGCCAGGCAGCCCCCTGGCTCAGGAGGTAGCACGGTCGTCTAGTAATCCGAAGATTCCTGGTTCTCCAGAGAAAGTGTCGAAGTGTCCACCTTGCATGGCAGCCTCTACCATCAATGTGTGAATGTTGGCGTGTGTTGTAAAGCGCTTTGAGTGGTCAGTAGACTAGAATAAGTGCTATAAAAATGCAGTCCATTTACCATATAGACATTTTGGAAACAGAAGGGAGACCAGAAGCTCTGAATCTGACGTATCAGGGTTGGGAACAGTGTTACAATTATGAGCTCTGGTGTAAGAAAAACTAGCAACTGGTTGATGACATATTTAAAATTTTTAATGGTTGATTTTCATAGATGACTATAGAACAATGACTTTCCATATCTTGCTTTATCAAGGTGTAAATACAAATATTCTGTGTGTGTGTGTGTGTGTGTGTGTGTGTGTGTGTGTGTGTGTGTGTTTACATCCTGGCCTGCTGTGAGACAGAATCTGCCACAGTGTCATGCATATAATTACCTTGACAGGGAGATGTTGAAAATGCCATACATAACAGCCCATATGAACTTTGCCACCTTTTAGTTGTACTGGACACGAACCCAGCCATCCCCTCTGACATATCGAGGAGGCAAGCAGTAGAGAACACTGACAGGATGATATTTTTCCCAGCTCATGTATTACTATCAGTGTGAACACTAGCACTTCAAAAATAAACATGTCTGTGCTTATTTATCACTTAAAAGATCATGTTACCTCCTACAGTATGTATTTCCAGCATCTTGCCATTTCCCTGCCAGCTGATCGAGCATTCAGTCTATGCACAGCTAAATGTCCTAAAAGAGATTACATCTGATTTATAGCTCAATACATCAAAGTGGAGTTATGTATGGTGGATCTAGGGAAAAACGGCAGAATCACACAGCGTGACATTGTTGAAAAAGATTAGTGTATGGATCAATGGAGGGATTGATGAGGAGACTGTAAAGGACATACACTCGTTGTGAGAGCAGCAGTTACAGTGATATGAATACTGGCTGTTCCAGTCTTCACAGCATGGAGCCTGTCTGTGGATTCCTGCCTGTTTCTAACTCTTTGGAAAACAGACATTCCTGTAGCTTCCTTAGTTTGGACATTGATGTACTAAGATCAGGGTATACAGGTTATTATTTGCAATTTTCTAAATTGATTTGGGAAACTCATGCCAAGCTTAACTATGAGAAACCACATATCACCTGAGCGTTAAGACGATAAATATTAAGGTTTAATCTGTTCATCCTAAAATCATAGAAATTGAGTCCCAATGCTGATTACAAAGACATAATACCAATATCATACCAATACCCATAGCATAAAACCAGATAAAAACTGTAAAATGTATTCCACAAGCACTAAAAAAGACTGCTAAATAATTGTTATGTCTTCTTTTCCTTTTGTTTGGTCCTCTTGTGTCTGTCATATCCTTCCTTCCTTTTTTCTCTCTTTGTTTCTAGTTGCCTTCCTGCTTCTCTTTCTCCCACAGTACATTGTTGCAGACTTTGTCCTCCCTCCTGTGGCTCTGGGTGTGAACTGTGTGCTCTTTTCAAACACTGAATAAATATTGATGTGTATTGCAATAACATAATCAGACTGTGGTGTTTATACAGGCTTCTCATTGCTTAAAATAATGTTTTAAATGTATTAAAACTAGATTTATACTATGTATTTACATAGTTACTGGTTATGACTGTGTTCTGTCAGTCAAGGTATTCCAATGCTCTACCTTTTTATTATTTCAAAATGTGTTCAGGATCAAACATACTGTGAGTCGAGGTTGCTGTCGTGTTGATTCCAATTCACATGGTGTAGTTTTTCATTTTATCAACACTGGCCACATCAAATAAACTAATGTAAAATTGACCGTTACCCTCCACACACACACACACACACACACACACACACACACACACACATGCATGCACAGATACAGATGCACAGAGCTGCATGGTACACACACAATCGAAGAAGCTGTTTATGTGAAGTGTTCTTGGGTTTTAAATGAATTACTAACAATAACACATACTTGACAATAGATGATTAATAAAATAAAAAATTTTAATGTAACATTTTACACCTGCACTCACACACTGAGATTTACTGTAATATTGTTCATGTATTTTTCAGTAACAATAAACTGTGGACATGGCAGGGTTTAGTAGTCACAAGACTTGGTGTAGAATTTGAACTACCAAAGCCCCATTACTGTGTTTCACTTGTTAATGTATTTACACAGCTGCAAAGGTCTGGAAAAATATAGACTTCTGATACTGAGGGTAGAGTTTTGATCCTATTTTAAAAAATATTTGGATTTTATCTTGCTCCATTTCACTCACTGCCATGTACTGTGTCTGTCCTGTAGGCCATCATGGAGGAGGCTGACCTGCTGAAGGAGAGGCTCCAGGCGATCACGGTAAGGACCAGTCCTGTAGAGTTGCTTTGCTGAATTGAACTACTCATTTTCTTTGTTTTTAGGGATCATATATCTTGGTGGAGGGAGTACTTAACTAAAAGCTTTTTAAATCAACATAGAATGTCCGGAGAATCCATGGCTTACTCATATTAGTTTAAACTGGTTGGTCTGATTAGTTTTTTATGACTGTCTACGCAGGTCACCTGGAAGTGATGACTATATCTACCCTGATAACTGTACTGGTAGCTGGTGCAGTCTATGAAATATACAAAAGAATTGCATTTGTTCTTATTTTGCAAATAAAAGCTTTTTCTTCACAGGAAGTTTTTGAACACTTACATGCCATATGCACATGAAGACTTGACTTGAAAGACTTATTGGTCACTGTAATTGTTCCTTGTCTTCTAATAGGACTCACATTTAAGAGACAGCTTACAAAATCCACTGTGTGAAAATACATTTTGTAGTTCATCTTTAGCTAATATGATTCTTCAGCATTCTTATACTCTTTCTGTGCAATATAGAAATTTGTTTTAAAATCACACACATAACATTAACATTACAAAAGACCCACTTACTTAAAATAGCTCAGCCTCATTTTTTATAAAATTGATTTTTACACAGAAAGAGGACTGTGGATTTTGTCGCATTTCTCTTACAGTGGGATGACAGGAAGGAATCTCTTCACGAACAATCACAATGACCAATAAGTCAATGTGCAAATGGATTCACCACCCGACCTCCATCACTCTTACTTTCTGCTTTGCTACATTAAGGAGACACTACTACTGAGTGTTGGTATTGGACATAAATTGTGAGTTGCAGAATCAGGTCTTTATATTACAGTTTCAGAAAAAAGTTTCAGTAATGACATATGCAATGGATATACCCATATATGGAGACATGTAGACAATGTCATGTACTCTATACTGCCATCATTGAAATGTCTGCAAATAATTTGCTTATTTGCAATGTATGTAGGTGATATTTAGTTTGAACAGGATGCCATTCTAGAGCACTGGAACAGGAGTCTGAAAATAAAAAGTGTGGGTGTGTAGTGTAGAGGAAACCTTCAGAGTTCTTGCAGTAGATGTGCAGGTCAGTACAGGGAGGCAGCAGAGCTTTTATCTGTGGTAGAAAGAAGTTAACACAATTGAAGGAGCAGAAAGACAAACAGGCGGCCATCTAAGACAGTTCTGGAGCTGTGAAGGGATTATCATCCACTTGAGAGACATGTCTCTGTCCCTCCCAGGTGAATGTGTGTGTGTCAGGGTGGGGATCAGTGTGATTCTCTTTCTGTTGTCTGATTTGTTCATTTTCTTAGCCTGTCCATTACATCCAATATGTCAGACAGCACTAACTGGGATTTGATGAAACCTCAATGTGTATTCATTAGGAAAGATATGTTCACTTAAAGATACACATCCTGTAGCACCCCCGTATCAACTGTGAAGTGTAATTAGTTACAAAGCGGAACACAGGGGAGCTTCGGGCTCATCTGGGACTATTGTGCACTATGATAAAGACAAAATACATCTAGGTTACTAGAATATCTAGAGAAAATCTAGTTTTAAAGAGTGAAATGGTTGGTATACTGAATCTGCCTCTGCTGCCTGGATATTGTATTTCAGAACACCATAATTTTAAGTCCAGTCCTTTTACCAGAAGTAAGTCGGTGAGGTCCTCTGCAGACATCTCATACATGATATCTGAGGGTGGAAAACAAAAGTAATGAGGGTCATTTGATTGGTTAGCCTGTAATTACCATGGTGCCAGTTGTCTTTATGGTCCAGACACTTAAAAACTCACTCACTGACAAAACTGAGTTTGACTGAGTCAGGTGCAGACAGAGACAGGACTATAAATACCAGCAGACGTCATCAGGGAGATCCCCTTTCACTGGGGCTAAGTGCCTCACCGATTCAAGATCCAGGAGCTAATGTTAGCCCACAGTGACCCCCTTCAGAGTGACATCCAGGAACACAGGGCTTGTGTTTTGAAGCTGAGTTAATGATTAAAGCCATTAAGCGGCGTATGTCTGTGATTATCCAGGCAGCACAAATATGTGTCCATTATTAAATTACTTTAAATATCCAGCTAATGATCTAGATTTATTTAAGGTTAATTATAATTTCAATAGGAGGTGCTGATTAGCAGGGAAAGTTGTAGAGGTGGTAGTGAACAAGTGGACACACACACACACACACACAAAACAGGTAGGTCATGAAGGTTGAGTTGCTTTTTGGCTATGGCAGTTGGTAACCAGCTGTCAGCTCAAGGTTGAAGTGTCAGCACGAGAAGAAGACAGGTGGAATAGTTTCCATGCAAATGTGTGTTTGATTCCCCCTCACAGGACAAAAGAAGAATCCAGGAGAACATTGCATTGAAAAGGAGACAGATCGAGGAGGAGAAATTAAAACTCCAGTACATAAAGGTAGTTTTTACTATAATAACAGCCAGGAGCAAATGTACTACACCTTATGTGTCAAAATGTGGTTCTAACAACTTATTCCATCGAATAAAGAACATTACAGAGTAGAAATGTGTCTCTGGCAGACACTGAACAGAGACCGCAAAGACTTCCAGGAGGAACTCTGGGATGAAGGTTTTGTGATTTAATTTAGTGTCTCAAAGCAATAACACTGCAGCAATCTCTATTTCACAAACTCAGACACAATCTATGATGCAAGGCCAGACCTTAATTTCACAAATATTAACTGGAGTCCCTCTGCAGTACCATTATATAACTTCTAATATTGTTCTTATCCTACCTACAGCTATTTTTCACTCCAACACAAATTAAAGTGTTAGCATATTCGCCTGGATTACTGTCAGAGTCAACCTCTTCTGGCCCTGCAAGCGTAGGGTAGGTTGCCCCAAATTGACCATAGAACTGATGATATGTTTCAAAAGTATTTTCTTTAAAACTCCATTAAGCGTAATTATACCACCAGGAGGCTGAAGGAGGCGTTGATCCAACTCTGTGGTCATTGAGGACACCGTAGTTACTGGTGGGGTTGTATTGGAGTGCATTAAATTTAAAGGTGCACCTAATATATTGTTGTCATCCTCTATGGGAAGGTGTCCAAGCATATATGTAGTCCCATTACATATATGAAGTCAGAGGTTCTTCAGCAAAAGATTTAATTGAATTAAATTTTAAATTTGAATAGAGCTCTAAATACTGTTGGCAGCTAAAACTGAGGTTCATGTGCGTTGGTGTGTGTGATTGACAGAAGAAAGCCCTGAGGGAGCATTGGCTGATGGATGGTCTGAGTCAGCAATCAGAGGAGGAACAGGAGGCCATGAGGCTTCAGGCTCAAGACGAACAGCAGCAGAGTGATCAGCTGCAGAGCAACATCTTAAGGTAACCTAAACCTGAAAGCACCTGGAAACTGCAGTAAATCCCACAGTACATCCCACACTGGACACAACAGGCAGGGCGCTGACTGAACTAAAGAATCATGTGGGTGAAGGCATATATATTTGGTTGGCGTGGACTGCAGCATGTGGAGACTGAGTGAAACTTTAGTGATCCCAGTGGAGAAAACTGGTGAAGAAGCAAATAGTTACAGACTTGGGAGTCACTCACAGATTAAACACAGGACATGAACCATATGAACGGTATGTTCCCTATCGTATTGGGACTATCTCTCCGTCCAGCTACAGATTCCATATGTATGGGGAATGTCCCCACCTGACAGATGACGTGGATAATTATTTAAGACACACCAGTGGTACTGGCACTCACAGGTGAATAAGGCACAGGTGTGCGGGATTACTCTGGTCTTCCATGATCGACACCTGATTCTTAGTGACTTCAAGGTGGAGAGAGTCTCTTCACTCAGCGAACAATGGTTACAATGTTACCTACAGTTTCTCTGCCACAAGCTGGTTGATGAAGGACAGTGATAGTGACAAGAGCTCACATTTGAGTTAGCTTCTGTCTGTAGTTCCAGGAGTTGTCTTGCCTTATTAAACTCTTCTATACTATTAATTAACTCTGTAATTAATAGGCTTTACGTCGTGTAAGTCCATATGTTGTGTGTACTCCCACAGAGGAAAAAAGCTATTTTATATACAACACTGTCTCTGCCAGCACTAGTAAAGGCTTGCTAATGTTGCAAGCAGTCTGTATGCATAGGTGTCAATTGGGTATAGGTTTTTAAATACATTTAAAAAAATAAACTAATTTCACTTGTTTTAATTTATACTGTGTGTTTTGGCGGCTTCTGTGTCAATGTCACTGCGACACCATCAGCATTTCATTGTGTTACTACATAGCTAAACTTAAGAGATGAAACAGAAACAAATATAAATACTTTGTTACTTTCTTACCCTGCTGAATATTCATTGCCATACTTTGGCTGTTGCTGAAACAATGCTCCTGTCTGTATGAGAAGCACACTGGGACCACGGTAAACCAGTGGTTACGGTTACCCACTTTTTATACTTGGCGCAGCAGCTACTACAACAGTCAGGGGCGTAAACATATGTAAAAGACCATGTCATACCAAGATGGCGCTGCTGATCCCGGCTGCCATCCTGCCGCCTGTCCACTGACTTCTTTGTAATCAGGAATCAGTGCACTAGACCAGTCCGTGGCCTGGACATACTAAGACACGCCCTCCCAGTAAAAGTAAAATAAATGTATTCTCATGTAATTTTTTTATCAGTTGTTTGAAAGTAAAAGAAAAATAAAACTTTATAAAAGCCATTTAGATTATTATACTGTACATATGGTGTTCATTGTAGGCCTATATGTTCAACTCCGCTTTCACTCTACATAGGTAGATTAAAAATTTGCAGTTGGCAGTTTGTCTTGCAGTCATTTGGGCCTGAAGAAGCTCTTCCTCTTCAGTGGATAGTTGTTGATCTACAATCAATAAGTGTCTTAGGTTACAATAGTTATTCAAAAAAAAAAGGCTAATGTAAGAAGCTGCCTAACATCAGATCAGTTTAATAATCATCTTTGACTTGAGATGCTTTTCAAAAACAAATTCACAACAGCGTTTGAACCATCACCCACTCACTTAGCCTTGTTTCTACAACGTTGAGGTTAGCACTGAGCAAGTGTTTGTGTGTATGTGGTTAACAGTGGGAAGCTGTAAGGGATTAGGACCAGACTGTTTCACCTGAACTCCCTGTCTGCAGCATGTACGGTCAAAGCACTGACCTTCTCTCCATTACATAACAGAATCTCAAAGCCATGGCTTAGTGTCTGTCCACAATAACAACATACGCAAGCTTCACAACCTCTACATTCATGAAAAACCACTGCACTGCTCTGAGTAATTATTTTAAACAATGTAATCAACAAATTGTAGAATTGTCACAGCATGGAACAGATTTATTTTTCTATAGTGTTTTGTGTTAGTTCTGGAAGGCGTAGACAAACAGTGTTGTCCTGCTGATGGGTACATCAGATCAGGAAACGTTCAAAGTATGGAAAAGCGGATTTTGTTTTTCGATTTGGAGGACCTGTTGTAGGAGCAGGGGAGGATCTAGGATTTTTCTAAATCAGGGGCCACAGGGGGCCATACTACATACGAAAATGTCAGTATTACACACTTTATTTCCTGCATTCTGGTGGCTCTTTATGGACGTATATAACCACAACACATACCTAACAGTAAATGATCTTGGGGCGGCACTTATTTTGAAAAGTTGACCACAAGATTCAAGTGCCAGACAAAAATTTTATTTATTGGGGAGGACAAGTCACCCCGATCCCTACGCCTATGGTGCAGACTCTTCTCCCTTTTTTGCCCTCTTAATGTCTTCATTTCACAATATGTTGGGTTAATTGTAGTTTATAGACACAATACACAGAGCTGAATAAAGCAATTTTACTTTACTGTATTGTACATTTTAGTATAATAGCTAACATAGCAACAGCTAACGTTAACAAGGTGAGCTCAAGGTGGACTGATAAAACCATATGGGTACAACAGACTGAAAGACAAGATCCTAAACTTTAAAGTGTTTGTGCACTAGATGATGTTACCTTCCAACAATGCTTAGCTTTGCCAGCTACTAGCTAGATAACTTGTAATTAACCTAACATTAGACAGACAGAGGTTCAGCGACAGAAGGTAAGAAGACGCATTTGAGGTGGATTATGCAGATAAAAATGCAAATCAAATGGACTCCTGATCTCTGTTGATGCTAGAGGAGGTAAACTCACCCTGTCAGACGAGCCTTCAGTGCTGCATCCTGGGAGCTCTGTCTGTTGAACTGGGTCGAAGCTGGCCGACTAAACTCACACAGGCAATCTGTGGACAGAATCTCACTCACAAACAAACCATCAGCACACAGGATGGACTTTGAAAGAACCCTGACCCCTCTGTAATTGACAATAAAACACTACTTATAGATCTGGTTACGCATTACATAACCTGATATGCAACTCCTCACTTCACAGCAGAAGATTTTACATTCAAGTACAAAGCCATGTTTTAAATCGGAAAACTGGAAATACAATTTTGGAAAACAAAACACTGCTTGCTTTTGAAAGCCATTCAATTACTCCTTAGCTACTGCTGTTAGTTAAGAACTGCTGAAAATGCTGTTGAACTAAGTGCTTGTGCCAATAATCAACACAGTTAATTTTTCTCTTGTACAGAATAGAAAAGGAGATTGAGGCCTTGGAAACACAGGAGCTCAACATCTCTGCGAATGAAGAAGTAGTTCTGAAGCGGTTAAAAGAAGTGGAGAGGACGGCTGAGGACATTATCAAGGTAGGCACAAATAAACTAGCTGCCCCTTTAATAACCTGCTCGCTTTATTGGCTGTTACGCTGGGTCTTGCTCACTGTTTAATTCTGCTACAATATGCATCTGTATGACAGCAATGAAGCATAATGAGACCTAATAATCCATAAGCTTTGATCATTTGCTGATTCCTGAAGTAAGAATAAAGTGGGTTTGTGTATTTGCAATAAACTTAACAGCTCTTTTTTGCTGACCCCCAGGGGTTTAACTTTTCACCTTGTAGTGATGTAGAAGTAACTCTTTAGTCATTACTGGTCACTTGCAGATTAAATGAACTGGCTACTCTGAATGGCTTGTAGGTGTAAATGTGAAAGTGAATGGTTGTCTTTCTGTAGGTGTTACGGATGCAAGTGCCCAGACATTGTTGCTTTAAGTACAATGAAATACGATCTAGGACAGTTTGAGTAACAGAGTATAAAGGTTTAACAGGTGCCAAGATACTGCACAGTGGTTTTTAATACTTTTTCAACCATTTTATTCTCCATTTCCATAACCAACAGATCAGAAGCAGAAGCAGAATGTTTACAATACAAAATATTTTGGAATGTATGTTTGCACATAGTTGATCGGCCAATGCCGGTTGATGCTGCATTGTTCGTGCACCTAAATTTCAGATTAAAGTTGATCAAATGTGATTCTATATCCATTAGTGTTATTGTGTGTGTAGTGTTACTGAATGTTCTAATCATTTGTTAGTGTGTGCACCTATTAGTGAGTAAATGTGCATTTGTTGTTTAAAACAATACACTTTTATTGAAATCACACATTGTAAAAATAAGTTCAACTCTGATAGTAGTATGTTATAGTATGCTATAACTGAAGTGTTGATACCCCAGTATGATATCACTTCAGCATCATGTGTACTACCTCAAGCCATAACCAACTTTGTGTTCAGTATACATTGCAGCTTCTATTTCACAATATTCTTGAAGGTTACAAAGGTTCTGACAGATGTGTGGTTTATAAGAGGTCGAATTTTAACTTGAATATTATATTCTAGTGCTTTCGATGAATATAGTACATATGAATATCATTGTTTTCTACTCGCCCCATGTTGCCTGCCTGCTAGCCTTCCTCTAATATCTGCTTGTTTCTAACAAGATGCACTCACTGAGGACTGTGTGGGTGTGCTTTGGTTCACAAGAGGCTGCTTTGAGTGAATAAGGTGGCAGGTAAATGGATTGCTCACATGGTGGGTGTGCAGCATATAAGGACTAATATGCATGATTTGCTTTCTGGTTGCTGTCTGTATTTAGACTTAAAGACACAGTGAAATAACTGTGACTTTAATGTGACATAGTCATGGATTGCTGATGCAAAACACCATTAATCTGTAGCACTGCTCTGATGTTGACTTCCTGCTTCCCTCACCACTTTGACCCTCAACTACTCTGTCTTCACATGTAGGAGCTAAATGCAGAGTTCCACGCAGGTAAACACTTTTGTAGCATTTTTGTGTGTTGTGATTGTTTTTTTTTTGTTTTTTATGTTATGAAAACAAAAGTAATACGTAAGACCAGGCCGTATTAACATATTGATAGATTTGACATAATTTAACATATATTATTGACAATTTTTATTATATTTAATCTGTTGTTGATATACTAACCTTTTTAACATAATTGCTTATCATTCAGTGACAGACAGCAACGACTGGTTGCTCAGTTTTTAGGCCCATCATTGTGATATCATGATTTAATGTATGTTAACAATGTTAGCCAGTGTCACAACTGATAATTTTTTTGGAAAAACAAATTATGATTTTCCACTGTTTCATTTATGTCTGACTTTTATACCAAGATAATGATTGAACTATTTAGTTATCATGAAAAAACTCATTAAATAACTCAAACAATTTCATAATCTGGAGGTAAAAAATTGTGCTATAATGTTAGGACTAAAGCATTTCTCCCCTGTCATTTTGCTCTTGTTTCTTTTGAGACTATTCTCTTTCTCAAGAATGAGAAAAAAGGCTCCTTGAAGAGCTTGACTAACACCCCAGAAGCTCACTTATTAACATTTTGCATCATGTTTGTTTAATTCGTATGAACTAAAATGTTAATACATCAATTTGTGGTTTTAGGGGGAGTTACATGTTGAAACTGTTTCTTGACAGACAATACCGCAGTTTGTCCATCTGACCAGCACAAATTGTCATTAGTACATATCTGTTTATAAACCAAGAAGATACAATGTGCAACTCAAAAATCTTGAATTATCCCTTTAAAAGCTTAATTCAGAATAATTTGCCTGAAAAAAACATATTTTTTTATCTTGTGATGAATATTAGCTGGGTAATAATCCATACCATAATAACGGTTTGACATCTCTGTAGAATGAGCTCATAAAATCTTTTTAAATGGCTGCTCTCGGTTTTACGGTGTTTTCTTGTATTTCACTGGTCATTTTTTTCTTCTCAGATTTGCCACTCCCAGATATGCCAACATTTATCCCACTGACACCAGCAAAAACCCCTCCAATACATGAGTCTGGTAGTGAAGAACCAAAGAAAGGTACAAACAGTATACAGTATAACTAGTACATATGCTGTTGATCATACAACTGTCAGGTTACACTGTTGATAATATGATAAGAGACCAGAGGTACACAATGGGTTGAAAAGAAATATAATTTAAATTGTGGACAGACTTAACATGCTCATGAGCAGTATCACAGCTTCCTCCTGAAGCATAGCTGTCGGCTTAAGACTAGCTGCTCTGACTGAAAACACCTCCTGGTTCTATTATTCTATTTTAAAAGCTATAATTTTACCAGAAATAAAGCAATTAGATTTCACTGTGAGGCGAACAGAACATTCCCATGCCTACCATTTTGGAACTTTGCTGAAGTCATACATCAGAGAGAGCAAAGCTTTCATCAGAGGGAAAAAGAAAATTGATTTGCAACCTTTAGTCGTGCAAAAAGACTCACGTTTTGTGCTTCTTCATCAGTCAAAGACGGACAAAGAAATGAGGCAGATACATACAGACAACCTATAGGGGTACATTTGTCATAAGAGAAGTAAGTTGAACAGAATTTAAAATCTGTTGGCTAATGGATCCAAGGGTGGGAGTTGAGTGCTGCAGCTCCCCATAATCATAGTTTAAAATTACATTAAAGTGAGCACAAAAAGTGCAGGTACTGCATTAAATATGTATCCGGAAAGAGGCAGAGGAAACGTATATTCAATTTTTTTTTCATTAAGCCAAAGTGTTTAACTTTGTAAAGAGCATGACCTATATCTGCAGCAAAACACCTAAACAATATAAAAAATGTAAAATCTCATCTCCATCCTCTTTTCAGTTGGCAAACAACAAAACTGTATCACAATCAACATAAATAGGCGTTAATGATAACAGCTGTGCTGTACGATCTGCCATGTCAATGTTTAAAATGCGCAATCACAGAAAATGTTAGAGACATCTTCTGAAAATTGCTGCCACACAGCTGCCACCTGTGACTAGGATTCAGATGCAGAGTTACTCTGCAAAGTGACAGCCCGTTACACATCATCTTCGGTCTCCTCACCTCTCTATGGTGCTGGTGACGGCTCCCATACCTTGAGCTCCTTTGCTCTTGTTTTCTTGTTTGATTTTGTTATTTATTTTACATTTGCACTTCTCAAGCAAGCCCAATCATACAATATGATAGAGGACAACTCTCAGGTCATAGGTGGAAAGCAGTTTTTTACATGCCGACACAGCCCTGGACTAGCTGTACAGAATTATTGGCAGGACTGAGACAGTCTTTTACGGCAGCAGGAGATTTCAACAACACCAACAAATCAGCTGCCCTACACTTGGTGGGAGCACTGTTGACCCTGTTTACCCTCCTTTCCAGGAACGATATAAGGCCCTCCTTTGGCCCCCCCTTTCAGCAAATCAGACGTTTTACAGAAGACTACTGTATGGACATTACTAAATCAGTCCTGGGTTAATGTTAAAGTGGTGCTTACAACTCGGGCGACTTGAACAAATACAGGAAATCTAGGTATGCACTCCGGAGAGCTAGAGCTAGCACTGCTAAGAAACAATACAGGAACAAAGTGGAGTCTAACTACCAAGGCTCCAACTCCAGGAACTTCTGGTCTGGATTAATAATTATTACACACTACAAAAGACCAGTAGAAAACCACAGTGAGATAGCCGCCTAGATGAAATGAACTCCTTCTGTGCACGCTTTGAGAAAAACTCCCCAGCTGCAGAGGTACAAAAAGCCCAGGACCCCTGCCCACTGGTAATATCCAGATCAGATGTTTTAAGATTAGGATTTCAAAAGGATTAACCCACGCAAAGCACCTCGACCTCTCAAAGTGTGTGCAGATCAACTGGCGGGCATTTTCATTTCTTACTGCTCCAGTCCACCACTGTCTCGTCTCCAAATAGACTAAAACCCTCTGCCTGAATGACTACTGCCAAGTTGCACTCACCTCTACCATCATGAAATGCTTGAGTGGTTAGTCAAATCCTTCATCACCTCCTGTCCTCCTGACTTAACACTATAATTTTCATAGAGGCCAAACAGATCATCGGAGGGACACATCGATCTAGCCCTCCACACTGCCCTCTACCACCTGGAACACAGGAACATGTGAGAATGATATTCAATGACTATACCTTTCCATCAAGCTCAGAGACCTGGGACTCAACACTGCCCTACATGACTGGATCCTGAACTTCCTGATGGGCAGACCCCAGCCACACACCACTACTTGGCGACCAACAGGAGCTCAGGGCCATGACATCCTGGTAAAGGACAGCAATCTCCATCTCAATGTCAACAAAACAAAGAAGCTGACTGGGGACTACAGGTAGCCTCTGCAACTTCTACAGGTGCACAATTGAGTGTATTCTGACTGGCTGCAACACCACCTGATATTGCAATCGCACCGCCCTCAATGGTGAAGCTCTACAGAAGGTGGTGCCAGGACCAGGACAGCAGGACAAAGCTGCTATCCATGGAGGGCCTCTTCACCCAGCTGTGCAGAAAGAAAGCAAACAGGATCATCAAAGACCCTTATCACCCCAGCCACAAAATGTTGTGCCTGCTGCCGTCTGACAGACGGTCCCGCAGCATCAAGATCCTGCAAGATCAGGCTCAGGGACAGCTTCATCCCACAGGCCATAAGACTGTTGAACTCTTGAACTCTCAAACTCATCACAGTGCACTGATACACGGATGTCATTTTACTTTTATAATACTTTCACTTACAGGACTGTTTACTACCTGTTGACATCTCTGTATATATAATATTTATTACTAGTTTATACCCACACATATACATACATATTTAATTTACTGCCTGTTTACAAGCTGTTTAACAACCACAGTATTTGTGTGCACTGTCCACATCTTGTTCTTACCTGTGCACAACCAGTTCTCATTATGCATATACAGCACATTTAATACATTAATCCATGTTAATGACAGCAGCTCTGCGGTGTATTTGGCTGTATTGGCATTTCACAGTGAACGTTAGAGGCAACTAAAGATTGTCTTTTTAACTTAACTGGCAAACAACCCCTGACCCTCAGTGAGCAGCTATGGTCATCATTTTGGAAAAGCTGTTTACTCCATACAACCACCAAGCCAGCATTTTAATATTTACACTCTGGAAGCCGTTTTGGAAGAACCCCATTTTGGGCAGTACAAATGCCATTTCAGTCTGGACGGAGGGCTGAAACGGAAAGAAAAATATGCGTTGTGAATAAACTGAACTCTTAGCGAAGCTGCAGAGGTTTTGAATGATGTCGTGGAAAAGCATAAACCATGTTTGTGTGTTTGTTGCAGTTTTGTGTTCAGATATACACATCATATTTTTTCTACCAGTTGTGGATTTGTCAAGTATAGTTAAAAGGGGATTCCTTATTCTATAGTCTATTCTATTTAGCCTACTATCCAATGAGAAATGTACACCTTTTTCATATGGTTGACTATATCTGTCCATTTTAAATCTGATAAAAAGATTAATAAAGGATGCATTCAGTCAGTGTGCTCAGTTCTTTTTTCCCTCTGAAATTTGCTGTCCTTAATTTGCAAAGCACCTGAGTTTCCCTCGGCTGCACATTGCTGAAAGATGTACAAAGAACCACTTTTCACCAGGATATTTTTGACGTTGGTCAAGACATACCTGCTTATTCTTGCTAGGAACGATATTAATTAATTAAAAAAAAAAATTGACCAATTAACTGTTGCAATGCAATGTACAACAAAGTATTTTATGAGTAATACAGCATTATTGCACTTTTCCAAGCATGCCTTGTTTTAATCTTGTTTAAAATGAGAATATAACAAAAAATGTATTTCATAATCTTTATCCAAAGATCTTCATTTACGTCTGTTCTTCATTCCAGCTACGTTTGCAATGGAGATTAGTGTGGAGCATGATAAGAGAACAGGCAAAAGTCAGGTGGTTTCTACAGCAACCATCACCCCAGAAACCATCCAGGGAAGGGGGTTAAAGGTGTACGATGATGGGCGCAAGTCTGTATATGCACTGCATCCAGACGGAGGCCAAATGCTCATTGGAGCAGTTGGAGAGATGACGCCCACAGAGGTAGAAGAGCTGCTGCATCAGGCCACAGATAAGAATGTGCCCACTGAGGTGCAGTACCATCAGCCTGTTTACTCTGTACCCTACACAGAGAGCAGCAGGCCCTCAACACCAAGGACACCAAATAAAACACAGAGGCAAACCCCAACACCCAGCCCCAGCCCCTCCCAGAACATGATCACAACCAGAAATGGAACTCAAATCGTCAAAGAGGAAAACCAGAGAAGCCAAGACACGGAGGGACGGAAAACCCCAAGCAAAACACCCAGCCCTGGCCTCATCGAACAAGACTCCATGTCAAGAGTCCAGAGACCTGGACAAGAAACCAAGTTTCCCTACTTCCACATTCCAGAACAATCCAACAGTGAAAGGCATTTAATTTTACAGCCTCATTTTGGTGCCAAAACTCCACAACAACTTACCAACAGCAAGACAGACATTAGCAGTCCAAACGAAGCTGCTCTTGTGTCAGTCAAAGTCAGGTCTGACGGAATGCCAGCACCCATACAGCCAGTCTACAGGGCTGTAGATAACCATAGACCTTCACTAGCCAGCCACAAGTCTGAAATTGGTCCTGATGCCTTGATAATGAGCTCAGGTGATTTTAATAGACACTCGCCTTTCTGTGCAGAGAATATCGCCTCGCTGAACCTCGTCAACACCCTGCCAGAGGAACTAGAATCAGAACCGATCACCATGATCTTCATGGGCTATGAGAAAGCTGAGGATGAGGAGGAAGAAGATATCCATGCTGAGCTGGTGATCATAGGCAACAGCGATGATGATAATGATGAAGCCCAATATGTTACAAATGAAAGTGACAGGGAGGAGTATCTCTCATACCACCCAGAGGGATACAAGAGCAAAGTCTTTCAACCCAAAGTGGGTATAGCCAAGGTTACAGGCAGAGACATTACTGAAGACACCTACACAAACTGGGATAATTTAGGGCTCCACAAGCCAACATTCATCCACAGGCCTGGAATGCACAGTCCTTACATGCAGGGACAGGGGGTGGATGACTCTGCAAACACAGGCAGAATCAATATGGAGAAGATGAAGCTGTGTTCAACAGGAAGATAAGACGGAACTTCGCCTGTTGCTGAGAAACTGGCTCCTTGAAGAAGGAATGTATGAATAGAATTTAGGTGATTTTCTGTATTAGGTGATTCTTTCTTTCTGCCTTTCTTTCTAGTCCTTCACCATGTATTTCCATGGTTCATAGGTTTGAACATATTTTGTGTGCAAATGCCATAGCCTGCTGCCAGTCTAACCTACAGTCCTTCTCAGCCTTTTCCTGGATACATTTTCTTATGCAATAAGAAGGCAACAACTTTTCCCCTTGTGTGATTTGTTGCAAAAGCCTTATCTTGACAAGCCTGTGCTTTGTCCTGATTGAGAGAAACAGCTGACAGCCAAATACGTTTTGACCAGTCCTTGTGCCTAGTTGATTCAGAAAGCTTTATTGCCTCCTCCTGGCAACTTAGTTTCATTACACAGTTGCATTTACATGGGCACTGAGATTTCAAAGACTTACCAGTGCATTTCTAATGTTTTTGATACTAATGTCAAAAATTCTATATTTTATAGTTCATAAGTTGTACAAAATAGATGTATTGATGTTAAATAAAGCTTTTATTCATGCTTTATAGACTAGTTAGGCCATTTGAAAACCTTTTAGTTTGGCAGAGTCTTTGGAGTTTTTATGCCATATAATTTCCTCCAGTTTAAATAGCTCTTTCTCATTAATTCATCAGAGACCCTCTTAAAAAGACAGCTAGACCACTTACATAAATGGTTTATTGTGGTGGAGGAAGCCTTTATTAATGCCTTACTAAGGTATATAGCGGCATGCTCTTGTGGTGAATGGAAGTAAGTCCCTGCAGCCAGGTTACATCACCTGGTGGAACGACTGAAAGCAAAAGAGTGGTATAGGATGTTACAGCAGCACATTAATGCCCATGGTGTCAGAATCACATATGAGAGGAATATTCAGGTATCCACATACTTTGCCATATAGTGTAAAAAACATCAATAATTATTTATTTAACATTAATAAAGCCATTTGTTACAACTTTGAACATTGTTAAAGTATGGCTTTCTTAAAGTGATGCCTTTTTTCCAAATGGTGTAAATCATGCGGTAAGACATGGTTTAGTCTGAATTTCTTCTGTAGCTGTGTAAACCAACTAACTTGTGTGTTCAATCCTTTGTGATTAAAAAGATGTCTTCATCAACCAATGGTGACAGTGTTGTTTTTGGCAGTGGTGCCTGACTGTTAATTTCAACTTTTTTTATAGTACATCAAAAGACTTCCCCTCGTGCTAATATAAATAACTGTTGTCATTTTAACTGAGGTCTATCTGGTATTAGTCACCTGTATTCACCACCTAGTTTAATTACAAGAATGAGAAAGGACACGTAAATTTGTGAATTATTTGAATTATTTAAAGTCAAATAAATTATACTGAATAACACTTTTGGGACACATGAATATGCTT
The DNA here is from genome assembly GCA_031216445.1 of Lateolabrax maculatus. Lineage (NCBI taxonomy): Eukaryota > Metazoa > Chordata > Actinopteri > Acropomatiformes > Lateolabracidae > Lateolabrax > Lateolabrax maculatus. The sequence goes on from CM062210.1 coordinate 21,056,294, forward strand.
ATAAAAAAGTGTACATGTGTATGTCTAAGCTCTTCTGTATAAAACCAGGACAGCAGGTTTTCTCTGAATCCCATCTGTATGGATACAAGGACTGACAGCTGAGTGAATTTAATGTTGTTCTATTCCTCATGTGAAATACTTGTCCTTGGTTGCTTTCTCCTCCTCTTTGCGTCTCTCTGTTGCATTATGAAAAACATGGAGGAGGGTGGAAAAAAACGAGGTGGCACCTTAGACATCATGCTTAAAAGATACAGTTATATAACAGCAATTTCTTATGTAAGACACAAACCTGAAAAGTAAGAAACCCAGGGCCATCCATTGTTATTGTCACAGAAATTCAATATTTACGGTGTATCTGTCTTTCCAAGTACTGTGTGAATATATTCTACTGTCCTCCTCTAAAAGGATAGCACATGCCTTGTTAACTGAGAAATATACAGTTTTTTTCTTTTTGGTTTGATAAGATGACTCATATTACACTTATCATGGATGGATTAAAGCCAGTAACATATTGCGGACGTACTGTATTTGCAACTTCCCTCCTGAGCAGCTCTAATCCGTGAAAGAAAAATCCAGGAGAAAGTGTAACCTCAAACTCTAGCGTAGTTTTGAAGACAGCTGTTCACAGTGAGGCCTGTGGATTAACCAGTAACAAGTACATTGTCTGTGAAAAGAGATGTTGATGTTGATGAAATGTGATTTTCAACACTGTGAGCAGCACAAGCAAATGTATTTAATCTCCATTATACTCGGTGGATACTGATCCTCCAGACTAAGAAGTCAAAATCTGCCAAAGCACCCTAGCTAAACTGTATCATGTGTAACCACACTACCCATTATATATGTTACCGGCACCAGACCTAGGGGAAATCTGGACCGGCAGCAAGGGTTACACAGGCTAGGAAGCACTGCGTAACCAATATATAAACTGTGGATCGATAGAGAAAGGACCAAAGTTAGCGTCTTGCTCAGGCTTGTTTATTCCTGTTTATTCCTGAGCTGCACATGAGCTGAGCTTGTAGCTACGGTCTCCCTAGTGGATCCACAGCAGCAGTGTATTAGCTTGATGTAACCACTGTGTAAGGAATGTTAGAATAGTTCAATTATTCACAAAAATTAGGGGGGGGCGGGTGTCTGTTTAAATGAAAACTAATTATGTAGCGTTTCCAACCTACTACACTCTCCCCTGCTTCAAGAGATGTCTCCGGACATCTTGAACCAACTAACACAAGTAATGTGTACAAGTCAAGAGTCTTGAAAGTCTGATGGAAAACGCACATTCTACATTGCACGTCTATTGCATTTGCACAACTGAATGTCTTGAAAGTCACTGTGTGTGTTATCACAGGTTTAGCATGTCCAAACTGGTGTAGGGTAGTAACAGGGTTCAGGAACAGCTAGATAAAATGGCATGGGGTAAGGGACACAGGTAAACATCCCGTTTGCTCCTGGCCTCCAGGGCTGGTATGATGGCTGTCCTAGGTGGTTATATGTGAGCATTTGTCGAGGCTTCACTGCTCGAGTTGACCTCCTCACAAGCGGCACTTCCTCATTAGATGGCCCTGTGGCAGGCTCATTACTGTCTACCTGCTCCTCTGAATCTGGATCCTCCATAGTGTCATCCTTCGCTAGTTCAAGAATCGAGATCGAAAGAGAGATCGAATCGAAATCTTTATTTGGCATTGAAATGGCATGCAACTGTTACACCCCATACATCATACAGGCCCCCCAATTCACACATACATGCATATATATAGGGGACCCGGAGAGGACATAGGGTGAGGGCGCCGCCATTCGTTAGCGCGCCTGGGAGCAGTTGGGGAGGGGGGGCAGTGCCTTGCTCAAGGGCACCTCGGCAGTGCTCTGGAGGTGGACTGGAGCCTCTCCAACCACCAATCCACACTCCGTGTTTTGGTTTTTGTCTGGGCTGGGACTTGAACCAGCGACCCTCCGATTCCGAACCCAAGTCCCCTACCCACCGAGCCACTGCCACCATAGTTCCTCCTGTAGTTCCTTAGCTGGCGGTGTAGCAGCAAGTACCGGCATGCACACTGACTCTGGCACTGCAACTGGGTCAAGTACATGTGGCTGCTGCATTTGAGCTGTCTCTGGTACATGTCTCTCTTGCTGGAACTCTGTAGCTACAGCACTGAGATCACTCTGTTGTTTAGACTGAGGCATTGGGGGTCTGACTGTCCTCCTGTGATACACCGTTATGGTCCTGAGGCAGTAAGTGTACTCCTGCTCTTCATCTGAGTGTACCAACTCTTGCTCCACTGTCTCACTGTTGTTTATCTGATGGTCTCTCTTTTTTTGTCTTTTCCTGGATGCACACTGACTCTGCTCATCCTGTTACAAAGGCAAATAATTTACAGGTAACAGAAGATTACGATGTAGGACACGAAAGGTTTGATCTCCTGTTTCTGGCTGAACTCTATACACAGGTCCATCGCCGATCTTTTCAACAACACAATGAATTATCTTCTCCCAGTAAGCACAAAGTTTGCCTGGGTCTCCCCTCTCTTCCGTACAGGAGAAAGAACAGTGAATAGTCTGTTCCCTCATGTCTCGTACAGTTGTACGCGTGGACTATGTGGGGTAGATGGTTTTTCCACTCAGCCTTTGTTTCCTTGGAGAGTGCGGAGCATCTGTAAATGTGTCCATTTCATACGCTCAGCTGGATTCCCCTGCGGGTGATAGTGGGTGGGTTGAGAGTGGGCAATTCCTGCCAGCTGCTGGAGTCTCTGGAAAAGGCTGTTCTTGAACTCCCGGCCATGATCATGATGTAGTTTTACAGGGTACCCAAAGCGTGGAATAAAGTCATCTCAGCCGCCATTTTGCCTGACTTGTTCTTGGTCGGGTAGGCTTGTGCAAAGCGAGTAAAGTGATCTACCAGGACTAAAATGTTCTCGTAACCACCTTTACTCTGTTTAAGATGGAGATAGTCCAAAGAAATGAGTTCAAAAGGGGCACTGGTTGTGATTGAACCCATAGGTGCTCTCTCTGGGATGCTTGGGTGCTTCTGTTTAACACACTGGCACTGGTGAATGACGTAGTCTTCATTGTCACATTGCATAAAAGGCCAATAAAACTAAAACTGCAGCTGCAATGCGGCCACCCACGGCACGTCACTGTCTCTCACAGCTTTGTCCCCCTACATCTACATCTGGGGACATTGTTTCTGTGTACTCTTTTAGGTAGTCGTGAAGTTGCAATATTGTTGCCGATATCTGATGGTGAAATGGAAGTCGGCTAACTCGCCCACCCAATGATGTTCAACTGCGTTCAACTTGGCCGTGCTCAAAACGTAAGGGGGTTATTATCCATGTATACAGTGAAGGTGGTTGCATTATACAGGTAATCTCTAAATTTATCACAGATTGCTCACTTAAATGCAAGGAACTCAAGCTTGCCAGAATGGAGATGGTAATTTTTCTTAGCAGGCAGGAGTGTCCTGGAACCATAAGCAATGACACAGAGTTAGTTTCTCTGTTGTTGATAGGGAACTGCCCCCAGATCTTCATTTGACACGTGACTGTGAAGGATGAAGGGCAAATCGAAGCCTGGGTAGGCCAGGTTGGGTGGACTGGTCAACATGTCAACAAGGCGTGACACCATAGCACTGTGTTCTGGTGCCCACCGGACAGGTGTTTTGGATGAAAGCTGGCCATTATTTGTGCCCTTTGGCTTGGCTTTGGTAGATCTAGCTGGAGTGGCACTCTGGCTAGACTCACTAGGACTTTTTATGAGCTGAAACAGTGGTCTGGCTATCCTAGAAAAGTCCTGTACTGAGGTTCTGTAATAGCCTAGAAACCCTGGGAGAGCTCTGACTTCTCCCACATTCTTTGCCTCTCTATCCTTCAAGTGCTGAACGGCCTCAAGGTCTTTAGGGTCTATCTGTACCCCTTCACGGGTCATCACGCACCTTAAATATCTGACCTGACTCTTAAATAGCTCACATTTTTTTGGACGTAGTTTAACACCATGCTCTCGAAGGCGGCAGAGCACCTGCCTCAGGTCGGCAACATGGTCATGAAAGGTCTTGGAAAAGCAGAGCATGTCATCCAAGTATGGAGAGCAGCACTCATCCTTTAGACCATCAAGGATTCCCTCCATGCACCTTTGAGGACCTTTTGGTAAGACCAAAGGGGAGGTGGATCCACTCGTACAGCCTCCAAGGCGTGCTAAAGCCAGTCAGGTGTCTGGAACTCTCATCAACAAAGCCTTGGTGGTAAGCGCTGCTTTGGTAGAGTATTGAGAACCAGGAGTAGCCTCTCAAGTTATCCAACAGATCTTGGATGCGTGGAAGAGGGTGGCGGTTGGGGATGGTTTTGCGGTTTAAGCCACGAAAGTCAACACACAGACGCAAGCTCTTGTCTTTTTTTCTGACCACAGGAGATGAGTAGGATGAGGTGGACTTTCTGAACCGTGGTCGAGCAGGTTATGGGCATATTCCTTTACTTCTTTGTACAAGGGCTTGGGAACTGAATTGTAGGACGTTTGAACTGGTGTTTCATCCTCGAGGTGGATTTTCAGTTGCAAGTCTGGGATGCAACCAAAATCAGAATCGTCGTCCTTAGCAAACACATCTGACTCTTCATACAACATGTCTTTGACTATCTTTTGTTCATCCTCTTGCAGGTGTGACACATCAACAGGTGGGTGCCATCTCTGTTTTGTTCTGTCTATTGTCTCCCGTTTATCGCTTGTTTCTCTCTGCTTGTCTGTACTTAGCTGAGCTGAGTATGTGTTTACAGTGGGATGGGACGACCGCTCTAAACCACCGGGAAAGCAGTCAACTGGTTTCTCTTCAATAACTGCCTCCAATGTGCCTAAAACCGTTCTCTTTGTAAGGTAGATATCATGTTTAGTGGAGATCTGAATAGGGATTTTAACCATTTTGGTGGACATACTTGGAACATCTACCAAGGCTGGAACTAGATCTAACCCCTCAGGACAGTTACTCACTAGATTAGGTTGAAAGAGCATTGTCCCGCCCCTTGGCCATTCCCTGACTCTACACCTAACCTCACAAATCTGTTTGGCAGAAATAGTTACAGCTGTCTTTCCTGTTCTCACACTGCTCTCAAGGGCTGTCTCTCTGGGAACATCTGTACACCATTAGCCGCAGCGATCGCCAAAGGCTGGTCATAGAGTAGGGATTCGAGTGGCTGGATTTGGACATTGGGGAGTGTTTTTTCCATCCATGCTCTCCCTACCATAGTCACTTGAGCCCCTGAGTCGAGCAACATTTGGAAAGGGACTCCGTTGATAGCACATGAGACCAAGCATCGCTTTCCTATGAGCTGTGTTAAGCATTTTTTTGGTGGTGGTTGACACTATGTGTTTGGTTTTACAGGACTGGCTGTTTTAGAGTGGCTGGCTTGTGCTGGGGGCTCCTCAGCTGTCGAGGTCACTGGCTGCCCATCTCCAGTGACCTCACCCCATTTCCCGATATCTTCCTTTGCAGACAGCCGATGGTGCGAAGTCTAGCTTGGCCATAAACAAAGCAGTGAGGGCAGCTCAATTTGCTCCGCTGTACACAGTCACTGCATCTGCCCCTGGTCTCAGATGTTGGTGTCTGAGGACAGGCTACTGATGAACAGGGGTCCCCAGGTGTCACACTGTCGGTAGGTTTCACCATCTGGGCCAGATGTTTGCTCAGGGAGGACACTTGTACAGTCAGTTCTCTAATAGCAGCACAGTTAGCCTGTAATTCAGTGTCAACATGAGCTTGTTTAGCTGAGTTACTACTGTCAAGCTGAGCTGTGCTTACAGTCACTGGTCGGGGTTTGGCTAATGTGCCAAGGCATTTCAGTCTTTCTGTTTCCTCACTAGTAGACTTAGTGATTTGATCTAGGAGAACATCATCACTAACCTGCAAGTCCGTGAGGAGGGGCTTGAAATCATACCTAACATGGTTGTTTTTCTCATTTAACCATTGGTAAAGTGTGTGGAAAAAGGTGCCTTGAACAAGCTTTTTTTGTGATAGCTAAACTCTGCACCTGGCTGTTGTGACTCAAATAGAACACACTGCTTTAAACCCATGATTTTGTACAAAAACTGCTGTGGGCTCTCTGTGTCTTGCTGTTTAGCATTACTTAACTAAGATCAGTACTGTTTTTGTCCCTGATGTGTGAGCGGAGAAACCGCTTTAGCTCATCAACTGTTAAATCACCTTTCTCTGAATGTACCAGGTTTTATCATCTTAATCACGGTGCGAATTACCTCTGACTCTGTAAAACCTTCTTGCAAACCTTCATCTATTTGTTTACAAAGGCTACTGTATGACATGTCAGAACCAACATCAGAGATTTGTCCACCATGTAGTTTAAACTCTCTTCGTGGGAGCAGAGCTATAACATCATTAAATCTCAGTACCTGATCTCCCATGCTGGAAGATAGACTCACCCTACCAAGGGGAGCACCACCAACACCTGCTGTGAGTAACTTGCTGGGGGTGGCGAGCTTCCTAGCTGGCATACCACTGTCTCTACCCATAGGTGGTGGAAGTGTGTGAATGTCTCTGTTCTCTGTAGATGTGTTAGCATGTGCATCTCTGTCCAGTGGTGAGTATAGCAGTGTATGAATGTCTCTGTTCTTGTGCAATGGGTGTGTGGGAATGTCTGTGGTTGGTTGAGCTGAGCTGTGACAACTGTCTGAACAGCTTAGAAAGTTCAGTATAGAGAAATGTGTTTCACCAATTGTAAAAAACTGAGATGTAAAAACGATGTGAAAATATATGAGAATCTGTGATCCAAACTAAAGCGAGGCTCTGCCCACCACTAAAATTTAAAACATATGATTAGAACATAAGATAATTGCCAAATTAATTAACTGGTGTTTTCATATGGGTTCTATCATTAGAAAGAAACTTAAGCAGACAGAAAACAGCCCTATAGAAATACATAATGATTTTTAACTATAACCCAAACTTCAATGAAATATGTAAATGTAGATGTATGTGTAACTTCAAAAAAATGGACAATCCGGCTGTTCTTCCTACAAGTAGAGAGAAATAAGCAGGTGGTTTAAATCAATCTCGCTGTGGGATAGAATGCATGTATGAGCACAAAATGAGCTCCTCTCTGTCGAGTGTGTTTTCATCAGAGAAGGCTCAAGTATTGGCTGTCTTCATTACACCCCCCTTCCACTAGCCATCCAATCAGAGGCAGCAGCAGCCGGGAGAGCTGCCAGTGTGAGGCTGCACTCAGAAACAGAGCAGATCCTTCTGCATTAGCTCGCCACACTGTCTCAGGTAGGTCCATTAACGAACACACACACACGCATGCATCCAAAAGTTTTCCAAAGATTTTATAGATCCACACTGCATTATCAGCTGTAGCTGCTAAAATGGAAATCACGTCATGCGTTTGGTATTGATGTGGATGGAGGAATGCTGCAAACCTCCCGGCAGAGCAGAGTTATTGGGTTGATATTATGCTGTATATCGACTAGCTGCAGTAGTCTATGTGTGTGTGCATGTGTGTGTGTATATGGGCTTTGAGGGTGTGAATGAGCAGTCAGGTTAAACTGTCCTTGTATGGAGTGGTTGAATCCTAATGGTTTTCATGAGATAATATTTTCAGTTTTGGCCTGATGCTGATATTAGCTGAATAAATAAACACATTTTAAACCTAATTTGAAATGTTTTATCTCACTTGTGGTATCTGACCATACAGACAGCTTTGATTGGATTTGTCCAGGTTTGGACATGTCTGTCTCTGATATTTTTGCTCCCAGAGGTAGAGACATCATATTTTTTGTAAGGTTTGTTCAATGTTCCCTGTGCATGTATACAGTATTATGCACCAAACAAAACTCAAAGTATTTCATCAAGTATGTCCAGTCTTTCGATTTCAGCAATTGAGGTTGCCAAATACAAAAGTATTCCGGAAGGGAAGCATGTGTGTATGTGTATCTGTGGTCTTTAGTGCTGATAATGTACAGTGACCTAAAAGGAGGAGTTAAAGAATCCTTATTAGTTGTAGTTGTCTGACTGTAATGAGTAGGCTTTTTGATGAGGAGCTTTTTGTTTTGATTAGGTTGATAAAAATGTATGACAGCTTACACTGATCCCATGTGTCTTAGCTTAAAAGTAATTCCTGTGGTATGGTAATGTAAATGTAAATTGCTAGACATTTGTGAAACTAATGTTGTTGCTGTTTAGTGTTTTATAAACTCATTGAGACATGGCAGCATGTAGTGACATGCCAATCAATCAATCAGTTGTATCCATTTATAAGGGTAAGGCTAATGTTATTTCCATATTTTATTTATTGTCAGCACATCTCAGGAAAAGACCCAAAACCATCAATGTGATACTCCGTCTCTCCATACTTTCTGTATCCCCCACCCTGTCTGTGGCCCTCATCTCCAAGCCCATTGGTTCCTACTGAAGATGTAAATGTAAGTTTTCTAAAACATCTGCTCACTGTAGTTTTTAATAAACATTACTCAAACAGAGGAAATAGTACATTTGTTGGGGACTATTTTTAGTGATGAATTAATCCACATGTGGTATTCTAGTGAGTATTTGGGGCATCAGAATGTTAAGTCAAAACAAACTACTGTGTGTGTGTTCATGGTGATGGATGAACATGTTACCCTGTGCAACAGTGATGTGTTTTTAATAGTTTTGGAGAGGAAATATAGATTATCGACAGCCTTACTTTTTAATACTTAACTAAATGAATTCTTAATACTCATATCAGTGGTGTCTTAATAGACAGCATAAAATGATGGTGTTATGTTTGCAGTCTTCTTGCACAGTCTGTGGCAATGATTGCATGTGAATTCTTAGTGTGAGAGGAATGGAGTGTTTTCAAGGCTTTCACAACCAGAAAATGAAAACTCTGACACTTGTCGGTGCCTGTGTGTTGCTGCCATAAAGACTTACACATGTGCATACACACACACACACACACACAAAGCATCTGTATCCCTTTGACAGATTTGTATCCCTCTGAGTGAATTTCCACTGATGTCTCTGCCATGTTTGTCTCATCCGTTAGACTGAAGCTTTGCATTCAGTGTGTGTGTGTCTGTGTGTGTGTGTGTGTGTGTTTGTCTTTGTGGGTGGGTGAGGGTGTTATAATGAAAGAATGATTTTTCTATCTCACTTTCTGCTGCTTTGATGACAAAGAAAGCCCTGACAGCCCTCACCTTTTCATTTAGTGTTGACAGGTTGAAATATATTCAGAAGAAATCAGGCAACAATGGATGGTAAACACACTCAATTCATTATTTTATGATGATCACAGACTGGACAGTCTTTTATTTTCTCCTCTACATAACTGGAGAGATGACCTTCACATCCAATAAATATAAAAGGCTGAAAGAAGCCTCTCCATGTGTAATGCAACATGTTGCACATTTCAAGCTTCTACTGCTGTTATGTAAACTCCATACCACTGATACCAGAGGCACTTCAATTCAATGTTGTTTTCTCCCCCAGGATTTAAACCAGTCGCTCCCCATTTCATAAAAACATCAGGCCTTAAAATCGGAGGATAAGAACTTCCTTATAATGCTGGCATGTCCAACCTCACAAGTCCAACGTGACATTTTCTGAAGCTCTACATTTCTCAACTGCTCCTCACTGAGCTTGGAGATTCAATGGTTCGAGAGAAGTGGGGACTCAATTCAAGTGATAATTCACAAGGTTCTTTCCTTTCTTGATTTTGGCGACACGCTCACAGAGACAGAGTCATTTGATTTTCCATTTGGTTTATGTACCGGCCCCCCCACGCTGTAATAATAAAGACACAGACAGACTGTGGCTTTTTATATCTCTCCAGAAGATTTTTTTCACCTTAAAAACAACAGTTGTTAGTTCAGACACAACCTACAGTATGCACTTTTTCCCGACACCAAAGCTCCAGAGGTATAACATTGATATTAGCACCACCGATGAATGAATGTTCGTCTTTGACGCTGGAGACTGTGGCATCTACTAGAAACACTCAACATTGGTTTCTTTTAACCAGTCTGGACAGGCTGCTGGGTCATTAAGAGCATGTCCAGACTAATCTGTTTACATCGGTAAACGCATCTTTTCCTCTCTGTGTTTTTCCACAGCAGTCTTCAGAGTCTAAACATTTGAGAAATGCTGATGGAAGTTGCGCAGTGAGAACACCTTTACATACACTGTAGTAACCTGGTTACTGTAAATCTGTGTAAATATACAGCAGGTCAGTAATCAATAAACAATAGCATTCTTGCTTTTTTAGGCTTGGTTATGGCTCTCACTGCATAGATGGGACACACTTTTGTTTGGAATTGACACTCACTGTGTATGTCTGTCATTAGGAAACAGCCTCAGGGAGCCTCATCTCCACTCTCAGCCTCATCTTAGTGACAGTTGTGCCAATACTGCTGAGTGTGTTTTTGTCCACACACGACGCCAGTGTGGTTTCACTCGGTTGCCACTCCAGCAAAGTGTCACCATCTGGGTGGTAAACAGTAGCAGTGTTTTTATAGTTTGTTTCTATCTGTCTATGTTATTTGGATGCTGTTTTCTGGATATGATTTCTGTGTGGAGGATCTCCTGCATGTTGACGGTAGGTAGCTTAGCTCTATGAAATGTTAGAATTACAATAGATAGATCTGTTTGGCTTTAACCCCATAACTTAAAGTTGAATTTCATCTACAGCCATAAAATTAAGATTTGTTTAACTTTCTCTGGCTCATCTTATTAAATTTTAAAAGTATTATCTAGAAAAGTAGATCACAAAAATCCAATATAAATGATTTCTGAGATCTAGAGTTGGGCTGCAGGCAGTCCTGTTATTGGAGCTAAACAAGTTTTGTTAGACCTCAGAGCATGCTGTATATGATTTCATGTACTGAAATCAGATTTAAAGATAGTAGAAAAGGACATCCACTGTTCAAAAGCAAAATTTAAAAACTTAAAAACAGTTTTAAGACGTTTTAAAGCTGGTGTTATTTTATATTTTAATTATTGTCAACAAATCTCATGAAAAGACTAAAACTAAGAATATGTTGGTCTGCCCCTTAATACTTTCTGACTCCCCCACCCTGTATGTGCTCTCAGCTCCAAGCCCATTGGCTCCTACTAAAGACGTAAATCTTGAAACAACTGTTCACAAATATATAGTTTAAATTTTTTAAAAAGGTAATTTCACAGTAATTTCCATAAACAGCTGCTTGTTGTAAGTTTTAAAAAATGTTACTAAAACAGAGGAAATAATGAAGGGGACTATTTTCAGTGGTGGATTAATCCACATTTGGTGCTCTAGTGTTCATCGTGATGAAGGAACATGTCACCCAGTGCAACAGTGCTATGTTTTTAATAGTTTTTGGACAACACTGGAGCTCAATGGCACAGAGGAATAAGATATATCTGGCTTTGATACAAACACAATACCTGTATGTGGAAACATTAATTGATGGTTTGGGTCCTCTCATTGAATTTGTTGACAAAAAGAAAAATAGAGAATATTACCAGACTTTCTATTAAATCAATAATTGATGGCTAAACATTACAAAGAAGGTTTGAAACTACCAACTACAAATGAACATGAGACAAAGATTTTATTGGAGGTCCATGTAGTCCAGATGTTTTTAGTAAAGCAGAAATCCCACAGATACTGTAGTGCGGATTCTGTTACTCAGTGTTAATGTATGCTGAATTAATCTTTTAGTGTACATATCACAAGAAATCTTCAACTGCACCGTAAACACAGAACTACTTGTTATTTTATAAATGGATTAAGTTCATTTTAAAACTTCAACTGTTACATAACCTTTAAAAAGTAATTAATGGTTTTGCGTTTTGGAGGAAATTTGGGGATTTGGCCTCGGGGTGCTGTTGGGTTAGGCTCAAGAAATCCATTCAACACTTGTCCAAAGAAAGATTTAATTCTGGCTTGTAAGGGATATAGTATCAGAATACTAATACATAGATATGCATTTGAATGTTTAAATGTTCTGAAGAGAAGAGGCTGTAGCCTGTTGGGAATGCTCTCTATGATGCTTTCAAAGCATTTTCCACAAACTTGCTACAAAAGTACAGACATCAAACAAGATGAGAGAATGATGATAAAAAGCTTGGTAAGTAGTTGAAGCTAATAATCAAGACCACACAAGGACATTCACTCATACCCATGTAACAACCTTTCTAATGATAGATTATTAAACTCAAAACAGGATGTGACTCAACACTGCAGTGCACCGTGTTTTAGACTTAGACAGGTTTTTATTGTCATTCAATGTACAACCAGTGTACATTGAACAAAGTTTTACAGTACACATTGGTTTTACACAGCACTGTGGCTGGAAAAGTCACAGCCAGTCGGTCAGAAGCTGTAAGGATTTGGAAGAAATGTACAAGAATAAGTGGAATTTTCCCATATATTATTAATTATTGAGGGATTTTGGGTATCATGTTCTGGAGGCATGCAACTAGTAGAAAGCATGAACTGGATACTGGCTTTCTTTAGGATGAAATTTGCAGAGGCTTCTTCAACCTCACAAAAATAATAGTTCTGGAGAAAAAATGTAAACTGCCAATACTTAGACTGTCAAATATTTTCAGCAATCAAAAACCGTCAAGCCTTATTGCAGATGTAAATCATTGATAATGTTCGTAAGTCTGAGGCTAACACACTTCACAGGACTACAAACAGAAGTGGATGCTGTTAGATCTGGTGTGCATCATGTACTAATTCTGCTTTCAGTCTTATGGGAAGAACTTGTCACTTAAAAGAATCAATGCTGATCTGAAGCAGTCAGATCTCAGTCCACAGACTGAGATCGTCTGTGGACTGAAGCTGCTGTTGATTAGCTTGTAAGCTTGTAGCATGTAACTAATGGCACATAGTTAAGTCTTGCTTGGTATTTTGAAAGTTGTGATCACACAATTTTTTTGGAATTGAAGGAACAGTTCAAAATTTCGGAGGATGCATTTGTCATTTTACAAAGTGTTAGATGAGAAGATTAATATTATCTGTGCATCCAGTACAGACATCCTTTATGTACAGGATGTATTTTGCATAGCTAAGCACATGACTGGAAACTGCTAGCCTAGCTATATGCAGTAGTAAAAAGCAAAGTCCTGACGTCATTAGCCGCTGTTCCACTAACTCATTGAAGCACTGGCACCAGAATAGAGGGGACAACAAGACTTTTTGTCTTCACTCCACTTTCAGGTGTTACAGTAATGTTAATGCATCAACATTATGTAAGTGGTAATAACGTGTAAGCCAGATAGTACGGTCATAGAGTGTTGGCGATGTCTAAGCCTATCACATCTAACATGTTGGACCTTTAAATCCAATCATAATCAACCACTGTGTGATTCAAATTAATATAAGTGAGCCGACATCCAATAAAATGTCCCAAAATAATTTTTCGTATTTCTCTAGATGAGTCTGTATTAATTTATCAGTATATGTATTAGTGGGCATATTGGATGTAAAGAATCCATTTTAATAGCCCATGCATTTTGGTTCTCTTTGGAACCTTACCATACTGGTCTGTTGGTTGGTTGCAGCATGACAGTTCTCAGAGTGGATAACATAAGGGTCTGTAGGAGCAAGGATTCTCTTTTTAAATCGGCAACCCCTTGTCCTTAATTTCTAATGTAAGAAGGCACAAGAAGCATTTCTCGAAGAGCGCCACACACCGTAGAAGGCCTTGTGCCCTGGATGCCCCCCCACTTAAAAACTCATTCTGGCACCACTGGGGTTTCTGTCATCTGCCTCTCTGAGAGCGTGAAATGTATTCTGGGGTTTAGTGTCCATATTCTAAGATAAATGAGTGTCTACTACTTGATATTTGGATTTGAGGCCATCACGAGTACACTCACACTCGTCTCAAGTCATCTCTCCAACTTCTCAGCTGTAATCTCTGCTGTTTAAACACATTTATGCTGTTCACCTCTCCCTGTCCATTCTGATAGCTTCACAACTTCAGTCTATGGAGCTGATGCTGTTTAACCTGTGGTGGTCTTGGGTTTGTGGGAAATTATTTTTGTTAAAGGCATTCAATGGTGAAACAATATAAGTTCATTTTTTAAAATATGCCACTCCTGGCCAGACCAATGGAGTGAAACACATGACATACTGTTGAGCTTTGGTATCCTTCAACACTGACTGTGTTGAAGGGTTGGATTTTTACTAATCTCCATTATGTCATTGAGATTTTGAAACATCTTAAACATATGACTGAGATTCTTCAGATTTTTCCAATATGAAGAGGTTAACTTTTTTTAGCAGTAGTAAGTTTGTATTTACCACTTATCCTGTGCGACGTGAACACAGCACTGCTCCCCATCACATTTAACAGTCTGCTGATGAGGTGGTGAGGGGGAGGTGGAGGAGGCGACAGCTGAGCACTGCACTAAGTGTCGGGGCTGTTGATGGTTACCATGGCGCTCAGCCTGTCGCATGCACGTGTCCTTGTAGGCGTGTGTGTATATGTGTGTTATTGAAATCTTCTACTGGCAAACAAGGGAGTGTGACTGGCCAGTTACGGATGAAAAGGGATGAAATTGATTTTACTGGTACTCTTAATGTCAGCAAGAAACGCACCATACTGTGGTCTGACATGGCCATGAACAAATTAGCTTGATGATTTTATCATGAATCTGCCTAAACATGAGCTGTAGGAAAGACGACCACGTTAACAGAATGAATGTCATGTTCATTTATAAACAAAATCCGTTTCTGAATAAATTTTAGGTGGAAAAAAGGCATTAAGATGCTGAGTCTTGTCTCATCATATATCTGTGACGCATAGCTTTAATATTTCTTTATGAGGTTTGAGAGTTCAGAGAAGCAACAAGACATGTTATCATTAACATGTTCACTGATTTGCTGATAGGTATCAGCTGCTTTTTTTTGGCGTATTTCTGAACAGTAAAACTTCTACAGTTCAGAAAATGCTTTCACTCAGCTGCCTCTGGGTCTTTCTGCAGGTCTCTGTCCAGGATCAGTGTAACATCACTAACTGTGGGCTATAATATTCTCTCTTATCTAATGTCTCTGAAAGTGTCTCGTGCCCTTGACTTCCAAAACTTGCATTATTGTATGATTTTCTTGAATTAAATAAAGGTCATTTTTGCATCTAAGTTTACAATCTGCAGGAAAAATTCTGAAAATACATAGTTCAGGGCATGCTGACAACCTTACACATGTAACATAGTGTCAGAAAGGACATCAAAGCTCTACCAGAGAGCTTGGATAATTGGGCAGTCACATTAGACAACAAAATAGTGTCTCCTATGTTCCACGATAAATACAAAGATAAGGGATGCAGGTATTAAATCTATGTATATACAATCTCAATGTCCATTTATATTGGAGTAATTTAAAACAGGTATTTATGGATTGGGTTTGAAAATTTAAGCATATCTCTTGCCAGTCCTCAACTGTGATCTTATTGTTTATGTCCTCACACAATGCAAGCCTTTCATTTCTGAGGAGACCACCGAAAGTGAGGAACCTGTCCTCTCATGGAGTGATGGTTTACTGCTATCTTTTCCACATAGGAAACATAGGGAGCTTAGATTTGTAGTATCTAATGTGCAGATACTTAAAAAAAATTTTGATAGGTATATAAACATAATTTCTTGGAGACAGTACTGGAACATGAATATTCATGCATTTTTTGTTTATCTTGTTTAATCGTAATTTGCTTTTTTTCTTCTTGATTTTTAAAATTTCCTCTGTGGAAATATCCCACCAGCAGCCACACTGAATGAAAGAATTAAATGAAAAAAAGGGAATCGATGGTATCGTAATGAGTAGAGAATGAGATGTTGCACACTGAAAAAAGCTGAAATAAAGCTGATGGGTGTTTTTCACATTCAAATATTGCTTGATGCTGCTGTGAAGCTGTACATTCTGTACAGCATCATCCCGCTGGAGTAATTCAAACACTAAGATGACTATTGATGGTGATTTGTGGGTGATTCAAGCATTGTCACAACAGCCACTGCAGCTCAGACACTGATGCCAGTCTCTGGTTGGACTCCTCGTGGTCACAATATCATGCAGACACAGGGGTTGATGAAAGGAATGTGCCTGCTGTGACTGTTCCAAAGAGAGTAAGAGGAAGGCAAAATTTTGGAAACTTGGTGGAGAGTGGATGGGAGCTGGCAGTATTTGATGTTTGAAGTCAGCAGCCGTGTGCATCCTGTTAAGTACTCTGAACTTCGGAGTGAAAAGAGCCCACAGGCCCTGGCGAGAAGAGCACATGGCATCAGCCACAGGTTGAGCTGGATTCAACCAGAGCCTTCCAAAGAGCGGGACAGTAACACAGGCATAAAATACCAATACCCAGTTTTTGGTTTGGATCAAGCAATATTCAGTATATAGCCCAGAATTTCCAGTCCAGCCCAGTCACGGTAACTCAGACAGTCACGGAAAATCTGTCATATCATTAACTGACTTCACTGTAGTGTCCACAGTGCACATCATCAGAGTGGACATATTCTAGCCCTTTCTAAAAAAAAAAAACAGAAAAACATCCAGGCTATTTTACATTCATAATGAACAGTAATGTAAGCCAACCTAGAGGACAATGTTGCACCCTTTTACTGTCATTTTCTTGAAAACTTACTTTGGGGTCCCTGGCTGTAACCTTGTCTCCTCGAAATGATGTTTGTGTACAACTAATCTGTAACTGCAAATACTTCTGTAGGTTAAGTAATGCTGGATTAGTTGTCTATAAATATAATGAGGAAATGTAGTTTATTAACATCCCTCAAGTATGTTGATACTAAACGTATCAGTTAAATGTAGAAAATCAGTACAAAACAAATGATTTTCATTTGTTTTCAGCCAAAATATCCGATCTTGCAACATAATATCGCCATATTCACTACAGCATTATTGAGCATTTTTATGGTTGTCATTAGGCAATAGCATGTTAAGATTATGGAAAGATCATGGTCTTCATTCATTCACTCAAAAACGTGTTTACTCTGAACATAATCTAGACATTGACTTTGTTTGTCAGCACAATGTAACTGGAAAAACAATTAGTAGCAGTAGTAATAATAGTAATAATACTAATAGTAATAGTTATAATACTAATAATAATTTGATATACGATATAATAACCTAATTTCTAGGAAACAGGGTGTGTGGCTGATAATGTGAATAACATATTTAGATAAATCTGCTATGTTTGCATTCAATGATTCTGGACGTATAAAATGTATCAGACACAGTCCCCAACACTTCAAAGCTCAAAGCAAACTGAACAAAAAAAGACAATTTTGTTTCAAAAGAACAATTTTGGATTGTTGGTGCAAAAAAAAAAAAACAACCAAGTTACCCAATCACATGTAACTAAAGTAAAATTCAGTTGTCCTCATTTTTTATGTGCAGTGTGCACAAGAGCATTCACATGCTACACATCAAAATCAATAAATGTTGACTTAGTATCCATCTAGGACTCTACATGTCAAAGTAACTACAACCCCTTATATCCATCTTGAACAAACTTTGTACATTGACTACTACATGACCATATACTATATGGAATACCAATTGCAGTATTTAACCTTTTTGCAGGAAGGCACTTGTCTGTGGCCTTTGTGGCGCTCCTGATTGATTGCATTCAAAATTCCATTGCAATCTTGCTTCTTGACTCTCTTGAACATGTTTGTCAATTTTTTTGTTGATTGCATGAATAATCAGAGTTATGGTGGCAATATGGGACTGAATAGCCCAGACCTATGAAAATTGCCAAATTGTTTATTTGAATGAACCACATGATCTACATACATAAATACAAACATGTGATCTACACATGAAAATAATTTCTGTGTTGCACCTTCCATGTGTAACCACTTTCAGTGGTCTTAAAGAAATTCAATATCTGAATGCCTATAAGCCAAAAATAATGAGCAAATCCATTAAGACAGTGGTTCTTTAGCAAAGCATAGCAAAAGGTGTTATGGTAGCAAATTGACAGTTTGAATGTAAATGCATGTAGTGAGTGCTACACTGCTGTGATCCTTGTCCTAGTGTTTCCTCTGAGAGCACTTCCCTTTCATTGTATATATGACACATTCTGCTCAGAGGGAAGCAGAGGCAATAAACCACTGTTTGTTTGTGCGCGTGTGTATAGAATTATTATATACTTAAGACACATCCTGATGAACATCATTATAAGCCCTATCCTCTGAAGTGGGGAGACTTCATCAGATTTGGGTTTGCTTGCCTAAGAGATGAGGATTTATTTTTCTTTTTAAAGGCAAAGTGTGGTAATATTTTTCTTCTTGTAAACAAATCCCATGGAAAGACCAAAACCAACAATCAATGCATTCTACTAACAAGTATTTTGTGAGTGTGTATCCAAAGCCTGATACAACTTATTCCCCTGTACCATAGAATAGAACACATCACTATTAAAAACACATCGATAAGCCACACTGTTGCCCTGGATGACATATTTCTTTATTACCATAAACACACACACTGTAGTTTAGTTGACTCAATCCCACACACACTGTCCTGCTGGCAGGAATACTCAGTAGAACACTCTGAAGGAAGAACCAATGCACTTGATGCTGAGAGCCACAAAATCTATACTAAAAATATAAAATGATTTGCTAATTTATTTATTTATTTATTTTCATCACTTTCTTTTATACTGTATTTGTCCAGATTTCAATTACTGGGCAATAGGTGTTCACTTTATCTCTGCTTCTTTTAGTTGTCTTACTTGTGTAACTCCATATACCTCCATGTACCTCCATATATAAAGTTTTATTTTAACTTTATCTTACCTCCTTGAGGGGTCATCGTGGGATAGAGAAAAGTCTAAACGTCTTTTTACCCCAAACACAAACAAAAGTTGGCTTTTTCAAAAGGTATCACTCTGTAAACATTGTCTGTGAATCGTCATGTTGGAGTTGTAACACTGATTTTAAGATTAAAGACACATTTCCAGATTTTATTATAGTAGCAAGTAGCACCTGCAAAACCCCAATTTCAACCCATCTCACTGTTGATGTTGATGATGTTTTGTACACAAAAGTGTACAACTAAAGGTGCGCTCTGATAAAATGCTTAATGAATTCAGATCTCACTGAAGTCTGTGTATTTATGTAGTCACTGTTACCCACAGTGAGCTGGGAAGTGTTTTTGGCATTCAGGGAGAGTATGTTAAAGTTTGAAAGTCAAGGAATGAAAGTAACCAGTGATGGTTCACGCAGTGACTAGTGATAGTAATTTAAATGTCTCTGAGTATGTGTGTGCACAGGGATTGTTGGGCTCAGCTAATCATCTTGCAGGGACACTCCAGCAATGTGTGGGAGGCAGGCCCAGCCCTGCAGTCTTACATAAGAACAGATATAATGCTATCTAATTCAGCTGCTTTTGATGTGCTTCCTCTCTTACTGCACATAACCCACTTAGGGGGCACAGTTACTGCAAGCACAAACAACACACACACACACACACACACATCTGAAAGTGTTTCTGCGCCTGACACAGAACATTTAAGTACTGTCCATGGACAACTTTAGTGTGCTTTTGCACCTCAAGACTTGTTCAGTGGGATTTGTTGAAGTCACATTGATTTCATTCACAATAACATCGTGAACTGTTATTGAGCCAGTTGAGTGTTCTTGTCTGTGGTGTTGATGATGACAATGACAATGATCATTGTGTTCTGTATTGACAAAACAGATAAAATCAATTCTTGACAATTCAGGGTCATATTTGTATTTATCACAGTGTTTCTGCTCTATTTATTTCACAATAAATATAAATTTAATCAAGCTAGATTGATTCATCAAATGTACTCTGCTAAATAGAGTGCAATATTCAAAAAATGTCATTCAGCTTCTGAGTGCAATTCATTAACTTCTATCTCTTTATGACCATGCCTTTGCTGGTTATTTGGGGGGGATGTCACACGTGCAAATTCAAAAAATGAACTTATCATTAGGAAAATGAAAAGCCTTTTTAAATACAGGGAGTCATTGCAGGAAGAGAAGGTTAAGGAGACTGCAAATTATGCCAGGGTGAAGTAAGGATATTGTGAAAGCGCTATCGATTCATATGCACAGAGGTGCCCAACTCAGCTATGCATTTAGCAAAGGTACAAAGTAACAATTCCCTTTCTCTCTCCCAGAAAATGAATGTCTCTTTTCCTTATTCTCTCTTTTCTCAGAAAGCTACCTTGGTGGATAGAGAGACAGATGGAAAAGAACTGAACGAAGGTTGCAGCACAACTGAGAATCACAACTCCTTCTCTGTCACCATGGAAACCACTGAACAATCAGAGCTGGCGATGGACTGTGAAGTGGGGGTCGCTGTGCCTGATTCACCTGAGCAGGGGAAGGATTTCAGTGCAGATGAAGAGCAAGTTTGTTCAGAGACCAACTCATCAGATTCCCCAAGGGAAAAGGCAGTGCTTGGCAAATTATTAACTGACCTGCCAGCCGACACAATTGAGATTGACAAGCCCGACTGCTCTGAGACCAGTGTTTCCTCTGAAATGCTTTGTCAGAACCAAAAGGAGGCTTTGATATTAGAACCAGTGCATGAAGAGCTCAACAGGAATGAATCAATCACTTCATCTGTGTCAGACACACTCTCCAGTGCTGACAGTGTTTATGAGAATGAGGCCCATCGCAAGAGGCAGGACACGCCTGAGCAAGAACAAATACCTGAGCCTGAGCAGTATCCTGAGCGAGAGCAAGACGAGGAACCAGAGCAATACCCTGAGCCAGAACAAGACCCTGAACCAGAGCAATACCCAGAGCCAGAACAAGACTCTGAACCAGAGCAATACCCTGAGCCAGAGGAAGACCTAGAGCTGGGAGACTATCCTGAGCCAGAACAAGATCCTGAACCAGAGGTGTACCCTGAGCAAGAGCCTGAGGCAGCGGATAATGAGTTTAATCCTGAAGATGATGGCTATAAAAATTTGGCAATAGACACAGACGAAGACCCAGAAGCCCATGGCATCCTATTTGAACCACCCATTAAAGAGGAGTCAATATTAGAGCAGTGCATTAGAGAAGAGGCAATGTCAGATGTGTCCAATGAGTCCTGCCATGACCTTGACCCTGACGAAATAGACGAATGCCTGAGAGTTGAGATTGCAGCAGCTTCCTCAGATAGTGACACGGATGAAAAATGGAGAACAATATTCTCCTCTTCAATAAATAAAGAAGATGATGACTCATATTTGGACAGTCTTCAGTTGAGTGCCCAGGAGCTCTTTGTGCAGAAGGTTGAGGTGACAGAATTTGAAGAACAAGACAACAACAACTTTGAAGAGGTCCATTTTGAGGTTCCAAAAGTGGAAGAAGTTCTGGAACAACCTGCGGATATAATTTCCTTTCCCACCCAGGTTAAATATAATCCTTTAGGCCTTCAAGGTTTGTCCAAAATCTCTGAAGATGAGACTGAAAGTGGCAGAGATGGCAATCATAACCACACTATCCACCAACAGCACATTAATGCAGATCCAAACAAGAAGCTACCTAAAGACTTTTGTGTGATACAGGAGACCAAGAGCAAGGATGTGAGCACAGAGCATGTGGACTTCCAGCTGGCTCGTAAACAGTGGAAGGAGATGGAGGAGCAAACCATGAACAAGATTGTCTTACCTACAACCAAGCAGCCCAGCTTCCATGGCAGCCACAGCTTCATGTACACACCGGTCCGTAACATTGAAAGAAACCAGAAGAAAACACATGATCTGGAGAACTTGAATCTGGTTGGGGAATATCCTCACACCCAATTCAGCCCTTGCTCAGAGGATTCAGGCCTGGATGATTCTAGTTACAGGTCCCCTTACGATGACCCAGAAACACCAGTTGAAAGGGAGATTCGCATATCAATGGAGAGGGAAGAAAACTTCAGGAGAGAGAGGAGCTTCTCCAGAATGGGCAAATCAACTGATTGCGCACCATCACGAAGTATCCCCAGATCCATAAGCACTCCACTTACACCATCATTCATCATCACCTCCTCACCCACTAAGGAACCACTGAAACATGAAGTATCGGCAAACAATGTTATCATTCTTGACCCTAGCAATGATTTCACCTCCAGCCCCAGACATGACAAAGACAACGTGGCAGCTCGGTCCGGCGAATGGCGCTCCGAGGACTGCAGCTCCAACCTCATCATCCTAGAGACATCCAATCTGATTATTCGCAGTGCCTCCGAGTTTTCCCTCAACAAAGCCTGTGAGCAGCCCCAGGAAAAAATGTTCTTGAACAACCCCTTTTTCAAACTACGTTCAAGAAGCACCATATCACTGGTGGATGAAGAGATTAAGATGGTGAAACAGAGAGAGGAAGAGCTAAAGAAAGAGAGAGCGAATCTGTATGGCAAAGACAGGTTTAATACAGAAAGGATGCTTTCAAATCACATGGACACTTTGGCATTTGATAATTCAGGTATGTAAACAAAATAATGACAAAACAATACATTATTTACAAAACAATTGTATTTATACCTTTAAGCTTATGTTGATCTTTGGTCTTTGTTATTAGTTGATGTACCAGTGAAATGCAAGTCCTCTCCATCATCACCAATGAAAACAGCCTACAGGATGGATCGCTCTGCTTTATCCTGTGATCACAGAGTAAGCTTTTGCTATCCTATTTTATGGACACAACGATCAATAAAAATAATTTTATATGCTTGATATTTTGTAATATACCTAATGAAAAATATTAGCATTACTCGTAGTTATCATTTAAATGTGTATGCAGTGACTGAGTGTACCCTGTCTTAATTTACAACAAAGGTAAGGATTGTGGCAAAATGTAGCTTGCTAACTCTGACCAGCATAATTACCAGGCAAAACTGATTTTCTTATTCCACCTTTAGTATAATAAGCTGCGACGAGGTGGAAGTGAAGGAGGTGGAGGTGGAGGAGGAGGTGGAGGAAGTGCTTTGAAAGCAGGTAAACAATCAACTGTCTTTCTCAGTTTCCAGAGGTCTACACAGGAGGAAGACGCAAGAGTGCCATGGCTCTGCGCTGGGAGGCAGGCGAGTTTACAAAAAATGACTGAAGAGGAACAAGTCAGCAGTTTGCCATATAAGGGCATTGATCATTAGTGTTAAAATCATTCAAGTTAGAAGCATCGTTGCAATTGTTTGTTTCATGTTGTGACATAATCTAAACTCTCCGCTTTTGTGATGCTTTGGGCAAAACTAGTAAGACAATAAAAATGTTTGTGGCCACATCCATTAGTTTGGATAAATCCATAGAGTACTAATACACACTGTATTATACTGTACCATGGACACAGATGACACTTGATTCTGGCAAGAGGGTGTACATTGTTGTCAGGTATCCACACAGATCTGAAATGTCCTTATCACCTCTAAATCAACACTTATAGCTGGAAGGCTGCTGGTTTCAGCTCTTACTAGGCTACAGCTTTGACTACTACTTGTAGTCTTGTAATGTTTTTTACAAGACTGACAAAGGCAGTGCCAACACATACTTTCTATTTAAACAACATTATGAATAAACAATACTAGTATTTTGAACTATGGCAAGTGGCAATGGTATAAATTAAATAATCCCCTCTGATCAGTATAAAAAATAACACACTCTACAGAGGCAAATCTGTGTTATCAGTTAATAAGTTCATACATTTCAATACCTGCATGCCACCTTGTGGATTATCCCTTGCCTATTGAAGAACTGTTTAAAAGGTCCAATCCAGAAGCAGAGAATCTCAACAAAACTGTCAAAAAAATGTGTTTAAAGTATTATTCTCTGATTTGTGATTTGGCCTTATTTATAATGATACTGGTAAAAGATAAGACTCTATCTCAATATCTTAATACAGTATTCACATGACATATGAAAGAGTTATTGGTATCATAATCAGAAAGTTCAGCTAAAACTAATATGAGGCTTTAGCAGTGTGAGTTAGACAAATCAAGTGGCCGTCAAGTGTAGGTTTATTGGTCTCATTTATAAAGATACTAGTGAAGGATAAGACTTTATTTTAATATTTTAATACAGCACTCACATGCCATATGATAAAGATGCTCAAATGTTCTGTACAGCTGAGGGGAACTGCAGAATTGGTGACAAATTTCTTTGGGTTTATCACCGTGAGCAACACCTTTCATATTACGAATGTTTATTTGATCTATTGTATATATAAACACAATGATCCATCTAGCTTTAAGGTAAGGTGAGCCACAAATTGATAGGGTAACAGACTGACACAACACCAACAACAAATCTGCCTGCAGAACCCTTCTGCTGCAGTTCAGCGAGGAAACTAACCTGGTGAGGTTAGTCTCACATTAGCTTCAGCTGAACATTACAGTGTATTTATACACAGGCCTGTGTTTTCTTGCATCCCATCCTTTACAGTGTAGACTAGAGTTGCACTATGAAGATGGAGAAATGATAACAGCGACCAATAACTCTTTTAACACAGATGACTATTGTATTAGAGATACACTTGAACAAAGCTAAACTTATCCTTTATATAAAAGATGAACATTTGCTGACAGTAAGCTGGAAGTATTTGTAAGACAGGTCTTTTGCTGAGATGCTTGAATGTTAGACACTTGTATTGTTGAGTCCACTCTTTACTTAACTTTTCTTGACATTATAAATGTGAATCAGATTTGAAAACATATTTTGATGTTATTGTATGTCTTGATAAAGCAAATGGTACATTGCTCAGTGTATATTAATTGTATTTTCATACTATGCTTTTTGCTGTAAATGATATTTCAGGGTGAGCTGGATGGGCACAAATCAGCATAATATACAATATATATATATAGTATCCATACCTTTTACTTGGAAAATATAGTTCACTCAGACAACGCACAGCGTAAATGTCAAGATTTAGTGAGAATAAATATAAATATGCATTTGATTTTTTGGCACAGTGTGTCTGTGTGGAGTTTGCATGTTCTCCCTGTGCCTGTGTGGGTTTTCTTCTGGGTGCTCTGGCTTCCGCCTACAGTCCAAAGACATGCAGGTTATCTTAATTTGTGACTCTAAAATTGCTCATAGGTGGGGATGTGAGCGTGGATGGTTGTCCTTGTCTGTGTGTCAGCCCTGTCATTGACAGGCAACCTGTCCAGGGCACAGTGTCAGCTGGGACCAGCTCCAGTCTCCTGCCACTCTCCAAAGGATAAGTGGGTATAGGTGATGGATGGATACCATTTTTCAGTTTTGTCACTCCCTGAGTGATACTTCAGGACACAGAACCTTGACTAGTCATTCTGCCTGAACAAGCTCCACATTATTCTGTATGACCAACACTAAGACAATCTAATAAGTACCGGTATTTGTGAATAGTGCTGTCACAGTGCTCAAAACTACAGGACCAAGGACTCTGTGGAAAGTGCCCATTGTCAGAAATCTCACATCAGTGCTTTGGAACTTTCAAATAATGAAATAGGTTTCCACAAATTAAAGTATTTTATTCTTTATACAATAGCACAATAAATTAATGTTCACTTATATGGAGTGAAGCTACAGTATAGTTACATAAACATCAAAAAACCTTATTTTCCAACTATCAACAATTCCTTCAGTTTTTATGTAACAGGGTATTTGTAGACCAGTATTTATTATTTTATTTAAAAAACTTTTCTTTCCCTTTATTGTGAATTTCATGACCACATACAAGACATTTCCAAAAGGGATTTTCTCAAATATAAACCCTGGTATCTGCTGATTTTAATAAGGGAATGTTAAACATTATTTACAAAGCCTTGATATTTCCAGCTACTCTGAGCAGCAGTTTCTAAGAGCTTGGTACTTTCTTGATCTTAGATACAACTGACCTTAAACAGCATCGTTTTAATGTTCATGTTTGTATGCTTCATTGTTAAAGTATAGCTTACAAATCTCAAGGATTGCTTGCTGATGTTTTAACAGTCTGTGAAAAGCCCCCGCCATGGTTGTTGGGTCTTATTGGTCTCTTAATGACTAAATATGCAGGGGCTTTTCACTTTGTATTCCTCATGCAAGTATTGAAGAGATTAGTGCTTGCAACAATAAAAGATGTATATGAAGAATGTTTGCTGGCCTTATTTGTTTGGGTGAATGAAAGTGCTCTTCCTATGATGAGATTACTTGTGTGCAAAGATAACATTTTAACTTGAGGATGGCATGGCAATGGAAGAAAGTCGCTGCATTATCTCATATGAAATGCTCATCCTCTGGGGAGTATAAATGTGCCACTTCAGGTCTGATGGTGGTGCTAGAGAAAAGAACAGAAGGTCCTCAAAAACATTATGATTCCTCTTGGGTCCTCTGGGACTATGGACATCCGTAGCTAATTCTAGGGTAGTCTGGACATTACATTTTAAACACTTTGTATTTCAAAAAAATTATTTTGTTAGAGTGGAAGGTTCGACCTGATGGTGGGTGCTAGATGAAAGATCAAAGGGTCGCCAAAAATTATTATTATTCCTAATAAACTCCTGATTCCAGAGGAATTTCCTGAAAATGTGTTCACTAATTTAATAATTAATTAAAACTGTTTTTCATATGTGTTGAATTATATGCTTGCCTGTAGACATATCGAAATGTTTGCATGTTCAGCTGACCTGCTGTAAATTCTTAATACTTCCTAATAAGTTTGGTCTTCCCCTGTTTGACTTTTCAGTATGTCAAACACAGTGACACTGTCAGATCTCACAGTTATTATTGATAGGAATGTTGGACCAAACTACAAAACTTTAACTGGGCTAATTCAATCCATTGCCAAAACTATGTTAACCAGGTTAAGAACTGATTTGGATATTGCCACTACAAACACACTAGAGTATGATACACTGTGGCTGAAAAAGTAATTATTTCACAATTATTTGCACCAGAAGTAATGTGAACAGCAAAAAATCCTTGAATAAGATCAGTTAAATTGTTTATAGAACAATTACAACACATGGTAATTATACACTTGCAATGGCTTTTATAAATGCAGCCAGGAACCCTGTATTTCCTACTAGGAACACCAGTAACACCATCTTCTTCCCTTTGGAAACCTGAAAGACATTTAATTTAAAGAAAAAATAAAGAGATGAATATATGTAATGAGAAACACAAAAATTGAAAGTGAAGTGTGGTTTTAAGTCTCACCTTTCCATGTTGCTGCCTCTCTGACTGAGCAAACAAAATGTTCTCTTTGTCGTCACTTTTGCTGTTTGCTGTGGATACAAAAACAATATTAAGTTACATATGTGTGTTGAGTAGAGAATAAAAAAAATACAAATGAATTTATTAACACTGTAGTGCAGACAAGTAGTCACATAGTGAAAGAACACTGTCTTCCTCCTACTGTCCACTTCAATGATGGAAGACTTCATATTAGGTCTGTCATTAAAAGACTAGTATGGAGAGTTGACATTTCCAAGCTATTTAGCATTCAAATTCACACACACCCACATATATACACCCACCTCTGACTCTGACACACACACACACACACACACACACACAATATAATCATTTTTGGCTTTAGTAATAATGTGTTGGAACAGAACAATTAAATTTGGTCGCTGCAGGCAGCAGCAGCACTTATTGCTAATTGAAACAAACAAATAATACCAACTGTTCATTCCAATCATTAAAAACTAATCTACAGCTAACAGGAGAGAAAATTATAAGCATATGTTGAAGAATGCACTGGAGGCATTGGTGCATTTGACAAACACAGTTGGCAGTGTCCCAGTAATACCAGTATTTCAGTTCATATTAGTGCACTCACCACAACCAGCAGTACTTTCACATTGAGTTCAATTTAGATGAACTTTGTCAAAATGCATTCCCGTCTGAGAGTCGGACATTTTATTTGCACTCCGTTTTTCAGTCTGACATTGTACACCAATACTGGCCTGTAGTACCTCTACTCCTGAGTCTTAGTAGCAGCTGGTCTACCAGTATGATCCACAGCAGCCATCCAGTCAGCACTGCAGGAGACCAGGGGCTGGGTAACAGCAGCGCCTGCTGACCAGCACCCAGGAACACACACACCGCTGGGAGGGAGAGAGGACCAGTCAGTGTTTGATCTGTAATTTCAATCTCAGGCAAGTTAGATCATGGTTGTGCTGCGCTGTGCACATTGACAAATTTACAAAATACAGTAAGAAAAAAAGGTTTGTCATGGTATAAAAATAAATAAATAAATAAACCTTAATTACTTTAAAACACAAGTGTGGTGGTACCATGGTGACTGCAGTGCATGCCAATGCAGCGGCAGTAGTGCCTTCAGACTTCGCTATTTATATAACTTTGTTATTTTTTTCCAGCAATAGGCAGCATCTTGTTGCTCGTGCTCTCGCACATGCTTGCACTCCGTAGTTGTGAGCGAGCTCCCTGAGCATTGAACAAAACGTATTTTGATAAAACACATAATACCTATGGCAGAAATACACTCATTGGCATTAAAAAGGAAGCGCAGGGTTTGGAATAAGAGCAGCAGACTTTGGGACGATTACTGCCAGGGTTGGGTACGGCTCACATTTGAACCGATACCAGTACCAGTAGTGGTGCCCAGCGGTACCTTTTTTCGGTAGTTTACTCTTTCTATTGGTTTCATACTTCACATACTTTTTAGTGTACTGAATTGATGTATGGTTTGGTCACAGGAAGATGAAATGGTCCAGCTATGGGATATCAGAGACCTGGCTCCATCACCCGGGGTCAAGCTATTGCACTGGGCGAGCGGATCAAGTTCCAAGCCAACAGAACGCAACTTTACACATTGTTTTCATCAATGATGCTTGGTGCTCAAGATGAAGACACTGTCTTGTTGCTGCTGTTAAAAAATTTCCCAACATGCAAATTAAAAAAAGGAACTACAGAATTATTGCCTGGGTGTTTACGGGTATACGTATATAAATAATTGTATATATTGATTTATTTAGTTTCATCTATTGAATTATTGAATGTATTTTAGCCATGTTTATGTATTTATTTGATCTTAATCGATTCTAAATGAAATTATCTGTATATATGTTCTATTTGTGAGCCCCAAATACTCCCGTTTGTTAAAATGGAGTATTTGTTAAAATGTTTGTTAAAACCTACAGTGAACAGCTGTTTTAGGAAATTACTGAGCCTTCTGTGAGCTGCTTAAAAATGTACATCTTCAGTAGTAACCAAGGAGCTTGAAGCTGAGAGCCACAGACAAGAAAGTGTTTAGAGACGGACCAACATGACGCTGGCTTTGTCTCTTTTCATGGGATTTGTTGACAAATTATGTTGTGATTATGAACTTGGACTCACAAGCAAATTAGTGGAACATATTTACAACAATATCTAATGCAAGTGTGGTGTCATTTCAATAATAGGTGTACGTCACTGGCCGTAAGTCTGATTTAAAATACAATTATAAAGTTCAATTTTTACAAAATGTCTACAGTACACCCCGACAGATTAAACCTCATGACTCTTAATGTACAGTGTGAGTTTTTATCTGATCTTTTTTTAGAAACAACTATCATTTCAAACTATGGAATTTTGCCATCATATACTCCATAGATTTGTAACAGCAAGTCGTCCTGTCATCATCCACACTTTGAGCAGCTGCAACTTGAATTAATCAAGTGCAATTTCTCCAGAAAATACTTTCAAAATACTCTTCTTACCAGCGAGTATCTGGCCAATAGTGCCTGCTGCGAAATGACTCCAGCTGAAGATGATCCTCCTGCAGAAGAGACCTGGTATGATTTCATCTAATGTGGATGCATTTCAAAATCCTAACGCTGTGTCCCACAGGACTGAATATAGATAAAATCTACTTATTTGAGACGGTGATGAGCAAGTCATGGAGTTATTCAAATCTGGTTTGAGGTCATACCTGCGGGACTCCGGGGCTGGTCTAAGAATTGCAATTATTGACTGGATGACGGACAGAACCATGACAGTGCAGCCTATGTAAGGGTGCGAGCCTGCATTCTGAGAAGAAAGAGAGTACAAGAGAAAACACAGAGGAAGAGGCGCTGCAGTGATAGACTGCAGTGTGGCTTTTAAAATAGCAGTGTGGTCTGTAGTCACATATGGTAATGTGTTTGCAAGACAATTACTAACGCTTTTACTAGATCTACTTTCAAGTTTCACATTTTTATTTGTCACATACTCAACATATCTCTACATTGTGCAGTGAAATGCTTTGAGCCATTTTGCATCTTAGTTGTGATATTTTCAGACTGGATATCATTAACACCAGAGTGAACTGAGGCCACTTATCCAGTGGAATGGAAAACTTTTTCAGAGTTAAAGTGTTTAAAAATGCTGTGATGAGAAGTCACAGTGGGAGGAGAGGCAGCAGGTGGCATGTGAACATCACACAATGTTACACCAGAATCAGAGACATGACAGAGGAGATGGGATCAGAGTTTGAGTTAAGTCAGTACACACTCTTGTAATCACAAGCACTTAACTCTGCGTGCGAGCAGTACCAGTTAGAACAAAATAATATTCTAACAGTACACATGATGCACATTTAAAGTAATATTTGAGTGGGAGTCTGAGCTCCAGAGAAAGCAGGACAGTGCGATGACACCATTAACCAAGTGTGTTCTGAAAATCCCCCCCACTCTGGCACTCTCTTTGGCTACTTAGGCATTGTTGGTGAACCCCAGAAATAAGTAGACATTTAGTCCACACATTGCATGTATTTGTGTTGGATCAGAGCAGGAGAAAAACTGACGAATTACAGAAGAACTGGATTCTTCTGTAAACACATATACTCTGTAGTGTCTTTACAAGAATGTAACCATGCTGGAATGGCAGTTTATGATTTATTGGTGCTGGATTCATTCTGGATGTCCTGATGGTATGTCATGAAATATAGACACCTAGAGGCCACTTCAAAACACTGTCAACAGGGTCAGGAACAGAGGGATGGGTATGTCAGCGTCAAAGAGCTGAAAATTAGAACAGCTACTATGTTCCAGAGTATAGACGTTATCTAAATCCTGAAGTGTTTCTAGACCTGGGCCAGTATTTGTCAAAGACAGCTACTTTTACTCCTGCTCACAGACTTAATAATAAAAGCTATCAATCCAGTTTCTCTTAAGAATACTGCATGATTAGAGGTGCCTTAGGTTGGTTAAGAGTAGATCCTTGATGGTTAAAATACAGAAACAGAGGGGAGACCTTCTGAGACATGTTTGAAATCTACAATATAAGAATGTAATTGTAATGTATCAATTTATCTATATGAATTCCCCTTTTTATAGGTCTTAAAAAACAAAATAAAGAGATTCTGCTTCTTTTTCCATTTCAGCCAATTTCCTATAATTGTATCCCTATACATTAAAAGATATGGGCTTGATAAGATATGGTTACATTATTGTTAGATTGTTGAATGAATTTGTGTGAAATATTTCATTAAAATAATATATTTTTAATAATAATAACAATATTGTTTTTACAGAATAACAAATCACTGACAAAATGTCCGGACAGGGAAACATGATTTTAATTACAAAAATTAAATTAAATAAAACAAATTTAGGGTTTATTTAAGAATTTAGGAGGTCACTTTTGCTGTGGTGATATTTTATTACATACATTACAATATATACAAAGCAGTCCGTGTCTATATCATATTTAATATCTCAGAACTACAGTTTGACAGAAACCTATAATTTAAAGCTAAAACTTGATTTTAACTTGATGTGGCCCCTCTGTGTGCCTCTATAACTGGGATTCATGCTGTGTTTCTGTCCCTCTGTCCCCCTTCAGTCGATCAGGCACATTCACAGGAAGCACCACAGCCCTCCATACCTAACATACATTGTCTGAAGCAGTTCAGCCAGTGGAAAAAGCTGCAGATAGATTCTGTTGGTGTCTCTCTGGAAGCTGAGTCTCTGTGCTGAGTCAGGATGGATTCAACACTGTGTCATTCACACCACAGACCAGCATGTGACTCAGGTCAGAGGATTAAATAGACACAGAAAGTCAGTTCACTTTGGTCCAGACTGAAATGTCTCATCAACTCTTCATGCCCCCAAGTATGAATTGTTACAACTTTGGTGATCCCATAACTTTTCATCTAGTGCCATAATTAGGCCAAACTTTTAACTTGTCCAATAATTTGGTTTGTGATCAAATACCTGCATAACTTAAGACATTCCCATCAGCCCCTGCTGCACTTTGTGTTTAGAACTGTGACGAAACACAGGTGAGACAGAAACAGGAGACTGACTGAGGGGGCTGTTTCCTTCCTGAAATGTCGCTGGTGCTATTTAGTAAATGTGAGCATGCTAACATGCTGAACTAAGATGACGGACATTGTAAACATTATACCTGCTTGTTAGCATGTCAGCATGTTAGAATTACCAGTGTGAGCATGATAGCATTTAGCTCAAAGCAATCTGTCCATCTTCTACTTAACATGTCATTTTGCTCATTCAGCTTTTACCATGCTCTACATGTTTCCTCTATTTGGAGGTGGATCTCTTCACAGAAACAAATTAGGTAAGTGGATCCTAGAATCCACTTAGCTAATTTGCAGTGCATTAACACATACGGCTACAGACTCAAATACTGGGGACTTGTCAGGCTGCTATTCATCGGTGATTAAAAATAATGCGTAAAGCTCTGGAAATAAACTACCTAATTATGGGACAGTATAGTGGCAATGAGAGAATATACCCAATCAGAGCCGCAAATGTAAATTATTACCCTTGTGGTAGACAAAATATATCAGTACCATTGCATTGATATATTCAACAGGTTATTTTCTTAAAGAAAATCATCAAAGGACTTTATTCCCAATGCCACTAAAATGAAAAGGGTCCGTCCCCATTAAAACACGCATGTATAAAGATAATATTAGGACAACATACCTAGATTCTACTACTTAGATAATGATATATCCTGTGAGCAGAGTTGACATTTTGGTCTGAGAGAGGCTCTACTGGAAAGAGCAAGAGGTCACTAAAAACATCATGAACATCGAGAGGTTTCCAGCAGTTTCATGTTTTACAACTTGTTTTTTCTACTAGTTTCTACTAGTACAAGTCTATATTGATGGCTGATATGCACACGCACACACACACACACACTGTCTGAGGTTCACCCACACAGGAACGAGCCATGATGACACAGTGAGTTGTCTTGGAGATGTGTGTATGGGACTGACACAGAGACAGCAAAAGATTTAGAGATGTAGAGCCAGTAAAACAGATGGAGGGACAGGTGGACAAGCATGGAGGGGGTGCAAGCACACACACTTACCTTGCTCCATCCCCTCCTGTATATGAAAGGCAGAGAGAAGGCCACACCAGTTAGGACCACAGCCAAGACCATCATGGTTCGATGGAGCTACAGAAAGGGGGGACAGGGAGGTGGACTATTTAAATACTTGGTGAAGACGGGATTACTGTTGTGTTATATCCATCAGAGATAGAGAGGAGCAAACAGAGAATGTGGTTATTAAAATGATGTTGATTGTTCTGTTAACAGAAACATTTCCAAGCATGTCACATATTTGGACATCTTTACTGTCATTGTAACGGATATATTAGAGCTCTCACCTGAAACCACAGCCTTTGTCCCAGAAGAGTTGTGTCAAGCCAGAAATGTTTGTAGTGGCGAGCAATGAAGACAGCTGTGCTCACCACCCACATCCAGACAGTCAGCATTAACACACCTGAGAGGACAGAACACAGGCATTATAAACTGGTTTGTAGATACTTGGGGCCAACACCTGAGATTTGTGGGTTAGTTAATGTATGTCCAAAATGTTTAAGATGCAGTCTGTCTGATCACACAGCATTCAGTTGGTCAAATCTGTCGTGTTTGTTTGTAAGAAGTCCATAATCTGAATGCACTTTTATTGAAGATTTTAGATTCCGAACGAGTATTCATTCCTATTCTGTTACTGTTAAAGACAACATATGCTTCTGCATTAAGGGGTTATGCTGTAGCTACGTATCTGATGCATGTATGTAGCTGCCATAGCTAAGCAGTAGGCTACACAGGACACCGTAGCTGACGTGTGCCTCCTCAGAAATGTAAGCACGTGACAGGGTTATGGCAGCTTGGTAGAGATCGTTGAGAGTGATACAACATGAAGCAGTTTTACAAAAGATTCAGTAATTTGCTGCTTTTCAGTTAAACGCATCTAACATCTAAAGACATCTCCACTAAAAAACATTGTGCTCACCACTATCACTGCTCTCTGTCACAGTGAATGAAAGGATATGAATATGGTGAGGGCAGGGAATAGTCCCGTATTCACAGTCTCTTCATCATTATCAGTAGTTGAAAGAACGTAAACACAGTTACTGTGAGGAATATAGATAAAGCACAATATGGTCTGTTCACCTACAATACATCTGTCTAGTGTTGTGACAGTGGTATCAATGGGTGAAATCTAACATAAAACTATACATCGAAACTTGTGCCTTATGTATCTCTGTTGGAACCCCTTTCTTCAACCATAAAATCAGCTTTATATAGAGTATAAATTGGGGTGTAATTAGACCTATTTGTGACCTCTGTATTCTGTACTTTTGTCACAGTTCAGCTCCACCCTCCCAGTAACTTTCCACTCTACCTGTCAGCCCCTCCCTCCTCATCAGCCCAACTCCTTTCACCTGTCCACTCACCTGCCTGTAATTACCAATTACCGTTTTGGATTTGTTCTGTCTGCTGTTTCTGCTGCTCTGCTGGAGACTGGATTGTGAGACTTTGCTGCAAGCCGCAGCCTGTCCAAAGTGCATTTTGTGTGCCTTTATATGTACCAGCTGAACTTGGTATTAAAAGTCTTCACCTACTGTTCCTTGGATCCTGTGTGTTGCAATTGCGTTCATACACCACCCGTTACAGTACAATCTGGACCTAGCGCACTCCTTTTGCCGCAATCCCATTTCTAGAGGATCAAGGATATCCTCCAGCAGCATGAGGCATCTGAGCCCCGTGTGGGGTCTCCTGAGCACTACACTGGAGAACCTGAGGGTTGCAACCCATTCATCACAAACTGCTCCACCTTGTTTTCCCTGCAGCCCAACACATTTGCCTCGGAGGAGGCTAAGGTGGCCTTTACTATTAACCACCTAACAGGCAGGGCACAACTATGGGGCACCACTGAATGGGAGAGACACATTCCAGCCTGCTCCTCCTTCCTAACCTTTTCACCTGAGCTACGCAAGGTGTTCTGGATGGTTTCCATGGGCCCTGATGCTACCGGGCCTGCGTCAGGGAGACTGGACAGTTGCTGATTATGCCATTGAGTTTTGCACTAGAGCATGCCTAAGTAACTGGAATTCTGCAGCTCAGTGTGATGCTTTTCTGGCGAACTAGCGGAATATATAAAAGATTAACTGGTCTCTTTTGATTTACCATCTTCCCATGATGGCTTAGTGGAACTGACTTTCAGACTGGATAGGCGCATCCAGGTGAGGAGACAGGAGCAACGCAAAGGTGAGCCGGCTCACTGTTTCCTCAAGCCACAACCAGCATCACCCCAGGGCCTCAAACTGGGGGCACTGAACCCATGCACGTGGGGTGTACCAGCCT
This sequence comes from Lateolabrax maculatus, assembly GCA_031216445.1. NCBI lineage: Eukaryota > Metazoa > Chordata > Actinopteri > Acropomatiformes > Lateolabracidae > Lateolabrax > Lateolabrax maculatus. Next base: position 21,091,778 of record CM062210.1, read on the forward strand.
CACTCCAGAGGAGCATAAGTGCCGCCGCCAGGGGAATCTCTGCCTGTACTGTGGCCAGGCTGGTCACTTTATATCCCGGTGCCCAGCAAAAGGGTAAGGCTAATCAGTAGTGGGGGACGTACTGGTGAGCTGAACCACTAGACGCTCCTCCAATCAAAGACCCATATTTCACGCTCAGCTCCTGCTCACTGATGGGTCACACACCTTCGCTACGTTCATCAACTCGGGTGCCGATGATGACACCATGGATGAGGACCTAGCCCTTCAGCTGTGTATCAACCAGGTAACCCCTGCCTTGCCCTGTTCCTGCCAGCACACTGGATGGTCACCTACTGGGGACAGTGACTCACCAGACCATGCCAGTCCGTATGCTGCTGTCTGGTAAACACCACAAGACAATCCGGTTTCTTATCCTGCGGTCACCCCAGCATACATTCATCCTGGGGTACCCCTGGCTCTGCCCCCATAACCCCCACATAGACTCGGCTACTGGAGCCATCCTGGGTTGGAGCTCGTCCTGTCACCTGATCTGCCTGAAACAAGCAGCTGCACCCCAGCGTTCAGACTGCTCCAGCTCTGCTTCAGACCTGTTAGGGGTGCCTACTGAATACCAGGACTATCGTGAGGTATTCGGTAAAACCAAGGCCACCTCTCTGCCTCCACATCGCCCCTACGATTGTGCTATAGACCTGCACCCAGGCACCACTCCACCCAGGGGTCGCCTGTATTCCTTGTCTGCACCTGAAAGAGAGGCTATGGAGGTGTACATCAACTCCTCTCTGGCTGCTGGGATCATCTGCCCCTCCTCGTCACCTGCTGGTGCCGGGTTCTTCTTCGTGGAAAAAAAGGACAAGTCACTGAGGCCTTGCATTGATTACAGGGGCCTCAGCGACATTACCATCAAGAACCGTTACCAGCCCCACTCCTCCGCCTTCAAGTTGCTGCAGGAAGCCACCATCTTTACCAAACAAGACCTTCACGATGCTTACAACTTGGTCTGGATCTGGGAGGGTGATGAGTGGAAGATGGCTTTTAAACACCCCCACTGGACATTATGAGTACCTGGTGATGCCCTTCGGCCTCACCAATACCCCAGCCGTCTTCCATGCCTTGGTAAACGATGTGCTGAGGGACATGTTAAACAGGCATGTGTTCGTCTACCTGGACGCGATTTTTGATTTTCTCCCAGTTTCAAGAGGAGCACATTCACCATGCTCAAGCAGGCCTTCAACGCCTCCTTGAGAATTCTGTTTGTGAAAGCAGAGACGTGTGAGTTTCACTCCTCATTTGTCTCCTTCCTGGGGTACATCGTGGGACAGGGTACCGTGCAGATGGACCTTGCCAAGGTGTCAGCTGTTACATCCTGGTCTGTCCCTGATTCCCACAAACAGCTGCAGAGGTTCGTGGGGTTTGCCAAATTCTACCAGAGGATCATCCGCGGCTATAGCACCATGGCTGCCCTACTCACAGCCCTTACCTTGTCGAAAGTGCCGTTCCAGTGGTCCCCCTTGGCGGAGGAAGCCTTCCAGATCCTTAGGACCCAGTTAACTTCTGCCCCTATCTTTCAGAGAGAGAATTGAGAGACAATTTGTTGTGGAGGTTGATGCCTCTGATGTTGGGGTAGGAGCCATCCTATCCCAGCGGACTGCGAACGAACAGAAGCTCTATCCCTGCGCCTTCTTTTCTAGGTGGCTCTCTACCGCTCTGTTTATTCTGGATGCTCCTCTCGTCAGGGAGTTCCACTGCCGCAATCCTGACCAGCCCCTCCAAGGCCACTATGCCCACTGGGGCCACCCAGCTAGACTCTGTGTCCCCTCTTCCATCTGTGACTTCAGATGACGGGGAGGATAAAGAGGAGCTGTCTTCGGGCGAGGACAACTCGGCCACTGACGCTGAAGAGGGGGAGATTGAGATGGACATATCCAATTAGCCCTCCTCCAGGCCCCCTCCACCCGCCTGGCTTGGTTGTGGTTTGTTTTGTGATCAGCTCCACCCTCACAGTAACTTTCTACTCTACCTGTCAGTCACTCCCCCCTCATCAGCCTAACTCTTCTCACCTGTTCACTCACCTGCCTGTAATTACCAATGAAACCATTATATATACTCCTGCCTCTCTAACACCCATTGCAAGATTGTTCTTTGCCTTCATGCCAGACTCTCCAGCGCTTATGTCCAGACTGAGTTCCCGTTGCCGACTCTGCCTGCCTTTGACCTTCCCATCTCACGGTAAATGCACCTGCCTTCTGTCCCCATTTTGGATTTGTTCTGCCGGCTGTTTCTGTTGCTCAACTGGAGACTGGATCGTGAGACAAGACTGTAAGCCGCAGCCTGTCAAAAATGCATTTTGTGTGCCTTTTATATGTACCAGCTGAACTTGGCATTAAAAGTCTTCACCTACTGTTCCTTGGATCCTGTGTGCTGCAGTTGGATTCATAGACCACCCATTACAACTTTACTCTGTGATTCAGTCACATAGCACTGCGTATAAAAACCTCAAGAGAAATGTAATTTTTATGTTCATCAAGCAACAGGTTGAATCTTGATAAGAATTTTCATAATTCCACAGATGTATATTCTATTTACATACAATAAGTATGAGATTAAATCAAATACAACGCTCAGAGCAAATTTAACAATTTCAGCCCCGCTAAAGTTAAAGCTCTAAGACTCCAGTGTTGTTTGGTCTGTCCAACACTGGTACTGTGAGATGTAATGAATATGGGAGTCTAGCCTTTAGTCTGATTTACAGAACCAATACTGGACCCATATATCAGAAAATGTTTATGAACCAACCATGGAACTTGATCAGCAGGGGGGAACGAGAGCCACATAGATTTTCTGGATGTCCAGTGATCACCTTCTGATTGGTAGAGATGAGAGGTTGGCGATCATGTCTGTGGATTAAACCTGTGGAGGACAAAGTTTTGACAACATGGACAATTTACACAAAATTAAATTTTCAATGATCATGTTCAACTCCATTGTGTTCCAGCAGTAAATAAAGAGGAAGCAATGTATGCTATTCTCAGCTACAGTATGTGTCATGCGAGTATTCTCACTGAAGGCGTGGCTAGTCAGATTGAAATACACATGACCAGAGGTGTGAATGGCCACACCCAGAGTCTCTTGCTGATCCACAATGGCTGGGCAGCTCAAAATGAAAATGGGAAAAATATGGAAGACCAATTGAAAGCTATATACAATAATGGCAATCACTGGCAATAAAAGTGTTTGTTTCTGTGGGATTTTTCAGGCAGTTTGCTTAGTTCTTATACAAAGTGACTTATACAACTTTCAGAAGTTTAGTGCTAACCTGATCAGATCAACAAGCATCATGTAGCTCTGACTTGCAACACTACTCCGGGTTAGAGTTAAGCATAACTAAGCCAAAAACATAACTGAGGATGGCGTGTGATCATGACAGGTGATTTTAATACTAACATTAGGAAGACAGATCTTTCGGGGTACAAGGCTTTAATTAATTTCTGTCTCCTTATTGGTCTCCACCAACTGATTAATGCATTTGTTCTTCCACTCAAACTATTATAAACCATGTTTTAGCATCCAACAAAGTTAACAAATAGTGGCGTTCTACATAATGGGCTGAGTTACCATTCCTTTTTTTTCTGTACAAGGAAGAGAAAGAAAAATGTGCCATAACTATGAAAATTAGATCTCGGAAAGATTTTTTGCAAGGAAGCACTCATCTATTGTCTGAGTAAAATGAACTGGTCACTTGTACTGCATTGTACAGACATGGATAAAGCATGGTGTTTTCTCTAAAAATATGTTTTTAGAAGCTATGGCCTCATTAAGAGAGGTAAGAATAAAACTGAGGACAGAGCCTTGAAGGAATGGGGATATTCTGGAGGTTGTAACAAGAGAAATAAACATTATTAATAAATATTTAAAATACAGGAAAAACAGGGATGATGAGAGTTGAATTTCAAAATTTCCAGACAGGAAAGCAATAGTGACCCTGGCAGGAGCTCTTATTTCTTATTTTGGCTAAGTTTGCTGTTCATGGTATGACTACCTACCTTAAAAACAGACTTCAGACATCTCAAAGCAAGGTAGTTAGGGTTATTATGAAACACCCCTTTAGAAATCTCCTTGACCCTTTTCATTTTGAGAGCCTTGGGTGGTTGAAAGTTCAGGAAAGAGTTTCTCAGATCGAGTAGTGCATGAGGCTGTTAGTCTGGGAACTAGATGAATCTGCAAGCTCATGTTTTATTTGCTGTGGCAGATACATCTGGCCCCTCTCCCATTCAAACTGACCTTTCTACCGATGTGGAGCCGGCTACAGCGGCAGTATTAAACAGACTGGATGGTAAATTTTCTCTAAAAGAAGAATAAACAACTGCACTTAAACTCACCCTGATTGGTTATCTTGCCCATCAATAACTCCCCTGAGACTAATACACATTTGTGAATTAGTCTGGCAATGCCAGGCGATGAGGCTGTCTCTCAGTATCTAAAAAAATATTTAATTGAGGTGAGGGATTTTCACCGCTATTCCACTAAAATTGGCTGAGAAGTTATTTATAGTGGGATATTATGTCTGATAATAGAGTGTCTTTCTATATTGTATTTAATGGGTTTGTTTTGATGTGGTTTATTATATTTTAATTATTATGGACAGTCAGACTGGTATATAATCTGCTTAGGGAGCTTTGAAGTAATGTTGATACGTTGATGTATTGGGGGGTTTTTTTTAAAATAGTTCTATTAACTTAATGGCAAGTTGGGCCAGGCATTGTCCAAAGAAGCACTGAAGTAATGATTGATGTTGTTAATACCGTGACTAATTTGCTTAATCTATGGTATTATTGTTCTGATTAATGATTGTGTGTCATTCTTGCCATGTCAGATCCTGACCCTCCCCGCACACCCCCCATCCCCAAAAAGTCAAGATGAAAGCCTTGAGATAACACGCTGTTTCAGCTCTGAGCAAATAGAGAAGACTCTATTTGAGTCTTTTCTAGGTCTGTCTTAACACCTCCCAACAAGTTGCACAAAAGGATATTACAATGGGCCTGAAAGTACTAAATGAGTGCACAGAGGATATACCAAGATTTGTCTCGCACTACCTGGATGAACTCTCTCCTGTCTCATTCAATCACACATTAGTGTGAGTGATGTTTGCAACCTCGGCGAAATGCAACGTTGTTGATTAAGCCAAGCTCGGCACACAAAATCTGGGCTGTACAGCAGATACTCATGCTTATCAGGGAATCTGGACTGGACAAATCTAACTAAGAAGGATATTAACAGATATTGGTCTGTAACTGATAACTTGTTAAATAATATTGAACTGCCTAGGAATGCTCTGATGTGTTTTAATAACAGTATATGTGTATGAGACTTAAGTGTGACAACATTGTGACAGCACTTAATGCCTCTAGTAAGGCCTTCTGTAAATATAAGAACAAACATAACATCAAACCTGGATGGAATGATTTTGTGGCTGAGCAACATGGCAGTGTCCTTCCAGATTTTATGACCTCTGTACTGTTAGTGCCTGTCAGTAAGGAGCATTTTGCTACTAAATAGCATGGGTAATTGCCATCATTCTCTCTAAAGTGCTGGAAAGGATCCTGCTAACAAGGTTGGAAATGTTTGTTCTCACCACTGATAATCCGGTTGGCTTTAAAGGAAAACATGGCACTGATTTGTATTTATGCTCTAAAGGAAATAGGTGCTAAATATGGAAGCCAAAATTCCAATGTATTTATGTGTTTTATTGATGCATCCAAGGGCTCTGACAAAACGTATTAAGAAAAATTATTTCTAAAATTGTTTGCTCGATGTGTTCCAAATTATATACTTTATATACACTAGTCTTAATTGGGGAAATGTTGTATCTGCCATGTTTTATGTAAATAATGTTGTTCACCAAGATGGGATTCTGTCTCCTATTTTGTACACGCTTCAGGTTCCTAATGGCATAGTGCCAACTATTTGTGTTCTCTGGTGTTTCTACATGTGACGCCCTTCTAAGGTATCTGATGTACAATTCTGTGTGTTGCTTGGACGATGGCACAGCATCATAGAGGCTTTATCCAGGAAGAGCTGCTCTTGGTTCTCACCCAGGCTCAGAAAACACTGGCAAGATAGCTACATATTAACTGTTTTGAGTGAATGATTAATTGGATTTATCTTGTATGTCTTTTTTGTTTTATTGCTATGGACCTTTTTGTGAGTCTGAAATAAAGTTTGAATTAAACAGGTCTTAAACACACTTCTCTGCAGTGGCGAACAGCTTTTGGTTGAGGTCCAACGCTGGTTTTACGCATGTTCAGGCAGTTTACATACCACTACACTGTTTTACCCTAAAGATTGTACCAAAATGTGGACTGGGGATGAGTCTTGCCAGACCCCCCCAGCCTTATTTATAATTGTGTTGGACCCTTCACATTGAAAAAAAAGCAATACCCTCCCCCCAAGATCTGCAAACAAATTAACAAACAAAGAGGTGGAAATATAGCCACTATAATCTGGGTGGGATTACTTTTCTTTCAAAATTAAAATTTGCTGTTATAAATTAGTTGCATATAAATCGAATTTAAAAAGGTGACAAGATCAGCATACCAGACCTGCCTTGACTCAACTACATATTCACAGTTTAAACTGCAGTATTGCATTTGTTTGCACTACACTGTAAAGTGTTTCTAATATTGTACAGCACCACCACATACTGTAGTACATTATGCCTGAGAAAATGCCATACAATTAAAATAAAATAGCATTGCATTGCATTAAATTGTACAGCTGTTTGTATTTTTCAGGCCACTATACTGCATCAGGTTGTGCATCAGCCAATGTGTATTCTTTTTTAGAAGAAGCTAGTACCAGCCTTAGCTACAAACTCAAATATCAGTCTAACCATCATGCAAACACGTAAAGTCACTGCCGTCTTACCTTGCAGAGATCGACCATGTGCAAGAAACAGGAAGTAGCTCTGGTTTAGGTTGAACCTGTTCTCCAGCTGTGGGAGGAGGATGTTTCTTTGGAAACGACATTGGATGACCCCGTCGGCCAACCTCCAGGCCCGACCCCGCAGATCCTCCTGGAGACACAGAGGTCCACACTGACTGGCTGTTCTTGTATGTTGATGATGATCAGTGAGTGTATGAGTGTGTACCTCTGTTGCCAGCTCAGGGTGTTGTCGTCCAGAGACATGTGCAGCACTGATGGTAACGCCGCCTCCATCATTCACACATAGATAGACGTCATCATCCCCCTGCAATGGTAGAAACATTAACATACATGCTCGTTGTTTTAAGTTCCCAAAAGTTGTTGTGTTTCTTACTGTAAGGAGACTGAACAGTTCACAGTAAACAAGACCACGATGACAACAAACCAAAAATCCCTCTGAGCTGTTAACATAAGAACTAACAAGTAAAAAAAAGACAAGATCATTTATTAAATCCAAAGAACTGTATTTCTGTCAGATGTTTGGTCTGACAATGAGCTGTTGGAGGGGTCCCAACCCTACACATATTTACAGTTTTTATTTATTAACTGGCCTAAGTATAGAACTTGCTGTTTCACTGATGTACTGTTCTTTTAGCTCTCTGTTACAATGATGTCACGTGTCTGACATGTAACCTTTCCCTAGGTTGGGAATCTATCCTGCTGATCTAAAGTATCAATATCTGGGGTTTTCCAAAGTATTTTAGACCCAAGATCTACAGTTCTGTTTGGTTACAGATTCATTTGGTTCTTCAGCTTCACTAAATTCACTAGGTTCTGTAAGGAGATTGGTGGTAGCAGACTCTACATAAAAGCAGACCTCCAGTACACTGCCTTAGAAACAAAACATATTTCTAAGGTCCTTTTACGTTTCCTTTAGAACACAAATTCTTTTTTTAACAAATTTACCAACTTTGATATATATATATATATCTATATATAGATATATATAGATAGATATATATATATATATATAGATATATATATATAAAATATAATATAAACCATGGAAATAAAATAAATAATGTAAATGTACTCATCCTGCCCTTCAGTATGAGGTGTCATACATCACTTGGTTTGGTAAACCTGAGCGAGGATTTTTTGGTGTTTTAAGGGCACTAGTTTTTTTAGTGCTATCAACTGTGAAACTCACCATCCATTTGTCCAGAGACAGAGCGAAGGACACGTAACCTTCTGCAGGTCCACATAGTTCAAACATCACACTCCGTCCTTTTTGATCAGTGACAAATGACAGGAAGAAACAGAGGGGATCTGACTCTGGCTGACAGCCCACTGGGTCTCTGAGGCAAGATTTACTGTGGCCACACCCCACTGAACTAAACTGAGGAGGAAGAAGACCACAGTTCAGACATGTAGCTGGCATTTGTATTCTGAGTGACAATAATCTGGTCATTCTGGACTATCTACAACCCTGCCTCTAAACTGTCTTCTTCTACTGAAGAAATACAAAGTGGACAGTGTGTGTGTGTGTTGTATCTAAAGCAACAGGGACACTGTTTCTAGAAAGATACGATGCTACTGGATTTTTGAGGGCCATTTTTTAAAAGACTGTGCACCATAAACCTGGGACAATATAGAAATAAAACCATCAGCATGGTTAGATACCACTGAACTACTGTTTATTTGTGACCCCTTGTACTTATGTACAGTACGTCTAAGAGCTGGGATAACTATACAGCATATAGAAACACCTGTATATTGTAATCCAGCAGTCTACCTTCAAATTGTTGTTAAATGTTGATGCTTAAGAGAGGCATTGGTTAAATTCTATAGTATTCTGAGGTTATAGTAATATATATATATATATATATATATATATATATGATTGTATACCCAAATACATACAGGCAGAGTAGGCTGAATTAAAGGCGGTAATTTAAACTCTGTGGTCAGTGAACAGATGAAACTTTTGTGAAACTACTGTGACTTGTAGGTGTAATTATAATATTTTCACTAAATACACCAAAGAGCTAAATACATACACTCATATTAATTAATTATATAACAAGTCAAGTGTGGAAACTACAAACATCATGGAACATAATGTAGGACAACATAATATCAGGAAGAATGCAAAAAACACATTTAAGAATTTTACCCCAGTGCATGCACACCCATTTAAATGCAGTCACATGATCAACACTCAGCCAATCATATGAGTGTGGATCATTGTGTAGGTCAAAGGTAACTTAAGACAGTGCTTCACAGGTCAGGTCAACTGCCTGTCTCTGTTCGCCTGTCTCACTCTGTGTGCCTGACAAGGCCGAGTTGGCTCTGGCATCTGGTAGACCAAGGTCAGCAGATATCTTCTGTATTCTGGTTTAGACACAACAGGCTGGCGCCTGGTTGTTGACGCTGGATAAGAGATACTGTAGAGAGGCTATGCTGCTGCTAGGACAGCAATGGTTGATGTCTTTCCTTGTTTGGATCCAATATCCAATAGAATCCTCATAAATGCCAGACTGAGTTGGGAATAACCAAATAAAATAATTTGGATTTAGTGGAACGTAGCAGGTCTGGGGAGGGTTAAATACTGAGCTTCAAGACACCATCTTCAGATTTGGGTAGCAGCAAGCCGTGTTTCACACATGGTATTTCCCTTTTCTCCTCAAACAAGCTTCAATAAATATTCCTGCTTAAAACATCCGAGTCTCCTGACACTTCTTTTAGAGTGAACTAACCATACCACCACAAAGTACAGCCTCAAAAATGAGCATAGAGTTGCATTAACAGCTTTCTGACTGTTATTAACACTTATTTTGTGTACATGACTTTAGTATTGTACTAAAGGGCAGTATAAAAGTTAGGAGAGACTGACCATCTCCCAGCAGTTTTTTTTTATTTGTTTGGGGGAACAACAGTGAATGTGTAGTTATTTTTTACTGAAATAAAAGTGGTGCACATGACATTTTAAAACCTCTCTAATCATCATGGTGCGTCCTCTGTGGACACTCACCGTTGTGGTCAGAGTGGTGGAGCTGGCGGTTTGAGCAGGAACAGCAGTGGAGGGAACAGCAGTCGCTCCTCTAAGAGACACGACAGGACCCGCAATCCTCACCCAGTACACCTTGTATTCATGCACAACTGTCACGCTGCAATCAAAAGTCAAACACTTCTTGAAATATTGAAGGATGAAACTGAGAAAAATATCATAGTCAATCAAATTTGGGAGTGACAACAGGTTCCAATCCCGGATCGTGTCTGGATCTGTATTTAAGTGCAATCATGCAGGCACACTCGCCATTTAACTGAAGTGTAATGCATACTCACACAAACTGAACCTTTGGCGGAGCATTTTTTGGAGATTCCCACACAGCTTGAACGTGAATCTTTCTCGTGCTTCGGCTGTGGCTTACCCCTGATGCCTTCAGATGACAGGGATTCACAGCAGCGCACACACAAAGAACAACCTCATTAAGCAGTGTTCATCCATACTGAGGTGGCATCATGCTGAGGCTGGCAACTTCTTCCTTGCTGCTTTAGCTCATGCTTACATACAGTAAGTAATAATAAATAAGAGGGCCCACCAGTTTGTGGTCAGCAGACAGGGTGTTTTACAGTACATGAAAACTTTTTTCTCAGCCTTAACAAGAATCTCAGAGGCAGTCAAGGTGTGTTTCTGGCTCATTTGCACCGTTGACATAATTGTCAGTAGGTGATCAATATGGTTATAAGACTAAGTATGTCTATGTATTATATAGTATTAATATTTGTATGTGTTTAAGTTTAATCAATATCACTGTCTATATTGAAGATGTTGAGAGCTACTATTTAATATTTTACTTCCAGAGGGGACAGGTATTCTGTGTTTTATCCTAAACTGTACTATCAAGGTGGAACTGTCTCTGCCAGCCTAACCCTAACCCTTTACACCATCATGGGGCACTAAACGTGTTCATAGCCATGGTAATGAAACAAGCAGCAACTGAGGGGAAACATTGAGGCTTTGTTAGGAAAAGCTAGTTCATGAGAGACTTGAAGGAAGCATTAAGAACTTTGATATTTTGGAGGGGAAGCTCCCGTATACCTGAGTGTGGCCACACTGGAGCAGCTGTGACTCCTCTGGGTTAGTCAGGATGAAGAATCCCACTGCTGGGGAGTCCAATTTCCCAGCATTCCGAGCTTCTATCAGGAATCCCCTGAAGAATGTGGGGTTGGAGGAAGCCACTTGTAAAGACACTGTGGATGAACAATGAGCGGAAAGAGAGATGTCAGCCACCAGGAGAGATGATGTGTCACCATAGCAGAGTCTGGCAGCCTACCTGTGATGTTGTCACCTGGACTGAATGTGGATTTATCCACAGTGATGCTGTATGGAGGAGGGTGTGGGCTGGGCTCGTAACCATGCTGGGGCACCATGTCTCCACAGGCCACACTCACCTTTCCATTACTGTACCCTGTGACTGGGTCTACACAGCCCGCCAACACTGCTAGCAGAAAGCATGAACGCCACATCGTTGATGCCTGCAGCAGAAGGAGAGAGGAAACACAGGCCCCTGCTGAATCTGTAAAGAAACACTCCACACGTATTCACCACATTATTGGTTGCACTAATTTACTTTTTTTTCCAACAAGCAAGTTCTTAGTGGCTGAATTATGACTGCTCAACTAACAACATGCCTATATAATTACATTTTTAAGATTCTATTGAGTTTTGGTTTCTCAGTAGATTTCTTTTTTATATATATTGAATATTATAATATAATATTATATTGGGTACTTGCTATGTGGACTATAAAGGAGAAGACCTTTTGATAATGCACCATACCACGGTATTGATCACTGAGATGATCTACAGGTAGGGAGACTTCTTTAACTTGAGTACATTTTGTATGGACTACTATAGGCCTGTTACTTATCCCACTAATACATGTAACTCCACTTCTTCCTGGTAGTTCCTGTGCTTTTTCACCTTCTCACTTTCTGCAGGTATTTCTGCCTCTGCAGCTGTAGATTCTGGATCTGTGATTGCCGGCCGTCTACTGCCCCCATGTTCCTGCTCCACACTCACTGCTGCAGTTGTTATTATTATTAGTCTGATTTGTTGTCTCTCCTCCTGTTCTGTCTCCCCTCTCCCCCTCTCTCCTCCCCTTTCAACCCAACTCGGTCGATGCAGATGGCCGCCCACCCAGAGCCTGGTTCTGCTTGAGGTTTCTACCTGCTCACACTCATTTTCCAATAACATTTCTCACTGCTAGCTTGACAGGTGTGAGTACTAATGGTAGCCATGTTGGTTGTTTATGTTAATAATGTGAATGAGACGGGAGGTAGATGGATACGGTTACCATGACAATGATGCACCACACTCCTCTGCCCAACAGTCTCTCACAGACATATATACATAAAATATGTATTTATGCATGTACAGCATGTATATTAATTAATGCTCTGTTTAGAAGGCATTTGAAATGTATTTGTGACAAATCATGGAGAACCAAAAGTCAAAACAAAATCAACAGAAACTTCTGTTGATTTTGTTTTGACTTTTGAGACAACAGATAAAATACAGAGTTTAAACTTGAATTTGATCACTGACACACATTTCTGATATTGTCCAGGCTCATTTATAAGCCAATCAAGACTTTTTTGGGATCTAACTGTTATCTCAAGAGCCAGTTGTTTCAGACGAGTAAAGATCTGAGCAATGAGAGAGAGAAAAAAAAGAGCATTTTAACATCTTAAATGAGGATCGGGCTGAGACAAGAAGAAGGCTAATACTCAGGAGCTGAATTTAAGAAGTATGAGAAAATGGAAAATGCTTACATGGATGTTACATTAATAATAAATAATAAAATTGAGCTCAGTTATGTAAAGGAGACATAGGCTGAACAAAGAAGAGACCTTAATTTGAATTTTTCTTTCCTCTGGGAAGTACCTCAATTGTACTTTTTGTAGTTTTGTACTATTTACTTTCCAACTGTTCTGCGCTTGTAGATTATCCATTGCCTAACTCGCAGATGAAGTGTGACGTGTTATCAGAGCTCAGCTGTCCATGTATACAAGTTTGTTCACACCTTCATCTTTACAGCTCCATTAGTTTACATGTAATGTGAAAATCAAGTGGACAGTTTCAGCAAAAATAATGAATAGTTGAATATAATATCAATATATAGCCAGTACTATACAGACCCTGTAAGATTAAACTAATGTAGAGTTACAGGTTAGCATGACTTGGAAAAGTTCAGGACTAAGGTCATACTATTAAGACACATAGCAAAGGGAAGCAAGTGGCATATTTAAAGGATAAATGGGAAGTCAGTGTAGACATCCAACGTGCCGCTGACTCACTGGTTGATATTATCTTTGCCCAGACAGCAGAGGGAGGCTGATAGAGGCTGACACACTGTCATCAGCTCCACAGTATAATCAGTCAACTACAGCTCAGACTGGGTCCAACAGGCTTTCTGAGATAACAAACCACCGGGTTACAGCGAGCTGCTTCATCTGAAACCAAACGTCGAACTTCTGTGTGGAAGAAACTGGTAACTGACAGCTTAAGCTTTGAACCAAATACAATAATCAACCTTTTCCATGATGAAATTAGGCAGGACAGCCTTCCTGCCCCACACGCATCACTGAGCCTTTGGCGCCAGGTCACCGGTTGTCCTTTCTTGGACCACTTTTGGTAGGTTGTTGGCTGTTGTCCCCATCACAGTTTGGCCCTTGTCAGAGTTACTCAGATCCTTACACTTGCCCATTTTTCCTGCTTCCATTAACTTGAATAACTGAGTGTTCACTTGCTGCCTAATGTACCACCCCCTGACTAGTGCCATGGTAACAAGATGATCAATGTCATTCACTTCAGCTGTCAGTGGTTTGAATGGTGAGGTTGATCAGTGTATAAGGTTGCGTTGCCTATGTTGCTGAAGTTTAGAGATAGAATAAGTCTGGCTCATATAAAACAGAATGTCATGTAACACATGGGACATTTGAACAGTTCAGCTTATCTGAATGAAAGTGTCTGGACTTACCTCCACCCTGTGCTGGCTGTGTCTCTGTCTTCACCCTGAGTGCAGAAGGCTGTGTTGGCCCTCAGAGGGCAGGGCTTCTGCTGCATTCACTTTCCATGGAAGAAAATCAGACATATGAGATCTCTCGAAGGAAATTAATTTCCATCAGCTTCCTGTTTCGTAGACTAAAGCTGGATTCAATTTCTAAAATCTCCAGTCCAAATATTTCTAGTAAGTGGCATTTGAAAGAAGTGTAGGGAGTGATTTATTTTAAATCATTTTCTAATCATGCTTTAATGGTGACAACTTAAATTATTGTTGGGTATGAGTGATTGCTACATTTTTGGTTAAGAATTAGAATGCATGCTTTTCTGCAAAACAATCACTCAGATCACTTAACGTGTGCTGATGTGAAAAGATCTTCAATATTTTCTCTTGAAAAAGATTTAGATTTAGTTATGCCACAGCAGAATAAGCACCAGATGTTAGTTATTCAATCGGGTTAGTCCCATGAGACTAAATTACTTTTTACCTTTAATTTTATGTTATCTTTGAGCCTTCGGACTAAAATAGCTAAATTATGTAATCTTAATGTTTTCATATCTCTTGCTTTTAGTAATACAGAGCCTCAGTTTTTTTTAAGAATGATTCCAGAGCATATTATCCATGGTAATGGGGGAAGTGGAAATCATTGCAACCAAAGAACCTATTCACAACTGACAGCATTCACTGACTGAATTAGAGATTAGAAGGAACCGAGTCCACGTTAAAAGGTAAAATCATATTCATGGCAGTGACATATCAATAATTTAATTTTAAACAATGTCATTTTTATGAAGCAATAAGTCATACACCTCATTCTTTGATTTTGTAATACTAGTGAAGCACCAGCAGGTGAAGGTATACATTGTGTATTCCTACATGGATAACATGCATGCACTGAGGGACATCTGTTGTTAATGAGAAGTATGTTAGACTACAATTTCTGATGAATGCATAGGCTGTTATAAGCTGATATTTGGCTGAAAAGCAGGAGATACGTGTGTGCAATATTAGCTGGCCTGTAGGAAACCTGACTAATGGGAAAATATCTCAAAGTTTGTAGTTTCCTGATGGATGGATATCAGAGGCCTTCATGACAGTCAGGTATGATTAATTCTGATGATGGTCCATTTACATTGTGAAAAAAGGTGCAAAATGTCCATAAACCTTCTCAAACCACTCTTGCACCACAATCCACTTATCTGTTGCCCACCTGTATATACTCACAAAGAAAAAGAAAAAGACAAAGAAAAGACCCAATCCCAGACACAAATTTCAAAAAGGTGATGTGACCTGCTTTACCTGCTATCTAGACAGTCCATCGGGCAGCTGATTGGCCCGGGGTGTTAGGCAACAGCAAGATAAAATTAGTAAATCAAACTGAAACAATACGTGGCAGCTCAGTCACTCATAACTGTTCAATCTCCTCGCCTGCTTTTAACCTGATGTTAGTAATGCACAGGATCACCGGGATTAAAGGGAATAAAATGCTGACTAGGATTTAATGTCAATGCATGTTTAAAGATTAAACCAGAGTGTCCAAACTTTCTTGGCTTGTGACTCCTTAAAAAATAGCAGTGTCTTGTTGGGCCTGTTTCCAATGTCTCTGAGTTGTTAAAAGAATTTTCCCCTTCCAGTTTCAGCTCAGCCCACAGATGAGAAATGCTTATTAATATTTCATAAAATAAGCAAAAATTAGAGAAAAGTCCAAAACAAGAACATACATGTGTGTAGCAGAGTTTTGCTTTTTTTCTTCCTTTCACCCCATTCATTATCTCACAACCCCTCAGATTGATCTTGTGACCCTTTGGAGGGGCCTGGCCACAGGACTATCCACCACCTTTTTAACATTAGTATCATACAGTATTTTCTGTGGATAGAATACTGATACTTCAGTACATTTTACTGATAATGTTTCTGCAATTTTAAATTGAATTTTGAATGCTGGACTTTAACTTGTAATGGAGAATTTCTCCATTACATAACCCTAATCCATGTATTAGGATTCTGAGAACTTCTTTCACCACTGGTCATGTCCTGTTAAGGCATACAAAAGGAATGTTGAATATTATTTTAGTGCAATAACATTATCTACATTGTCTACATTCTCTTTTTACATAAAAAATAGTTTAAAGTCAAACTGCCTCTGAACACCAAAGAAGCAAGGCTCTCCCACTATGCTGGCAGTGATCTGAGAGTTTGATGACCCCAATGGTACTGGTATAAAAAGACACTGTTGCAGACAGCGATGCAAGCGTCTAACCCCTGTGTTTCTTGTAAACACTGACATGGTGGAAAGATAATTTTCCTTAGTAATATGCAGCATTTCTTATATAATCCTTCAGAGGGAGAGACAGAAAGACTCCTATTTAGTTCTAAATTCCAGTAAGTGGCTATAATAATACTCTGCTGCCATCCTGTGGTAAAGAGCATCACTTACACCCCCAGCCAGCTATTGTTGTTGTTGCTGTTTCTATGGCAACAGTCCTCTGTTACCTGGTGAAGGTGAGAACCAGCCGAGGAAAACAACAGAGCAGAAGAGCTGCGGGGAGGACAGAACAGAACAGTCATGAACAGTCTCTTCTCCAGGTAGTAGTCAGTGCTTTTGTGTTTCACATTATCCACAGAGAGGGCAACATGGAGGCAGATTCAACAGCTAGTTTGGTAACATTCTGGCTCCCCAGTTAACATAGGAGCTTTGGCAAGAATGTTAAAAAGCTAGCTTCCTCCCAATATGTTTCAATAAAACTACCAATTGTTTCTCTTGATTTGCCCCAGCAGGGATGTCCAGGTGAAGAGCATGGAGCAGGCAGTGAATCATGCTGAGAAGTACCTGGGTGTGTTCTGCTCCCTGCTGGCCTCCTACACCAGGAAGACGGCCAAGCTCAGAGACAAAGCAGACCTTCTGGTGGCTCAGCTCTTTGACTTCTCCAGCACAGAGGACCCCGAGCTCCAGATTGGCCTGAAAAACCTGGCTGAAGACCTGGGCATGGTGCAGGACTACAGGCAGGCTCAGGTCAGGGGCACTCCATGCACTGCATCCAACTTTGTAACATGTGGTTGTTGTCATGACGAATGCTTTATTGTTGCAGATAGAGAGACTGGAGACAAGAGTTGTTGCTCCTCTAAAAGCCTATGGAGACATAGTCAAAAATAAAAGGGTGAGTTTGGATACAGATGTCTGATATACCTGCAAGAAGCTAATATCAGCTGATTACCGTATTGGCCTGTTTGTTAGATCACACCCCCCTCCAACACTTCTGACGGAAAATTCAGACAACCAATGCTGCCTTTTGTTTTGTGAGGACAGTGTTTCACATATAACACTACATGAAAAAGACAGACTTTGTTTGTGTGTTGTGTGAGCTGACAGTGTATCTACCATTCAGACAGATCTGAAGAAGTTCAGCACTGATCTGAACAGAGAGTTGAAGGAGTTGCAGAAACTGGAGAAAATCCGACTCAGGAACCCAGCAGATCGACAAAGCATTGTATCCTTCACATACAGACATTTGACTCTTTTCAGCGCATATTTACGAGAAATGTGTTTTGTTGACTTATTACACCTTAATGGGTCAGTCATTACAAACTCATGCTGTGCAGCCGAACATTGTTCAAACCCACAAAACTTTATGTAAAATATTAGTGGAGACGCAAACGTTTCCAAAGATACCAAACCTGAATGAATTTTTAAGAAATGTTTCTAAAACGATGCATGAGACATATTGAACATTTCCATGTAATGGAGTTTAAAAAATCCTGCAGTCTCAGGTTTAAATAATTCACTGAGTGTAATCATCATGTGGCTTCAGTGAAGAGTTGGAGCAAGCTGACACAGAATATTTATATTTGGTACTGTGAGTGTGGAATACGATGATCTTTCCAAACATAAAGACACTTACATAGGTATGTTAGGGGTTAAAGCTAATGTTTTTTAGGTAAGATCCCAAACTGTAACTTGTCACTACAGCTCTCAGATAAATGTGGTGGAGTAAAAAGTTTTACATTTACTTCTGTAATGTCTTAGTTTATTATATTTTTATAAAGTAACATAAACTAGGAATACTCAAGTGAAGTACAGGTACCTAAAAAATGTTTTTAACTACAGTACTTGAATTAATGTACTTAGTTATTTTCCACAACTGAAAATTCGTGGGTTCACATCCCCCAGCTGGCCGGGTGGGTGGATGTCTTAGAACAAGGAGCAATGCCCTAACTTCATATATATTAGCATATTTCATGTAAATAGATATGTTGTATATGTCTGTAAAGATTTATGAAAATTACAAATTTGTTACAATTTGAAAAATATGTGGTATACAGTATGTATACAGTACATTGTTTGGTATATATGTGACTTTTATGGTATGGACATTGGAGAGAGTTATACATTTACGCAATTTATGCAATTTACATATATGGCCATATATCTGTTTTTCTTACAGGACAGTATATGATATGTTACTTTCACATATCTTTCATTGTAACTTATACACAATTTTCTTGACAAAACCTTTCAGTCTCAGGTAATGTAAATTATTTTATGATTATCCCATGAATATCATCACATTACCAACCCTTCAAGCAGCCTTTACAGACTATGAAGTGAAGCTTAGTGTGCTGTTTTGTGTGTTTATTGACAGGCAGAAGTAAATGCTCAGAAGGCTTCCAACAATGTCCAGCGCAGTACCAGACAGTTGGAGGAGACCATCACAGACTTCCAGAGACAGAAGCTGGAGGATATCAAGGTCAGTCTCACACATACAGTCCTGTGGAAAAAATAGGACACCCCATGAAATATTTAGTTATTTTTTAAGAAATATGGACATATTATTATTTGATCTTCTTTCAAACAATAAAAATAGATAAACCTGATGTCATTGAACCAAAAACAATGGAAATGTCACGTTGTTATCATTTATTTAACAAAAATATGAACAAATGAACAAAGATGTAATTCCTTCTGAGGAAAAAGACATCCTACACCCTAATAGCTGGTATTGCCCCCTTTGGCAGCAATAACATCAATTAGATGTTTCCCATAACGTTATCCCAGTCCCAGACATCTCAGAACACTTTTCCCACTCCCACTGTTGTGATGTTTGAAGGGTTTCTTGCATGCATGGTCCACATCCACGTCAGCTTAAATTTTTCGACAGATGGTCTAACATTTTCCTTCGGCACCCTCTGATGCAATAAAGAATGCATAGTGGATACTATGATGGTGAGACATCATAGTATCCACATTTCCACATTTCCATCCCCATGCTTCACATTTGGTATGACATTCTTGTGCTCAAATACTGTCTTTTGTTGCGCAAAACGTGTCTTTTGTTACTCTGCCCAAATAATTCAGCTTTGGATTTATTGTCCAAAACACATTGTTCCAGAAGGCCTGGTCTTTGTTTTTGTGTTCTCTAGCTAATTATAGTTTTTTGTTTTTTTTTTGACTGCAATGGTTTCCTCCCTGCACACCTCCCATGAAAATCAAACTTGTGCTGTCCTTTCTGATGGTAAATGCATGAACTTTGACATCAACTGTGTGACGAGATCTACGTGTTGGTCCGGTGATGACATTTTAGGATTGTTGGAGACTTCTTTAAGCATTTTGCGTTGTTAGAACATGTTTTAAACATTCTCCACTTGTAAATCACAATGGAATGGTGTATAATTGTTTGGAGATCTTTTTAAATCCCTTCCCAGACAGATAAAATTTTCCATCTGAAGGCCTCAGAGAGCTCTTTTGATCTCGCCTCACTTAAACAATCAAAAGCATACCAAACTACATTTCTCCAGGCTCCTCCAAAATCCTCTCTAACAATGTTCTTACCATTTGCACCTGATATCTAATGTTAAGCACTTTAAGTAGCAATAAATGTTGGGGTGTCCTGACTCTCAATATAAAATACGAAACAAAAATGAAGATCAAACGTCTATATGTTGAAATATGTTGAAAAAGACAAAGGTTTTCATAGGGTGTCCTACCCCTTTCACAGGATTGTACACAAATACTGTACACATACTGTACAGCCTCCAGCAGGTAAAGCATCAGTGTTAAACTAACAACTACCACTGCTTTGTGTTTTGGCAGGGGATTTTCACGGAATTCATCACAGTGGAGATGCTTTTCCACGCTAAAGCACTGGAGGTCTATACACACACATTCCACAACCTGGAGGCAATGAACACCCAGAAGGATCTGGAGGTAGCTCATGCTAATGATACAGCTGACAACAGCTGAAACAAACATGTGTGACCGCTGATTTAACTGTAAAGATAAACCCACTGTACACAACCTGCTCAGCACCAGACAGCAGACAGACACTGTTAATGATTAGCTGGTGAACACTGCTCCAGTGTTCACCAGCTAATCATTAACAGAAGTGAATATGGGACTTATATTTATCAGGCCAGGAACACAACTGCATGCTAGAATTAGTAAATAGGGCACTTTTTCAGCATATCAACTTTCTAAGGTGATAATATGTCAGGCGATGTGTTTACATCTTGTATTGCAGCCCCTAATGGCCCAGAAATGAATTAATGCAGCTTTAATATTGCTATCTTTGAAAGTAAACACTGATAAGAGGTGCCGGTGCAGATGAGTAGACGACAGGATTTCTGACTCATATCTTGCCATGGAGGTTTTGCTCATGTTATAAAGCATTGACAGGCTGTAGAGTTGCAACATGAGAGGAGTTTTTTGGGGCGACCCTGGTTAAAGGGTTAAAAACGGGTATTATAGTATTAACACCAGTCTACTAGACCAAAATAATGGCAAAAAACACAAAATCTCAGAAATGAATTTGATACATTTTTATGTATCAATTTTATAATTTTATACAGGAGAGTTCCAGGTTTCTATGTTAAACAACATTGAGGATATCCTTGAAAAAAAAATGGGAATAGGCCTATAGAAGGGAAGAAAAGACTTCTGGAACCAGTAGCTCCTCACACTTTGCAACTCTGTTCAATGTTTTGGTATTTATAATGTTACAAAAATTACTAAGAATCGGCTATTTAGTAGTGTCTAGGCTATGGCCAATCTCTAACATAAAGTATGCATAATCTCTCTCAGTACAACAGCAGCTCAAAAAAGTTGACACAATAATGCACACAAGCTCTAAATACACCTGGGTCTCTGAGACATTGATGAGCCCTGCTGTAGTTGAAGGGGAAGTTTAATGGGATGTTGAAACTATGTCTTGGTGAATGACATCTGCCTAAAGTGTTGGGGTCACAGAACAAAACTTCAGGACCAAAGGCTTTTCTCACTGACTCTATCTGTCAACTAGCACTACAGCCCAGTGCACAGAAGCACTGGGTGGATGGACACACATGTTCATCAAGAAATAGTTTCAATATAATAGATCCCCACGAGATCCACTGATATGTACAGCACACAGTATGAGAGCAGAGTTACTCCAGAGTCATTGTTGCAGTATAGAGCTTCAAACTCTGTCTTTGTCCTGTTTTTGGAGTAAGAGAGACCCTGTCTTCCTGACTCCATAGCTGTTCAATGGACGTATCAAGATGTCCGACTCTCTGGCTGGGCGCCTGGACACCCCACTGAGCAGCTACTCTTCTCCCCTCATGAGCCACTACCCCAGTCCTCCTCTGGGCTCCCCCAAAAGCCAAAGCCTCAGGTCAATGCTGGCACCTACCACAGGCCCAAACCACAGACAACAGTACCAAAACACAGCCAGGAGGGTGAGCCCAAATGTCTTTGTTACCATAGTAATGGAATGAGCATGCTTGTTAAGGCTAAGACAGAAACTTCAGTTATGCTTTGGTCCATTTTGAACTGCTGTCGTGAAGGCTATCGCTCAGTGAGCCTGAGAATTCTCTCTTTATTTCATTTTCAGTCTCGCCGCACCTTACAACGCCAGAGGGGCCTGGAGGAGGAGGAGGAACTGGAGGGGGAACAAGAGGATGAAGAAGAAGAGGAAGAGGAGGAGGAGGAGGAGATGTATGAATCAGAGATAGAGGAGGGTCAGCACACCAGCAGGCAGTCTTATGCTGCTCAATATGCCCAGATACACAGATGGCAAAAGTAACAGCCTGTGCATGGAAACATACACATATACATACACAACTACCTGTACACAGTGCTGTATCTGCATATCTCCAGAGGAAAACACTGTGCTGTGATGTAGGTTTTTCCATGCTAAAACAGCAGTTCTTTTCATTACTGTTGTCTTTACAAATTATGTTTATACAATATTAATAATGTAAAGAACGCACTTAACATTATGTTTTTTTCAGGTATATTAGTAACTGCTCTATTTCCTTATAATCTCTGCCAGAAAGAAAAAAAGGTTCCCAAAATAAACTTAGATAGATGAACTTACTCTGATTAATTATATTTCATGAATGATGAAGTCTTGCAAGTTGGAAATGTGAAGGGAAACTCACACCTATCATGATGAGATATTGGCCCGCAGGTAGACATCAAATAAAGGAGGGAAACAGCACATGCACAACACAAAAACATTGTGACACATCTTGACTCTATAGGGATGAAAGCCAGCAATCATTTGACTGACACAGGTTTCAATCCACAGTTCAAAGGTCAGTCAAACTGAACTGAGTTCATCTATAGCCAAGAGAGGCCTCCAACAACCTCATTTTCTGTATGGGCTTGAATTCTATTTTTAATACGTCTGCATATGAGACTTATTTAAGTATGTGATGAAGTGAAAGAAAGGCATTATATATTTTTTCTTTTTTTATATTTACACTGAATACATGAACCCAAAAGCTTATTTAGTGTTTTTTGCCTTGTGATTCTTCATATCATATGCTACATTTATTTTTTACATATTGACCTAAAGGCTATTTTTGCTCTGTCTTTACTTTACCTTTACCTTAAATATCAAACTTAAAAAACGTATGCATAACTCTGATGTAGATTTATAGTTCATTTGTTGATTTATTACTTAATTTGAATGCAAGCACCAAGATATAAACAGGTTAACGGTGGGGATCATAGCTATGAGAAGTGGCATATAGCTATGTATGTACAGTAACAAACCTGAAGTACAGGTAAGTGGATATGGGTAATTCAAAATGATGTTATGACAGTAATCCACAGAGAGATAGAGAGGGAAAAAGAGAGACTAAATGAACAGAGCAGAGATGAGATGGGGAGGGTCAGAGTCATTGTCCAGGATGTTCTACAGTTAGTATGAATGTAAATCCTCGGGATCCTCTGCTGATGTTTCTATGTTGTGAGAAAGTCCTAGACTCCATATATTCCAGGCAAATAATTGCTGTTTTTTATCATGAAAAAGGCCAGTGTGCTGGAATATGAATTTCTAAAACTTACAATAAAAATATTGTGTCAGAGTAATGATTGAGTGGCCTCTCCCTCCTTTTTCCAAAGTCTTGCAAGTTGAACATAATACACGATGAAAGCACTATATAAATGTAGCCATGTACCCCGTAACTCCAGTACACTAGCTGGGTTATTCTGACTGAAACTTCGAAACTGTGGCATTATAAGAGCTTAATGCAGGTTTCTGTTCACCAGATGCTATCTGCACATGCATATTTCCAACGTAATAATAATAACTTTATTCATATAACACCTTTAAAATCAGGGTTTACAAAGTGCTTTGACAGACAAAGCAAAATTAGGATAATTAGGATATAGACGGTGATTAAACAACAGAAAACCAAACATTAGGGCCAAAACAACATGTAAGTTAAGATTGGGTTAAAACAGGCAAAATACATTAAAAACATCGTAGAGAGAAGACAGAAGGGTGAAGGATAAAAAGAGATAAAAGACAATAAAAAATATAAATAACTAGATAAAATAAATAAATCAATAAATAAACAAGAATAGCGGCCGTGGGGTCGTCCAATAACCCAAGGTTGGAGGTTCGATCCCCGCTCTCCCTCCCGAAGATTGGTGGACTGACAGCTGGTAGGGTGGCAGTCCACCTACTTGCCCCTACTTGCCACAGCCGAGGTGCCCTTAAGCAAGGCACCGCACCCCCAATTGCTCCCCGGGCGCTGGAGCCCACCGCTCCAGTGTGAATATGGCACCTGTCTCTTTGTGTGACCCTGTGCGTGTGCATGTGTGTTCGTACAGGTGCCACTGGATGGGTTAAATGCTGAGAAATAATTTCACACTTGGGTGATAAATAAAGTTAAATAAAATAAAAGAAAAAAAATAAAAGAAAAAAAAAGAAGAAAAAAAAAGAAGAAAAGCAACAAAAGCAATAAAAAGACAACATTACATAAAAGCAAGTCTATAAAAATGGGTTTTAGGAAATGATTTGAAAGAAGTGACTGATTCTGCAAGCCTTATCTCCTCAGGCAGGTCGTTCCAAAGCCGAGTGGAAAAAGCAGGGTCACCTTTAGATTTAAGCATTGACTTTGGAGCGGCCAGAAAGGCCCCACCTGAGGATCTAAGGCTGCGAGCCGGCTCAAATGGGGTCAACATTTCTGGTAGATAACAGCGCTTCTGTTACCCAGACCCAGATGTGCTTTAAAAGTGATCAGTAAAATCTTAAAAAGAAATTCTAAAATGAACAGGGAGCCAATGGAGAGAAGCCAGGACTGGGGTGATGGTGCTGCATTCTGAACTAGTTAGAGGTGAGACAGTGACTTATGGTTTATGCCGGAAAGGAGGGAGTTACAGTAGTCAAGTCTGGGGAAGATGAGTCAAGTCAAGTCAATTTTATTTGTATAGCGCCAAATCATAACAAAAGTTATCTCAAGACGCTTTCATATAGAGTAGGTCTAGACCATACTCTTTAAAATATTATTTACAGAGACCCAACAGTTCCCACCATGAGCAGCACTTGGCGACAGTGACGGGGAAAAACTCCCTTTTAACAGGTAGAAACCTCGAGCAGAACCGGGCTCTGGGTGGGCGGCCAGGTTGAAAGGGGAGGAGAGAGGGGGAGAGGGGAGACAGAACAGGAGGACAGACAACAAATCAGACTAATAATATTAACAACTGCAGCAGTGAGTGTGGAGCAGGAACATGGGGGCAGTAGACGGCCGGCAATCACAGATCCAGAATCTACAGCTCCAGGGGCGGAAATACCTGCAGAAAGTGAGAAGGCAAAAAAGCACAGAAAGCACAAGGACTACCAGGAAGAAATGGAGTTGGTAACCTGTATTAGTGGGATAGGAATGCGTACAGATAGAGAGGGAGAGGAGGAGAGAGAAACTCAGTGCGTCATAGGAAGTCCCCCGGGAGTCTAAGCCTATAACAGCATAACTAAGGGATGGTTCAGGACTCACCTGAGCCAGCCCTAACTATAAGCTTTATCAAAAAGGAACGTTTTTAGCATACTCTTAAACGAAGAGAGGGTGTCTGCCTCCCGAACCCAAATTGGGAGCTGATTCCACAGAAGAGGAGCTTGATAACTAAAGCCTCTGGCTCCCGTTCTACTTTTAGAGACTTTAGGTACCACAAGTAACCCTGAATTCTGTGAGCGTAGTGCTCTAGTGGGGTAATACGGTACTATCAGCTCTTTAAGATATGATGGTGCCTGACCGATAAGAGCTTTGTAAGTGAGGAGGACGACTTTAAATTCTATTCTAGATTTCACAGGGAGCCAGTGCAGAGAAGCTAATATCGGAGAAATATGTTCCCTTTTGCTAGTT
This sequence comes from Lateolabrax maculatus, assembly GCA_031216445.1. Taxonomy (NCBI): domain Eukaryota; kingdom Metazoa; phylum Chordata; class Actinopteri; order Acropomatiformes; family Lateolabracidae; genus Lateolabrax; species Lateolabrax maculatus. Next base: position 21,117,394 of record CM062210.1, read on the forward strand.
CCTGTCAGTACACGTGCAGCCGCATTCTGGATCAGCTGGAGAGTCTTTAGAGACTTATCGGGGCAGCCTGATAATAAGGAATTACAGTAATCTAACCTAGAAGTAACAAATGCATGAACTAGTTTTTCTGCATCTTTTTGAGACAGGATATGCCTGATTTTTATAATGTTACGTAAGTAGAAGAAGGCGGTCCTTGAAGTCTGTTTTATATGGGTATTAAAGGACATGTCCTGATAAAAGATTACTCCTAGACTCCTTACAGCGGTGCTAGAGGCCAGGGCAATGCCATCTAGATTAACTACATCTATACATAGTGCGTCTCGCAAGTGTTTAGGACCCAGAACAATAACTTCAGTTTTGTCTGAGTTTAACAGCAGGAAATTGCAGGTCATCCAGTCTTTTATGTCCTTAATACATGCCTGAACCTTGGCTAACTTACCGGTTTCATCTGGCTTTATCGATAAGTATAACTGAGTATCATCTGCATAGCAGTGAAAGTTTATGGAGTGTTTCCTGATAATATTGCCTAAAGGAAGCATATACAAGGTAAATAAAAGTGGTCCGAGCACTGAACCTTGTGGAACTCCATGACTAACTTCCGTGTGCACGGAGGATTCATCATTTACATGGACAAACTGAAATCTATCTGATAAATACGACTGAAACCAGCTTAGTGCGGATCCTTTGATGCCAATCAAATGCTCCAGTCTCTGTAATAGGATACAATGGTCAATGGTATCGAAAGCGGCACTAAGATCTAACAGAACAAGTACAGAGACAAATCCTATATCTGACGCAATCAAAAGGTCGTTTGTCACTTTCACCAGTGCTGTCTCAGTGCTATGATATTCCCTAAATCCTGACTGAAAATCCTCAAATAAACTATTGCTGTTTAGAAAGTCACATAACTGATTAACGACCACTTTCTCAAGGATTTTGGAGAGAAAGGGAAGGTTAGATATAGGTCTATAATTGGCTAAAACCCCTGGATCAAGCATAGGCTTTTTAAGAAGAGGTTTAATTACAGCTACTTTGAAGGACTGTGGTACAAAGCCTGTTAATAAAGACAGATTGATCATGTCTTGTAAAGAAGTGCTAACTAAGGGTAAAACTTCTTTAAGCAGCCTAGTTGGGATGGGGTCTAAGAGGCAGGTTGTTGGTTTAGACGAAGAAATCATTGAAGTTAGTTGGTGAAGGTCAATTGGAGAAAAACAGTCTAAATATAAATCTGGTTCTACAGCTGCTTCTGAGGTTCCTGAGGTTCCTGTACTCGAAGATGTATCTGAACTAGCTGAGAGCACAAGATGATGAATTTTTTCTCTAATAGTTAGAATTTTATCATCAAAGAAGCTCATGAAGTTATTACTACTGAGCGCTCTGGGAATACATGGCTCAACAGAGCTCTGACTCTGTGTCAGCCTGGCTACAGTGCTGAAAAGAAACCTAGGGTTGTCCTCATGTTCCTCTATTAGTGAGGAGAAATAGGCTCCTCTGGCATTACGGAGGGCCTTCCTGTATGTTCTAAGACTATCTTGCCAAACTAAATGAGTTTCCTCCAGTTTGGTGGAACGCCATTTCCTTTCTAATTTTCGCGATGTTTCTTTTAATTTGCGGGTTAAGGAGTTATACCATGGAGCTAGCCTCTTTTGTTTTATTATTTTCTTTTTGATAGGGGCGATACAATCAAGAGTCGTTCGCAGTGAGCCTGCAGCACTATCAACCAGATGAGTGCATGAATTACTTTTTCAAGGGGTGTATGTGACAGCATTGGTTTAATTCTGGAGATGGTTTGTATCTGAACAGAGCAGGACTGGACAACTTTTATTGATGCAAGCTTCAAAACTGAAATGTGAATCAAATAGTACTCCCAAATTTCTGGCAGCGGGCTTGAAGTTAGCAGACCAGGGTCTAAGGCCACTCTCAATGAGACTGACTGGTTTGGGGGATTAAATAATACGATCTCTGATTTTGAGTTACTGAGCTGAAGAAAATGTTGTTTAAAACAGTTTACATCATTAAAACAATCTACAGCAGCAGCTAGGCTTTTGGGGTCAGTCTCAGGGGAAGGTATAGTTGTGTGTCATCTGCATAGCAATGAAAGGAGACATTTGTGACATTGGATTTTTGGCCAATTGGGAACATGTAAATAGAAAATAAAACTTGACTGATGATATTACAATGATTTCCTAGAAATAAAAAGAGATGTTGAGTATCGTTTGCTGTGTCCATAGTCCATTACCGGCTCATCATGAGGAGCTGATAAGGAGCGAATGGTACACTTGTCATGTACATCCCCGTGTTGCAAGTCAAATCAGCTCCAAGTCATATCCAAGAGTTGTCAAGCCTCCCCCTGGCCTACTTCTCAGGTGTGTTTGAAGATCTCCAGTCTGTGCCACAACATGAGCAAAGAAGCCTGTTCTCCTCCAGTTTTCAGCTCCAGCTGACAGAAGCTGGAAGGTGTGGGAGTCTCTAGGGAGATGGCAGAGATGGTACAGTGTGGATACAAGTCTCTTAGTGAGGCAGTCTGTGGGGATTTTGTCTGCAAATGATGCCTTGTTCATATTTCTTTCGAATTAACAGTAAAGCCAAGTTGCCTTTAATGACTGACAGCACAAAAATCTTAATCTTAATCTGAAATTATTCCAAATATAATCAGTACTTTGACATATAGACATATTTCCATGCAGACCACCAATCTCATGTGTACAGCAGATTATAAAATCAACCTATTGCTAAAAAGTATGAGTATGCAGTGAACAGCACAGTCGAAGGATTGTATGGATTAAATTCACGGTGTACTGCGTCTACAGGCTTTGCACTGATGATTTCAAAAGACCTTTGACAAGGTATTTCTTTGTTTTTATTGAAAAGAGCAAACTATACAAAACTGAGGCTTTGCAGCTCCACCAGGAGCAAGGCCTAGAAGTAGTAGGGTGTCCAACCGACACCTTGGCCTTGCACCAGTTTGCCATGAACTTGGTTGTGGATTGTTGTAACCCTCAGGGGATGATTTTATAAGCTTTCAGTGACCTCCTGACCTTTTCTCTACTGCCTGTTCATGAACACATGAACACACAAATATGATATACATATTCAGAATGTTCCTTTCGTAAAGAATTCATAAAATTGGTTGTTTGTCAGCTAGAGTTGTTCCCTCTGACAACTGGCTGAAGACACTAGATTAACATTGAAAAATAAAATTAGGAGTTTCACAGAGTTCCTGTGTCATTGCATTGGCTACTTTGAGACTGGCTTTACCACTTCACATGGCCCATAAGTAGGGGGCCTTGGGACAGACCCCCCAATTCCTCCCACTCTCAATGCACTGTATATGTATTGTAACATACTCATAAAGTATAGTCACACAGCAGACTACACTAGATAGCTTAATTATAATTTGCCCAACAGTACCGGGTTCAAGATACAAGAAAGTGCAGAGGATTAATGCCAAAAATATATTTGAGGTCATTTATACCCCTTTCTTGCAGGAGACCTGACTATGACTGGGGTTAATTCAACATGTCTGACCCACGTTGGACCGGTTCAGTGTTGGCGGAGCCTCCAGTCTGTCTGCAGTGTGGTTACATATAGTTTACTGATAAACCAAATCCATGAAAAACCAGCAAAGTTTCAGTTTAATTTCAGTCCCTTCTTAAGTCATATGCACCCTCCGTTTCTTTCTCTCACTAACCTACAAATAAGCCCTTCCTATCTCTCTTTCTCCCTCCTTGGGGAATTGGTTGGAGGTGTAAACCTTGGTATCAGTGAAATAACAAGATAGAAATGCCAGTTTACCAAATTCAGACCTGACAGTATTCAACCTAGTCTGGAGGAGGGTGCAGGAAGGTCAGCTGACCTGATTCACTGCTTCAGACAGAACACAGACCTGTGTCACTGTGTGCTTCTGAATGGGGTACATGAAAGAGTTTGTTACATAATTTGTCCAACAGAGAGCACTTTAAGATCCAACTATAAGGAATGCTTATCCATCATGTTTATCATGTTCTGTGTTCATGTTCAAACTAAACATATTTTGTAACTCTCAAATATTAAGATTGGTATCAGCAACAAAGCCCCTACATTGTTTGGGCTGAGAATAGTGGGTTAGACGCTTTTAATAGAAATTTACATCTTAAAGCCCAATAATTTCTTTACAATCTCTTTCCATTCCACATTCCACGTGTGAACCAAGTGTCAATCATCAAGCCAGTTTTCCTTTTCATGTCACTGGCAACTTAATTTTTTAAACACGTTTCCTATGAAAATGTCTTTACGTATTACTTTAAATTGACTTTTCACAGGGGTTTAACGGGGCCTCAGGACATGAGAAGACAGGTGGAGGTTGAGTTGATAGAAATGGAAGAAAAGTTAAGGACCACTGCAGAGATAATGGTCCTGAAGGAGAGTGAGTCCTGGAACAGTGAGAGACGGGCTGTGCAGAGGAAGCTGTCCATCACTGAGGGAGAAAATAGAAAGTGTTAGACGCGTTTGTTTATTTGTGAAAGAAAAGTCCAGAGAGAGGCTATTCCTTTAGTTCAGCATTTTATTAAGACAATGGAGGATCAAAGCCATCTTACGTACAAGGATCGCCTCTATTCAGTAAACCACAGTCAGCAAGCTGTTAGTTTGTAGACAACATCCTAGAAAAGAGAGCTCTTCTTAACATTCCAGAGTGTTTTATAGTATGGTTCAGCTATCTGGTTGTAGAGAAAGATGGGGGAAGCCACGATTTAGACTTGGCTCTCCCATGTTGGTTCACAGGCTGGTCCCAGCTTCTTTGGCACATGAGTCCACCAATCCAAGGAGTCCACGCCCTAAAGGGGAGGAAACTCTACACTTCCTTTGTTAGCATGCTGTTCACTAACTCTGCTCCGTACCTTCTGCTATTCTCCTTCAACATAGCGGCAGTGGTACAATAGACATATTCTTTAAGTGGAGCTTGGGTATGGCAAATTATTGTTAGTTTAAATGTTATTAATTCTAACAAAAGTTAAAGGCCTCCAGAAGGCAAATGAGAAGAGAGACGGAGAAAAGAGAGATCGGCTCTATTCACCCCGATCCCTCTGCTCTGGAGTAAAAATATGATGCAACCATAGCTGCCTTGTGGAAGAAACTCAGAGTTTTTTTTTCCATTTTTGTTTGTGTTTTGGGAGTACAGGGTATGGTCTTTTAAATTTTTTTAATCTTTTAAGCGTTTTGGGTCCTATGTTCCGGATATTAATGATTTAAAGTCTGCTCTTACATGTTTTCTTTGCAGATGATTGTGCTTTACCAGTGTCTCATAAAGCTAAAACAGTGGTCAAACAGTCTCACTACAGCTCCTCTGAATGTGGCTGTCTGATAACAGGCTATTTGTCCATCTTGAAAAGACAGAAGCTATACTTTTTAGATAAAAAAGGACACTCCAACAGAGTCCGACATTACAGTAGCCATATGGTGGTGATTGTATTGGCTTCAGTTTGTCAGATGATCAATAACCCTCTCTGTAGCTTATAAAAATAAAGATATGACATTTTAAACGCAAAAATACACACCGTTACGTATGATTGTCTTTGTAGCACAATGTATGCTGTGAGAAATGATTGTTCTGAAATATGAATGATCAGAGCAGTAGAAGTTTAGTTATGCTTCTCTGGTTCAAAGGTTTTGCACGTTTTACCTCATTTGCACAAATCACATATATAGTTTGTTTTGCTTACCATGCTGCTGAATTTAAAAAAAGAAAAAAACACATTTAGACATGTATTGGTTTCAATTAATTTCTGTATGGTATTTAATTGCTTGAATTGTATAATCCCTCAAAGTCAACCTAAAGTCTGCATTCTTTTTTGTCAAAACTGCATTATTATTGAGCACTGAAGTTCATTCTTGACCTCGGGAGCAGCAGTTTACAAAAAAAAAAAAAAAAAAACAGCAAAGAAAAAAAAAATCAGAAATAAAGGTGCACATACTAGCCAAGAGTTCAAGAGTTCAACCAGATCTGGCAGTCTTCCTCTGGTAATGGTCATGGTCATGTCTACAACTAAATGGAGGGACATGACAACTAAACTCTATCCCCTGAGGAAGACTGCGAAATGTGGTTGAAAGCATGGTGAAAGTAGATGTTAGATGTTATTGAGAGTAGGTCAGGGTATTTTGGGTTTCAAATGTTTCAATATTAGTGTCCATTTGATACCTTAGGTTCAGAGCTAAAACTTTTTTTTTTCTCCAATACCTCTAATTGAGGAATAGATTTTTCTTCTACCTGTTTTAAATAAATAAGCCAAACTCGTCATATCCATCAGCATTTAATTCTGTCTTGACAAAACACAGCTATGCAGGAACTTTTCTAAAATAAAAAATTAAAATTAGCAAAATGATCAGTTAAATCAGAAAACATCACATCAAATAATAAGTAAACATGCAATTAATGCCAATTTTAGGTATTTGACAGTTTTCGATACCCTTCATCAGTACCCAAAAAGGATTGAAGTTTGACACCTAGCCCTAGTTGTGAGGTCCTATGACCTTTGCACCTCACGGTTAACGTCCAATGCCATGTTCAATGCCAACACAGGAAGTAGTGCGTCCTTTATGTGGCAAGGAAGAAAGTACAGGTGTTATGGTTAAGGTGGGTGATGGGTGGCTAAACCTAAAATGAGAAACAGCCTTTTTTATCAACCATTACCACAATGTACCTCCAGCCTTTTGCCATATGCAGATATTGTGGAAATAAAAAATTTAAAAAACGGTGTCGAATGTAAAGACCATTGTCATATCATGTAGTCTGGGCTTTTCACAAAATTGCTATCAGTGTTGTGTCTAGTAATGGAGTGTGAAGTAATGCATTGCATACTTTTCTAGTAATTTTGTACTTAAACTGTAAATTAATGCAGACTTGATGTTCAGTGTGATGGATGACACAATTTAAGTTTTATCTGAAAGTTAAACCTGCAACTGAGCTAACAAAGCAGCATGCCAATGTGCTCACACCTCTCCATGATGCCTGCTGAGCAGAGCAACACTTCAGTGTGAGATTAAATAAGAATCACCCCAACTGATGGCAACATTTGTCAGCTTAGGAATGTTTAATATTCCATATCATCAGAAGCTAAAACATTTGAACATAAAGGTGAAAGGAGTACATTTCACTGAATGCACTTACAGAGCCATATCACTGGGCTGCATTGATCTAAAATGAAATTATACTGGGGACCAGATACACAGAGCAGGAATACTGGATATCAGAAGTACAGGTAGATAACAGAACGTCTGTGTATGTGTGTGTTTGTGTGTGTGATGTGTAGTAGCACAATGAAACCTCAGTTCCTGAATCTGGTTAAATATAGCAGGGTTTTAAGAGATAAAAAAATATTCTTCACAGTATTTTTTCATCACATCCATGCATGTCATTGCAAGTCATCCATGACACACTTCAAATGGCACTTCAAAAAAAATAAAAAGAAAGAAAAAACAGTTGTTTACTTTCATCGACATGGTAGGTATAAGGAGGAGACGAGGATCCGACTCGATGAATGTGTGTGGGTTGCTGCTGTTTGTTGTCTGTTTGCAATAAAATAAAAGGCTCCTAATCTGTGATGAGTTGATTCTTCTTTGGGCTGCATTTGATAACTTCTATCAAGTTTGCTTACGATACCACAAATGCACCAGAGACGTACAGAACCAAATTCAGGTGGATGGAGATCACATAATACTTAAAAACCCAGCTGAAATGATCCTGATATTATATATTTGCACAGAGAGAAGCACAGGAAACTTCACCCCACCTCCCTCCCCAATTTTCCCTTCTTTTTTTTTTTCAAAAGCAGCCACCAAACAAACAAATATAAAAACAAATCATGTGGCACTGTGAACACTTGGCATCTGTCAAATCATGAAACAACAAAACAGTAATAAAATAAACGACACATTTCTGTCGACAGCTAACGTCTTCATAGAGGCAGCACAGTCTGGAGTCCCTTGCTCACTTGCAGCAGTACAGTAGTAGTATTAGTACCAATCAGCGCTTGATTGAAGGTGTAGAAGTAGTAATTTAAGCAAGAGTCCGCTCTCCCTGTTTGACTCAGTGTCTCCAGGAGACCACTCTCCAGTCTGATTGTTAACCAACTTATAAAGTGCTTTCAGAAAATAATCTCCTCATCATAATCATCCTCATCTATACAACAAATCAGTAAGTCAATTAGGGCAATGTTACGACTAGCAAGAAAAGAGGAATAATTAAAAATGGTCTGTTCAGGCATGAGCAGAGAGCTCTTTTCTCTGTTCCTCCTCCCCACAGCTCTTCTTTTGCTTTGTGATTTTTCTTGTTTTACTTCTTGAAGGGCGTCAGTCTGCCGATGTTGTGCCAGAAGGTGGAGGTTTTGCGCTTGGGCTCAGCCAGCATGAAGACTTGCTGCTGGGGCAAAGCAGTGGGGAGAGAGGGGTGTTTCTGTCGCAGGAGGAAGTCGTAGTAGGGTCTGGTCACCGCTGAGGAGAAGGAGATAAACAGAAAATATCATTACTGAAAACATTCTTATCATGCACAGCAGAGACGAGCTGACAGAAAGCATTCCTGTAGTCATGACGTCTTCTCACAGTGGTGCACACCATACTTTCTAAAATAAAAGTGGGTTTTCCAATAATGACCGATCCATAAAGTAATAAAGGTCAGTTGCTATCAACGACATTGAGCAGGAACTACCTGCACGATTTACACAGCACTAATTCCATCAGTTCAACAGCAGAGTCATGTCACACTCACTGCTATGGTGATCTCATTTTCTCCTTTCTCCAACACAAACGCAAATCTTTCATGAATGAATTCCAATTGCTTCTACTTTGCTTCTAGCTATACCGTTAATGACACTCTGTAATCCACGCTGATGGAATGCTTTAGATGTAAAATAACTGTGTAGGAAGTGTTAGCTTAACACCAGAAGAAAAGCAAAAGTAGAACACTGATATTTATTTTTAAAGGAGATCTCTGTCTTGTAGTGTTTGTGTGTGTGTAGAAATCTTCATAAATAACTGCTGTTCTGAAGGAGTATTTTTAGTGCCAGTCAAACCTTTACTGTGATCCCTGAAAGAGATTCAGAGACGCTTGAAGAATACAGGTCCTGGTGACATACGATTGAAATAAAAAGTGCTGCTGTATGCATTATAGATCAGTGCTTATATATTATACATAGTGAGGTGGCCTATGTCCAAGCCCTGAGAGAGAGAAAGACCGATACCAAGACTTTAAATGATCTGAGGGGTATTATATTCTCTTACAAGAGGAAATAAAACTTAATAAAGAGGATAATAAAGATAATGTAAAGTCTACACTGATACAAACATTACACAGAGTCTCAGGTACAGGTGCTTATTGCCTAATGTGCAACCACTCAAGTTCATGCAATCCAATTATTTGCCTTTCTCTGAACCCTTATGTACCTTTGGGTTTGCCAGCTGGATGGCTTTTGCAGGCATTCAGCATGGCCTGTTTCTTTTGGACCTCTGTGAGAGAGAAGCCTGAGAAGAGAAAAAATAAATAGTATCACTCTGACACCTTATTCTGAAAATGTAGCAGAGCAGCATTGACTTGCTAATAATGAATGCAAAGCATGGTCATTTGTATTTATGAGGAGGTGCAAGGGAACTTTTTAGATGGAGATGCATTGAACATGCAAGAGAAACAAAAAAAAAAAACAAAAAAAAAAAAACAATCAACTGTCCAATCACAGCTTGGAGGAATTTCCTCCAAGTCTTTCACATTAATACACTATTCTGTGGGCCTGTAGTCTGAAGGGACACTACAGACTGTACTGGTAATTTAATTACCTTTGTGACTGACTTTGCAGTTTTAAGAATCCTCATTCATAAATGTAACTAGATGTGTCAACGATAATAAGGTCCAATTCAATGATGACACAGTAAAAGCATACATAAAAAGGTAACATATATAGTATAACAAAGTGTTATATTTCACCATATTTCTTGGCTTTGTTGGTTTTTATGGAGAATTTAAAGTCTTCCATGAGCATAACCTTGTTTATAAGTCAGTGGATCACAAGTCAGTTTGTCAGGCATATAAACATATACAATATGAAAAATGGGCTGTACAGAGTTTAGGTTGGATTTTCAACATGTTTCATCCCTCTAAACTCAACCCCGATCTTTACAAATGGTGAATCCAATTTTCTCACAACATCTTAACAACTACTCAGAGGCCTGGCTGTGTGTAATGGAGAGAGATGAGGTGAAATCATTGACATTTTGCTCGTTATTCTTTGGATCAGCATCATAGAAATCCATTTCCTGATGGCAGTCCCACATTTCTTATCACACAGCCAAGTAGCGAATATTAAAGTATTAATGCAGATGTAGTGGAGGGAAAGGACAGGAGGATATAGATCACATGATAGTTTATGGAAACAGCTTTGCATAAAAGTAAGTGTGGCTGAGCGGTTATGGAGACAATGTTAGCTAACCAGAAGATCACAGGTTTGATTCCTGATTCTGTGTTTTCTGATGACCTGACATATCATTTGACAAAAAGAAACAACAGTGTTTTCTTTAAGTATGAACATGAATTGTGCATGTATCTGACCTGTGTCGTGGTCATGCTGGACCTGAATCCTCTCATCAGCGAAGGCTCTGAGCCAGCGCTGTTTCTGCTCTGGCTTCTTGGCACACAAGAGGTGGACCTCATCACCAGCCAGCGAGCGCAGCTTCAGGGCATTCTTCACACTGATGTTGAAGTCCTTCTCCTTGCCATCCTCCACCTCTATCACCTCCATGTGGTCCATGTCCATCCTACCCTTGTAGTACAGCATGTCCCGGCGCAAGAGGTCCTGCAATGATAAGGATGACAAATTCAGCCAAGAATCCTATTGAAAAGTACTAAGTAATCAGCAGAAGACAATTGACTGAGATGGCCGGCTTATTCCCATATTAAACACCTCACTGCCTACTGGTCCTGCAACAATTAGTCAATCAGTAATATCAATCAATCAACACATGGTACTGGTGGCTATGTATGTATGTATGGAAGGATGGATGGATGCTTCATAGGACATCAGCTGCCCTACGCATGGTGGAAACACACTCAACCATTACACACAGACAGGCCTCTGTCCAGTTGTTGGGCTCCAACAACAGAAATATGTGGGCTGGTCTAAGAACTATTACATTCCACAAAAGAAAAACCAGCAGTGCTAAGATAATGTCTGCATCTCTCCAAGTTTGGACTGAACACCTTGAATGCACGCTTTAAGAACAACTCCCCAGTTGAGTAGGTACAAAAGGCACAGGATCCCTTCCCACTGGTAATATCCAGTGCAGATCTGTGCAGATCACTTAAGGATTAATCCCTGCAAAGCACCTGGACCTGGACCTGGACCTGATGGCAGCCCCGGCTGAGCTCTCAAGGTATGTGTAGATCAACTGGCAGATATGTTCTCAGACATTTTCAATCTGTCACTGCTCAATTCAACAAACATTATCATGTTTAGGTGCACTACAAAGCAGTTAATTTTATTACTTTGCTTATTTTCATTTCAACTTAGGTTTTTCTATCATTTTAGCATATTACCACTTAAAGGAATGCCCACTAATGACAGCAACACAGCTGTGCAAATTGGGAATGGTGCCCAGTTCAAACAAATGGAAGATGGCCCACAGTCTAATAAGCATTTAGAATTTCAAAAGGAAAAAAGGCAAGTATATATTTTTAATAATATATTTTTTTATTATCTCACAAATCTTGTGGCCCCTTGGAGCCCTCAACCACAGGTTGAGAAACACTGCCTGAACAAGCCTGGGAGGGGCCATTGAACAGTTAGAGATTCTACAAGTTAACTTTCTTCCACCCTTTTAGGCTGATTCTTCTGTTCTCAGCATAAAAGAGTGTAAAACACAATTTGGAATGCTGAAGTACCTTTTTGCAGTACACCATCTGATGATCAAAGAGGAAAAACATTCTCTGTTGACTCTTGGCCTGAGGCTGGGACAGCTTGGTCAACTCCCCCGAAAAGATGAGATCAGAGCTCCTGCTGAGGACATCTTCACCCTGCACGGATCAAAACACAGACACACACACACAGCTGTTACTCGCTAACCTTCAACCTGTTGCAGTTGCATATAACAGTATGGAGTGAGAGACCACTTTCAGAACAAAGGTGCTTCTTGCCATACCTCCCAGTCCTCTATGGAGCTCTGCCACTGGGCGATCTTATCGATGTTCTCTAGGCGGCGTTTCCTCTCATTGATCAGCCTGGCCACGTTTTTCATGGCATTTAAGGCTGCCTCCACATCTCTGTAGTCCCTAAAGATCAGAGAGTGAGGGTGACAGGTAGTGGGTGTGTAAAGCTAAAGCGTAAAGGATAAGTCTGGTGTATTTTTCTTATAGTCACAAAATTCCATGAAAAGACCAAAACCAACAATGAAGGTATCCTACTAACAAGTACAGTATTGTGTGTATCCAAAGCTGGATGTATCTTATTCCTTATCCAAAAACACATCAGTGAGTCAGACAATTGGACTGGGTGACATGTTCTTTCATTACCATGAACCAAATGTGGATTATTCTGCCTTTGAAAATGCTCCCCAATACACTATTTCCTCCTTCCTGTAACGTTTGATAAACAATACAGTGGCCAGCTGTTCTAGTAAATGGCAAAGCCTTTTAAAAAAATGAAACAATATCTTTTGAGCAGTTTAAGATGTACCTCACCATGAGGTGAGAGTGCCATAGACACAGACTCAGTTTTAGTGTTTTGATGGAATCTATTGACTCTTTTTGAGCTCTATGGCCTCAATGGCCTTTAATCACCTACAAAAACAAGAATCTGGACCAACACAAACATGAACTGGGAGGCCAAAAAGTAATTTATCTATGAAGCACATTTGTTGGATTTGACCAAATTATATATAATAGACGATAACTACACAGAGCAAAGTAGATAAGAGAAAGGTGTTTCCATATAGTGATTTATTATCTTACAGAATGCACCATACATGTAACAGTGGAACTCCTGACATGCTTCCCTGTGTGAACACATAAAGATCTTGCAGTCACCTGTGCTGTGGGTTGGTGTATTTGAGCAACTCAGCCAGCTGCAGTGGGTACTTGCAGATTTTCTGAACTGGGGTGAGCAGGAAGCCGTCTAAAGAAATGTCGATCATCTTCTGGAGCAACCTGCAGGCCTCGAAGAAGAACACGTACTTGTTGACCTTCATGAGCTTAGAGAGCTGGACGCAGGCGTTGGGGTGGTTGTTGCAATACTCTGAATAGATCTGGAAATCTGTTTGCTACATAAAAGACAGCAAGAGAAATGGTTAGAAACAAGAAAAAGGTTAAGGTAGAACGTTTAACCCAGGGTAAAAAGTTCTGCACTCACATTACTCTAAGGAAACTGTTCTCAAACTATATCAATATTCGTTTCAGGCTTTTAGAAAACAAAATGAAAGATATGTACCATTTTGTGTTCCATTTTTTACATACAGTTTCATCTCTCTGATAGCATCATTTTTAATTAATACTGCAAAAAATTCAGAGGCTTTCTGCAAGTTCTCTAGATTCAATTGTTTCAACTGATTTCTGTGACTTAGCTTACGTGTTCAAGGAAGCAGCAGCCGATCTCGCTCAGGTGTGGCTTTTCCTTGTTGAACTTCTTTTCCAGGCCTTTCAGGAACTTCCGCTGGAATCGGTAGATCTCTTCAATGTTGCCAAAGATGGTACGAAGCTGCTCCTCAGTGAACATGTCTGTCCTCTTACGGCACTGTTTGATGTAACCCTAAGGGAAACAGAAGCATACAACACAAATAAATACATTCAAACATCCATCCCACACAATACATATACAATAATACACACTTGGTGGGTATAATTTATGTTAATAGTATAATAATGTTCAAGGGAATAAGCTGCTTGCTCAACTGCTAGTAAGTCCAGTTATCCATACTGCCACAGAGGTTTTTCTGTATTTTCCAGTTTTCAATTATGCAGATGTAATCAGGTGCTATGTTTGCTTTTGAGTTCTATTCTTAAGTGGTTCTAGTTCTTTAATAACATGGTGTTGGATGAGCTGTACGTAGATGTTGGAGTTGAATTATTTTATACCATAAACTGAAACCAGCATCTATGTTAGTAATAATGCACAATGAGGTGTCCCAATAACATGGCATTCTGGCAAGTCTATTATCTTCTACATAGCCTCAGAGTGCCTCATCAGAATTGATATATCTGTATGTTTATTAGACAGTAATCTGGTGGAGAGAGTCTGGGGAAAGTGACCAACAGGTCTGTGGCTGGAAAAAGCTTTGAAGGTCTGGGAAAGACAATTTACAGATGTCACAGAACAAGGTAGTCATGGTTGAGTTGGGTTTGAATTTCCAACTTAAAAACTGGTGATCTTATCCAAACCAAAGCAGTTATCAAGTACAAACTGCTTTGGTTTGTTGGCAGTATGATGTTACCTGGTCACTTTCTGCATTTATGCAGTCAAATAAACTAAAATAAAACAAAATGTATGGTTAGGATAGTTTCACCAGTGAGGTAATAGTCAATGTAGTATTTAGTAAGTATTTAGAACAGTGTAACACTAGTACTAAGTTTGAGCCCTGACAGCCAGAATACATTATTTCCCTTGGTCACAGTGAAGGTGTTTGTCAGTGAGCCCTGAACCATCCCTTAGTTATGCTGTTATAGGCTTAGACTGCAGGGGGATTTCCCATGATGCACTGAGCTTCTTTGTCCTCCTCTCCCTCTCTATTCGTACGCATTCTTATCCCACTAATACATGTTACTAACTCCACCCCTTCTCTGTAGTTTTTGTGCTTTTTTGCCTTCTCACTTTCTGCAGGTATTTCTGCCTCTGGAGCTGTAGATTCTGGATCTGTGATTGCCGGCCGTCTACTGCCCCCATGTTCCTGCTCCACACTCACTGCTGCAGTTGTTATTATTATTAGTCTGATTTGTTGTCTGTCCTCCTGTTCTGTCTCCCCTCTCCCCCTCTCTCCTCCCCTTTCAACCCAACTCGGTCGATGCAGATGTCCGCCCACCCAGAGCCTGGTTCTGCTCGAGGTTTCTACCTGTTAAAGGAAGTTTCTTTTTCTCACCACTGTCGCCAAGTGCTGCTCATGGTGGGAACTGTTGGGTCTCTGTGAATAATATTTTAAAGAGTATGGTCTAGACCTACTCTATGTGAAAGCGTCTTGAGATAACTTTTGTTATGATTTGGCGCTATACAAATAAAACTTGACTTGACTTGTATAAACAAGACAACAAATTTAAATGTTTTACATCATGTTTTCATGTGATCTAATCCAGACCTCACAGATGTCTTTCAGGTGCTTGATGTAGTCCCTCTCTGTGCTCATGATCTCATTGATGACGTTTGTCCTCATCTGCTCTTTGCAGGGTAAACCAGGTCCCAGCAACAAGCCCAGACCAGCCTGGTCCTCCTCTCCGGCCTGAGCCTCTTCCAGGTTGGCCAGATACTCCTCCATGGGCTCATCCTGGTTCACACGCAACTAAGGAGGCCAAAGGAAACTTCAGATTTTTGAGCAGCTGCAACCATGAATCAAAAAAAAGTGTAATTAAAACTGTATGACCGGTTATTTCCTGGACAGTTTGCTCACCCGTACAAAGCTGGCAGGGAACCAGCCCTCGCTGTCCATGATGCGACCCCACCACCACTCCTTGTTAGTGGCATCCACTACTTCGATGACATCACCGGCCTTGAAGCCCAGCTCCTGGTCGTCCATGGTGACATGGTCCCAGAGGGCCTCGGCATACACCACGCTGCCATCACTGATTAGCTGCAGAGAAAGCACAACAGAAGGGACACAAGTCAAGTTTATTCCTAGTTTTCAGAATATGATACAACATTGCAGTAAAGGCGGGCCACAAAATCTGCTGTAATGTCATATACAGCAGCACTTTTAGTCATTTAATGAAAATCAAGGGTCAACTACCAGCCACTGAAATGATGAAGGATGGGGTTCTCTGATGTAGCATTAGACCACTTCAGTGCAACACATTATTCAAACAGTCAAAGTTGAGCAACTATAATGTGTACCATTGTAGCAGCCAACACATACATATGTGTGTGTGTGTGTGTGTGTGTGTGTGTGTGTATGTGTCGGCCAGACAGCTAAATAATGAGTTGAAACTCACTACAAAGCTTCTTAAAGCTGAAGGGAGTTTTTTCAAATTTTCTAATTTCTAATTGTCATTTAATACAGTTATTATAAAATATCAAAAAATATAAAATGCACTTACTGTAGTGCAACATAGTGTGTACTAGATATAACTGGTATCAAATATGGGTTTGGGACACAGAAGTATGTTTCATGCAGTCTGTTTTGATGTCATAAATTAAAGGCAGGCCCATAAATTACACACAGGTCACTCTGTAGCAGCATAACATTTCAACTGTGTCATTCAGCTTAGATACAGGCTAACAGACTGAGCAGACATTGACTGCTGCTGGAGTCTGAGTGCAGAATGAGAAATCAATGAGGAGCTAAGGTGGAAGTAGACTGAGACAGAAATGCAGCAGAAGGAAGAGGAAGTGTGAGAGACAGAGGAAGAGGACGCAGAGCCAGATTGAGACCAGAAGGAGATGGAGCCAGTGTTATTGATGAAGACACTGCAGTGGTCATATTTCACACCGCCTCATACACACCACCAGTTTCACTGCGTCAACATGGCCCCAGGCCCCACAGAGGCAATCTATTATGCTGCTCAGCCTCTCCTTCCTGTAGAGGCACCACAAACCCTGCTGGCCCACATCAGTCCCCCATCTCTCCTCTTAGCAGGCTCGTCTCATTCAGATGGAGGAGAAAGTCTGGACGTCTTTCACACTACCTCACTGGTGTTGTTAAAGACATAGTTTTTTTTATTTTTCTTAGCTCTACTGATCCATCATGACGACGAGAAAAACAGACGAATTGGCTGTTGCTAAGCAACACACCCACACCATCTTGCCTCTCTGCTGCCTTTTCTCTCCTTCTTCTTTGGCTTCATGGCACCACAATATCCTCTTATTATATGTTATGATAGTAAACAGCTACATACAACTTGTTGTACATGACAGTGCTCAAAGAACTGGTTCAAGGGTGTCTATGGCAACAGCAATGGCTAATACACACACAAGAGACACACACACAAGCAGCTGTGCCCCCGTCACCTTTCCCCTTGATCCTATTGTGACACTCTGAGTGGGGCATAAAGACATGAGCTTTTTCTGGGCACACATACATACACACATGTTGGACCTAAATTATACCTGTGAAAATAAAATGATTTGATTTAGCTTGCTTTTCCCGAGTAACTTCTTCAGGCCACTAATTTTATTAAAGTGAAAACAATCTGAGGAGGAAAAATCACTATGATTGAACTGCTCACAGACATGTACAACCTATGATGAGGGGTCTGAAGTAGACAATGCTTAATTTTAAGAGGTCACAAACCACAGAGGTTAGGGACAGCAGGGTTATATCTATATATCTTAATTCTGTAAAGTCCACTGATATTTAAGTGATGCTCGCGAAAAGCTCCTTATAATAAAATAAATAGGTGACAATGTATGACGAGGTGTCCCAATGTGAGACAATAATGCACTGGGTGGGGGTAAAGAGTGCCAGAACCCAAAGCACAGTGGGATTTCCTTTGTACCCACTTCCCAAGGAAAAAGCTAATTGTATTTCAATTTTCATCCATTTTTTCAACAGAGTCGTGTCATACTCACCACTCTGCTGCTCTCACTTTCTCTTCTCGAACAGAAATACTCATTTAATTCACCAATAACTTCTATGTATCGTACTGTGCTGTTTTATTAAGCACTGTTAATGTACTTTCACTGAAATGTAACACTTCCTATTAATGAATTTGGAACAGACCTGGTTCATTGTTTAATTTCTGCTAATGAATCGGTATCAATTTGCCTGATGATATACAAACACAGTTAATTCAGGACTTTTTAAATATCTATATTGATGTTTCATGATCACTATAATAAGATTTATTTCTTAGTTTGGTGACATGTAAAAGTTCTTACGGTCATTTTTATATGCGGTATATATTTCTGTTCTGTTATGGTGCAAGACTAAAGAGTTATGCAACAGAAGATATGTTGGTTAACTGAAGCTTTCCTTCTTTACAGCAGTATCCATTTAGATAATCCCATTTATCTGGGGATGGGATTACTGGGACATTAAACCTTCTTCAGATAGTGTATCCTGAGATGTCAGTTCTGTTTACCTGGACAAACTGCTATACAGCAACAGCAGCTAATGTTAAAGTGCACTCCACTCTAAACACCAGCTTCTACTAGTGTTTACAAAAAGACAGAAATGGTTAGCTTTTACAGCACTAACCAGTTTGAAATATCTATTGTATTCCATTCTATTATATATATTACATTAATATTCTGTTCTGATAAAAGGCACCAGATCAGCACACAAATGAAACCTGTCTATCAGTTCAGTTGAAACTGCAAAGTTGTATATTCAGAACACAATCTGCCATGGTTATCTAAGAGCTGAGGAGCTGTAACAGGGTCGCCGCAGAGTGTGTTACATCACCTGAAAGCACTCTGTTTTATTACTGTTGCTTTTAAAGAGTTGGTTCATCCAAACCAGAACAAAAAGGAAATTACTGCGGCTTATATATGAAACTATATATCGTTTTTTGAAAGATTTACATCTTTAGTAGGAACCACTGGGCTTGGATCTGAGGGCCACAGACAGGGTGGGGGAGTCAGAAAGTATTGAGAGACGGACCAACACACTGTTAGCTTGGATCTTTTTATGGAATTTGTTGACAATTATATAATAGCATCAGCCTCATCCTTCAAGCACCACAATCTGAATTCCATCACCTGAAACACAGAGAGAGAGAGATCTCAAAACCTGGACGAATCAAATCTAAACTATCTGCATTGATAGCCACTATTGGAGCTACAATTCTGATGAACCCGGGTTCAGCCTTTACAGGCTTCTATACACAACAAATTGTTTACATGTTCCTGATGACACAAATGTACACACATCATCCATTCTCACACTAAATGATCTTCTCCCTCTCCTCATGGTTGTACCTGTGTTCTGCTGCTGCCATGTTGGACACCCATCAAACCTAGCAGTCTCATCAACAGGGCAGTCCTCCTCTGCTCTTGGGTCCGTCTGTGTTTCAGTTTATCTGGTCTTTTCCTCCATCTAGTAGCGTGTGTTGGTGTGTGTGTGTGTGTGTGTGTGTGTGTGTGTGTGCGCGTGTGTGTGTGTGTGTATGAGAGAGCTGTGTGTGCGCTCTACTGGAAGGCCAGCAGGAACATGAGCACCACGTTGATGATGATGAGCAGCATCATGATGAGGAACACCACCACCTTCTGGGTCTCTGGAGGCAGGTTACAGCGCAGCATGGCGCTTAAGAATCCCATCCTCTGCCTGCTCCACCTCCCCGAGCCACTGCCACGAGCCATCAGTCCCCTGGCCTCCTCCTCTTCCTCCTCCTCAGCACCGCTGCCCCTCCCCCGTCGCCTTTCCCTCAGCGCCGAGCCTCCACACCACACCGCGTCGCCTCTTCCTCCGCCTCGACTGTCTCTGTCGCCGTCTTCTAGTGCTGTTCTCCTCCTCCGCTCGGCTCCAGCGGTCGCCTCCTCTGCTTCTCCTGCCACTTTGCCGATGCCCAGCGTCGCCCCGGCCTGCCAGTGGAGGCTGGGTGCCTATCTGTGTCAGCGTGTGTGTGAATCTGTGCGCTGTGAAGCTATTTGTGTGTTACGTGCTGAGCATCCCCTCGTCCTCCTTTATTCCCGTTCTCCTGTTTGAGGAATAGGCACCACCCCTCTCTTTCTCCTTTCTACGTTCCACCAGTTTAGTCTTTTTTTCCCTTTTGGTTCCTCTTCTCTCTCTCGGTCAGGATGTCAGGATAAAAGACGGAGGCTGGGATGCTGCATCTCTCCGGTTCATGCTCATGTCTACTTGTCTTTTCCTTCCTCTCCTTTGTATCCCTCTGTCCTCTTGTTTTCTGGGCTTGCTCTTCTCTCACTCTAGCCTACATACGTTTACTCGTCTCTACCTCTCAAACCAACAGGCCATTTGTTGTTTTTTTCCTCTTATATTCCTCCGTCTCTGCCCACCTTTTCTCTCCGTTAAGAGCTCCTCCTAAAATGGTGCCGGTGCTCTGCCTGGAGCTGTGATGCCTCAGCCATCCATCTAACTACCAGGATCACCCTCTTTTCTTTTTTTCTCCTTATTCCCTTCCTTTTTTTTCTGTGCCCACCCTTGCATAGCTGAGAGCCAATCAGGATGCAGAGAGTGTCACCGTATCCTGGATACCAGAGTAGTTGAGGCAGGGCCATCGCAACCCCTAGGAAGGTGAGGAGGGGGTGGGGTGTTGGGATGACAGGGACAGAGGGAGGGGTACAGTGCAGGCCATGCAGAATAATGCATCTCAAGATCTCAAGGGAAATGTGTGTGTGTGTGTGTGTGTGTGTGTGTGCACATGTGTAGAGGTTTAAGGTTGAGTGCTATTTGCTGCATTAATATACATTTACACTGATCAAGCAAATAACAGATTGATTATGACATTTGATATTTTTACAAAGTCTGTATTATAAACGCACTAACTCACTATGAAATCACATTTGGTGTCACTGATAAAGTCTGGTGTTATTTTATATTTAACGACCAAAACCATCAGTCCACTCTCCATACTTTCTAACTTCCCTACCTGATCCAAGCCCATTTGTTCTCTTTAAAAATGATTTACAAATGTATAGTTTCATATTTTTTTTAAAACAGTAATTCAGTAATCCCCTAAAACAGCTGCTCATTGTAGTTTTTTTAGAAGAAGTTATCATCAGTAGCATTTCCCATGATTATCCTACCTGTGTTTTAGTTAATTAGCTAGTAGCAAGTGACCTGGGGAAGTCAGTGAGCCGTTGTTTTCCCTGGTTCCACCTCTCCACAGACTTGACCTCAATATGCAGGTGGAATCACCACAGCCAACCTACAACAGGCTCATGTCATTCATTTCCACACAAAGCCAAGACAACATGAAACTGACAGATGAATGTCAGAAAATAGCCATAATCATCATCATGATATCCCAGAGGCCAAGGTGATGCAATAAAATGATCTGTTTTGTCCAACCAAGAGAGGATATAAAAGATATTGAGTTTACGATGATATAAAACAGAGCAAAGGAGCAGATCCTCAAACTGGAGAAGCTAGAAACATTAGAACAACCACAAATCAACAACAAACATACGCACACACAGCAGCCTCCGAGCCAGATTTCTTCACCGCCATCTCACATTTCACCGAACCTTTATTAGCCTCCATTAACTGAGGCTTTCTCTTCTGAGCAGCAAACACAGTCTGCCAGAAAGCACACAGCACCATTTTGTTGACACACACATTTGAACTCCTCATGTTCCTAGCTAACAGACACCAGTGACCCACAGGATGGCAGCAAAGCACTGACTGTCTGGTCGGTCGGATCCTGCAGTTGCCTGGATATGTGTTTTGATTGGCTATCAATCTGTCACTATCAACCAATCCAACAGAGTATGGACTGAGTGCTGCAGAATAAGGGAGAGGGAACAGAAGATGGAAAATGATTTCACACCTGAATTCAGTGACAAATCTGCATTATTAAACTGTTTAAAATCAAATGGTTTGACACTAGACTAGAAAAAAACACACAACTACTACAGCAAAGGGGCAGGTAATAATATTTTAATTTTGGTCTTTTGAAGATTAATTCAAAGTCTGAAATTAAAGTATGGCAGAATTTATCAATATTAGTATTACATTACGACAAAATCCTACAACCTTTGCAAACAGTTCCCTGCTGTTGCTGGCCACGATTTTTGATGGATAATCAGAATCAAAAACAGGCTTATTTTTCACATACAAGAATTTGATGAGCTGATAAGCCAATAAGGGGAACTGCAGAGCTGGTGACAGTCCTGTGTAGGTTTCATACTCCATGCGTGTTACTGTCTTGAAACACACGTCTACAGCATGGTTTCATAAAAGAATAAAACACTTTCATAGCTTACAAAATGGCCCTCCAAGAACTGTGTGACGTCACTTCAGGTGTACAGACACTCACACCCGTCCGGGCTGCGAGAAGCATAAATCAAAATTTACTGCCCTTGAGCTCTTAGCATGCCCTGCGTGTCATCCCCTCTGCGGTTTGCGTGTGTGTACTGTTCACAATGATAATGTGTACATAATGACAAAACTAAAGCGAGGGGGGCAAAAACTGGATTTTGAAAAGTGAGGGAGACATTCCTTTCCCCACCCTCAAGTGGAAATGACACCTTTTACAGCATCACACTGTGAGATTTTAGATTAAGAAGCTTAACTGAAGTACTGTAAGACTGCATGCATCTACTCGCTAAATAACATTTTACTGAGCAGAATCCAGAACAGGTATCCATGACAACCAAATAACCCAGCAACCTCGGAGCTTGTTTTTGCCACCCCTCTTAGCCAAAAGGCAATTAGAGCCATTTCTAGCCCTTTGCTGACTCAGGCTCAGATTCACTTGCTACCATTGTAACGCTGCATTTGCCACCTCCCGTCAGTTCAGTTCACCTAAGAGCAACTGTGAAACTGGTCTAGGGTGTCAGTGGTGATTTAAAGACAAGCAGGTTAATATGAGATACAGTCTTTTAACACTAGGCGGGTTGTCTTTTGGATATAGACACTTTGTTTCCCTCACAGTTGTGGAGTCATTTATAAAAGTTCACGAAATTTGTCACAACAATGAACCAATTTCTTGGCCCGAAACACACTGGAGCTTTATTCATAAACAATGGCAGCAGTGCAACATTCATTCTTATATATATCTTAATTACACCAAAGCTTAAACCTAAACATGAACATTTTTAAAGCAAAGATTATGGAAAAACAATCCCAGTATGGTGCCCCTCAGTGGTAGAATAGAAGAAACTGGCAAAAACAACACACACACAAATACTATCATCAGAATAATTTGGTGATACAATCACATAATAATTTTACATATAGCTGTTTTCATCTTCAACCTAAACACACTTCTTCTGGGTCAATCACAGTGCTTCTAACCATAACCCCAGTCAAATCCATCATTAGGTGGTAGTGACAACATCTACATCCATATTACCTACCTCATTGATGGCTAGCTGCTCTCCTCCCCCTCCTCCTGGGTGTCCAAAACGATGTCCAGAACTGCGAAAGTCTTCATACAGCAGATCTTCTTCGCTGCCCAGTTCGTCCCCAAGTCCAGCCTTCTCTGACGCCCCGTCAGGAACAACCACCGCTGAGACAGGAAGGGAGGCGCAGGACGGAGGAGAGACAAAGACAACAGATAGTCTGATTAGCTGATTGAAAATGATGTGTTGACTTTTTAATCCAGCCTGAAACCGTTGGTGTTAAATGAGTTGACATTCTTCAACAGAGCAAATCAGTAAAGAAATGCGCAGGTAGGGCTTCCTGTGGGCTTTAGTTGGTCAGATAGAATGAGAGCTCTGAATCACTTTGAGCACTGAGAACATGTAGGGGAACTTTGTAATTGTTTTTCAAATTTTATAACAGTCAATAACAAACTAATAAATAACAAACTCAATAGATATATCAATATTAAAATGATAGCTAGTTAAAAAGCTTCAGAATTGCGGGGATCAAAGGGGGCTGGCAGTTTAACATGTGGTTTTAATTGTATTATTATTATTCCTATATGACCTCAAACAAAAGAACATCAGGTGGACCCTGATTTTTAGATAGAATAATACAATTTTGGCGTTGCATAAAATGTGCTTCAGCATGCTCAGGACAAAGTGTAATTACTCTCACTCACTAGCTGCTGGGACAATCAGCGGTGAGAAAGACACAGTGACAGAACATGGCATCATCCCATCATCTGACAACCCCCCTGCAGCTCGGCGGGGCTTTGAAATCATCCACATTCCTTAATAGATCTCCTTAGTTTTTCTGAAATATTTTCTTTGCATTGAAATTCAATCAACAAAAAGGGAAACTTTGGCAATCGGACAGACACAAGGCTCAGACTGTGTCAATAAAATCAACACTGTTTACATCATTAGCACAATTCAAACATATTCCATATCACATCTTTTACTCTACACTCTAACAGGATCATGCATTAGCAAGCTAGTCAGTTGGTTCAGTCAGCCAGCAGGGATTATTGATATTTACGTTTTTAGAGCATTTGTTGAGCTGTTATCAGAGGTCTCAGAGCACCCCTAGCAACACCATGTCAATGAGTAATGTAAATGCTTGTAAGTTGTAACCATGGAGATCATTCCCACCGCTACTTCCCATCCTACATGAAAACAACATTATCCAGAGCAGCACACAAAATACCAGCATGCACCAGGTCCACCAGCAATATCTCTATTCAATATAAAGGTGTGCAGTTACTGGCCTGTCAGATATTGGTCAGTCAGAGTCATTCACATCTGATATGATGTGGGATGAACTAAATTCTAACATAAGATTATTAACCAAATTAAGATAATATGAGAACAAAGTACTCCCTGTCAGCAGCATTACATTAACATGAGCAGGCTTTGTGCTTCCTCCCATCACTGAAACATCCTCTGAAGTGTTAGTTTGTGGGTACCTGACCGATGAGCTAAAAATACACTTGCTGCCACACCTCATCATAGGCGTCACCCTCGGCTGCCTCGCCGACAGCTGTTGCCATGGAGGACGTATCCGTGGTGACAAATCACCGTGGAGACAGAGAGATTTGGATATAATGAAAGAGCACATAGAGCCCCCTGGGCGATGTGGAAAAGATGCACTTGGAAACAACACTCAGCTATTCAAAGTATGCACAGTAAGATGCAGGGGGGGGGGGGGGGGATGCTTCTTTTTCTACCTCACTAAGCGGGGACAAAAGGCCTCAACAGTCAACATCTGGCATAACATCCTGAAGGTACTGTCCTCTTGTGAATACATACTCCAGCATCTTACACACCATAACACTATATGTTATAACATCGCCATCACTGCCATCTTTGGGACTGTGGAAGTTGCGGTTGCTGCCCTCATGGGGGCAGTGTAGGACACCCTGACTGGTGGTGTGTGATGCTGTAGAGGGATGGAGCTCCAGGTACTGACTGGCTGTTATTCATGTGCAAAAAGCTCTTGCAGTCTTGCTTACAGAAACATGGAGGAATGACATGAGCGACACCATATTAATTCTCCAGCAAGGCACTGCTCTACAGGGCTATATGGGGTCGCCTAAACAGCAATGGCAGCGCCAACAGCTACCCCGCCCCAGCTTGCCCAAATGTATTCACAGAGTCAGGATAAATGCAGCATAACCCATTCCACTGAAATATGGTAATAAACAAGTTTACACCGACAATAAAATAAAAGTGCAAGACTGTCTTATAGCTCAGGTAAAATCAGAAAGAAATCTACAGAATCAAATGTGAAAAAATACAACAATTTGCCAAATGGAGTTCACTTACTGGAAGAGTTTGTTCTTTATTTAACCAAGGACGTTTCACTGTGTAGGTAAAAGCACAGCCTACATTCACTGAGAGGCTGAACCTTTAATAAACACGTCATATATAGATAGATAGATAGATAGATAGATAGATAGATAGATAGATAACTACATTTTGACACGCCCTAAAAGATAAGGCGCAGAACTGGCTGTTGTTGATATTGTACTTTATTGTACTTTTCTGTAGCGAAATACCATTAGTCAAATGACCCAAACTAACTGGCATGCATAGCCCTTATGGGCCAGTTGCCAGACACTTTAAATACCAAGAAGTAAATGAATCCAAGATTCAATCACAACAAAGCAATACAATGAATTGGTGGCTTCTTGAGGCCAAGCACAGCTGTTCACTCTTCCTGACTTGGACTTGTTATGTTTTCCCAATCCTCTCTGTCTCATGATGCATGCATACCGGTTGGTGTTCCCTCTGGTCTGACTGATACTCACCCATCTATTAAAAGAATTTCACAGAAATTAACCTTTTCAGAGAATTACATTTTATATAATCCCATATATCTAAAGAAACAGCCATTTTCTGTTGCTTTCCATACTGACAGGGTTAAAAAGTAATTTTCACATTTAAGGTATTGCTGGGTGATTTTGTTTTAATATTATATTTCTCACTGTGATTCATACAGTTATGCCCTGCCATGCAGCGAGGACAGTTAAACAATCGGATGAATAGAAAACTGATAACACACTGTGGAGTGTAACAGTGACAGGAGAAGGCTTCTCCTCTGAGCTCTATCATCCACAAAGAACAAAAGCAATCAGTGTCACCTACTGAACAGCAGCAGCTTCTTACAGGCCACCGTGTCACTAACAGGAGAGGACAAGAACAAAATTGCACTGTTTACGGTTTGCCTTTTGCTTGGCTGGTCAGCCCGTCCCCCGAGAAATGTATGTCTGTGTGTGTATGAGTGTGTGTGTTATGACTTAGATGCTGATGGGATCACAGAACAGAACACTGATTTAAATGGGTTTTGTGTGTGTTTGTGTGTAACCGTAGGAAGCTGATGCTGAGGCAAAGAATGTTAGAAAGTGAGTTTGGACTGTAGCATTTAATCATCCTGAGCCTCTGGATGTGGGTTAGCCATATTAGTGGATCAGATTTGTCTGCATAGAGAACATTGAATACTCATTGACCCGAGTGTCTGTATATCTTGTGTGTGTGTGTGTGTGTGTGTGTGTGTGTGTGTGTGTGTGTGTGTGTGTGTGGTTGGCTGAGAAATTCAAGCGCAGTGGTTGCATTTTCATTAGATGTTGTGTGCTACTGGCTGCAGCGTGGCACGTGTCTACTGGCAATGCCTGACTGGACAGGCTTGTACGACTGGCTGCCCCCCACCACTTGGCCTGCTAGCCGGGACGAGGGAGGGCAGGCTCCACCCCATGTGCTGAGTCAAACCAACACTGAATATGTAACCTTGTAACAATCATTGTGTGTGTTTATTAAAAACATATCAATGAGCCACACTGTTGCACTGGGTGACAATCCCACATACAGAGCCCTGCTGCCAGAAATACTCACTAGAGCATGAAATGTCAATCTTCCACTGAAAATAGTCCCCAACGAATACACAATTACCTCTTGTTTGAGTTACTTTTGTTAAAACTGTAGTGGGCAGCTGTAAGCTTTTGTAAGCTGTTTTTAATATTTTCAGTGGGAAACAATGGGCTTGGAACTGAGTGCCACAGACGGAGTAGGGAAGTCAGAAAGTATTATGGACCAATACATTGATGGCATGGTAATTCACCAGATTTATTTTTTATAGAAAAATGCATTTTTTGAATAAATCTTTATTCAGACCCTCAATACCTATTTAATTACATTAGTTTGGGGAATATACTGGAGAAGAGAACATAATTGATATCAATGTTACACCTGTGTGTTAAGCAGCTGGAGTCAGGGTGTGGTTAGCCTAGCTTAGCTTAAATACTTGATGCAGGAGAAAACAGCTAGCCTGGCTCTGTCCAAATTTCAAAAAATACACCTACCAACACCTAACATCTCTGGTCTAATCTGGACAAAAATGTAAAAATATATGGTATCAATCCATCAATCAAAACTGCTCTGGAAATGTTGCATCACAGATCAGAGTGATCTAATGCAATAAAAGAAATGTAAAAACACAAAATGAAAGAAGTGTGAAAATCATTGTTAGGTAATGACCATCAGATATCTTATCTTGTTCAATTGACTATAGTGGACATTTACTTGAAATATTCAAAGAGCCTCTCCCACGCCTTAGAAAACGTTTTAACTGATCCACTGATAGAATAACCCACTGTTTTAAGACTAAAGCTGGACAGTCACAGTCAGATGCATTCTGATAGGCCTTTCAGTAGGGCCAAATGTTTGATTTCTACACTCACTGTACAGATCAGTCAACAGGTCACAACATGGTGATCCACTGAACATGATTTGTGTGCATAAGATAGTGACATCACTAAAATGCATCAGATGGGTCTGAAAAACACGAGAAGTCAAATGATCAAACAGGCTGAGCCAAAACAACAGGTTGTAAACCAGTTCACAGACCCACTTCCTGCTTCAACACTGCCCTACTGTAGTTCATGTAGTTGTGTGCACACATTGTTCCTGTGCATTGGGGGATTATTTAGACTTTGTTATAGTGATGCAGCAATTATTTCTACGAGTACAATGTTTTCATAACTGATAGAAATTATGGACAAAACTGTGAATGTAAGACTCAGTTTGAAGTGAATTTAAGATAGCATGGTACATAACACCCTGCTGTCCATGTGTTAATATACACTATGAAAATCTCCGTAGCTGGCCTACAGGGAGTTTATTGTATTTGAATACATAAATTTGATTTGTTTAGGGAACTGTTCAGTAGGACACTGGGTAAAGTGTTACATGTGTCCTCCTCTCAGCACAGTGTGACACTAGCACTGCCACTGTCCTCTGTTATAGGAAGTGACGGATTGGAGTCGGGCACCTTGCCAAACGCTCCTTCAAGGAGACAGAGTTGCCCGCTGGCCAGCGCCTCAGCGGGCAGGCTAGACACACTCCACACACACATTGATAGATGAACTTTTCCCCTTCTCTAGATGGATGCATGTGTTCTTCAAGGAAAAAGGGGAAGAGGCTTCTTTGATACCTCAAGGTTTTAATCTCAAGCCTCAGCTAATGGATGGGGATGAGGATTTTTTAAGCGCCGTCGGTTACAAGTTCACCTCTCCACTGGGAACCTGCTGTGCCCTCAAACCCACCTGTGCCCATCTGGAGAAAATCCAATCACAAAAATATTTTTTTGGTCCCCTTGCTCTTGCATTTGCCCTGGAACAAAACTGGAAAAACAGTAGAGCGAGTCAGAGTTTTGGATTGGAAAATAAGGTGGCTTAAATGAAGGAAATTTCCATTACGTGTGAAAATGTGATGAAGTCATGTGTTAACTGTGAGAGCCAGCAGCTAAAGCACCTATGCTCAGACAGAGGAAAGAAATGAAACCAGGCTCTGCAGCAGAATCTGCACACACACAGAAACCTCACTCGATCTGCCATGGTGACACAGTGCAGATTGATTAAAGGAAAGCTGCACTCTTTTAAAACACTGACCTTATTAAACTGTACTTTCCCAACATGTATAACACACATATGGCCTAACACCATAGCTTTAGAAACCATCTACTGTTCTGCAGCTTCTCAGTGGACACCAAGAGTTCAATATCATAAGCATAAAGAACATACACAAGCGATAGGTACCATGGTGTACAGAAAACCCACTAATGCAGACCAACATTTCAAAGTTCAGCAGTTAAGAGCCTCCTACACAGAGCACAACATCTTATCAGTGAGGAGAAGGATGGAGAGAGGGAGGTGCAGCAAACAGTGCAAGGAAAGGATGATTAGAATCATCCCCTGCCTTCAGACCAGGACAGATACTGCTACCTCAACTGGAGCCACCAGAACCATTCTAGTGGGACTTTGTTACATGGCTGGACTGTCAGAACATCAGAGTCTTATGGTTTGGTGTGTTACCATGCTAACATTTTCTGATGGCAGATGGTCATTAGTTCTGCAGGTATTTGGTCATAAGTATTGGACATGAAATTTTGACCAAATGATGCTCTCTAAGGTATTACAAATTGTGCTAAGGTAGACATGTTCAGACATTTCACTCAAAGAAACAAATGTCAACCTCATTGTGGGGCTAGAGGAAAAGGCAGGGGATCATTAAAGTCAGTAGGTTACATCAACTGGAACCATGAATGTACCAAATATCATGGGAATCATCCGATATTTGATAAGATATTTTTTTTTTATATATTAAAAATAACCAACTTTCTGGCTGTTTAAAATTCTTCCATGGATCTGAATCGTAAAGGATTGGCTTAAACTCTGCTATACTTACCAGTGAAAATATTTGACAGACCAGATCACGAGACCGGTGTGGCAGTGGAAAAAAACACAGTGGTTTACAACTGTGGTTCATTTTCACTGAATTAAACTCATTCAAAATGATTTTGGGAGTAACATTTTCCAGGTTCCATCAACCCTACACTACAATACAAAATGATTACCTTTGCTTAATATCATGGTGATGGTGCTGAACTCACTTTAAAACTTCAGTGGACATTGGGCCACACATGGCCATGGTGTGTTAGGACATTAAAGTAAAACCTTCTCCACAAATCAGAAAAAAAGATCACCTAAAGGACTCCTTATTTTTACCACATTTTTCTTGCTAGTGGAGAAACAAAGAGGCTGCATTACAAACTATCAATGAGAGCTCTGAGTATGGACAGCTTGGCTACAGATTTGGAAGGCTATTTAACTAGAAGTACTCAGCATGGCGACCCAGTTAGCTGGAGCAAGCCCGAATGCATTCAAAGAACAAAATCTGGGAAGAAAATGAGATGCAAGACATGATAAGCATTCTATAGAATGGCTGTCTTTCAACAGGTTTCATATAAACTTTTTTAATAAATGTTATTTTTCAGTCAAATTAAGAGATGACCCATGGGATCTGGTCTGTTAACATGGTCTGTGAAGCAGACTTCATTCATCTTGTGCTAATGTACCACATGTGGGAGGTCAATTCCTATATCCCATGAGATCCCCAGGCAAGTCCAGTGACAACAGGTCTAAAAAACTTGGCTGATTCTATCACTGCAGGATCCTCTGGTAGCAATGTACAAGGCAGGTGCTGTGGCATCACTTGCTCAAATATCACTGCTGAACTGCCATCCTGCATTCATGCCCCCAAACATTTCTGAATTTCATGCACGTTCCAGAAACCTGCCACAGGTGTGCATGCTGAATTAATGTTGAGGCTGGCATCTCACCATGTCCACAGACATAAAAAGCCCCTCAACTGCTGGTGACAAAGAGTGATCCCTGATGACCGAGGAAGACACACACTGCATCCTTTTCTTGTAAGTGATGAAGAGCCTTCCATTGGTCTCTGACTGATTGTAGCATCATCAAGGGCTGAGGTCGGGGGTCCAATACACCTCGCTAGCCCAGGAGGACACAGTAGAGGACATTACCCCTGAGGACATGTTGCCACAGTCAACGGCAGTGAAATTTAACCTTTAGCAGTTTTCACTCAGTTTTAACTCTTGATTTACAGAGTTTTGACGAGTATAAACTTGCCGTCATATGTTGTGACTTTCAAGATAAATTAGGCTTATTAGAGATGCCAGCAATTTGAATGCGAGTACAGTTTGAAATTAAAGTAGGTCCACAGGTTTTTAAAATACCAGATACATGAATGGATAGAGGAGAGAGTCAGGGGATGTAAAACCATGCTGAGAGGACACTTTCAAAAATCCATGAAAATAACAGTATCAGTGCTGTGTGGATCATCAGCACAGACACCAGTGTCTGTGTATTGATCTGTACCAAAATGACCTTTGGTCATTGAGCCACATACACACAGCTGACACTGCGGTGGGGCTATCTGGCTTTACTGTCACTGTATGCCCTGAATCTACAACCAGAACTGGGATACACACACACTTTCATGTTTGGGTTTTGTCCCTTTGCAGCATAATGAGAAGTAAGAGGTT
This sequence comes from Lateolabrax maculatus, assembly GCA_031216445.1. Taxonomy (NCBI): domain Eukaryota; kingdom Metazoa; phylum Chordata; class Actinopteri; order Acropomatiformes; family Lateolabracidae; genus Lateolabrax; species Lateolabrax maculatus. The sequence goes on from CM062210.1 coordinate 21,148,933, forward strand.
ATGTTTTTTTATAGCTGCAGCTCTGTAACCATATGGTGCAGTACAGAAGCCTGACTGAATGTACCCCAGTGGTGCTCATTGAAATTCAAGATAGACTTTGTATGAATTATGTTTGGAAGAATTCAGCCTGCCAGGCCTAAGGTGGGATGGCAGATGGAGGTGTGAGGATAGAAAACACACCTTCTGCAGTTCTGACAGGTATGAAGGTGCTACTGGGGGGTACTGCTGTACTACCATCTTCGTAATACCCTGAAACATTTAAAAATTAGAAAAGAAACCGGAATCAGAATGCGTAGTCACTTCTTGCAGGTACATGTACTTCCATGTACTGCAAAAGGTGCCATATTAAACATAAATCATTTACCATTACTAAATCTACATTGACTGTTATGCAGTAGGAGACATGCACATGCTGCTAACAGTGGTCTCTAGCATCGCAATTACACTTCGTACCCTGACCACTCGTCTAGTTAACTAAATTTTATATTACTTGCAAATAAACTTGGCAAATACTTAATAAAGAGATCATTGTTCCACTTGAGTATTAACCAGAGGTGGCAAATGCTCCGCCTTCTTTACTAAAATTACTGTACTAAAAGTACAGATACAGAAAACTCAGGTAAAAGCAGAAGCACTGATTCAACTTCTTTACTCAAATAAAAATGAAAAAGTACAGGCTGTGAAATGTACTCAAAGTATAAAAATAATAAGTAGTAGTAGTTCTCCTCTCCCTGTCACACACATCACATTCATTTTGGTTTTGTCTTGTTTCGTCTTGTTCCTTCAGTCGTGTGCGATATGCACTGATGGATACGTCAAGAAATCTTTTTTTGTGTGTGTTATTGTCCATTCCATTTAGGTTGGAATCAGTCTTGATGTCTGGGAGGCGGCACGCAGTGATGCAAAATAAAAATAATCAATCATTCCTCTCAAATGCATTAAAACTAAAGTAACAAGCCTGTTTTGAAAATGTCAGTAGAAATGTGAGTAGTAAGTACAAACATTTGTGTTCATATGTAGGAGTGAAACATAAGTACTCAAGTAAAGTACGGAACGCTGAAAACTCTGCTTTAATAACACTCAAGACATTGAAGTATTGAAGTATTGAAACTTGAAAAGGTTATCAGCCCTAAACTATGTATATTACTTCCTGTTGGAAATCAAATTGTATATTTAGCTTTTCCTTGGGCATTTTCCTGACTCTGAGACTGAGGTCAAGACAAACTCCTGATTCCCTATGGCTCCTTCACTGAACAGAGGATGGACAAACACAGCTGCAGAGGTCAGAGTGTGATTGAATAATGGAAAAAATATGGATAACCATTAAGCATGTCCCACAGGGATGAGCTGGGACTGTCGCAGAGGGCATTGATGCAGGAAGCACGCCATGAAAATGCTGACAGAAATATGATTAAGAAAATCTGGGTGGTATTCTGAAGATGGAGAGATGGCCTCATTTTCTGACGATAACAAACAGAATAAAAAATGCAAGCAGCGGAGAAGCATTTGTGTCAGCGCTTTCTGCCTCATTAGAGTTTCCTTCTGACTTCTGATGGACTTCAAATCAAGTCAATTTTATTTGTATAGCACCAAATCATAACAAAAGTTATCTCAAGACACTTTTCACGTAGAGGAGGTCTAGACCATACTCTTTAAAATATTATTTACAGACAGACAACAAATCAGACTAATAATAATATTAACTGCAGCAGTGAGTGTGGAGCAGGAACAGTAGACGGCCGGCAATCACAGATCCAGACTCTACAGCTCCAGAGGCAGAAATACCTGCAGAAAGTGAGAAGGCAAAAAAGCACAAAAAGCACAGGAACTACCAGGAAGAAGTGGAGTTAGTAATATGTATTAGTGGGATAGGAATGCGTACGGATAGAGAGGGAGAGGAGGAGAGAGAAGCTCAGTACATCATGGGAACACCCCCGGCAGTTTAAGCCTATAACAGCATAACTAAGGGATGGTTCAGGACTCACCTGAGCCAGCCCTAACTATAAGCTTTATCAAAAAGGAACGTTTTTAGCATACTCTTAAACGAAGAGAGGGTGTCTGCCTCCCGAACCCAAATTGGGAGCTGGTTCTAAGATCTAACAGAACAAGTACAGAGACAAATCCTTTGTCTGACGCAATCAAAAGGTAATTTGTCACTTTCACCAGTGCTGTCTCTGTGCTATGATGCACTCTAAATCCTGACTGAAAATCCTCAAATAAACTATTGTTGTGTACAAAGTCACATAATTGATTGACGACTGCTTTCTCAAGAATTTTGAAGAGAAAGGGAAGATATAGGTCTATAATTGGCTAAAACTTACAGCCCAAACTAGTAAGCAGGTACTTCAATACATTACATTCAGCAATTACCTACCTATCTATAGTAGATTTCATTGTTACTGATGGAGCCTGACATTTCTACACAGAATTCAAATTACCATCACGCACAAGAGATTCATAGGAAACGATGCATATAAGCCTCTATGTTTACTGTTCACTCTCCTACAGCCGGCTGGGTGCAGATAATGCAGATTTCCTACTGCTACTACTACAAAGCATTCAACTGGTGAACCACAGAGTGGCTTTTATTTTGAAGCGCCCAGAGGAAATGCAATGTATTTGTTACCAGAATTAGCACTTAATGCTATTGATCTTTAGAAGTGTTTTTGATCTAACAGTGACCTTCTACGTTAGCTGATCATTTTTAACTTTTTTAAGCGACTGACCCCCAGCTTCTGTGTCTTCTCCTGTGTGAGCAGACGTCACTCCTGTCTGACTCACCATCACATGTTCACTCTTCACAGCACTCCTTTTTGAGTTCCCCTCTTTGCCCACTTTCGGGCCAGTGCACCATTTTAAAAACAGCCCAACCACCCCCACCATTATCTTTTACACTTTTAGTTTAAACAGGACCAAATATAATGCAAATTCCAATCAAAAACCCACAAAACTTCATCCTAGCTGACTGAAAAGACTAGACACTGTAGATTTAATAACAGGTAATTAAAACAGGAGCATATCAGAAAACAAAGAGGCCTCTTAGTAAAATGTGATGTAAATCACATATAACTCTATTCAAATGAAGACCTACTTCTCTCTGCAGTTGATGTGACTAAAAATCCCTGTAATGTTGTGCAGTCCAATACAACTGACTGCACATCATACATCAATATCATTACAAATAGTGTCAACAATTTATTGTGAGAAACTGAAGCATTTATTTGAGAGCTATTCTACTGGATTGCATTGCACTGTACAAACCTTTCTGCTCCTCTGGTTACTCAACGTGAGTCTAAGCTAAACGCTTCAAACACATACATATATATATATACAGATGGGTTCAGTATATCAGGTTGAAACTATATAAACTCGCTCAGCCCAAACATTTCAGCACATAGTGATGACAGGGAGATAACAGAGCTGCTGGTCGTCATTCTTGAAAGGAGAAAACTTGCAGGTTTATTTCCTGGCAGTCTGTCACTGGGAGCATTCCAGCTAGTGAACGATAAGGCTGACAAGTGATGATTTCCAGATTTCAATGCATGCCTTACACGATGAGTCAGTAGCACACACACAAACATAGGACGCATGAGATGATCTCTTAATAACACTGATAAACCAACCCCTCATGTTCCTATTTCTCTACTTGAGAGAACCTTCCCTTCAATTCTTTCATTTCTAACCTAAAAAATCTTAATTTCACTCTTAAACCCTCAATCCTACTCCTGAATGAAACATTCAAAGGATTTTCCGTGTCTTTACTGCAAAGATATCCGGCCCAAGTGACAAGAATCTGCGTATGAATACTCTCTACACTTAAATTAAACTTAGTTAGATACACACCAAAAAGAACAATTAACCACAGGACCAAGCAACCAATCATTCAGTAACACTAATATCAACAAACTCCAGAGGAGAACCAAAACCTGTTCAACTACCTTAACAATAAACATCCAAAAACAACAAATGAAGGGGTGGATTCTCACTACAATGTGCAGAATACGTTATAAACAGCTTAAATATACATGAAAAGCAACAAAATATCTGTGGAAAACAATAATTCTCATATTGTCAATAAATAGTTCAATAATCCAGGGAACATCCAAAAACACAGTACAAGAAAACCTAGTGCAAATCAATAGACCAATTGAGAAGTACACACAGTACATTCGATCATAACATTAACCATTTCTGGAGGCAGGGCCTGAAGGCTGAAGATGTAAAAAGCTCCTTTTATGTGCTCCTCATAATACACACGCAGCCACACAGTACAGACAGACCCAGAGACACAGCACGGACACAGATGTGTGCTGGTGGGGAGGAAACAGTCCCTGTGGTGCTTTGTTATTACTGCTTTATAAATAGTAACAGTGGGACAAGTGGGACAAGTGGAAGAACACCCCCCCCCCTTTACTTAAAAGTAATGGGTGAGGAAGATTTGATATTTACTGGGCTCACTTTTGTAGAGGAAAACTCTGAGTTAACATTAATTTAGAAACTTAACCTTATTCTAATGTTAGGTAGTTAATATTAAGTAGTTGTTTTACTTGGTCTAAATTTAACTGTTCATGACACTATGATAGCTTTACAGATTATGAACAAACAAATATGGAATATTTTAATACATGTTGATTCATTTTCAACTTTGTCAACATCTGTCAGTAACATTGCAATGTACAACCAATGATACAAAGGCTGTGTGTGGCATAAAGGAACCCATGATGGATGATAGGGACGGTATTGGTTGTTTACTGCTGATAAACATGCCTATTCCTCTTATCTACAGATGGCACGCCAAGAAACACAGCATTGTGCCAGCAAAGACAGGGAAGAAGAAGACTCTCCAAGCACGTACACATGGATGTAGACAATTGTTACAGTAGGTCTTGAGGATACACACAATGTGTTATGGTGCGAGACACTGAATGTACAGAAACAGAAACAAATGGCAAGAACCATTTAAATAAGCTCATCAGGTAGGTGGTTGTGGTCACAAGCCCTTACTGGACACTTGAATTAATTCATGAACAATACAATACAGTACATAAACATGCATGTATATGTAATGCATCTCCATGTATCAGTATGTATCTGTATATGCACAAATTTGTGTGTGTGTATATAGACACACACACACACACACACACACACACACACACACACACATACACACAAAAATTAAGAACAGCTGCACATATGTATGTTATACATTTTCTTTTGTATCTGAGGAGCTTCTTCTTGTCTTTTCGTCAGTGTTTTTCCCTGATGATAATAAACTGTTTATCTTGGCAACACACTTGACATTACTTCTTAAAAATCCTGCATTCAAACGTGCATATAATTGATAGAAATAATGTACAAAAGTTTTAATAAACCAGAATGATCGTTAAATGTCAGGTGGAAAAGGGTGTGTTGTTTTCAGAAAAGGAAAATGAAAGGAAAAAAACGCTGGAAACACAGAGGTAAAGCAGCTCTGTGTGTCTGTCTAATGTGAGGCTTATGTGTGCTCTTATTATGTGAATGGATGATGAAGTGGACGAGCGGAGCACATGGCAGGTTGGAGTTTAAGACCTGGTGATAACACTGGCTGGGTTATCTGAGTGGAGCGGATTGCATCCAAGCTCAGTTTAACCTCTCCACTGGTCTAATAGTGTGCGTGTGCCTCACATTCACTGGGATTAACAGGCCAGAGAGGAGTAATTACAGCCAGTGTATGACATTATCTTAAAACACTGCAGGCTAAGGGGATCAGCTTGCCAAACAAACAGACCATGATCTTGTCAGTGGTTAATATGTGTGCCATTAATGTTAGATGTTCTCTCAAAACTGATGTCAGCATGCATGCAGTATGAGAACGGTGGCTACATCTGCCACAAGAACAGATTACTACCCACACATGGAGAGAATATACACACAGCATCCCAGAGCTACAATGTACATGGATGTACAGGAAGATGTTTCTAAAAAAGTGTTAAAAAAGGTCTCTGAAACTCCATTTAAATCAGGGGAAACCAAACTACGTCAAGTCCATCATGAAGAAAAGGTCAATTCTGGCTTGAAATGACATTCTAATACACTGGTCTTTTAAAGGCATACATCCTCACAAAGACAATGAGAGCAAAGTTTAGAGCCTGGCTTCGCTGTGCCACACACATGGAGGTTTGTGACTGATCTTCTCTGATTAGGACTTCCAGGCTATGACCAAGTGAGGTGAAGAGGAATGACAGAGTGAAATAAAGAGTTGGGATGATAGAGAGAGGAGGGGGTGGTTGAGAGTGCATGCAAGGAAGTGCTAGGCAGAGCTGAGTTACTCCTTTGGCTCTGTGTTTACAGCCATACATGGGCAGTATATGAAAGCCAGCATGTATGCAGTTGAAGGACTCCCAACGTTCATTAATTAAGGCTTCAACTACAACATCAGTTTTTAACTTAACCAACAGTCATTTTAACTCTCTCACCAGGTGCCAAATATCACAGGGGAAAACACAGTGCCTTGGTAAATGTGCTGTCATGTTTGAATGAAGCCAAGGAAACATAAAAGTCCCATATGTCTGAATGACAAAAAGCCATCACTTTGACAGATAGATGAAGCCAACAATATTATGTCTCAATGTCTAAAAAGGACTAGAGAGGGGGTATGACATACAATAGAGGTTCCTGGCCACCATGATGCCCAGAACTTTTCTTTCAATTTGATCCTTTATTATAAGCCTTACAAAAAAGCACATTAAAGTCATGTCTGCACATGTGAAACCACTTATATGAGAATTCATCACATGGAAAATTCTCAGTCTCACATGAGATATTAAATGTGAAAATGCATGTTTATACAGTAAATGTGTCACATGTAAAGGAACATGTAAAGCACACTATGCTCCTTATGTCATGAGAAAAGTGTGTTACGTGTAATCATTTTACATGTTGTCAGGGATAGAAAATTCTGATGCTTATGTTCTACATTCCAACAGCAGTTAAGCATACACAAAAATGACAAAATGTTTGTTTGGGTTTGTCCTTTATATTCTTGTGTGGTACATGCAGCATGTTAAGGGCCTCAGCACAACCCCCTTTAAAATTCCCAAAGAGACACATTTTTATGCACATGATAATTAAACACGATAATTAAGTGAAATTTAATTAATCACTCAAATTAATTTAATCTTTCTCTGTGTATTTAAACTTGTGTTGCTGCGGTTTTTACATGAATGTGATGTCATTCAGTTCAGACTAGTGCCATGTTAGAAGTGTTGTATAATGTTTTTGGTCCATCTTTGAAAGACTGTCATCGCAACATTTACAGAAAAGTGACTCAACTGCTTATCCAAACATGAGACCGACATGCACAATTACTGTACATAAAAAAGAACATGTGTCTGAAAAAAAGAAATGGGATGATATAGATGGATGGTAGACGCAGAGTAGATAGAGTCAAAAATAAAAAGCTGGTGGGGTAGAAAATTGGATTGACATTTCAAGACAGATCGGGTGCTGCAAACAGCTCTTGTGTTTTCTTACTGACCTTGCTCATCCTCCATCTTTCTGCATTTATCTACTCTGTACCTTTGTTCTTCACCTGCTGTCTTTGTCTGCTTTAAGTAGCTGTGTCTTCATCATCAGTAAGGCTCTTTATGCCTGCTGATTAATCATATACCGACTCATCATGTAGCCTGTTTCTAACATAAAGGACATTATTTCCCTGACCACAGCTGATTCATATATTTGTATTTTTATTACTGCGAAATCAAATGGCAGACCAGATAAACCTACAGGTTTGGCTGCCGATATCATCTGAAAAGCCCAAGATGCTGTGATGGTCTAACTGTTTCAGGAGCTTTTCACCTAAAAACAAATAAATAAATAAAATAAAATGCAACAAAAAATCTGTTGTTGTATTTTTTTGAGTTTAATGTCATGAATATATATATTTCAGATAATGAATACTGAACTTGTATCAGCACATCAGTGATTTACTATTTAACTTCCAGAAAGTTGGGAGACTAAGACATAGATTAGAAGAAGTGTAATTAAAAATCAGTGAGATATCGTGACCAGTGTATTTTGTTAGACCCCCCTGCCTGATAAATGCTTTTGCCTTTCAAACTCAGCTTCCAGTTTGCAACACCGGCTTTCTTTTATAACTGTGTAGACTGCAAGTGAAGGCTCCATGAGATGACCTTGATGACATTATGACATCATCAGTGTAAGCTCTTCCAGAGCCACAGATGACATTATACAAGTGTTTTCGCAGGACGTGGAGAAGTAGGCTCCTTGTGACGAGTAAACTGATCTTCATGTGTAAAATCAGTCCACATTTGAAGCAAAAGATTCTCAGGTTGGGCTTATCAGTGTGCAACATTGAGCCACACACCAAAAGGCAATGTCCACAGTAAGAACCAACCAATCAGAAAGACATTACTGGCAGACACTGACATCTTAGAAATGTTGGTGACTCTTGGCTCATTCCGTAAGGGTCAGCACCTGAAGGTGTGATCTTCTTGAGTCTGACAGACCAAGGCTCTTATCTTACATACCATGCATTCTCAAAGTCTGTCTACTGTTTTTAGTAGCCTCCTGTCAATGTAAATATCTAAACATTTTTTCAAAAAAAGTGCTGTCAGATCACCTCTTGCCCCATATCTATCTAAAGGTTGGAGGATTTGATTATGGATTGGTACAAAGCTATGATAAGAAAAGAACAGCCATTCCCATAAGTTTGCAAGGGAGGTAAAACAGATTGAGCAGGAGCAGGAAGATCACATTACTAGCCTGGGAACCAGACGAATCTGCGATCTCATGTTTCATTTGCTCTGGCAGATACATCTGACTATTCTCCCATTCAGACTAATTTCCCTGCCGTTTTATCGGGCTTACCAATCACAAGCGTTTATCTAGTATGAGGCAGGTTAAATACGATGAATGACAGAGATGAGCGCCGTTCAGGTATCTTTGTAAATATCCAAAATGGAGCTGCCATGTTCCGCGGCCGGCAACAGCGGCAGTATTAAATGAACTGGACGGTAAATTTTCTCAACAAAAATTTAACAAACAACTGCACCTTATAAGAAGTATGTGTTTGCCGAAATTCTGACAGGACGTACCATCCGACATTGTTGGAGAAACGCCTTCAGTCTTGAGAAATGGTCTAAAGAACAAAATGAGGCGTTTTTTGTACTGGGTTTTTTAATAGAACTTTTCACTCAGATTGCACAATGAGACACTCAACTTCAATATCACATATACATTTTTACTATTTCAAGCCAGATTTCCAGAGGCTTGAAAACTCGAGAAGGAATGGAACCCGAAGGTGCCCTTGAAGCTGGCAGAAAGCAAAAACATTTAATAGCTGAGAGTGATACTGACATTGAGTTCATGGTCTGTCGTTACTACTGTGAAGCAGAACTGAAACAGGGTCTGGTTGGTCAGGCAACTAAAGACAAGAAAGACAGGCTCTGTACATTCTGACAGATAACAGGGAATCTGCACAAATAGTTAGACAGACTAAAAGAAGGTATAGATAACAAACTAGATGTACCTGAAGGTTTTATTCTGGTGCTGGTTATAATTGGGGTGACGATAGAAACAAGGGGTGTCATTAATGTTATTAATGTCTTATCTCCTTTATTCGCTGTATATGTATACATCTGCATATTTATATACTGTATATATCTGCATGTGGGGACTTTATGTGTAAACCCTAACTGCCATAATGACAGACTTAGTGAGAAGATGATATACAATCAGGGGGTGAGGTCACGTGACCAAAGGCCCCTAAAGTATGTGAAGTACCAATAGGTCAATCGTACAAACATGGGACCATTAGGCATGTGGGGAAAACATTAGTATTATTTATTCATTAGAAAGGAAATGGAACAAAGAAAGGAATTGATATGGAAGAGATTCAGGCATGTAAAGACTAGCACAGTAGCAGACTAGACCAGCAAAGACTACAATAACAGGAGAAACCCAAAGGCCACTTCTCTTGTGCTCTTGTCTTGTTCATCTTTTGCCCTCTTCTTCTCCTATCCTCTTCCTTCTTGCTCTCTTTATCTTCTTTAGCCTATTCCCTCTGAGCCTCCTTGCTCTAGTTTCTACCTCACCTCACTCTTGACATGCAAACCCAGCTCAGTTTCGGATCCCTGAGCCTGAAAGAAGGTGTTGAAGGCTAACATCTAGCGAACCTCTGTAGCTCCTGACTTGCTGCTCTCGTCTGTGTTCTTACACCATAAATTAAGAACTGAAGAAATATCTATTTACAAGATACCTGAACGGTCATCGTATTAAACCCGCCTCATACTAGATAAACGCTTGACGTATCTGCCAGAGCAAATGAACATGAGCTCGCAGATTCGTCTGGTTCCCAGGCTAGTAAGGTGGTATTTCAATCAATCATTCATGGATTGTCTGGCACTGTATTCATTGTATTCATTCAAGTTGCTCCATGTATGCTTGAGCATCCAGCCAAACCACTGCCATTTTCAAAGGTGTATGACCATGAATTCTGTCTTTCTCAATTAGCTCTACTGGTATCTAGAAAACTGTATGGCTAGATACTACTAGAGCTTAAAGTGCCTAGGTTTTGAAATATAAAAGACATCACTGTGGACACTTTTCAATGGAACTACTTTCTACCAAAGATAGATAGAATAGTTCCAAAAACTGTTGATTGTGCGTTCCGTGGATTTTAGAGTAACAGGCACTGTTCCTGGAAAGAGACGATGCTGCTGATTTTTTTTTTAAATTTCATTTTTCAACTGAATTCCATTCATTAAATCAGAAATCTCCCATAGAATAGACAAATAAAACAAAAACTATTTTACTGGCTAGATACTTGGTTTTTTTTTTTTTTTTCATAATTTGGGTGATCTATTCCTTTAATATCTAAACCCTAACTATGATTTGATAGTATGGATAATTACTGCAAATTTAACCACAAGGTGTGATCAAGTAGGACGCAGGATTAATCTAATTCTTGAATGACCACTGACTTGACTTTACAGAATTGGTATTGACTTTACATTTGTTATATAAGTTGGGTTTGGACCAGACAAAATGTTTTGGTTACTCATCTCACTAAAAAAGAATGAACAACACAGATATTTTGAATAGCAGCATTTAATGTTGGATAGTTTCATTTTCTGTATTGATACATGAGCTAGAAACTTCTTGAACACCAATTATAAGGTGTAAACTGCAACTCTCACACCTCTGTGGTGTTAGAGCACATAAGAAGATGTTACTTGATTCATTCAGATGTGTTGACACTAGATTGTGGACAAGACTTTAAGGATTAAGGATATAACAAAAAGTGCTTAAAAAAATACTGCTCCTAGTGGCTATTTGTAATTACAGACAAACACTAGTTTGGTTTTGAGATACTGTATTTCATATAGGAAAAATAAGGGACATCGACAAAGAAGAAGACTCCATGTCTGCTGTTAATCAGGTGTGGCCATGCAAAAGGACGACCTGATTGGACAAGAGGCAGTGGCAGCTAAAGACATTTGTCAACCTGTTATTTAATTGCCAGCCTTCCTCCATCTTCCCAAACATCCCTGATCCTGTCTGTGCTGTCTCTCTGCCTGCATGTCAATCAACCCCATTGTGAGAGGACAGCGTGCAGCCAGCTGTACCATCAAACCACACGTCAAACCCGCTCACCCTGCTCTGCCCTCTGAAGTGGCAATGAGGCGAAAGTGATGGATGCGATGAAGAGAGTCGCAGAACGAGAAAGAAGGGGAGAGTTTCAGCTCCAGTTCTTTCGGTCGGGGGGGGGGTCGGCATGCCTTGCCATCAGAGGAAGTCTATTTAAAGGAGAAAAACTTCTCACTATCTGCCTGCCAATGAGAGAGCAGAGACAGTGAGGGAATCTTTTATTCCTCATCTCTTCTTTCTCCAACAAAGACGAAGCGAAATAATTTTAGCTTCCCATGCAGTTGAGGTGCTGCCAAGCCAGGCTGTTGATTACACATTGTATGTTAAATGAAGTGTTGTAATGCTGCATTAGATATATGGAGGTTGTTATATGCACATCTTTCGCAAACGCATATTAGTCTGGAACCTCTCAGTTCATTTTCGATTTCCAAGGGACGTTATCGACGGGCGGAGACAACCAATCAGAGCAACAACTGTCAGAAGTACAGCAAACACATATTTCTTATCAATATGAAGTGCCGTTGCTTGTTCTTCTAGAGAAAATTTACCATCCAGTCTGTTTAATACTGCATATGTAGCCGACGGGAAATTCTACATCGGCAGGCAGCCATCTTAGTTATTTACAGAGATGCCTCAACGGCGCTCCTCTCTGTCAGTCATCATGTTAAACCCCCCTCATATCAGATAAATGATTGTGATTGTTCTGGTGGAAATCTGTCTGAATTGGAGGGGGGTCAGACGTATCTGCCAGAGCAAATAAAACATGAGCTCACTGATTCGTCTGGTTCCCAGGCTAATAATGTATATGACATCATACTGAATGATGCACAGCATATGTAGTTTTTGCATTAATATAATGTACATTTATGTGAAAATGTCAACCACCATTACCAATGCTGTAGACCAATTTTAGAATGATATACACAACAGTACAACAGAAAAAGCTGAACACTATATTTGTTCAAAGCAGCCACAGCAACTATACACAACACTGTACTCAAGAGTGAAGACTGTGAGAAAGACAGATGAGAGAGAACAAGAGAGAGCACACAGTCATGAGTGACAGAGAATAGATTAAAAAGGTTTCAGGTTCAAATAGCTCACAAAAAAACGCAGTGCTTTGAGAATACAGCTACTTTGAAAACTTTCGAGCCATATCTGGGTTTATGCTTTGTACTCCCAACAAGTCTTTGAGTCCAGCTAGCAGCTTTCTGACGCTCCACTAACTGCTGATATTAGCATGTTAACATGCTGATTTTCTGGTCGCCATCTTACATTTACGTGTTAGCATGCTAACCATTGCTAATTAGCACTAAACACAAACTACAGCCGAGGCTGATGGGAATGTCACTAGTTTTGCATATATTGGGTCATAAACTAAAGTACTGGACATCAACTTTTGACCTGATGATGGTACTACTTAAGGTTTCACTGAAGTTATTACAATTAATCCTGAAGGGGACATGAATGTCTGTACAAACTACAATCCATCAATAGTTGAAGAGGTATCACATAGAGGTGCTTCCTGATCTGACACCACTATCTGCAGGACAACCGAATGCCTGTGCCTTCCAAAAGTGTGCCGCGTCACTGTTGAAAAATGTATCTGTTGTATGATTTAACATCAGTATGGTTAAGGTTTGGTTATCATGAAACTAGTGTTGACTGCTGGTTGGAAATGTGGAACAAAGCAGCCTCCTGTGTTAAAGCCTATTGTTTTGTTGACCCATCCATCCACCCGACCTCCTCTCTCTGGGAGGAGGTCAGGTGGATGAATGTTGCTGTAGAACATCACTCTATTCCTCGCGTGCTCCTGACAGACAAGCATAATTCTCACGGTCGCTTGAGGGCTTTGGCAATTGAACATGTAAAAAAAAATAAACACTTTTTTGGACGAAACGCCTCATGCTGTTTTTTTCCTTGGGAGGACAGTTTCCTTGAACTACAATATATTGTAGATTTCTCGAAGGCAAACCTACCAAGATTAAATGTCAGTATTCAGAACTGAATAAGCTTTTTGGATGGCCGGCAGAACATATTTACAAAATCTAAAACAAGTCAAGTCGCAGTTAATTTACCACTGCTAGATCCAGATTTTGATAATTAGCAGCAGCCTCAGCACACCCACTTATGACGCCCATGATGAAAACCTGAAAAATTAATAGCAAACTGAGGCTGGGGCTAATTATGAGCAAGATGTTGACATTCTGCACTGACTGCAGCAGTTCACCACTGGTTAATGGCAAACAATTCACCTTCGATTACAGCAAGGGCTATAATATAAAACTGCATGACCAGTAAAAGTACTCCAGATTTATCACGACACAAACATAAAAGGGGGAAGGAACCAGGACAAGTACACTTGATAACATTATTAATCATAAATTCTGAACCAATGAAATGGCAGTTTTACCCTGTGAGGAAGCACCAACTTCCTCACTGTTTGTTAAGACCTTGTTAAAGGTGGAGAATTTTTCTCAAATCATTTACTTTTTCTTTATCCAGGGTACAGTGCCAGAACAATAAATATAAAGAATAAAACTCAGCATTAAAATAGTTTATTTTTAAAAACGTATTAAAAGACATGCTCGGATCAAAGCCATAACCTGTCAGAGTTTGGGTCCTTTGTGGAAGCCATCTTGTGCTGGTACTTAAAGAGGAAGCACGCCTCAACAGCAGCATCTTTACATCATTATAAGTAGGGGGATTCTCAGGTCTGATTGGATAATGGATATGTGATGAATTGACAGCTAATTAAGATAAATACTGAATGATGTACAGAATTTGTTTTGAATGTATAGAAAATTGATGGTAAGGTAGGAATTACTCTGAGACTTGGGAAAGAAAGGTGGTTGGTTTTATTGTTTTGATTTGAAGGGTAGCACCAGAGTGGGTTTGGAGCTGGTATTTTGTCTCCCTTCACTATTTTACCTGCACCTCACCTTGCAACACACCCTTGTGTTGCAATATTCCACTTTCGACAAATGATCTTCAAATTTGAAAAGGAAAACACAAACACCAACATTTCAGTTCTAATTTACTGTTTAATCAATCATCATCGGAAGAACAACCACTAGAGATTATTGATTTGTGGAAAAACCTCTCACTTCGGTTGCTACATGACATCATGTGCCCCTAAACAAACAGGCCGTGCTCCTCTGACATGATGTAATGGGCTGTTGGAGACAATAATGCCATTAAGCAGGGTTAATTGCTCCCAGCACTTTAGATCGTCCTTCTCTTCTGATACTCAGGCTCAGTGCAGGGGTGACTTCAACTCTACATTATATTGATCATCGTCAGATGAAACGTGAATGAAAACGTTGTGCAATATGGATTTAGAGTGATTCCTTTTGCAAAGCCTGATGAGAGTTTAGGTTTGTTACCATATTAACCAATTCATATCCAGTATTGAATAAGATTTTTATTTTATTTTTTTATCCCATATCGAACTTGATCTGGTTAACTTTTAACATTTGCAAGTAACTGGAGTTCTAAATAACCAATATTCAAAGAATCATCTTTTGTTTGTAATCCTCTTTTGTTGGCTAAAAAGCCTCTTCTTTTTTATATATGTATCTTTATATATGTATCTGACACATCTAACAGCTGTAGTCTACTAACTTTTTTCTCTTTTTCTCAATACTGGAGTGCTGATTCACAACAATTAAGATGATAAACTGAAATTATTGAAAGGATTTTAATGTTGGTTTAACTGGGAGATTTTAGGAGATGATGCGATCAACTGATGGTTTCACACAGTCCACTCGTGGTTATAGAGTGGGGGTTACAGAGTACTTACACCAGCTTACAGAGAGCATATTTACCAGCCAAAAAGTTGAATTTTTGCCATTACAGAATTCATGCTAATGAGCTACAGCTGCCGGCGACACTAGTCAATTTAACCAGCAAAAGTGCACCGCTAAAAATAAAAAGCCTGCTGACATTACCTAAATGTTTGCTTTATTATAAAAAACAGCAAGGAAAGATGAGAGATTTGAGGATTCAGTACGAGGCAGCAGAAGAAGGACCCAAACGCAGACGGTAGAGGCAGGCAGGGACAGTACAGGGATTTATTGACAAAAGAGAAGAAAGCTCACGGCCATGGGTAGCATGTCTAAGCAGTCCAAACAGAAGTAGTATTCAGTCCACTTAATAGCAGGAATGCGGCAGGGAAAAGTGCAGGCAGGTACAGGTAGGGTTCAGGTGCAGGTCCAGGTAACACGGTAACAGATGCAGGTAAAGGTCCAGGTTCAAGTTCAGGTCTATAAGTGAGGTGACTCGGACAGGAGAAGAAGTCAGAGGGCATCTGGTAGACTGGTAGTGAACGGTAATGAACGGGATTGAGGAAGTGGGAATGTGGCTAGATGGAGGGACCGAGAGGCAGAATGTGACATGTTGGGATTTTTCCAACTGGGAATTGGATCCAGAGAAACCACTTCTTGGAACCAAACCACAAGTCTATCTTAAGTAGGGTTATGCATTTTAGATTGTGTTGCTTTGAATTATTCTTATCGAATCCTTGTTCTGACTCTTGTCATGTAATTTGAGTACAAAAGGTAAAAGAGGTTTAATTCTCTATCTGCCATGCATGTTGTGTGTTTTACACCTTTCTTTGATAACAGCTGCGCTTGTAACCCAGTTTGGCTATTTGCCGTCGAGTTGATGATAGTTGAACTTTTATTAACTTGACACAACGCCAAGTGACCAGGGCATCCACAGAAACCACATCAGGAAAAATTATTCAGGAGATAATTTTGATGGTATCAGAGTTTCCTGAATTATACATCTCTTTACCAGCAGTGAACAAACCTCCCTCCCTAATCAACAGTGACATCAAACATTTCCATTTCATAACGGATTAGATTACAAAGTAGTTAAAAAATGGATAAAACTAAGGAAATCATTGCAGCAGTTCAGTTCTTTGTTTCCCCTGTCCCCATCTCAACCGAGTCATTTCAGCAGAGGTAGAACACGAAGAGGCCTCAGGCTGAATGGCTGTTCCACAGCGACCTATTTCCCAGAGAGCCCTGTAACTCCCATTTTTTGTGATGGATGCTTTCAGACATCCTTCCCTCCTCCCCTCACTGTTTCTTGCCCCACAGATGAGGACAGTTGGCAGTGTGTGTGTGTGTGTGTGTGTGTGTGTGTGTGTGTGTTTGGGTGGCACAGTGTGCTGCACAGTTGCCAGCTGGCCTTGCTTTAATTCACAGGCCCACACGGAGGCAAACGTTAACACAAGCAAGGGCCAGTCACAGACATGTTGAAACACGTGACCTCTGTGGTATCATTCTGAGAAAAACGTTTTTTTATTGGGGCCAAGCAGCACTGAGAGCATAAGAGGACTTTGCATGAGTGATGGTGGTTTTGGTTCAGGCATGACAAATCCCTGTAGAGGGTGGGAAGCAGTGTTGCTGGGAGGGAGTAGGATTGAATTCTACTTACACTATATGGCCAAAACATATGTGGGTACCCCTGTCCAGATACATAACTGTACTTCTGGTCTGGGTCTATTTTACTTGGTTTGGTTCAGGCCCCTAAAACTATAGCATACAATGATATTTTAGTTAACAGTGTGCTTTCAACAGTTTGTGTTTGTCCCTTTCCCCCTATGCACAAAGAACTTGACTGGCCTGCACAGAGCCCTGACCTCAACCCCAGCCAACAACTGCAAGAAGAACTGGAACACTGAACGCGTGCAATCACTTAAGTTGTGACTGTAAACAATGGAGGGGAAGGCTTGCTACTCTAAAATCATCACAAAGAAACTTGACAATTTTCATCACAGTGAACATCACGTCTTGTTATATTCTCTTCAATGTTATATTATTATATATATCTGAAAGGGTTAATTGTATTTACCGTTAGCCCAGGAATGATAAAGAACAAAATCCACTTATTTCCTGAACTCAGTAGGGCAGTGTGTGGATGTATGTGTGTTTCTATCTGTCACAGGAGCTCAATGTTGTGCAGGAGACACAGAAGTCATTTTGCCAGCACTAAATGGAGCCTTCAGCTCCCTCCCAAAAAAAAGTCCTCCAAACTAAATCAGACAAACTTCGCTTCTAGATCTCAACACTAAACTGCCCTTCACTCCCTCTCTTATCTGCTGAAGTGTAAACGTGTATTTTGACCAACAAGTCTTCCAAATTCAATGAAAAATAAAACATCTAATTTATCAGTGTCTTCAAAAATGACCCGCATGACCTTTTCACTTATCTAATGACCTAGTTGCAGGACGACATTACTTGGCAGCATCTATGAGGGTTTTAGTAAGGTTTATTTACATTCAGGCACCTTAGGCCCCGAGCCTGCTTTAAACAAAGAGTTTGTTGGTTACCCACCCCATTCGGAGCGGGTATAGGGTATAGAGACTTTAGCCTCGGATGATGCATCTTTCAAACTAGTTTGTTTCAAGCATGCTGAACCCTTACAACTGCTTCGTTAGGATAAGGGAAATATCATGATAGTGGTTAAAAGACACCAACAGTCAAGCAGCGTCGGCTATTAGAGACAGGATGTGACCAGTGGTCTCTCATGTAAATGCTTTGTATCAACCCAACCATCCACTCTGGCCTCCTGCCACTGGGGTATTATAACACCCCCCCTTTGCTTCTGACAGACCACAGTCATCATTAGCATAGACACAGGAGGTCGTTTACCAAAAACATGTTTGAACAAAATGTTTTCCTGGGGAGGACAGTCTCCATCCTTCCCTTTCACTACTCGGACAGAACTTATGAACTGGAGGATTACTACTTTAGCCAATAGATAAAAACACAGCTCTCAGTCCAGATATTGTTGACACATATATGTTTTCTATGTAGGTTGATATGTAGGTTTACAAGGTGCTGAGGGCAGATACACGCCACTCTGTGTGTTATACGGCCCACATCTGTGTTTGTGAGTGTGTATGTGAGAGAAATGCAAACATAGAGAAAAAAATTAGAAAGAAAAAATAGCATCCAGTGAAGGACACATCCGTATATACACTATATATCGCATGTAATTACACACATTTCCTTGCATGAACTGTAGTCTTCCAAGTGTGTGTATGCTAATACAACATCCTGCCAGCACATATGCTTGTTCGTCCGCCTCAGACTGAGCAACAAACACTCGCTAATGTTCCAATTGGATTATTCAGTGCTGTATCCGACCCTCCTCCCACTCTACTGTACATCTTCGCCCCTGCTCCCCTCCACCAACGCCTCTCTGAAATGTACACGCTCCATCCTTTACAAGTTAAAAACCATAGGTCATCACACACACACACACACACACACACACAGCCTGACTGACAAAGCCGGAACAACAACTGGGAGTCACGATACAGCTAATGTGATGCCATTTCAACGAGGCAGATCCTGGCTAAATGCCACAGTGTTATGAGCTAATATGTCTCCCCTACACTGATTTCACTGCTCTCAGCGGTGCATTTCACAGCCGTACAAAGTCCTGAGCTGGTGGCCAATTTCTCTCCTATTCTTCCTGGTCCTTCATCAGTACGCTGCAGTAAACGCAGTCCCATGACAACAACAGAAAAATAGGCTGACAGTAGGGTGGGTGAGTGGAAAGCATGCATATCAATTATGAGATCAAAAGGTATATAACTATTCATGTACAGAAAAAAACAAGCTAGACACTAGCAAAAAGACACCGACATTAGACAATACAACAGCCTGCAGCTAGTGTCCATGAGAAAAAACTGCTGATGTTGATGACACTGAAACTATACCACAACCAAACCCAGTATTTCATATAGAACATAAAAAGCTATTGACCTAAGGGCTTAGTATCAAACTTTAAGTTTAAAAGAAAAACAAAACAAACATTTTGCTAATGTTTTTCATTTGTCAATGCAAGATATCGAATCATATCAATCATCATATCAATCATATGGAGGCCCATGGTGTTCACTGACCATATAATCACGATATTGCTGGTTTGAGTCTGCCTGTGAATTGCATTGCATTGAGCCATGGTCATTCCCCCTCTGTCTCCGTCATCTCTGTGCTGTCACTTTCAAATAATCAGGCAAAGATGCCTGAAAATACGGTTAATAAAACTCTCAGCACTGATTTTGAAAAAGTTCAAATGATACCCAGCCCAAGTCCTGAGAGTTAAGAATCTTTTCATGTGCTGCCTGAGGGCCACCATAAATGCGTCCTTCGCAAACAAGCACATACACACACAGTATATCCCATGTGTGTAGCAGATAAGCACACAGATCTTGATCAGTGAAAAGGAGACCATAAAGAAACTGCGCTATGAAAAGTAAAAGGTATTCTCTGGCTCCTCCTGCATGACTAAAAAGTCAAACAGCCGGCCCACCCAAACACATCAACACAGCACCTACCCTGTCAGCGGGTGTCAGCTGAAAGGACTGGCATGACGCACACACATGCGCACAGGCACACACACACACACACACACACACACACACACACATACATACATACATACATGTGGTCACATACAGTGCAGTGACTGCATCCATGTGCATGAAAAAGGAGACTTTATATTTGCAAGTTGTGAATAGCATATTGTAAATCGGGGGACCAGACCTGCATCGTGTGTGCAGGGCACTTACCTGTGGTGGAGTGCAGACTCTCCAAGCTCCAATAGCGAGACAGGACCCCCCTCAGAGTGCCGCCCAAGCTACCTCCTCCTCTGCCTCCACCCATACATCCACCCACACCGACACCTCCGTCCACCATGCTGTCCACCCCTCCGACTGTGGGGCTACCTCCGTCCGAGTCTGACCCAGGCGAAAGCCCCGAGCTGCCACTGCCACTGCTGCCACAGCTGCCCCCGGGCAGGGGCACACCCCCCTCCGAGCCCTGCTGGGTCCGCATCCCGACGTAGGTGCACGTCAACAAGGAAATGGAAGTGAAGAAGTAAGTGGAAATGAAGAGGAGGCAAGGCAGCTGAGCAGGTGGTTTGTTCCCCTAGCAGGGAGGGAGCGCAGAGGAGGAAGAGGAGGAGGAGGTGGCCTCCAGGCTGATGCCTGCTGAACTATTCGCTGAGGTAAGCTTCAGCTGTCAACTTGCTGCTTCCTCCTCCCATGCACAGAACGGGAGAGCTGTAGCAGCGCTGCTCTCCTCCCTTCACCTCTCTGCTCTGGATCGCTTCTCATACAGTGGCTGCCTCCTCTCTCTCTGCTCCTGTTACTCTGCGTCTCTCTACCCATTTGCACACTGCTTCATTTCCTCACATTAACTCACACAGTCATCTCTCTCTCTCTCTCTCTCTCTCTCTCTCTCTCTCTCCCTCCCTCCCTCCCTCCAGGCTGACATCAGTGGGGGTCCTGCAAGGGGGTTTCTGCAGCTCAACCGTGTCATTTGCCCGCAAGCGACAGCATGGATGGCTCACTAATGGTGCAGGATCCATTTAGGTGGAGACTGAAAACAGCCAGTCCACCCCCTCCACCCTCCCAAACACGCCAAAACACAAGAACAAACACACACACACACACACACACACAAACACAAACACACAAACACTCTATGTTGGTTTTCAGAGCAGATTTTCAGATTACATTTCTGGGTGTTCTCAGCCATGTTGGGTCTGTGACTGTGAAGAGTGACGTATAGTTTACTGTATGTTACTATGTAGATGCTGTACAATATGCAGCACCTACATAAAACATGTAATACAAGTAATTGTGGTTTCATAAATACCAGGTTTTGGAGGCTGGAGCCAAAGTTGTTATTTCTGAAATTAAACTATAAAAATCACTGGCTGATTTTTATAGCTGAAAATTGATGTATCAGTTAAACCATGATGTGTATAATGCCATCCAATATTAAGTAATGTTTAAAGAGTAACTTAATACAAGGCTGTAAAAGATGGCAGTGAAAAACTGTGTTTTACTGCCCTCTCTGGTTGAATGTTTCAGGTCTGTTGCACCTCTGACCACACAGAATAGTGATGTTCATGTAGCATATACTGAGTGACAGGAGAAGTTAAATATGAGCCTGCAACTCTTTCATTATCAATTATTTAAACATAAACATGTCAGAAAATAGTCTGAGGGGGCTTCTTCAAATTGCTTGTTCCGTCCAACCAAGATATACAGTTTTCTATCAAAGAAGGCAACAAAAATGATCATGTCAGGAACCAGTAGTTACTGGAATTTCTCTTGTGCTAATCAATAATCAAAGTTTGATTGATTAATCAGGTAATCACAGCAGGTCCTAAGCCACCTGCTCTTTTAGGATCAGTTATGAGATATCTGTCTCTAAAATTTCTAGATCATCCATGGCACAGTACACACACAGACACACAGACACAGACACAGACACAGCCACAGACACACACACACACACACACACTGAAGACAGAGAAATTAATCTGTCCTTAAAGCAGAAACGGAAAAAGTCTAGGAAACATGCTGACCTGGAGTGATGATTTCTATATATATTATGGCATGCCGTTAAGGAAATTATTATATATATATATATATATATATATATATATATATATATATATATATATATATATATATATATAGTGGAGTTTGAATATATTGAATTAACCTTGATTATACTGAATGAAAGTTTGAATATATGGAATGAACCTTGCATATATTGAATATAGGTTAATTCTATATATTCACACTTCCTATTATATATATATATGGAATAGGTTTTGGCTGAAACTCGTGTACAACTTTATTTGTGCAATATTTAATTTGCAGTCCAAAGCCAGTGTTGCCCACAAAGCTCTGTCCTAGTTGAGTCATAGTCAATGAACAGGCAGTGGCTAAATCTAAAGCCATACACCTGAAGCTTCAGTTGACTCTCTGACTTTTCAAGATCAGGCCAAAGGATTTCAGCCTAATGAAACTACCTTAAAGAAGATTACATGAGAAAAAGAGATACACCACTATTCAGATTAACTCTACTAATGCACTGTGTAAAAAGATTAAAGTGGCTTTATTGTGCGTGTTTCCCAGACAGACCAGCACAGTGAGTTGGCACTGCATTAATGAATGAGCTCATAATTCAATTTCATCCAGTGAAAAAAATTATACCGAGGCCATCTGCTACAAGACCACTGACCTCACTGTGAGAACATGCAATCTACTGCCGGACAGAGTGTGAGCTCAAACTGTGTGTGTGTATGCAGGCATGCCCTACAGTGTCTCAGACATACAATGTATTCAGGAACCACAACCCAGGTGTGCACTGTCCCTGATTGGATGGTGATGGTGAGGTTAATGTTAGTGCAGCAGCACGGCTGCGTACAAATGTCCTTCTAATATTTAGTCTATTTAGTCATCATTGATAAAAATGAGGTGGACAGAATAGTGAAAACTCAGTATAACATATGTATACAATTCACCAGCATCCGAATCCAGGGTCTTAGGATAAAGGGTGTCCTATGCTGTATAAATCGTAAAGCCTCTTGAGGCAATTTTGTGATTTGTGATATTGGGCTACTTAAGTGAAATAGACTTGACTAACACCACAGACCACAATCTCCAAAATGACCATAAAGTTGAATCAACACCTCTCTAAAACAGTTTCAACTAAAACTGGACATCATAACTGTAAAACTAACTATAAACTGTATTCATTGCAGGACTGTTACTGACAGAGTGAGCCGCTGCTTAGCAACAGACTATATTACACAGTAATACTATATTACACAGTAATATAGTACACAGTAATATAGTATTAAACAGTAATATTTAAATACAAATAACAGTACAGTCGAGTCGGGAACTCTCGGAGCTTGTAGAATGCAGTGAACTCACCATGCGCACACATCTACCATCTTGAGCTTTTTTCATATATTAGCACAGCAGACTAATTTGCCTAATCTTCACTGTGGAAATGCAGAACAACAACGAGCTGAAGGAACCTTTTAGTTCCTGGGACTAAAAAGTTCTGGGTACATCAACAAGTGACAAATAATTATCAGTCATAAAAACAGAACAAAATTTCCTACCGTTATTAAGAATTGAGTCAGTTGAACTGATTGACTAGGTACTTGTATACCTTTGTCATACCACTGGGAAAAGCTATTGTGACATTGGTTGGCCAGAAAAGTAGCAATTCTTTTTTTTTTTGTTTTTTTTTGGGGGGGGGGGATGGAAATGGAAGCTCCCTACTGACCACATGTGAAATTTGTGTGAAATTAGGCCAAGTGAAAGAATCTGACAGTGGGGTGAGAGACAGTTATTTAAGCAGAGTGGTTTGTCTTGTTTGGCTGGTGAGACAATATGTATGTATATGTGAGAATTTGCTTTGTGCCTGAAAAACTTATTTCCTCTCTTTGTCACAAGAGCCTCATAAAAAGAGCATTCAATTAAAAACTGTATGTTTCCCCAAAGAAGCTTTGAGTTTTAGTGTGAACTTACTGCCACCAGCAGGTTAAATAAGGAACTACACTGGTTCTGTGTTGATCTCGGGCTTCAACTACACATCAAAACATTGTTCTCTCATAGAAAACTAGGAGGCTGCACAGTTACATACATCATGGACTTGTCAGTGATGTTTTCTAGTGTGTGAAACCGAAGCATATATGTTCTGTGAGACAGACCAGTGTCTAAAATGTTCCAGAAATGCTAAAAAAAAAAAAAAACTGTACTGTAAACTGATGTATTATTTCAAAGACACTGGGTTTACTCCCAGTCCACATATGCTGTTATTATGCTTTCAGTAATACAGATGAGCTGATGTTTGTGTTATGTGCATTATTGCATCATTATTACACTTGTATGTAAAATGTAAATATGATTAATGCAGTGATATTCACAATACTATAACAAACTATGGAGAGTAGGTTACATCATTTAAATATCATTATTAGCGTAATCAGCATGACATGATGCTGGTTACACCTATTAGAGAAAACAATGACTATCTCTCACCATGAACTCTGTTAAAATGGACATAAAACAGCTGATCACTTTGTAGTCATAAAGCTCCAGGCACATAAGTAGGGGAGTAGACTTTGGCAGGAGTTCAAATAACACTGAAGCAACCTTTCCACATGGATACAGCTGCTCAAGTTCAATTAACTTGAGGGACATTAAATTAAAACAGGGAAATAAGCTGGTAATTGTAACTATGTACATCTCAAAAGTAAGCTCAAGTAATTTCTCTTTTGTCTTTAATGCCACTTCAAACAGCACAAAGAGCTTTTAATGGTCTACAGTCAGCCAACTGCACTGCTGGACAGCTCTGCCCACAAAATAGAGAGATGACCCTAAAGTGTAATGGACTGCACTTATACAGGGCTTCCCTACACACTGATAGCGTGTGGAGTTGCCATGCAGGGACCTGGCCTGCCCATCGGCAGCAATTTGGGGTTCAGAGTCTTACTATAGGACACTTTGGCATTTGAACAAGACGAGGACCAAACCCCCAACTCTGCAATTAGTAGACTACCCACTCTATCTCCTGAGCCAAAGCTCTATGTCATGCCCACAGGCACACCATGGTGAAATAAATACACCTCCTATGGGTTGGAGACATCATCTAATCCCCAAAATATCAGGTTAAAATGTTCACATCCAGGTGAATCTGAATAAGTACTTACAGGAGTGGGAGATGCATGTTCTCCAGCCCAGGCAGTCAAGACCGATGGGGGTGCTCTGAGAAAAGCAGTGGGCCTTGAGGGGCATTACCCGGAAGGCCTCCATTGGCCCCAAGGTGACTCCAGCATCAGTCTGTGGGAATGGAAGGAGATTAGTTCAGATCCTTGATATTAACACTGACATCTGCCTGCTAATGATGAACTGGACATGAATCCATGAAAGACAATCACTTACTGGATACAACTGAGTGATATGCAAAGAGAATAGTACAAGGTGAATGGGCATGCATGAATTAAAGCGCAGAAGAGTGGAGGAAATAGAGAAGAGGCCATGCCTGAAATTAAAGTGATGACAGAGATGCCCAGGATTCATATCCAAGAAAACTATCAGAAGCCACCAGAGAGAAACAGACTGTCCAGGAAGAAATGGAAAAAAGCAAAGCAGAGAAGGAAGAAGATGAGGATTACAAAGACGTCCAATGTTTTGATCTTTGTTTTGGCAGTTCACCGTGCTGTGGCCACATCTTACTTTGTCCATGTCTTCAGATAACAGTGTGTTGAGTTGGCCCAGACTTCCCCTGATGGCTCTGGCCAGTTTGCGTTTGTATTTCTTTTGCTCTTCAAGCCAGAGGTCGTCCGAACACTTTCGCCTTCGCTGCTGGCCACCTCCTTCACAGCCCACATCCACCCAGCAGCCAGTCTTCAGCCCGCCAGGAACAACAGAGGCTTTCCCTTCACCCTTCACCAACAGCTTTCTTGTTCTGGACTGGATGGCAGGTCGACCACCATTTTGTGTGCCCTTTTGAGTGCACAGTTAACTGGTTAGTCACAGTCACCTTTTTCCATACCAACCCCGCTCTCTTTAAGTCCCCCATGCACAGTGCATGGCTGTGATTACTTTTAACTCTAGATTCTGGTTTTAACACTACAAATATGCAGTCATTACTGCCTATGTGTTTGTATATGACATGACGATGGAGGATCTTGTACTTGACAGGCACTTCCATTCACTGAAATAGAGCTGGCTAGTCAACCTCAACACCTTCACAGTTTCAGTGTCCTGGTTATTAGTCTTGTCATTTTATTGCATTTTACATGAAGAGAGCGCTCACACGGCTAGATTCAGACTTTGAGGCTTAAAAATCTGAAACAAAGACAAACAAAGAATTTATTTTCTCTGCTGCCTGAGGTCTTTTAGGGTGAGTAAAAAAATTCTCCTGTTGTTTTTCACTTCTGTGATTATGAGTGTTCTACAGTATAACATACAGTATGTAATACTACATAGTGCAAGTCAAAACTGCTCCACCAAATGAAAATCTGCTCAAAGATTGGAGGCCAACCCCTTGAGAAACTGTATAATTCAGCCTACCATAATAACATGTTAAGGCTGGCCAATGATATTGTCTCTGAACACTGAATATAAATTGTTACCATCAAACCGGAAATACAGGGTTCCATGATTTAATGAGGGTAGACTGAAGCACTCTTTGGTACACCAATCAATTCTAAAATTGAACACAGCGCTTGATCCCAGATCAAATGTACATTGAAGGACATTGTCTTCAGTGTAGAGTTCTTACCAGTCTGCCTGTTGAGGACAGTTTTGCCGGCTGCTGTCCCTCCAGCACCTTGGGAGCTGTGCTGTTGACAGACAGCTAGTTTTGAGCACAGTGACAGACAGAAACAAAGTGTTTCAGTACTGCTTACATGCTACTAATGGGATCTTTTGTTTTGTCTTATGTTATATATATATATATATATAAGACAAAACCAATATTGTCATCAGATTTAAGATAACAATTCTCAAATATTAATATTAGCTTCAAAATATAGTGTCAGTCTTTTCTCCATATAAAAATGAAGCAGTGTTTTGTAAACATCATTTGAATTTCCTCCCTTGTAAACTCCTTGTAAAGACTGACAAAACGCCCACGTGATGGGCCCAACACAGCGTACACAATAAAAAGGCCAGAATGGCACGTAACTCAAACTACACAGTACCCCAAACAAATCAATGTGTAGAATTTGAAAAATTCTCAACTGAGGGCTCCTTAATGGTAGTATCAAAAACAACACAATGGCGGACATTCTACATACCCGATCACAACGTGGGAGCAACTACAGCAAAAGTCTCTCATTTCCTTTCAACAAAAAATAATTTAAAAGAGAATAATTTGAAAGATGCTATAATTATAAATATAATCATAAGAACCTCTACAAATAATGGCTTCAAATATTCATTAGACACAAGACCTTACACTACCTTCTTTTTGCCATGCATATATCAAGTTGTGTGTGTTTGTGTGGTCTTTTAAACTATAGAACTATAGAAAAGATACTGTAGGTAATTTAGATAAGCTGCTGAGATGTGAGATGTGAGACTTGTGAATATTGTCCTTTTTGCAGGAGAGTTCCCATTGCTTATGTGCGTCAGGTTAATAGGGCTGTTAATGTAAACTGGACCACAGGAAAGAACAAAGGAACAAGTGAACAAAAAATACCCACACAACTTGTTCTGATTATGTGATTAGTCTACAGTTGGCAGGGCTTAAGGGTATTGTGCACTGATTGGATGTTTCATTTTGGGAAAATCCTGTGTTGAAATAGCTGATTTATAGTACTTTTCTATTTTGTACAATGTGGGAGAAAGCCAGAAGGGGGGGCTAGTCATCAAGTTAGCCTGCTCTGGCTGTGTGTTACAGGACTATTGTAGGAACTGGCAGTGCGGTATGACAATGGTAAACAGCTTACTCACAGAATGGAAATCTACCAAACTACTGGGGGCCGAGAGGGAGAAAGAGTTGACTCTGCTATTTCTCTCCTCCTCTTCATCTAGTTCATAGAGAACCACAATGAAAGAGGGACTTGTCTTCTGTCCCTACCCAGATACTGTAAGACATAGACACTGGCAACCACCCTGAGACACACACGCGCAAACACCACTGACTGCAGAGCAAGACATTAACTGGTCTTGGCTGTTTTTCCTTTTCATTCCAAGCCAGTGTATGACTTGGAGGCAGGGAAGAAACAGTTTTCCCAGAGAGCTGGAACACTATTTGCATCTTAATTGAGGCCTGAACAAGGCCTGTTTTATCTACCCAGCTTAGTAGTGATGTTTAACATACAAAAAGGAAGCGCATTAACCACATTTACACATAGAAATTTGAATAAGATCCCAGTAAAACATAGTTACTTGATTGATTAAGATTATAGTTCCTTTATAAATATATTTTTTATATTTCTTTTTACATTTCACAAAAATCTGCTTTGTGCGTGACAAACACTTCTTACCTCTAATTCGTTGATGGAGCCAATGGCATACAGGCTGATGTGTGACTGGCTGTCTATTCTGCCCTCGGCTACTTCCAGAGGGCTGAGGCTGAGACCCAGAGGGCTAGCAGAGGGTTTTAGGGTTTTAGGTCTCTCGGGGGGGTCTGTCAATCCCTCCACGCTGACCGACTGGCCTAGAAGGATAGGACAGACAGAACTGGCCCTTGCTGAGTGAGAGTAGCGAAAAATCTTGCGCTGGGCCGCTGGCCTAGGGCTGTTAGGTTTAGGGCTCATTGGCCGTAGGGGACTCTCAGTCAATCCCTCACTGGCCACTGGATGGGACCTGCTCGAGGATGGTGAAAGTTGATGAGTATGGGTGGCTAGTAAGCAGGGGCTCAAAGGTGAGACAGGGCTGGTGTGGTTGGGCAGTGGGACTTCAGAGTCATCGGAAAATGGATGTAGGCCAGACTCATACAGTGTGATAGGTTGACTATTTGGTGAACATTTTCTTCTCTGGCCCTCAGATTTGCACCCATGGGGGTTTTCCTTTCCACTCCCTTGAGGAACTCCCCGCTTGGAGATGGGATCAGTGTGGCGAAGGGCTCTGAGGGAGGATGGTGATCCTGGACTGCTGAGCCTGTCGAGGAGTGAAGAGGACATTAAGTCTCCACAGTCCTGCCCAGAAGCTGTGTGGCTACATTCCCCATCTGGCACTGAAAGAGTTCTTTTCAGTAGCTCAGACTCCTTGGCCTTTTTTAGCTTCCTCCAGGATTGTTTGGCTTTACCAGAGTCCACATCAATGCCCACAGTGGACTGCTCCTCATTCTCTTTGTCCATCGAACGGGACTCAAACAGACTGGACAAGGACCTGTGTGCTTGTGCAAAGCGCATGCGGATGTTTAAACTGTCATTGCTTTTGCTCCTCTTGTAGGTCTGCCCATTAGGTGACTGGACTTGCCTGAGGAGAGGGTTCTCTGGACTTGGTCCTCCGTTACCCTCCCCGCTACTCCCTTGGCTGACTAGCTGACGGACATGGCGAGTGTGGGGGGCAGAGGAAAAAAAGGCACAGTCCTCTTCTTCTATCTCGTAACGCATTGAGGAAAATGCTTGGTCGACTGTTTGGTTGAGGATGTCACCTTTGACAAAAACCTCATCGTCTGAGTTGTCCTTATGTGGCCCTTGGTCAGTCAGAGGGCCCTCACCCCCTCCATCTGATGACTCCTGGGGTACCTCCTCACTTTTGGCACCCTTTGAGCCCTTAGACTTCCTAAAAGAAGGCATTTTAGCAAAGACAGAAAACTTAGAGCCTTTATTACCTGTCTGGTTGCCTTTTGTTTTGCTTCTCTTGGTCACTTTGTCAGGGTTGGCATTTCTGGCTGAAATAGCAAAGTGAGGATCCTCCAACTCATCACAGTTGCTGCTAGCTGAGGTGTAAGACACAGCATCGTAGGCAACTGTCATAGGTCTACAGCGCTTTTCAATACTACTACTACATAGGACAGTATTCACCTCAGGTTCTAACTCAGGCTGGTGGTGTGGGCTCTTGGAACTGGAAATGTCCCCTGAAAGGTTAACTTTATCCCTGACCTCCTCGGCAGGCCTCATGATCTCACATTCTTTCATTGTTTCTATCTTCAAATCATCCTCTGTTGTGCCACAATTTTCCAGTGAACGCTCTGCCTCAAGAATTGGCTCTAAACTACTGACAGCAAGCAGGTTAAGGCTGACATCAGGGTGCGAGTATCTTACCAACCTCACCTCCTGCTGTGGAGCTAGCAAGCTGACCTGTGCATGGTCTTTGCTCTCCTCAGCCAGTTCATATTCCTCAAATGATTTGGATAAGCTGCCTCTTCTTCTTTTAGGTAAGCTGTGATCCCCTAGTTGGCTACAATAGTGATTCTCTTCTTTTAATTCACTCTCCACAAATTGGCCTTTGCTCTCTGAACTTGACACTACAGGCTTACGGCCTTCATTTCTTTCTGAGCTAGAAAACTTGTACTCTACACTTTCTACAACAGTGCTATCCTCAATGCTCTGCTGTGTCTGTAGTTTTTCTAACTCATCTGCATGAGCCAGGCTTAAATGGCTGTGGCTATCAAGGTCTTTTCCTAGCAAGGAGTCCTCACTGCTCCAGTTGGTTTTCTGGTCCAGTGAAGACAGGAACACTTCAGAATCTTCCTGAGGCTTGTTTACATCTTTCAAGAGGTCATAGTTCACATTTGTCGATGGCTCAACTATGGGGCAAATTATTCTCTCATTACTTTTGTAGTTGTTCTGGGCTCCCCTGTGGAAACGGTCAGCAGCCTGCCCTCTCCTCACACCTTTTATACTGGTCTTGGTGTTGTTGTTGGAGTCTGAGAGCAGAGAAAGGTAGATTTGCTGGTTACAGGGAGGTTTAGGGATCTTCAGCTTCAGTGAAACTTGCTTACAATGACTAGAAATGTTGCTGTCAGTAGTTTGTATGTTTGTCAGGGAAATGGCCCTTTGAACTAAGTCTGGGTGTTCTCTGCTACTTTCCTGAATAGACTCAGTAGCAGCAGGACATGTGAATGTTTTTTCTATCTCACTAGGCACATGCTGAGTAAAGTAGGCATCTAGATCACTGGTAATTGCTTTGGGAATTACTTTCAGCTCACTGTCCTCAGAAAGCTCTCTTGTGCCAAGTTGTGACTGTGGAGGTCTGACTTTGCTTACAGCTCCCACAATTTGTTCCTGGTCAAGATTAACATGACTGCCCTCCACCTCCTGCTCCTTGTTTTGCCGGAGAAGAGAGCAGGGTAATCCTGCCCTCCTCGTCTCTCCTTCAAAGTTCTCTGATAACAAAGGGGAGGTATCCTCTGCTCCTTGATTGCCAGAAAAAAAATGCAGATTATTCAAGAACAGGTGATGAGGCAGACATTCCTCAGACCCCTTACCAATGTCAGATTGGATTTGAGTTGAGTCAGGCCCTGGTTCTATAGAGCCTGAGAGCCAGAGCTTTTGCACAGAATGGAGATGCCTTTGAGCGGGTATTTCTATTGTAGCACCCCCCTGATCCAAGTGATTAGGGATTAAATCCTGGGCTTGACCTGGAATTTGCAATGGTTGTAACCCCGTGCTCCAGGGTTGTTTTTGATCTGTTTGCCTCTCAGTGAGCTCCTCCCTGTCTGACTCTGCCAACGGGACAGGTGAGGCTAGAGCAGAAACCTTTGGAACCACAGTCAGCTCGGTAGCACAGGTATTCAATGGGAAAGAGGCTGTGGTCTCTGTGGAAAATGTGATGGAGGAACTGATTTCATTTACTGTCCCAGGTGGTTTAGTCCCCTCTGTTGTAGTGCCAACACACCCAAACTGCTCCGCCTGGAAGCAGACACCTGACACCCTTGCCTTATCCTGAGGCTTTGTTACACTAGTACAAACCTGAGGGTGGATCTCTGACAGTCCTCTGTTAAGGCTCTCCTCACACAGAGTTTGTGAGCAGCAAATATCCAAGTTGTGTGCCGTGATTTGTGTATCGAGTATGTCTCTGAGCTCTGACTTTGTGTTTTGCGATACACTATTTGTCTTTGTAGCTTCTGTAATGTTTGGACTTGCTACAACACTTTCTGTAATTAACTTGGAGTCTGTGTATTTTGTCTCAGATTTCGAGTGTGCTGGTGTACAAGTGCTGTCAAATGTTTGTGCATTTATTACATCAGTGAAATGTGCATCAGCTATGCATGTGTTGTCTTTACAACAAACTATTTTGTGATGTGTTACATTACAATATGTACTCCTGCACAAGTCCCTTTTGTCCTCGCTATGGACTTTTATAGCCTGTATCTCTCTGTCCTCATTGATTATACCCCGCTGTTCAAAATGTTCTCTCAGTCTGTGATGTCTATCATCACTGTTGTATCTATTTAAACCTATGTTTTTCCCCACAGAGTAAGTGCTGAGCAGTTCAGTGTTCTTATCTTCTCCATCCTGAACATTACAAATTTGTAATCCTTCTCCGCCTGTGTTTTCTATGCTTCTATCTGTGTTTCCTGTCTGTTTATGTGTGCTTTGCTGTTGTTGTGTCTCCACAATCTGGTTCTCTGTAGTATTTATATGTACCATGCATGTTTTTGAGTCTGTGGATTTATTCAGTCTATAAGGATTGCGTTCTTTAGGATGCGCGTGCAACTTCACTTCCTGAGTGTCTGGTGAACTATTTACCTTTCTGTCAAAAGTGTCTGTGTTGTGTTGGCTTTGTACATGTAAACTGTATGGCTCCGTGCTTCCCTTGACTTGAGTTTCTGTGCAAACAGCCTGTGAACTGGACTGTTCTTGTTGCAAATATTTTAGTTTCTCTGTACTTGGATGGGGTCTGATCTCAACGGAGTACAGGTCTCTGGCGCTGAATGTCAAGGGAATATTAGGATCCACATGGTTCTCTGGGCTTTTCCTCTGGCTACATGTGGATCGTCCAACATAAGTCTCTGTGGCATCTCTGTGGCTTGTCACTGACTCTCTCCGTCGAGCTTTACTCTGCCCAGTGTGGAAGCTGCTGTCTGTTGCTCGCCAACCAACATAGGCATCCTCCAGTCCCAGCAGGGCATCCACAGAGTCCTCCCCATCCAGACTCAAATCGGACAGGGTGTTGCTGTGCCAAGAGTGAGAGTCAAAATACTCATCAGATGTGTCACCCCCTCCTATGCCTCTTTCGCACCATTCCAGAGAGTCAGCACCCAAGTCCCCTTCCCCTAAACCTAATTCTTCAGAGAGGTGGGGGGAGTCTTCAAGGGCTTCCTGGGGCTGTGGAGACAGTAAAGAAGAGGAGGGTGAGATAGAAATCAGTGCAGTAATAAAGGGGGGTTTAGCACAATGCAAGTAGGAATTTTAAAGTTCATACAGCCACTGACAAGCTACATAAGGCAACATGTGAAGTATTGATTTGTAACCACATCAACAAGTCCTAAAGATATACAATATTCAAGAGTAGACAACATCCTTCTAAAGTCATAGTGAGGTACTGAGTGCTCAATGCTACAATGTGAATTCTCGTTACTTTTTGCCTCTGAGTGGCTGTTTCCTAAGGTATCATCTGACTGCCAAGTTCTGTGCTGCAGTACTAACTGGAGAACGCCTTACTGTTTAGCCTGTTAGGGTTGATATGAGGCTTGCACCATTAGCAATTCATGCTAAGTTTGTAGCCTACTAATGTTAGCATTAATTCCCACTTAATTTACATAATGAACCATTTTTAGTGCCCACCCACACAGATTTTGCACCAATCAAATTACATAATGACAGTTGTAGCTAAAGTTTTGTTGCAGAAAAATGTATATATTTTGTTGTTTTTGGTAATTATAATTTTGACCAAATAAATACACAAGTCAAAACAAACAAGGAGATATACACTGATTTCTTAGCAAAATGTTCAACAAGGGACACTTAAAATCAAACAGAACCTTTGGTTTTATGAACTGGTTTCTTAATAGAAATAATCACAAATGTTGCCATAGTCTTGCTGCTTTGAGCATTAGTTTCTGATCTCAAGCAACAGGTTGTTCTTCTTCCTGAAAGCAATGTGTGCGCACGCACGCACGCACACACACACACACACACACACACACACACACACAAATAATTCAAGGTGCCTTTGGTACATGCACAACTCTTTAATGAAATCTTACAAAGTCTGAGTTTTACTTACTGTCCAGCGCTCCAATGCATTAGCTGTACCCAGCACCAGAGCGCAAAGGCGAGAGGCAAACCAGCTAAGCACTGCTCCCATGGCGTCCCTCACACATATGCTCACACACATAACCACACAGTTCATACACACACTCGCAGGGTCTCCTCTTTCCCGATACTACATGCCCATAGCTTCCCTCTGCACTCGTCTTCTTTTGTCTCTGTGTTTATCTTCCATGATCAGCAATTGTGCTCGCTAAGAGCTCCAAGTCTTAAATTACAGATCCACCCCTTTCTTCATCTACCTGCAGTGACTGGCCTGTACATAAAGCCTTGCAGCAAGATAACTGTACACACAGGAAGAAGCACAACTTCCCTTTTCATTGCATGTTAGATGTGGTCCTTCAGCCAGGACTTAATCCAACCTCAAAACAGCAGGTACACAGTGATCTCTGTGTCTCAATAACAAGGAAGGACATTAAGAAGCCCTGCTATAAATACAGAGTTGCAACTTCAGGCAGTGCAGAGTGTATGACAACTCAACTCAAGGAAAAAAAAAACCTTAATGCAAGCTCACTCGAATGACATTAGGAAGCAAACAACTCCATGGGTCTGCACAGACAAACTGTCAAACTGTGTTTTCTGTCAAATTACCAAACTGGTTAATACAGTGTTTTGGATGGCATTCAGTCACCCTCCACTAGGCTTACTCCAAGCATGTCATTTTCTCTTTCTGGCCTAAATGAATTTTGTTATAATGTAAACTATATGTAAAATATGAGCAATGGTCAGGGCCCTCTAAAACAATCAAAAGTCAGTTCAGATTAAGAGGGCTTTCCAAAGACAAAGACATTAAACAATTCTAAAATAAATGTGTAATATAAATGTAAAAACAACCTTCATCACATCCACATCAGAATCAAGCCCCCAGATTTAAACATCATGCAGTAACCAAACAGAAAAATCTTACAAATATATTTTTTTAATTCTTTATAATACAGTCAAACACTTTGTGCAATATGTCAGGATCATATTACATGGCCTAAATTGATTTTTTAAATCCTTTAACTTTCAAATGTGTATCCTGCAGGATTTTGAATTACACTAAATTTGACATTACTAGACTTCCACATGACAGAAAAGCAACCCTGCTGTTTTTTGGGCTAATGTAGTATCAATTTAGGGCATTCCTATAAAGCACCACAAAATATGGATTGAAAATGTATACAGATGACCACTGAAAGGGATTTATCATTGCTGACTGTCTGTACTTCATTTAGATTAGTTTTATTCAAAACACAGTACAGCAGTATTTAACTGTTATTTCCATTTATTAATTTCCTCCAAGAATATTTTATTGCAGTTCACAATGTTTATTGGTTTCTTCAACCACTATTTAATGCTCAGTAGGTGTAAACTTACAATTTCTTCTGCTCTATATTGCTTGCCAGATATGTTAGTCTTATTTAGCAGAAGTACATTTAAGTAAACCAACTATTGCTGCCCAAAATATTAAGGACATGGTTCAAATTGGGCAATTACTCCAAAGAGCTGATGTGCTGTACATGATTAGTGTACATATCAGCAATGACCCATTTTGATGAGAAAAGCAGCAGTCAAAACTGTGATAGTAATGCC
The DNA here is from genome assembly GCA_031216445.1 of Lateolabrax maculatus. Lineage (NCBI taxonomy): Eukaryota > Metazoa > Chordata > Actinopteri > Acropomatiformes > Lateolabracidae > Lateolabrax > Lateolabrax maculatus. Next base: position 21,184,684 of record CM062210.1, read on the forward strand.
ATTTTTATAAATAAATGTGTTATTTCTGACTGTAAAAACACATAATATTGAAATATGTACCCAGCACACGGCTGGACAAATGTAACGTCCACCACTGACCGGCTGAACAACACTCCATGTACCCATCTGCCCACTCAATCCCAACCCCCCTCAGCCTGAAGGGTGGGTCCAAACTCCAATCACTGGTTAATCCAGACATGCTCCATTCACAGAGTGGCTGGTGTTATTTTCTGCTAATTAATTAGACTTAAGTGTCTTAAAGAAGCTTAAAGGCTTAGCAGAGCTCCCTTTCTAGCAGATAGTGTAGTGGCTGACTGAGGCACAACAGTCTGACTCTTCACCACAGTTACCCAAGCATGCACATGGTCCACGTTATAATCCCCTACTTCTGACTGAGCACCCAGCTGACTCACACCAACAGAGAGAAGCTCTCTACAGGACCAACAACTCACTGAGCTGGAACATAGAAGTTCTCCCTCTACCTGTGGTCCCTACCAACATGCATACACAAGAGTTTCAGAAAACACACCGGGGTCCTATTTTGCTATTGACTATTGTTTCATAATTTGAAATTCTGTACTGAGTCTTGTGAAGCAGAAAATGAAGGATGTTTTGAGTCGATAATGATTTTGTCCCCCATCACTTGCATTAAATCACTTTAGGAATGATCTCTTAGCGGCCAAGATGGACAGAAGGAATGATTAAAGTGACCAGTAGCTGCAATGTATATATGGGTATGTCACTATTGTATTCAGAAAGACTTGTGAACATGTACTGATGATTTATATCCAAAACATCTGGGTTTGCAAAATACAGTAGTAACACAAAAAAGAACAAGTTCAGGTCTTCAGAAGCCCCAGGTTGCAGGTTGTTCCTGCAGTGGAAAAGGGCATTCCTCAAGAGTGAATTTGCGGTTGCATTATCACATTAATGCTGAAATGATAGGCATTTGCTAATGACCACAAATTGGATTAAGTTTCATGAAGCATAAAAGCTTTTCAGCACTAAATGTAATGAAAGAGCATAGTTTACAGTAGAAGCTAAATTGCTTGCCAATGTCTCCATGGCAACAGACTCACATGATGATAACCGTTTGTGTGTGTGTGTGTGTGTGTGTGTGTGTGTGTGTGTGTGTGTGTAGTATATGTGCTTTGACATTAAAGATGAGAGGTTGGCAGATGTGTCCATACATGCCACACATGTAGTCAACACAACCACACACACGCACCATCACACCCATCACATAACATCAAGTTGGTATTAAAAGTCTTAAACTTGTATTTGTGGTCTGGCTGAAAAGGTTGTGTAATGGAAATTCCTTACATCAAGTCACAACCAGGTCATGTGTCCATTCAGGTTACATTTCTCTTACCTTAATTAGACACATGACCACTCCTGTGTGTCAGGATGTAGTCAGAATGAATAGTCTCTGCATTCATTGATCACTCTCCTGACCACTGATGATATAATCACGTCACACATCAGCTGTCAATTGATATACATGTCACATTGTAAGTACTGCTAAAACCTGAGTGAGAAGATAATGGACCCCATTGTCTTCTCCCCCATGATCTTGTCCTGTTGAAACATACAAAAGACAGACACCCCTGGTGCTCTGGACTCATCTGCCCACCTCATGTATTTGACTGTGCTGTGAGTCCCTCTGCAGAGGTAGAATTAAACTTGCGGAAAGACAAGTGTTGACTTTGTGCTTATTTGGACGAAAATTGCCACCACAGTTGCCATGGAGTCCCGGCATCTAAATGTCAGTCTAATCAGCACATGACTCTGGGACGTGACTGTGAAGGAATTTTCCTTCTTGTATGTTAAACTTCCCTCTTGAAGGTCAAAGGTAACTTAAGACAGTGCTTCACAGGTCAGGTCAACTGCCTGTCTCCGTTCGCCTGTCTCACTCTGTGTGTCTGACAAGGCCGAGTTGGCTCTGGCATCTGGTAGACCAAGGTCAGCAGATATCTTCTGTTTTCAGGGTTAGACACAACAGGCTGGCGCCTGGTTGTTGACGCTGGATAAGAGATACTGTAGAGAGGCTATGCTGCTGCTAGGACAGCAATGGTTGATGTCTTTCCTTGTTTGGATCCGATATCCAATAGAGTCATCACACAAATGCCAGGTTGAGTTTGGAATAACCCTATTTGGATATAGCGGAATTTATCAATTCTGGGGAGGGTTAAATACTGAGCTTCAGTACACCATCTTTAGATTTGGGTAGCAGCACGCTGTGATTCACACATGGTGTTTTCCTTTTCTCATCGATCGAGCTTTAATAAATATTCCTGCGTAAGACATCCAGGTCTCCTGAAACTTCTGAACCAGCTCTAAGATTTCCATCACAATGACTACTGTACACACACACACACACACACACACACACACACACACACACACACACACAAACAAACACACACAGTCATGTTTCCATCACTTTGGGTACATTACAATGGCTTACATTCATTCTTTGGAGACGTACCCTAACCCTAACCCTGACCTAACCCTTACCCTCACCTTAAACCAAGTCATCACCCAAAACTTAATGATTTACGTTATCGGGGGAAGGTGAGTCACCACAATGTAACTGTCTAAACAGATTCATGTCCCCACAACATGAGTAATACCCACCCACACACACACACACACACACACACACAGGTCTTGGAGGATACAGTTAGTTGTAGTTCAGCACCAACACCAAACCACAGACAGGCAAAGTGAAGTGGATGAATGTTCCCACTTAGGTCTGTTGAAGTAATAATAAGTACATATCCTCAGAGAGTACACACTACACCATGATGCATTAACAGCTCAGTGAACAACAAATCAAGTTTAATGACCACAGTCAGAATTCCTTTTGTCTGATAATAATAACATAACATACATACATACTTACTCATGAGACTGCCTTCCCAAAAAATATGAAAGAATCAGTTGTTTGTTCAAATGCCATATACAGTATGACCAACTATATGTTTACCTTTAACTGATGAAGACCTCTGGTGCCGTATTAATTATGACTGCTGTCTGTCAATAGCAAAGACAATAGTAGTATGACGTAGGATCATAATAAGATCATAATTTGAACACACCTTAATAATAAATACAACTTTGTTCACATTCTACACACTATATCCAGCACCTCACATCCACACAGCATGTGGTGAAGGAGAACTTCAGAGCAGAGACACTCACAGCAATGGGTCCTCCCTCCCCTCCCCACACACCATTACTTGCATAATTTAGCCTGAACAAAACCTTCAGACTGGCTTTACTCCTACCAGAAACAACTCTTGCTACAAATAACACAAACACACATAAGATACCTGTCTTTAGACAAGTCTCTGAAGTAGGTTTCATCTTCCACTCCCTCGTCTCTCTCTTCTTTGTTTCTGTCTCTGTCTCTAGGACCAACTATTGCCTCGCCACCCTGACTTGCCAGCCAGTGTTTCCTCCTGACAACCTGGAGACGCCACCCACACCCAGCATGGAGGGAATGTGGATGTGGGTGCTGCAGCCACCCTGGGGACAGCTGGCTATTGTGCCACCAGGGCTTCACACGTACACACATCACATGCACGTAAACACTGTTTGAATGAACACACACACATTCACACCCACACCCAAGAACAAGGCTAATCTTTCTCTTCTCTAAGACACAATATTCCTCGTTCTGCTGCACCAGCTGCGACCAAGCCTTGACCTCACCACGGCCGGAGCTGAACCTGACTTCTTACTCCACCCGTTCACATGCAGTTAGATACAAATCTGGGCACCATTAATTAATTTTGCTGATATTATACAAAGCTTTAAAGTGAGCCACACACACACGTGCACAACTTACCTCTAGCACTGTCTGGCAGTGGATGAAGACTTGTGTTGGCAGACTATGAACTATGAACTACTACTCCCTTCTCACTTTCCTCTCCTTCGGTCTTGACTCAATCTACCACTGCTCCCCCATCACCATCACTGCCCCTCCTCCCTCTGCTTGCTCTCTGAGGTCATCCCCAAATTGCCGTTTACTGTCTTGCAACTCAGCAGAGAGGAGGAACCTGATCTCTAGAGTGGAGGCTACTTGGAGTAAAGGAGAGTAGGGAGGGAGGGTGGTGGGAGTCCCTGGGGCTGAATGTGAAAGCTTTATGGATATTTCATGTTTGATAAAAATCTCTTTGGGCTTGGAACTGCTACGTTCAGAAGGTGACCGAAATATAAATTCAAGCGGAGCTGAAATGTGTTTACCAAGACCCCAGGAATAGCACTAAGGTGTGAGGTGATTTTGGATTAGTGGCCAAAGACAGACGACATGCTATGGCGTCAATGAGGAACATACTGCACAGGACACAGCATCTTATCAATGACGAGGAGGAGAGAGAAGGGGCGGTGCAGCAGGTCCAGGGTTCACTTAGTATCAACGGGTAGTCAAGAGCATGTCAGAACATGTGGAGCAATGTCATAAAGCAGTCACCACTTAGCACAAACACCTCAGGATCTCTGCCGTGACACCCTAAAGACAGACCGCCGCTAAGAGGAAGACTGGTGTTGTATGACATTATTATATGTGAGAGCTGTGGGGAGCATTATATCAGTGAAACAGCATAGACCCTGGAAAAGAGACTGAATGTACACCAGAAACAAACAACATAAACTGTGAACACCAGACAAAAACACACACCATCCTCTGGGAAGAGGTCAAAAGGTCATGGACCAGGGCGGCCTTTAGCCCTTTAATATCTGAGTAGCTTTAGTAGTGACTTGGTGTCTGACTTTTGCCCTGGAGCAACGAACAATGAATTGGAAATAGAATGTCATATACAGTGTTGATACTGATCTAGTATATACTACTACTAATACTACAAACTGATCCAATATCAATACTACACAGGACATGTCTAATTCAGACCATTAAGGGACACATTCTTCACATATAATGTAGCCTACTAAATTTGTTATCAATAATATTTCTATATTTCAAAAATGTCTTTCGAAATGTATTGTGGAGCAAATCAATCAACTTAGACAGATACTTAATCATAAAATGTTGAAATGTTGTTTAGGGAGGATTTCAGGGGATGTTTTAAGTGTATGTAAGCGCTATCAACAGATTCACAGGTCATAAAGTTGGCAATACCTATCCTTTTTTACTTGTAACCCCTTAAACAAAGCAATCAATCCGTTTATTTGTGAGCCCTACTAACACTATTGGTTGTAAGGCAAAAAAAGATTTTCCATCTTTAAGTAAAACAATTAAACCACATTTTTGTAGCATTAAAATTTTCCATCTACTTTCCAGCTTCATTAATCGTCTCACGACCCTTCAGATCTGATGACATGAAGGGTATTTAAACTCCACACTGTGGCAATCAATCAATCAGTTCAGATGACTGAAGAAATATCAAAAATGTCATCACAGTGACCCTGGTCTAACCAGTGTCCTTAAGTGCCTCCGCTGGGACGGCAGGAGAACCTAGCACATCTCTGGTATAAAGTGGTTGATGGTGAATATTTTTTTGGTGAAAGTGGTTACTCACACAGGAAACAAAATGGATGACTTAATGGAGGTCTATAGTTACAGCAGCCTGCTGTCTCTGTTTACATCAGTCACTCAATTATTCATGAGAGAAGAAGAACATGCAAGCTGCTGCCCAGCGGCACACATGGTGGCAGCCATATTGTGGACACTTGCACACAAGAGTACCTGGATCGATTTATCCCCATTATTATTTGATCTATCAATTGTGGGTTTACTTTCTCGTCAAACTAATGGAATTAAACTACATTATCATCCCATCCTTTAAAATAAGTTCCTATGGTAAATGATTTAAGGTGCTATTTTTTATCCATTATATTTTCACAACCCTATCAACAGACAGAACATTGATATTGGATGTTTCTACAAAATAAAGCAGATTAATCAGATGGGTCAATAAACTTGGCGATATGATCTTATTGCAGATATATTAGTGTCAACCCATTACCCAAAACTATTTGGAAATTAGGCTATTGTTCTTCTCTTTGTTAAAGCAAAATGGAGTATAGTAAAAAATGCTGAACAGATAATCCTGACACTTAGAAATTTGTGGAAGCATTTTGGATTCAACAACATAGGTGGAAAAATGGTGGATAAAGCGGAGGATGTCAGCTGCCTTTAAAAAATACAGATGCCTTTCTGTGATGTTAGCACCATGATTGAAGAAATAATGCTAATTCTACAATGTAGTTTATGATAAGGTTATGAAGGTTGCATTTGAATTATTGAACTGATGACTGAAAATGGAGAAGTTGCTGTTACATGGTCAGCCTGGGTCTATACTTAAATACCTAAATTAAAACACATCAAACACAGAAATAAAGTGAAATACAATACACATTGTTATTTGTATTTTCTTTTTAGGCATTTACTGTCATAAGTAAATGAAAAACATATTGTATGACAATTATTTGGTCTTTTTCTTTTATTAACTGAATGAATTGTTTTTCACTGTGACATCAATTTCCCATGCCACCTTAAAATCAAATCACAACAGTAAATTTCAGCAGTAACTGTAAGGACAGGTTTTTGTTTCACATTCTGCTCTCATCAGATCTCTTAGCATTAGCTGATCCTCTGTAATTTCACATAAGCTAATGCTAGCTTGCTGACACTAATTAGCTTAAAGCATAGAAGCAAAGCATAGAAAAGTAAATACAAATGTGTTAAATTTCACTTTATTTCCTTGTTTGATTTGATTCATTTAGAAATTTTAAATCTTCTATAAAGGCCACCATTAACCCCCATCCAAAACCCAGAACTAATCTTTATTATAGCATATTATTTGATCATGCGTAACATTAGGAATTATAATTTCTCTAACACAATGAAATGTATCCATCTTGTTATTCTTCCCTTATCCTTTTCCATTTAAACCCTAATTCTCTCAGTGCCAACAGGCACAGAGGCAAAACAGACACCGAACACACACACAGTTTCTCTCAGCTAACAGGAATAACATTTCCTTCATATTCACCTCCTATTCTTCCTCACTGAAGATGAACATACTGACTTAATCTCTGGAATATGGTCTAGTCTGCCACTGAATCAAATTGAATTAAATAAAGCAGAGTAAAGTGTGTTAAGAGTAGAGCTTCTTAACTTGCTATGTTTGACACTGAAGCTGGATTTACAGTGCACATCTAATGTATCATAATTATTTCATGTGAAAAAAGACAATACATCTTTTCTTATGATTTGTAGGCAGAACTGATACGTGAATCAGTGACAGCGTCAACATTTACCCCAGAGTTTGCCTGAGCACATTTGCTTTGTTAAGTGTCTACAGCCTGCAGTGAAACAGAGCACACCAGTTGGTAACAAAGGCTTCCATTCACTGCTGACACAAGGCTAAAGAGGCAATATTCTGTCTCAGCCCGGAGGAACAGCCCAACAACAGAATAGCTAATGAGCTGAAATTCATTCATTTCAAATATCAGGACCAGTGAAGAAGCAGGCCACCGATGTAAAAACGGGATCATAAGCAGTGCTAAAATAAACTTCACAAAGAAAGTTGTTCAACATGAGGGCAACTTGTGAGTATCCCTGACAATTTTGTGCTCTCTCATGATAAAAAAAAATAATCATCATTCATCATCTTAGTCCTTCGTTCTGTTCTATAACATGATAATGCAGTGCAGGAGGTAGGGCTAAGCGATATGGCCAAAAACAGTGAAAAACTGTCAAAATGATAATTTTGGCCGATATCCATAAATGTCAAATCATTATTTCTTTTAAAGGCTGATTTGAAGAAACCAGATGTTTGTGGTTTAGAATATGCTTTATTGTCAGAACATGACCTGCCAAACAGCAGAACATTTCACAAATTCAAAGAATTCAAAACAATTCTAATCAAATGAATGTCAAATTGTTCAAACACGACAGCAGCAGAGCAGTTTTCCAGATGAAACCCCCTGCAGGTATGTGTTTTTTTCTTTACCAAGTGTGCACAGCAGATCTAAGTGAGTGACAGGAGCCTCGGCTAGTCCTGGAGGAAATGCACCCACTGTCCTCCACGACCAGCTCGCCAGAGGACGAGCAGGGAATGGCTCCCATGCACTCTTTTTCAATTTCTGTTTAATGGTGGGTGGCAACTAAGGTGCATTAGCGACCCCCTATCCAACATTTTTTATATTTCTATCAAGGATTTATATTGAGATAGTTATTGTTATCATTTTATTGCCCAGCCCTAGCAGGTGGTCTGACCAGCAGATCAATACAGCCACATAACCCATGAAAACCTTTATAAAACAAAGATGCAAAACTTCTGTTCACATCAATGCAGGAAAGAAACCTACATAAGCAAAAGCATAAGTAATGTTTTATATAGGTTAGAACACACACCTATTGATAAAAATGCGCACACACACACACACACACAACACAGTATGTTTATTTCTATATCTGTCCTTATGCATCCATGTTAAAGTGTGAATTTCACTCCATTCTATGTAACAGATAGTCTGGCATCGCCAGACTAATTCACAAATGCGTATTAGTCTGGAACCTATTCGTTAATTTTTCGATTTCCAAGGGGCATTATCGACGGGCGGAGACAACCAATCAGAGCAACAAAACACCATCCCGTCACATGGTACCTGTCAGAAGTTTGGCAAACACATATTTTTTATCAACATAAAGTTTAAGTGAAGTTGTTTGTTCTTGTACGCTATAGCTGGCAGTGGAACATTCCGCATCAGCGGCAGCCATCTTGGTTGTTTACAAAGAGGCTTCAGTGGCGCTCCTCTCCGTCATTATACCAGTTCTCGGGGGTAATTGTCAATATCCCAAGCAGGTCTTAATGTATTTTTGTTGCTTTACTGACTTATATCATGATAGGTGTTCACTGTGTTTGTAAAATACACTCCTTTATCCAAAAAGCAACAGTGCGAACCTTGCTGGTGCCACTTTACTCAAAATATAACAAGACCAGGTCAAAATTGAATGTGTGGTCAATGTGCTCCTGCAGACGTAATTGAGGACTGTCCGACATCCAAAATGTCCCCTTTTGGCTTGCCGGTCCACTATGGTGAATATGTAATCACACACACACACACACACACACACACACACACACACACACACACACACACAGCCCTTTCACTTAACCCAGCTTGTTTCCCCTCCAAAAGGACACCATGGAAACATGACACAAAGGGGAGGACCAGTGGAAACAGACCTCAGAGATCTGGGTTAGAATACCAATAGCAGAGTGTGGGAAAGAAGCAGCTTATAATTTCTTGCGATTCCCTACAGACCTCATTATTCTGGCCAACAATTCTTCTTGCACCAGCTCCACACACACACACACACACACACACACAAATATAATAGCTTGATTAATTTTGCCATTATGTGGATAACTCTGTAAACTCTTCATAATGAGCCAATACATGGGATCAGATGAAGTGTCCTTTGTGAGGACCAATGTATAGACCTGGACTGGGTGCAGGAGGACTGACATGTGACTGAATGGGGGGAAGGAGCGACACAGCAAACAGAAATGCAATGATAACACATCCCACAATATGAGTTGCAATAATGGATGGCTATTGGCTTACACTACAATACGTTTACTAAAGGTCAAACATCCAATCAAGTTTCGGTTATAAGCATTCAGCAGATTACCACTTATTCATGATACAGTATATACTTTCAGTCCTTTCTCATATCAATGTTGTTCAATTTAACAAAATGAAATGAAAATATTATCTATATCACAAAACATATTTCTACTTATTGAAAAAATAATTACAATACTAATTATTCATAAGAAGATATAATTAGTTGCCATCCAAAGACTACAAAACCACCTCACCTACAAGAGGGTGTTAATGTAGCAATGTTATTTGCTAATAGCTGTATGGAGAGTTGTGCAACTGTATGCCAATCTGTAAATGTGTATTCAGATTTGTGACTGTGCAAGAATCAGATTTGCATGCATAAAACAATTTACACTCAAAAAATGGAATGGAAATGACCTGTTATTACTGAGTGAAAACCCTCTGGGTCTCTGTCACTCTGAAACATTCTTGCGATTCCCTCCCCCCTCTCACATCACCCACAAAGGCTACAACTGTTGGTCTTCATAATGGCATTACACAGGTGCTATAATGCTGTTTTATCATAGCAATGGATAGGTCTAAACACATCATTCCACTACAACTAAAATAAGGTCAATTCTTAACTGCATGGATTGTGCTGCCTTACAGTTTGTCATGTGTGGTGGCTCAGCAGGGATACCATTAAATGACAGGAGAATAAATATTTAACACCAGAATCACAGAGAGCAGCACGGCCATCTCCACACCCACAGCACAACAGTTAGTCAGTGCATAAGCAGAGTAGAGAAAGGTTTAGAAGTAAGTGTGATAACCACCAACAAGGTTTTTAAGTGCAGTTGTTTGTTCTTCTTTCAGAGAAAATTTAGCGTCCAGTCCGTTTAATACTGCCGCTGTAGCCACCAGGGGAACACGGCAGCCATCTTGGATATTTACATAGATACCTGAACAGCGCATGTCTCTGTCAGTCATCGTATTAAACCCGCCTCATACTAGATAAACACTTGTGATTGGTTCGCCCTATAAAACATCTGAATTGGTGGAGGGGTCAGACGTATCTGCCAGAGCAAATTAAACATGAGCTTGCAGATTCGTCTGGTTCCCAGGCTACAGAAGCATCACATATTTAACTGTAATCAGGGTATGACTGTCCAGTTCTGCTATGACAATATCACAGGCCTGCTGAGTGAAAACCTGTCTGTAATAGCATCTCTTCATGAACTAAAGAACATTCATATTTTAAATTTCACCATCGTGAATCTTAAGGGTGCTGAAAGAATTTAAGAGGAAAGATACACATTAATAAAAACATGATCACCCCTAAAGCAGAGATACGTGGATTTCTTAAGAGTGAACTCAAATATTCACTCCTGTGTGTGTGTGTGTGTGTGTGTGTGTGTGTGTGTATGTGTATGCACATGTGTGTCTACTTATGACCTAAAAACCTCTACATGAGTGAAACCTTATTTGGAAACCTTTCCTAATCTGTAGAGTGAATTTAAGGACATTTTCTGTGAAAATATTTTCATCCAACCACCAAGAAATGCAGTCTGAAAACATCAAACCATTTCCAGTTGTCTTAATATGTCAACACGTTTTACTAAATGTGGACAAAGCTTGAATGTGAGAAGTATTCTACTAGCACATATAAATGACACTGCAGATATTGGCATAACGCAGAAAAACTATTCAAAGCCACAGAAATCCCTGGGATTGCTCAGAAGTGGCAATAATGAATATACCCACAGGATGAATGACAGGTGTGTTTGTTGTTTCAATAATACTTTGAACATGATGGCCTGGAATCTGGAATTCACATGCAATGCAACCCGATAAGACTAAATGAGTACTGCTGCAACCACCTGCCTGGCAATAAAGGCAGTGCTTCACTGGAAGCTGTTCTTAGAAGTGAATACTACCTGTGCAAAATGGCCAGTGCCATTGGTTGCCTAAAACATGGAAAGTCTTGATGGTTTTCCCATCAAATTTTACAAGCACTTCCCTTTTATCTAAAAAAAAATGTTTCCACCCCTTCTGGTGCAGAGACACCTGTGGCTGACTCTTTCCGACATTCCTGATAGGGACCAGACCATTTATTTGGACGAGCCCATATCTACTGAGGGTTTGTTTGGGCAGTCACTAATCATCTCGTTACCAATTACTAGTGATTTAAATAAAGTGAGCTTACTCCCCATAGCTTTTACAGGAGGAACTAATATTCAAAATGTCTATTCTACCTAAATTGCTTTATTTATTTAAAAACATCCAGATTTCTCCAGCTAAATCCTTTCTAAAAAACAAATAAATGTTTATTTGGAACATGAGACTCCAAGGATCAGTTCTCAGATACTTCAGCTTCCATACAACATTGGCAGCCTCAATTTACCCTACTTTCAATTCAAGCTCCAACAATAGTTGTCCAATTCTTTAATGGAATAACCACACCCTCAAATTCTACCAGAAGCTAGAGCTAGAGAGCTCTGGTCGCACTGTGGGGCAGACATATTTTTTATAAACTGATCTGATATGAAAACTTCAATCTCTTCAGTGCCTAAAAATTGCCTCTTTTACAGTGTCTCCTAGTTTATTAAACTGATTTTGTGCATAAGAGATAATGAATGACATAATATATTAAGGCTTTTACAGTGATGTTAGAAGGTGGAGTAAGGCATGCTTTTAATCCCTCTTTGTTTATTTTACCTAAAGTGCTGCTGCAGCCTTTATGTTCTATTCAGAACATTGTGAAAGTGATCTCCAACGTAATAGCACCAGGATGCTAATTCATTTTATAAAACTGCCATCAGATTAATGTAAAGGGTTGTATGTCTCAAAGGGGCTAGAAGCAGTCAGACACCCCGGAGCATCCTGAAAGTTTTTAATCAGTCAGTGTTAACAACAGGGATGGTGTGAACCCCAGGCTGCTGATGCTTTTATTACATTCTCTCTGACACCGACAATAAAGGAAAGATTTAATAACTGCTGTCTGAGCAAGTCTTGCAAAAATCCCTCACAATGACAAGTGAGCTGTCCATCAGCCTGAGAGAGCCCTGCCCTCCTGACCCATTCTCATGCCAGAGGCAGTCCCCCTTCACAACACACACTGACTAATAATGCAGAGATGCCACCTAAATTTCCAAACTGTGGGAACTCACCACGGGAGTCTGATGATGCCTGTTTATCACCCTCCTTTCTCAGAAGCTTTCCGCAACCTTTATACATGAGCAAGTTAAATATTTTAGAGATTTAATTTATGGATTGCACCAAGCACATGCTTCTAAACAAATCACCCCTGAAATCCTGTTATATTATTACATTGTTCCAACAGTTGGTGATGCCTTTTGCAATTATCCATGAGAGTTGGGCTACGTTTAGACAGAGCAATATGTTTTAACCTGAACAATAGGCTAAACATTGTTTAAATTAATTTAAAATAAATAAATAATGTTTCTAATTACAACTAATTACACAACAACTGCTGTAGTGAATGACTGATTCAGAAAGATGCAGACATCATGGTCTAATGAGGTTAAAGGAGAAAGTTGGTCTTTGCCTCCTCTATAGTGGAATTTGATGACTGTGCAAATGTGGTGTTAGCTTAATATGTAAAAGAAGTCTTTGTGTGCTCATTGGGGTCAAGCAGTAAGGGGAGAGGAGTGAAAGGTTACCAGGGCAACCTCAGGATACAGTGCCTGTCATGGCCCAGCCGTGATCCCTGTGATTCTTGTGTTCCCCATGTTTCCCTGTGTTTCTCAGTTTCCCCTGTGCACCTGTTTTGTGTCTAGATCTTGTTTGCACAGCTCTTGTGTTTCCCTCCTTCTCCTGCTGCCTGCATGCCCACCCCAGCTGTGTCTTGTTTCTGATTAGTTGTGTGTGCATATATGTTCCTGGTTTTCCTTTGTTCTCGGTCTGGTCCTTGCCGTTTGTCATGACCTGTCCTAGCTCGCCTTTTTGGGTTCCCTGTGTGTCGGTGTTCCCCTGTTTCCTGGCCTCGCTCTTTCTGGATATTTTTTAAAAGTTTTTTTTGTGTTAAAATAAACCTTTTGGAATTTGGAGTTTTGTGTCTGCGATTGGGTCCTTTCCCTGTGTCTCTGTGCCCCCATTGTGACAGTGCCTTACAATGTGACTATGCTATTCTATTTCAGAGGAGATCACTATTAAACAGAGTAAATTAAAAAATGTAACTTTTTTTCTCTGCTTTGGCCCTCCATTCACCCAGCATCCCATGCTGGACTGTTCTGCACCCCACAATTTTTACGTCCAGTTTCAATGTTCTGTTCCAAAGCAGGAAATAGTTGGAAAAAAACAGTTAGGTAAAAATGGAGTCAGTGATTTGGGGTGAATGTGCTCTGACGAGGGGGTGTTTGTTCAAAGATAGAAGTTTTAATTTATTTTTCCTCACACATCATCTAAAAAAAAGTTACATTATCTATGTTTTCCTTCTCCCTCACTGAAAATTCCAGAATATGAATATCTGAATATTCATTATAAAGTTTTACTGCTGGACACCTGGGGCCAGATGTATAATGTATAAACCGTTAAGACACTCATTTATGGCTAACTGTGGGAGGGGAAATGAGGTTTGGATGAAGGGTCATCTCAGCCTCTGCTGCTTTGACCATTCTTGTTTTAATCGCTCTCTCGTGAGTCCTCTGACTTATGGAAATGCAATACTAAATCAAATGTAATGCAACAATCAGAAAACGTTGCATATCAGTATTGATATATATATGTGGGTATCAAAGTCCGTACAGCCTGATGTAAGTTTTTACAGCAGAATGCCACCATTTTATTCACCATTACAAAGCGTGAGTTGATGGTTGGGGGCTGATAGCAGTGTGATTCAGGCCTGAGGTATGTGAGTGATCCACACCCTGTGCCTCTGTCCACCGGGAGCCCAGCGGTCCATGCTGGAGCTTTACTGGAGAGGAGGCACTGGGGCACACACAAAACACACCACCCACTTTTATGAATTTATGTTGGTGGCGCTATGAAAATGAGCTGTAGCCATATACTGTTTTAGGAGTTTCATGCAAAAGTCAGTAAATCTTGACAGAAGCTGTGTTGATGTTTCTCTCTCATGAAACAAAAAGCTCCACAAGTGAGCAGTTTTTAAATGGTGTTTTAGATCTGTTGAGGACAATAATACATAGTGTTTATTTGTGCATTATTAAGAGTTTAGCAGAGAGAAGATCTGGTACAGTAATACCAGGGTAAAGTGGTGTTCTTTTATTTGTGCTCATTTAATATTTCAGAACTGTCATGGCATCTCAGTTCTCAACATACACTGAATGCCTTGATTCATTCGTTTCAGTTCATTTAAGTTCACAATTAGACAGAAACCAAACAAACTTCAGGGATGAGCGGCCATCACACTGAATAAATTACAGCTGAGACTGGTTACCAGGCATGAACTATGCAAAGTGAGGCAAATGATGTGTAGTTATGATAAACAAAAGGAAGTGAGGTAGTAAGTTCTCCACAGCATGAGAAACACTTGAATGAATCACGTCCCTCTGTCAGCCAGTGAAATTAAACAACATAAAGGTGAAGTAAGAGCTGCATCTTTGCAGACTGAAAGCACAGTGAGAAGGCTTACCTGGAAGATAGTTCGGAGGAAATATATAACACTTAGCATTCTTGAGGAATTCAGACTGAGAGAGACAGACATATAGCCTTTGTCTCTCTCCTCTCCCCTCCTCTCCTCTCCTCTCCCCAGCGGTTTTCTTCTGCCTGACTCCTGTACTAGGTCTCTGGGTCTGTAGCTTCACAACCTGTTACTATTTTAAACAGACTTAGCTCTGATCGCAGAGAGAGAGAGAAAGAAGAAGGGAGGAGAAAGTCCTGCCACAGGAGTTACATAACACTGAGAGCTTAACAAGCAGAACCGTTACTGTTCATACAAGAGGGAGGCCACATCCTGAACTAAAGACACCAGAGAATACTTCTTTATGCATATACAGTAGCAGGGATATCTTAAAGCTATGAAGAAGTATTTAAAAAGCTTGTCTGTGAATGTTGTTCTCATGGTTTTTCATTTAACCTCAGACTGAGGACATAGTATATGACGAGGTCCTGTTGGATCAGATCTTACAGATGTCCTGAGTCGATCCTGGGGATCAGTATCGGGGCAAACCATTTCTCATAAGTCAAGGTGTACTGATGAACATAATGTTGAGTACTTTTAAAAACTAAACCAAAAACCTATAAAGCTAACAAACAGACCATCAGCTTAGTTAGTTGGTAAATTAAATACTTTTCTTGCAGTTTGGACCACGTAGGTTATAACAGCTCCGCTTTTAGGGGAAGATATTCGTATGTTCAATATAACCCCTCACTGAAAGTACGTTCCCATGTGTATGGAGGGTATCGTCATTGACAAACGTAAATCAGTATTTCTCAATAGAAGAATAATGAGACTGTGTGTATTTCACAACACTCCTGTCTACAGACAGATGTAATCAAAAAACACGACAGCTTTAAAAGTTGTCTGCTGAACAGCACTGCACTGTAAACATAGCTGTAGTGAATCTGTTCTGCAGCTGACTCTGCTGAGCTGAGTCTGAAAAGCATATGTATGAACACATTGCAGCCATACACAAATAGATGTTTTAAAGGCAGGGGACGACTGCTGTTTGAAAAACATATTCAGAATAATTCCTGACTATGTTGGACAAGTGGAGAGTGACAGGAGTACTACACTGGACTGAATGTGGAAAAAAACTAACAAGGCAAAGACAAATCACGCCCCCTTCTGTGCCAAATATACAACTACAACTTATTTTTCTTTATCTGCCCAGAGAAAGTGAGCACAGTTTCTTATTACACTTTTGACACATTCACACTGAGGCTACAGCTCACTGGCTTGCCAGATTTTCTCATTTCTTTCACCTGCTGTAAACTTTGTCCAATTTTTCCACACTGTGAATTTGGGCCTAACAGATGAACCTTACTATTCTAATCTTGCTAAACATGTGTGTTTTGTGAATGAACAATAGTCTGCTGCAAACTACTTACTGTCATTACTGGAAAACTTCAGTGTCGCACTACTCAAATAGTTCATCACTAGCTGTATATAAATTCAACACACCGCCACCTTCAACCATACCTTTCAACTGCACCTCATGGTCTCATGGCTTTGACGTCATTGGTGTTTAGCAGCATCCAGACTGAGGAAACAGTGACTATCACAGGACCTCAGCTGGCAAAATACAAACAAACTCTACTTGGATCTGATCATCCAACTACTACCGTAGTGCCCTGACACCACCTACTTCATGTTCATGGGGGAATTTTAACAAACAAACTTTAGGATCAGTCATGGAATCACCAGTCTTCCCCCTCGTAGCTAATTTGTACATGCAACATTTTGAACAGATTTTGAACAGATATCATCCCCTCCCCTCCAGGGGATAAGAATCTTGCCCTGTTTTAAAACCAGGACAGATAATGCTAACTCAACAGGGACCACCAGAAGCATACCAGTGGGACTCACTTATACAGCTGAACTGTCAGAACACCTAACCAGAATCTTCAAGTCACAAGGAGTCATCACTTACCACAAACCACTGAACACATGAAGATCCTGCTGGTACACCCTAAAGACAGGACCCCCCCAAGAGCGTGAGAGGAAGACTGCTTAGTTATTGGTAAATATACGCGTTTTTATTCAGTATTCAAACCTTGGGAGCATTGAACGCTTCTGAATCAAAACAAAATATTGTATGATAATCAGGTCTGATAAAGGGCCCCTACAGACAAACAGGGTGATCCCTGAGTGAAATATCTGAATCTGAAATAATTCAGCTGCCTGGTGTCTGTTGCATCCCTAAAGCCAGTAGTCTCCAGTGAGCTGCAGTCATGACTCAGGCTGCACCCTGAAAGCCCAGCCTTACTCTTCCCAGAAGGCTTGAAATAAATGTCTGTGTTCTGGCCAGGCTGCCGGCTGCATGTCAGGATTACAGAGGGAGAGAAACATTGCTGTGGTTCAAGAGCCATGGATGTTCCATTTAGGCATTTGGCACATCAGAAAAGTTTGGCAAAACAGAACTGGACTGGACTGATCCGACAGACTGTGTCTATCAGTTGAGAGATCCAGCATATGTCACCAGTCAGTCAGCAATGGAAACTTCTTCTGAAAATGGGATGAATTATGTCCTTTATTTAACAAGCAGCTGGATATACAATCATTATGTTTAGAAGGTAATATCTGAATATGGTGGTTACACTTCTGATTTGCAAGATTCTTGATTCTTGATTCTTACCTGTAAATAACAATTTACATTGGACTAATCTTTGCTGTTCCAAACTAGTCCCAAACTTTCAATAATTAGGCATAGTTTGTCAAATGTCATTTAAAAGACAAGCCAAAGATTTTCTGGTCAGATGAGATAAACACTGAGCAAGGCCTGCATTCTACAAAAGACAGATATTGCTCATTCCCTGGAAAATGGCATCACTATGGTGAAGAATGACACAGAAAGCATTGTGTTGTGTCGGTGACAGTGGGCAGGGAATGGGACCCCGTCAAGTACAGAGAGCTTTTTGATAAGAAGCCTGCTCCTAAATAAGCATGACCTCAGATTCACCTTCCTGATGACAACAACCTGACCACACTTGCAAGGACAAATGAGAGTTTTTAAGTATGAAAGAGTGCTGAAAGATGGCACCAATGCTTGGTCACTGTTATGCTGGGATCAGACTACACAACCTGTTTTGCCTTTTGATATGGCCACCATGTCAGATAAGGTGATCATCGGTTCCCAAACTTTTTTATAGAAAACACCTTTTGACAGTGGAAGAAAAAAATCAGTGCTTCTGCCTTTCTTCTAGTTTTTGACCCTGTCACTAATTTGTCCATCTTCTAATCCGACTTACCCATCTGTCACCTTCATCTTTCTTGAGCTGCAAAGCATGGCAAATTATGCTAGGGTTCATGTTGCAACAGGGTGTTTGTTATGCTAAGTTTAGCTGGCAACATATTTCTGAATGTATCGATCCATTTTTTGTTCCATTTTTTCTTTCACCCAGATCAGCCCACACCTCCCTTGTGATACCTCTGGGTACTACTGTCATAGTCCGAAATTCTTGCTGTGACTTGGCCGAGAGACGACAAGTAGGACCCTGACCAACCAGGTCTCCATCTTACACAACCTATGTGACCTACACTGTCATGCCCATAGCTCCTTGTATGATGCTTTAAGTTCCAGATGCCTTGCATCTGTTGAGTCAGGCCATTACCATTATCTTTACTTAAAGTATAATTTTGATAATTCCATACAGTATTTGTTAAGCAAAGTTGTTATATTGCAATGAGCACTGGTGTATTTGAGAGGTTGTTCTTTTAAATTGTTCTGATGAAAAGCCTGTTAAAATAAGCACTTTTTTTAAGCACGTTTTAGTATATGTACAAAAAATTAGGTTGTACTGGTCCTGGTATAGAACATGACAGTGCTACAAAGGCCATGCAAGAATTTGTTTATGCTACTTATCTGCCTCGTGAGCGCAGTCATCGGCAGATGCCGATTATCTCATAATGCCAAATGTTGGCCTGATTAATCGGTCGACCATTTAATCTGTCGACCACCACTACTTGGTGTTCTAAAAAGAATCAGCAAGTGCATCTTGTATGTGACTGCTAAGTAAAAACATGTTGCTTCCAAAACTGTAATGTTTTTATTCGAAGCCCAGGTCACATCGATCTGAGGTCAAACCTACACTCCAGGACAATACTTGGTGTAGAATTTGACAAAAGCATCTCAAGTATATCATCACTTGGTTCATGACATGTTGGACTGGCCATTAGTGTTGGCATTTCTTCTAAATTATGTTACTTGAAATGCTTGTTAATTATCAGGACATGGAGGTGACTTATGATGTTCCACACAGTTGTCACAAAAAAAACATCTCTTGAAAACTAAAGTATTTATAAGGAAAACTGGGGCTGTCTGGCTGTTTTTATCATGTGAGTTAGAGCTAAGTGCTTCTGTTCATCTCTTTATGAGAAACTCACAGGCACACAGTGAGGACAAAACAGGCTTAAAGCTTTGCCTGTTCAAGTAAAGACCCCTCTGCTCTGTGCCAGCCACAGCGCCTTAGCCTCCACTGGAATTTGTCATCCATAAACAAGCCAACTAACTCACACATTAATATCTTGTTTTAAAGATTTGGCTTTGCTTTCTGTGGGAAATAAATAAATGTGGTAAAAAAGGCTTTTGACAAACAATGAACATTTTGAGGTGTCATGTATCCTGACATAATAAAATCAAGATGTGGCAGATAAAATTCTGACCAGGCTGAACAAGGGATTCACAACATGAGAGTTAATCTGTGGTCAAAGATAAAAAGGAACAGCAATATTAGCTGTGTTGCTTCAATGGAAGTATTAACGGAACTGAATACCATGACCCAGGATGGCGCCCCATTGATTCCAGTGAAAGATGCTCACTGGGTGCATACAGGCTTCTTTAGGCTTCAGTGTTTTTGGCCTTAAAGAGCATACACATCAGAATCCTTATTCTGAGTTGGCTCACTTCCTGTTGACTCACCACATAAAAAAGGATTTATTGACACTGCTCTTTTATTGGACCGAATGACTCAAATTGTGAAAATACAATATTACACAAGAGTCATTTCAGGGTGTTTATTTATAAATTATTATTTTATAAGCCATACGGCATATTTTTGCCCCACAGAAATATGCAGCATGGCTTGCAGTCAGTCATAAGATAGGAGAAAAGGGTAAACTTATAAACTGTGTAAACCTGATAACATCTGATAGCAGATACTATGATCCCGAGCATCCAGCACCACCTTTTTCATATGGCCATGCAAGTGAATTTAGCAGTGCCACTTTTTGGTCTGACCAGGCAGAACGGCTTACATGAATTACCAGCAAACTTTTCATTGTCCTCAATAGCTTTGGGTCTTACACACCAAAACAAACAGACCTACACAGTAACTGAATCTTTTTGGCCTTACTTGGTAGAACAGCACCAGGACGGTGAAGCTTTTAGAAACTTTCTGTGCAGAAGTTATTGCTCACAACTACTTTTTCAAAAACACATATTTACAGGCAACATGAATTGAAGCTGACATTTGCTTTACTGTATTCATGAGGTTTATTGTATGTAGTTCAACAGTACTGGCCTATGGTTAACTAGTCCATCCTGTAGAGAGACACTCCGGCTAGCAGTGTGTATCAGCAGCCTTCCCCGTTAACCACTTGCTGAAAGAGCTCAGGCCTGCTCTCAAAAACAATGTGGTCATAGGTGACAGGTTAAATCTGTACAAAGCTCCGGAGACTGTCAACACATGATATGGGTTCAGCTACATTGCAGTAATGCTGCTGCAGGCCTGCCCGCTGTAAGGCCCACATTAACCTATTATACTGTCTCTTTCATGGCACTGACAACACCTGTCAATGGGAGAAGGGGTGTTTTTTCTAGAACGTTTCTCATTGGTGGACAAGATGGTGGCCCATGCATATACATGACAATGTGTGTGCAGCTGCAATATTCTAAGCTCAAGGGATCAGGCCATACATTTAAAAAAAAAAGAAGGACAGGCAAAGAGATGGAGGATTTAGTGCTACAGGCTGCTGTCTAGTAAGGAACTAGGACCTTAATGGATGGTAGAGCATGGGAAAAACACTTGAACCTTCTTCTTTGCTCTTTGTCATAAACAGAAAAACAAAGGCCATGGACTCTTCAGATGAGTCCTTTAATGAAAGCAGAGAGGAGCTAAGAGCTTGTTTAACCCAGACTGATCGGCAAAGATGAAAGACTTTCCTTTTTCCCCATCAGCAGTTTACATGACACCCAGCCATGCTGACGGTGCAACATCCAGGAGCTTAGTAGCCAATGGACTCCAGTATGGTTTGGTTGACGGATACACACGCACTGAATAACAAGGCAAATAAGACCTTGGCAGACAACGTGATTTTTCTGCAGTAAATTACAGCATATGAAACAAAACATGGCATGATGGGAAATGCTAAATGGAAAAATATGCACTCAGCTGCCAGTTTATTAGGTACACCTAGTTAAAACTAATGCAGTCTAATGTGACAGTCCTGCTATTTTAGGTGTACCTATAAAACTGGGAACTATGTGAACATGTTGGGGACCCACTTGTAATTCTTACCTAAGTATATTTGAAGGTCAAGGCTGACCTCAAAGAACCAGCACAGGCAAAAAGCCGACCAATAAAATGCCTTCCGTTGCCCCACATCCTTTTAAAAGTAGCAGTTGAACAACCACAGAGAATACAGCTAACTGACCACTAGTATACAGTAAATGTAGGTATTGCAGGAGCCTGGTTCCAGTCTTCTGAATTGCCGTCCACATTTTCTACTTATTCAGTTATTCAAATAATTCTGATGCTCATTGACAGCTGGTTGAACAAAACTGCTGAATTAGAGTTTTGTCAGTGGGATTAAGAGGTCAAAGTCCTAATAACTAAATACGCAACACTGAGACCGGAAGTGATTGCAGAAATAGGAATAGTACAGTGTTAAGTGGCGAACATGCACAGGGTCACACAAAGAGACAGGTGCCATATTCACACTGGAGCGGTGGGCAGCAGTTCACAGCGCCCGGGGAGCAATTGGGGGTGTGGTGCCTTGCTCAAGGGCACCTCGGCCGTGGCAGGTACGTGGGCTGCCACCCCACCAGCTGTCAGTCACCAATCTTCGGGAGGGAGAGTGGGGATCGAACCTCCAACCTTGGGTTATTGGACGACCCCGCTCTGCCACTGAGCCACGGCCGCCCCCCTTCTGTGAAACGAGTTTAAACAGGTCAGAACACTGACTGAGAAAATGTCAGATAAGAAGTTGCATCTCACACCGTAACGTTTAGATTTTGCTTTGCTTTGCGCTGCTGTTGTCAGTCTTTTGCTTGTGGGAGAAGGAATGAAAAGGTAGGGGTGAAGCGTAAAGAGAAACCACACTATTCACTCTTTAAACAGCCAATCAGACAGCTCTATCAGCAGCTGCCTCCACCACCAATACATTGTTTTCAATCAATCACCACCAAAGGTCTAGTTAGAGCCAAGAGTGCGGGACACAATATATAGCCGATTGTCTGCCACTCTGAAAAGTGATGAGCTAGCACTTAGACAGTCTGATGTAGTGGACAAAGGATTCCCTTGGTCTTTGACTGTGTCTTCATTGGATTTAAATAGTAGGTAACAGGTAACAACATTTTTGTGAATAAAGAGCTTAAGCTCAATCAATTCAGCAACAATCAAAAGCTGGTTTAAATTGAACAGTATCTAAAATAAATGAAAGTGTTCATTGATCATTTGTTTGCTGATTTAAATCAGGAACCTTTTCTAACATGAGACTATTTTTATTTGGACAAAGTTTGTTTAACCTGTTTTTGATCATTTATATATTTCCTGAAATTATGGTATTAAATGACATGTGTAGATAATCACTACAAACCAGGGTCCGGTTACTCAGATGTGCTTTTAATTATTTTTTTTACATCATAACCATTTAGACAAAGACCCGACCGCCATAGTGATACTAATTCAATCCCAAGAGAATAAGAATAGCACCACTCTTGTGTTTTCTCTACACAAGTGAGTGAAAGACAGTGGGCTCTCCACATCTCCTGGGTAACCAACAGTTACAGCAGGAAATCATCATGCATCTGCTCCTTCATTTACATAACAAGCGTTGCAGAGGCCCAGGTCCATGAACCTAAAGGAGCGTCAGTGCCTGCGCAAAGAGCCCACTTTTCTCCACCCTTTCCGTTCTCTGCAAGTGGCCACTTAACACTGCACTTTGCAGAACTTTGCAGAACTGAATTATTGATGAGAGGGACATGTAAATCAGCTGTCCAAAGCTTTGCATGTTTATAAGATTGGGAGTGTAGCACCAGATCCTGGACTCATTAGCAGAATCTGGTTCTGTGTTTATCAAGCATCTCAGAGTAGGAAAATTATTCAAAAGAATTCTGCAAAGCTCTATTACAATCATTGCAAAACAATGTGATTGGAGATGGTCGGCATACAGTTCATCATTGCAAGCAACTGAGTCATATTTCCTACTCTTATCATTTGTACATACAGTACAGCTACTGTTATTACTGACAGTTATTTTTTTAAACCACCAGGGGCTTGCCAATGTCTACTTACAGCCTGCTATGCAAATGTCATTTTGTTAAGCTATTTGGAATTGGCGATGTTAAGCTTTCAACCCTTTTAGTCGGTCCAAGTTTTGAAGTCTTACTACCGCTTGGGGAGGCAGAAGCTAGGCGATTCAACAATTTATCCATTACTTTGAGCTATACATTTCAAATGTTTTGTATGATTGCGAACTAGCTTTTCTAGGTAACCAGGCCCAACCACCTCGGTTAACTGCCTGGTACACATAAAAAAGTGTTGCTGTTGGCTGCATGTAAATTTTGTAATTAAAACTACAAAACGTCATCCTAGTTTCTGCTGAGAGTGTCATGCAACAACACAACTCCCCTCAGTGGGTGAACTTTCATGAGTGACTCTCAGTCCTAAAATGAGGTGGTAGTGTCTTTAGTCCTAGTTAAATTTTCAGCACGATTCCTGGGAGGAAATCTGAGATGCTTGATAAATACAGACCCTTCAGGATTAATGAGACTGCTGTTAAAGTGTACCATGTATGGACAAATACAGACAATCATAGCAAAAAGCAAACACTTGTGTGTCCTCTCTGAATAGGTCAGACTGTGTGGTCTGAGGTCTAATCAGAGCTGACAGTGAGTACCAGCTGGACATTGTAAGAGAAACTGGATGGTGAGAGGAGAAGCTCCATCCAAGCGGAGAGCCAGTGGAGCAAAGCTCATTAACATGGTGTGTAACTCTATGTTCCTCATGACTCAGGCTGATCTTTCAGTAGATTCAGTGGACAGGATCCTCCTCAGAAAGGTCGTGTTGCCAACTTGTCAAAAGAATACAAAGGAATCATGTCACTTAAGCTTGTTCCATTGTCTGGCCCTCCCTCCCTCACACACATACTCACTCATACACTCTCACAAACACACACACACACACAAAAACACACACACACACACACAAAAACACACACACACACACACAGTGTGTTGTGCCGGCCCTGGGGGCCAGAGAAACCTAATGACCAGGCAGAGAAACCACAGGTCCAGAAAAAGAACAGTCAGTCATTTCGCTCCGTCCAGCTCATTTCATCCTCCTGTGTGAGGAATGCTTTCTTTGGCTCTCCCCTTTCCATTCTGCTCGTTTACCGGCCCTTCCGACCCCTTTCTCTTCCACTCTATTTTGCTGATGGAAGAATTTGAGTTAGAGGTGGATCAAAGTAACCCAGTCCTACTCCAAAGCCCTGGTTCACACTCATGCAAACCAGTGATGTCATGAACATGCTGGATAAGCATACAAACATGATAGCAGACTATCAGCTGCTCTCTGTACCTTCACAGAGTGACCAGAAAAGACAACCCCTGCACTGTGCAGTGTCATGTTGCTCCAATACTACAGTTCTGCTATACATTTTAAATTAGTTTTCATACGTTTTTCGTTGTTGTTGAGACTGAGTTGGACAGGTCTGTGGTTATTTATAAGACTGCAGTTGAGGTGTTATTGCACTGAATTATACTGAAAATGCAAACACTTTCAAGAACAGAGAAAAGGAGTCAACAAATACTGTACATTTTAGCATCTACTGCAGGGTCTACAATTTGCATAAATTACTGTAGTTTACTGTAGTAAATTAGTTGTATTGTACTTTTTATTTGTATGGTCCTTTAGTGTTGTCATGGTCATAGTTTGTCACTTTTTGTTTTGATTGATTGCCAGACATCAAGAAGGAAATGTTGGTTCAGTTTCTGTCTGCATCTATTTGTTAACCTAACTGAACTAAAATGTCTGAACTGTGGAAAGCTAGTTGAGCTCACTGGGGACTGGGTAAGGTCTGCACTCTTTCATATTGTTGGCAACCAGGCATTGCCCGTTGATAGCTGGTACAGCCATAAGGCTTAGTGGTGATTAAATATCAAGACCCAACAACAAATCATTTTACCAGTACTACCAGTGCTGTGACAGTGTTCACACAAGGAAACTCTGAAAAATTAAATCATTTAGAATTTAAGATCAGGAAAAATCCAATTAAAGCTATATGGGTATATCCATATATTTGTATATAATGACATTACTACTGAAGACACAAATCTTTTTAAAAAAAAAAACAGCTCACAGATTTATAGTTTCATTTAAAAAAAAAAAAGCCTCAGTAATTTCCTAAAACGGCTGCTCACTGTAGTTTTTAACTACAACAGGAGGAGATGGTGCATTTGTTAGGGACTATTTTCAGTAGTAGATTAATCCACATTTGGTGCTCTAGTGAGTATATGGAGCAGCAGGACGGTGAATGTGGGATTGAGTCAAAATAATCTACAGTGTGTGTGTTCATAGTGATGGAGGAACATGTCACCCAGTGCAACACTGATGTGTTTTAACAGTTTTTGGACAACAGTGAGCTCTATGGCTCACATCAGGCTTTTATACACACAAAATACTTGTTAGTGGATACATTCAGTGTTGGTTTGGGTCTGCTCATCTTATTGTTGAAAATAAGAAACATTTGGAATATTGCCAGACATTGCTTTTCAAACATAAAACCATTATACCACCATGATAAAGGTTTGGTTTGGTTTAGGCACAAAAGGACTACCTACGGCCACTAGAGGGCTTTATCATTTGAACGTAAAAACATGTGGCTTTGGGGCATTTGAAACATCTGACTCTCTCTGCCTGTCATCACATGCAATTGGCCTTACACATTTTTATCCCTGTTTGAAGGACAGTCTCCTTCCAACTTTGGCTGTCTGGATTTTATAGCTGGTCAGTCATAGAGATGACATCACCACATGTCAGGTTAAGGCTGAAGGTTTCTCAGACTGTCAGAACTATTTGCTTCTACTGAAAAACTAGGCCAGCTATAGAAAAACACACAGAGAACCACACAATCAGACAAACTTCAATAATGAGGACTTATCCCCATAGGCACAGCCAAAGGATCAGGTTTACCCCCTTCTCTTCAGACTAAAACAGGTTCTGCTTCACCACGGACTCCAATGAATGGGCTGCAGCCAGAGGAGGTGGTGAATATCAAGTGCATGCATCAAGTACCACCTGTGAGGCTTAAGACTGCACAGCCACTAGACTGTCTGAAGACACTAAGACAACCAGCAGTGGTTTTGTAAAGAGCATATTGAGGTGAGGATGACTGGTGACGTCAGTGCTGACTGTGCTGACTGTGCTGTGCTTCACTGACAGTCGAGTCGAGATAGCCCAATATCACAGATCACAAATTTGGCACACAGAGCTTTACAATCTGCAGCATACGACACCCTCCATCCAATCCAGACCAATAATGGTCCAGCAATTCACTTGATCTGATGTTAATCTGGATAACTTCCAAACCTGTTTTATTAGTTTAAAGCTTGTTCTAAACTACAAACAGAACAACATATATTTCAGTCATGTCACAAAAACACAAACATGGAGCTCAGCTCATCAGATTGTCCTACACAACTCACGTTGAACTTAAAATTGAAATGGGATTCTTATACCAGAACAGTGTGTTTCTCTTTAATAACAGAAAAACCATCATACAATCCATTACACTATTTCCACTGGAGATATGGAGATATCCTGCTTGCTCATGTTGCTGCCACTACTTTCAACCACTAATCATCATTTACAACATACGTATGTATACATACATACATACATATATACATACATACATACATACAATTATATTCAAATCAAATTTGGGATTTGTTTTAAATTAATTTTACTTTTATCTTCAGTTTAGTTTTCTGAGCTACAGACCATTAGTTGATTGGTGTTCCTGACCCACTCTGCTGACTTTTGGGACCACAGCAACTTTACATAGCAGGTCAACATGGCATCTGCAACATCATTCAAGGTGAAAGGCACAAAACCCCTTACATTTCCCACAGCAGGGTGAAACAATGAATTGTGAGTGTATCGCAAAATGTGATATTTTATGAAACACCAATCTCCGCTGTCCACCACCCGTCTTTGCTTTCAAATCTTAGCATTACTGCATGCAGCCTCTTAGAGTTGTTTTGTCATATTACCCTCTTCTTTTGATTGTTCACTGAACATTTTTCAGTGAAAAGCAAGATCTGCTCCATATGTTCACAAACATCAGCAGCTGACAAATGTGGCTATGGCCTCTAAATGCAGTGCCCAATGATGTTAATTTCCAAGCCCTACTGCTCTCGTTATTGTTTGGGCACTTCTCTGTTCAGCCATCTTTGAACACATCTTTATAGACAGTTGAGATGCATTGTGGTCCTTTTAAACATAGCATCCAGAAGGCATTCTGCACTTGCTATCAGTTTCTCTATATACCCATGCATTTACATGCATACACTGTATTGAATAGTACAGTTAGAGTCACCACATCCATTATGCTGTGAGAGAAAGCAAGAAGTCATGATATTTGTTGGCATGCTTAAGTCAAATGGGAAAAAAATAAGCAGAGGAAGTCTGGCTCTGTGGTCAGACTGGTACTGGTTCAAATGCATTAGTATAGACGCCACTGAAAAAAGAAGGGCACAAAATAAGAAGAAAAGAAGGGAAACGGCGAGGGCAGAGTCCATGCATGTGTAACTCAGGAACAGTGGGCTAACTCTGCTTCCAGTCTGGCTTCACCTTTAGCTTTTGGTCCTCTCTAATTGGAAGCACTGGTTTTTGCTGGCCCTGGAGGCCTCCAAGTCCAAAATTAGTGGTCGGGCTCTGAAAGGAAGCAGAGGAGCCAAGTGCTGCTCCGCTGGGGAATGACACACACACACACACACACACACATACACACACACACACACACACACACACACACACACACACACATACACACACATACACACACACACACATCCAGTAGTAACATTCAGTACAGTTGTTGGAAGTAGTGTGACCAGTGGTGTAGTCTATGGTATACGCAGGTATACACTGCGTACCCAGTAAGAAAGCTCCAGGATTTCCATATACCCCTTTAATAATGCCTAAGGATATGTAACAATATAGTGACTGCATTTACAGTGTTTTTATCCAAAGCACTTTTTATATGTGTCCTCCATGCACCCATTCTCACTCACACTGTGATGACAGCCAGCACTGGCTCAACTGTGCTGTTCTGCCAAGGATATTCGACATGAAGACAGGAAGAGCTGGCAAGAACAGCAGGAGCGCTACCTGCGGAGCCACAGCTGCCCAAAGTGAAAGTGAATGTAGTAGTTGTCGCAAGAAATGCTCAGCTAAACATTTTTGTTCACACAGATGCATGATGATTAAGCTCTGTAAATAGGCAAATGTATGCTTGCTGTAGTAGTCATTACCAATAAGCTTGTAAACAGTGTGGTTACCTGGTCTAGGCCCAATGGCTACATATGTAGTTCCTGTAATAAGGGCCCGGTGACCTGACCCAACTTTGGCTACGGCCAAACTGATTCTTCAATGTCAAAAATTAGCAGGACGGCCTGCTTTGGATCTCCACACAGATACCTAAGCATTTAAATAGTGATCAACAATAACATTTATACTGAGGGTGGGGTCCAGTCTAAAACATCTAAAAACATCTAAAACAGAACATGTAGTCATTTCTTACTTATAATAGCACATGTTGCTGGTAAAATTGGTATTCATTAATATTATTGTTGCCCTGTTAAGTGTTTCTGCACATCATCATTCTCTTATTGTAATAATGATCATGACTTTAGTGTGCTTTCAATGCTGTCATGTCGTCTTAGGAGCACCGATCCAAGTAAAGCACACTATGTCAAAGACATTATTATGCTGCCTTTATGCACAACGAATGTGATAAAAGGGATGTACCCTGGCAATTCTGACTTACTCAGTCATTATAATACACAATTATTAATCAAAGGAAGTTTGTAAACTGCTCTCCAATAGTTAGAAAATGTCAGAGGTCAACAAAAAGAGAGATTAAGACAATGCCAGGACAAAACGGAGACACAAAGTCAAATGAGAACACTACAGGCTTTCTCATAGCCATGGATACAATAGGGAGCATGGGAAATGGGACAGTTGAGTGTTTCCTCACCATCCATTCCTCTCAGCTTGGCTGGATGTGAAAAGAGACAAATTCCTGAGTATCTCTCTTGTGTCAACTTTGCAACTGTGAGTTAAAAGCCTGGACGGCAGCCCGTCACCCCGTCACCCAACCAACCCCACTCCGGCCCTAAGCCTCTGAGAGGAATGTGACGGCTCTGCCTCTAGACACTGATTTACTGACTGTGTGTGTGTGTGGGTGTATGTGTGTGTGTGTGGGTGTATGTGTGTGTGTGTGTGTGTGTGTGTGTGTGTGTGTGCGTGCGTGCATGCATGCAGAGCTCTCACACTATTGCAAATACATAGGGCCTGTGTGTGTGTGTGTGTGTGTGGGGTGGGGGAGGTTGGGGTTGGGGGTGGGGGTGGGGGGGGGTTGCAGAGCCACATGTCTGCTCACATTTTGACAGTGTGTCCGTCAGAGAGAGAGGAGAAAGGGGCAAAAGACTGTAAACATGGTGGAAAGGAAATGGTCACAGCTATTAGAACCAGTGTCTGCCACCACTGGTTTTAATACGGATCCTCCTTCAAGCA
This sequence comes from Lateolabrax maculatus, assembly GCA_031216445.1. Lineage (NCBI taxonomy): Eukaryota > Metazoa > Chordata > Actinopteri > Acropomatiformes > Lateolabracidae > Lateolabrax > Lateolabrax maculatus. The sequence continues at coordinate 21,214,930 of CM062210.1, forward strand.
GGAAACCTCCATGGCCATGTTTATTCATTCCTATGCAGCAACAGATTTCACAGGAAACACCTACCGGTCAGATTTTACCTTGAGCATGTCTTGGACCCAGCATGGCAGTGGAAGTACTAGGAATCTCACTGTGACATTTTCAATACTGACAGACACAATTCAGTCTCAGCAAAGTGGGAGGATGTATTTTGGGCATCCAGGAAAGTAAAAGTCCTGTTGATGTTATCATAGACAATGTTAAGTGACTGACAGTTCTTCAAGGGGAATGAAGTCAACTATGACCCTTAAGGAGCCTTTAGTAGAAAACATCCATCACCAGGCGTAAAGTTCTGTTGCATGCACTGTTACAGCAAGTTGAGGGTAAATATAACACTTTGTAGAAACCTGATAAAACATTCAGCACTTTAAACCAAATGTTCTTTACTAAACCACCGTACACTGATTTTTTGGGGTGGGTCCATTCCCTTCTTTGTGGATAGAACTTGTTTATCTGTGCTTTAGGAGCACCAGCTTCGCTGATGCATCACAGTCAGATCCAAGTAGCATTTCATTCTGTTTTTCATACAACAACAAAGCATTCTGAATTCACCACATTTCTATTCACACTGCAGACAGGCTTCTTCACCATAGCAACAGCAGTTGAGGTTAATAGGTGCAGTCCATCATACCAAACTTCGCAACTGCAATGAAGTAGGGTCCCAGCCCTGATCTGGAGGGGCTTACAGTGCAACTGTAGGATAAGCCTTTGGCCTAATCCCTTGATGCTCAAAAAATGCCAAGCAACCCACAGAAGGCAGTCCAAAGTTCACAGCCCTACGTGATTCCCACACTCCTGTGACTGGCAGAATGAGAAAATCAGCACAACATATGTTCTGTTTCCATGCTTGTCAGCACTCAGTTGGCCATCACAGAGTATGCGCTACCCAGTGGCGCTTCGGTCAAACAAAGACAACACAAATCAAACGCAATGGAACTAAAGAGGCTGGTCGTTACATAACAAACGCCTGCTGTTGTCACATAAAAAGACTCCGTCCTGAAGTCATCTTCCTGCTCCCTTACAGCTTTTCTCACATTCACATAGGGAGAAACAACCTCACCTGTGCCATAGCAGAGATGAAGAAACATCATGTGGTGGCCTGTGTTGGCCAATGCAGACACGCAGAAACACAACTTTCTCCCTCTTCATACACGTATCTGTGCCTCCACAGCAGCCTGGACTCATGCAGTCCAACCACACGAGAGAAGCCCATGGAAGGGAGGAGAGGGAGGGGAGGAAGGCAGCAGGGAGGGAGGCTGTTCAGCAACACAAGCTGTTTGTAAAGCTGTGTTTTTAATTCTGGCTAGCACTGTACTCGAGGGACGTGGTGATGCATTACAAACAGATTATTATCCCCTCAAGAGCATTGAGGAACCTTCTCACACTGGAACCATTAGACAAGTACCTGTTGTTTCAATACATCTTTTATCCCTAACGGTTTGGAACATGTTTACTATATGATGCTATCACAATGTTCTGGTATGATTTTAATTCCCCACTGTAGATAGAAAATGGTCTTTGCTTGCTTTTTATTGTCAATGTGTGAACGGGTTGTAGCGTAACTTAAAAAATTAGGCCTTTTCCCTCTCTTCAGCTCCTCTACAGCGCCAACAGTGTGGTGTGTTGCCAACTTGATGACTTTCCCAATAGATTTAAAGACTTTTCAGACCCTCTTAGTGACTTCAGAGAGAAGGTTCAGAGAGAAGCTGCTTTTACCCAGGGACACGTGTCTCTAGAGGAGACACCCTGTCTGCAGCTGAACATTCATCACAAGCCATTCTAACACTGGTTATTGAGGTCGGGTTGACTGCAGCCCTGACACTGATAATCTGCTGTATGTTCTATGGCCTGATGCAGGCTGAAAAACACACACACACACACACACACACACACACACAGCATCCTGCTGGCCTGTTAAAATGAGCCACAGAGAAGGTGGCAGTTAACACTTGGCATCAGTGTCGCCCTGGCAGCTTTAAATGCCCAAAGCCCTTTGAGATGCCTTCAAACACAAATGCACTGACTAAAGCACTGTGAGCAACTGCCACTGAGAAGAAGACATACACTCACAAGAAGAAAATGGCCCGTCTGTGCTGACTTCTGGTTCAGCTGCACGGTTGCTAGGTTTGAGGTTTTTCCTGACCAAACCATTTTTTAACTCCAAGCACTTATTCTCAGTCTTAGAAAAAAGAAAATCGACCCACCCAAAGTTAGTTTATTGGATTTAAAGCATTTTCTTACATCTGATGAAGAATGCAACAAAAAGAGGCTTTCTTCTCTGCACTGATTGCCAACACCCTTCTGCTCTGAGCGCAGCCAGATACTCTCGCTTGACCACACACTCGCTACGCTCACACTGAGCTGTTCCTTAGAAAGGAGCCACACTACTCTTATAATGCCAGGCCTCTTTCCATCCAAGCATTATATGTTTATTATCTCGTGCTGGATGGAAGCGAAAACATTTTACAAAACTTCCACAATATCGCTAAAAAGGCTTTACACTTGCTTAAGGTTTTTATGCGACAAATAGGCGATGGAAACTGTAAATGATCTCCAGCATAATTTTCCCCAGAGCTGTCAAACCACAGACCTGTTACTGGCACCACTCTGTCATCATATTGTTTCAGAAAGCAAGAAAGGTCTAGCCAGCCAAGCCCTTTTTCAGTTTTCCAGGTTTCGTTTTCCTAACATTGGAACCTTGTGCTCAGATGGACCGTTTATTTACCTCAAGCAGCGGATGGAAATACACCTAATTCGCTTTCCATTTGTTGCAACATTTCTAACATTGGACTCAAATTCAAAAAAACTATTGTGGAAAATGATCGCAGTCAGCTCACATGGCAATCAGGCGATCATGTAAAATTGCGACAGTGAGCAGGTTAGCAGCGGATATGGGGGGCTATTGTAGACTGAAACTTCTGTCCAGTCATCAGAGCCTATATGCCACGTTATGAGTTGACAAGGAAGCTGGAGAAAAGGTTGCTAGGAGCATTTAACTTAATGTTGTGGATCAAAGAAAATGTTAATGACTTGGTATACCTTTGAGTTAACATCTCAAGCACACACTCAGCATTTCTGTTGCAATCTTCCTGTCACTGTGGGTTGGTTTACACACTGTGGGAACAATCAAAATAGGTACAACACCTGACTAGTTTGAATTGCTGGGGAAAAATGGAGATGTGGGCACCAACTTAGAGGTGTGGACCCATGATTGTTTGTTTTCTGTAAATATACGTGTTGAGGGCTGTTTTATGGTTTGTTTGTTTTTTAACATTAATACACAGTGTCACAGTATCTCTGTGTTACTGCTGCACATTGTGGTCCCAGTCTGAAAGTGGGAAACCAACAGAACCAGCAGGCTGAGCAGCAGCAGCAGCAACAGCAGGTCCAGGCAGCTCCAACAGTTCTATTACTGCTGTGTGCTGTGGTTTCTGAGCTCCACAGTGAACCAGACTTAACTCCTTGTAGTTCTGTAAATTATAGGGAGGGCTCTGGATAGCATTTCCTCACACTGTGTCTTCAGAGTGGGGAATGGAGTTTGTGATTTTGACACAATGAGCTCCAGTCCCAGGGGAATCCAGAGGCAGACTGTATGAGCTGGGATATTCAGGTCATGTGGGGGTCACAGAACTGAAAGCAATTTCAGTTCTTTGCACTGTGTAGAGGTGCTCGCAGAGAGAGGTTTCAAGGGATTTTAAAGGCTTATGCAGTCAATTCCACTTGACTCTACACTTGCAGTCCAGTGATATGAAACAACAGTTGGATTTCTAGGTTCTTCTTTTAAGAGTTAACTCAGAGGACAGAACAATTATGTCCTCTTGTGACACTGGGTACCATAACTAACACCCAAGAGTTACAAAGCCACACAACAACAGAAGCCTCTGGTGCCATGTGGTTTCAACTACTCAGTCAGTAGCTGGAGTCATGTGAGCCATTGAAATCATATAAAACATGATCCAGAAAACATTAACCCAGGTAAAAGGTAAAGCATCAAGGGCTAATTCAATCCTCTTGCACTGTCTCATGGTTAGCTTTAGCCTCTGCTGTCTGTGTGTGCAGTTCTTCATCCAGCTCACAGGCTGTTGGTGTAGAATCTTAGAGGCAGAAAGTCACACCTCCGGCCCCGTGCACACAATCACAATACAAAGTGTCACTATTACTGTTCAAAAAGGGACATCTTTTACTTTCCCTCAAAGTGACCTTGTAGTTTGTAATGTACAGCATAAATGCGGGCACTCGTCGGTCAAAGTGTTCAGACCTAACACAGCCCTGTCTTAGAAACCACAAGGACGAGGGTGTGTTTAAATTAGTAATCAGATTTCTCCCCTTCCTCCGGCCTTATTTTGGGACCATTTTGTTTATTTCAACTGTATCAATGATAGTAGACTTGGTAGGTCCTTCCTCACAGGCTTAATTTTCGAAACACAGGTTTTAGCAGGAGTGTTCCTTTAAATAAGTCCCTTTGCAGCCTCTTTGGATCACAGCTGCTGATAACATGCAGTGAGAGTCTCAGAACGAATTACAGTCTCATTTTGATTTCTCCTTTCATCTAGTCACTATGCTGTTTTCATCCTGTACGCATGTAAAATCTTGATTAGGAACCTAGTTATGCATATACTGAACTGTACATAGCAGAGAAATCACATCTCCAGGGAAATCTACCTGGGAAATCAGGTTTTTTGTTTCCATGACCTTTGAGAAATCAATTTACTGGTGAGACCTGGTTACACAAACACACTCTTGAAATACAATTGAAGATGTCTAGTTTGAGAGACAGATCCATGCGCTTGAAGGCTTATCATATACCAAACCACTGCCAAAAGGTTTATAATACTACAAGAAAAAGTACAAAAGTTACCCCAGTCATCATCATTTTATCCTCTATAGGGACAATCACAAAGTAAACAGTAGAATGAAGCCAGTCACAGTACAAAGTAAACCCTAGTACCAGAATGTGCATTTCCTTCCTGACATGCTGATAGACATTACATTGAGGCAAAACTTACACACAGCACTCTCATTTAAATGAATGAGGGGGCTGCTTTTTTGATGCAGTTAATGTCTCTGAAACGATGACCATACATATTTAGCTGTGATGCCGCGTTAACAGAAAGGATCAGTTAATAAAGTATGCATTCCCTCATCTAAAATCTGTGTCCCATAGGTTGCAAAATAACTGTACACTGTGGCCTTCAATAGCCGAAGAGGATTTTTAAGTTTGAAAGTAAAAAAATTTCACAGTGTTAAACGTTCTGAAAAATGTAAAGTTCAAGAGAGAGAACCCTCTGAGGGGGCAGACGTCAACCGAAGCCAAACAATGTCCCAATTTACTCTGCCAGTCACCACTGTGCTGGGCAGGTGAAGGGTAGTAAAAGTTCATGACATTTTATTTATTTAGTGTGATTAGGTCAGCTCATTTGAAAAATCCAAAAAGTTAAACAGGTGATAGTGGTGCTACAGTAGAGCTTAAACTTTTTTCCACCTGCTGTGAGTGTAAATGTGCAAGGCAAATTACATGCCAATAATCATCATAACCTTATATTATTGAGATACTATCGATAAACAGAAAGACAAATGGACGTGAATATGTTCAGTAAAGTCACTTATACTCAGTGGAGGTACTAAATTCTTTGGAAATATTTATTGAAAATGAAGTTTTTTACAGCAGTTTTTCAGCTTCAATACAAGGTTTGATATTGGAAATATAATTTATTTTATCATATTTTATGCTTTCTCCTGAGTATTGGTATTCAAACAGATATTTTTCATGACCAAAGGCACCAAACAAGCTTCAGTGTGTCGTTATTCCATCCAAACCATTACACCCAGCAGCTCTGCCACAAGCCAGAACAGACAACAGAGACTGGCTTATCACATGTTCAGCTGACAGTTAATTTAAGAATATAATGACTGTAAACATGGCTGTTTAAACCTGATGGCCAGCACAGGTGCAAAAAGTACCAACCAACTGATAATACAAACTGCTTAAAAGCTCAAACAGAGTCGAGTCCATTTAAAGTGACATAAAAGGCCTATATTTTTGTAAGAATACAGGATGCAGTAACACATTTTCCATACAAACGCAGGTGGAACTTTAATGTTAACTGCAATGGGGGCAGGCCCCCCTCATTTACAGACATGAGAACTTACACTGACCCTCCTCCTGCTCACTAACTCAGGCCATCTTGGCAACACTGTCAGAAGAGATACTCTGATAGCCTTACGAATCAAATGCTTTACCTTTAACCTTTTTACGATATTCGCACCGTGCCGAGCTGCAAGCACTCACAGCCATTCAAGCTGTTGGACACCAAGGCATGGTAGAACAAGTTTTGGAGGTTTGCTAGTTCACACAAACCGCAGTAGACATGCAGCCCTTCATCTGACAGCCTCATTCACAGCTCCTTCCTGCACTATTTGAAACTAATCTGCTCACCAAATAGCACTGAAAATGTCTTTTTTTTATTGAACAAGCAGCTGACAATGTTCTGCTAACTCAGAGACGAGGCAGGAGGTGTTCGGTCTAGATCAGCAGCAGCACAGAGAATAAAGCTCCAAAAGATCAGTACAGTGAGGTGGAACAATGTACAAATAGGTTCAACAATCAGTGTGTAAAACACACGCACATCTTTTCTGTCCAGGTGCTGAATCCATAAAGTAGACACTATCTCCCTTTCAGAAAATGACAGGGAGCATTCTTTAGTGCTGCCAGTCCTTGTGAAACAGGAAGTGAAAACAGGAGCACAGGAGTAAAACTAAAACTCCTCACCCCAGAGAGTTACAGAAATACTATGAGGTCTAAAAACAGTCACCAACACAGCCACACACACATCGAGTGTAGCACAAAGTCACAGCATGGGCCGGTGTGGTTATCCCTTGCTGTGACGCTCTGCACCCCTTTGCTCCCAGTAGAGCCGAGTGTTGTCAGAAAGAAAAGAACAAGTTAAAAAGATGAATTTTCTGTTGGCTTCTTACCTGTAGAGGAGCAGACTGGCATCTGAGTTTCTGAGGAGGGAAACAGAAAAATAGCACAGTGATGAATACAACATGTCCGTAAGACATTTAAAGGATTCATCTTTTAAATCGACTGATGTTTTGAATATCAAATGCTGTAGTCAGACTGGACTCACAGCAGTTAGAGTGAATTCCAATGGTGACCTACTTTCACAGCAAATAAAAAGCATCAAGACTTCCATAAAAACTTCACAGCCCACTTCTGCAGCATACCCCACTTCTCCTCTGTCCATTTATGTACTCAGTGTGTTCTTCATGTTCCACATTTAAAACAAGCAAACTACTACAGCAGTTATATGAAAGGAGTGGGGCTTAATTTGCAAAGCAGGTTTTCAAGGTATTCCTTTTAAGAAATCACTTTACATCCTCTCTGTATCACAGCTGCTCTGAACATTCGTGGAGAGTCTCATAACGAATGCCAGTCTCTGTTTGAAGTTTCAGCAGCAGTTAAAGACACAGTGTAGCCCCATAAAAAGACTCAATGGTGTTCTCACAAACTGCATATAAACCACTGCACATCTTTATGATGCAGCAAATGTAACACATGGACTGTCTGTGGTGCTTTGATGCTCACAGAAAGCAGAAATCTACATAAAGAAGACCTGCAGCCCCTTGACAACATAAAATTAACACAATATTTTATAATGTGTTACAGTCAGGGTGGTCACGAGCAATAAACTGCTCAAATACTGCAGTATGACTGGGCCTTGCCTGTGTGAGGAATCGCTTCAAGCTAGTGCTTGTGAAGCTGTGCTGAAAGTGATGCCACAATTTTAAAGGCTATGATAAAAATAACAGAAAAGGAGCGAGGGGAAGAGCCAGTCAATACCACAATCACTGAACACAAAACTATCAAGATCCTCCGTCCTGGTGGCCAGTTAGTAGGAAATGCTAATACAAAGCTGTATTTCTAAGAATAAGGTTTACTCTTCTGAAAACTCACTGAGATTAAATCAAGCCAATATTTAGGTCATTTCAGGCAAAAGACATAAGACCTTTAATTTGTAACAACTTAACTCTTCTTTTTGTAGTCTGGTAAGACTACAAAAAGAATCTAAGAAATAGATAGATAGAGAGGGAGAACCAGATTGGATACATGGGACATGTGGTCTGATGACTTACTAGCCTTTTCCAAAGCTTTTAACCACATCTCATGGTCATCTTTAGCAGAATGGAACTTTGGTATCATGATAACAGGTGGTTATGTATGTGTAGAGATGGTAACCCATGTCTCTGGTGTCAGATGTGAATGTCCTCCTTGATGTTTCTATGGCCATCCACAGGCTCCTGGTCCATGACCTTTGACCTCTTCGCAGAGGATGCTGTGAGTGGTTCTAGCATAGATATATACACATTGAAACCACATTGCCCACTGCTGTTCATTGGAGCAATGCTTCACTGACCGCCATATTGGTACAGTGAAGCCGCAGCGAAGGCAGGAGGTCTATCCACAATTAAAATAATCACAACTCGCTGAATTTTTGAGCAGCTGTCAGGCATTTCAGTTTGTTACAAATGCTAGACATGGATTTACAATACATCATACTTGGTAAAATTACAAATGCGGGTTTTTTGTTCCAAAATACTGGATCTTATGTAGATGGTAACAAATATTTATATAATATAATATTAAAGATTAATTTACGCTTAGTTTTAAAATATATTCATTTTTCTTACTGCATGTAAAATAGCTGCCATGATATCATTTTTTTATAGTTCTGGAAATAAACAAATACATTTAAAAAAAGTTTTAAAAAAAGTTACAACAAACACTTAAGTAAAAAGACTAAGTAAATTTCTGGCAGGCTTCACAATTCTGTTTTTAATTACACTGTTAGTGACATATTCACATTTTGCTCATTTACATGTTAAGTCACACATTATGAACACAAAATATATAGATACGTTTTCAAAATCTTGTGAAAAGCCTTCCCAGAAGAATGGCGGCAATTGTAGCCGCAAAGGGGGCTCCAACTCCATATAAATGCCCATGGTTTTAAAATAGGATGTCAAACAAGCTTATAAAAGGTGTGATGTTCAGGTGTCCATTGAATTTTGGCAATATTGTGCACGTACATACTGGTTATCAGAATGTCAGTTTCGGGAAGTTATAAAAATGTTCACAGGCAGCCTCCTAATGCCAACATCAGAAAGGTGTCTGGAGGAGCTTTTAGACACTCTTTCTTGACGCATACTGACTCCTTTATTATTATTATTACATTGTTCTTTTACAAGGTGGAAAACCGGAAAAGAAACAAAAATGGCCTAAAGTTAATCACGACTGAAAGCTTTCCCATTCACACAAAAACCTTGTCTGAAATATCAGTGAAGACAAGTGTACATGCTGCATGCCAGAAAACGTCCATTAACTGAGGCCTGGAATCCAGCCGTGTGTAGAGGAGCTGGATCAGTCTGGCTGGATGTGAGCCTTTATACCTGTGTAGCTGCGCAGCAGAGAGGAGCCTGCAGGCAAATTCAAGACATGACTTTACTTGTCCCAGAAGTCAGTGCTGCAAAGACAGAACATGAGCCAAGTCCACTGACATTTTCCAACCCTCTTCCTGACATGCCCTTGTCTGATTAAGCCGCCTAATGGTTTTGTCAAGTCAGTGTGCAAAGAGTCATGACAAACTTTCGTGACTCACTCACATCACTGACAAAAGTGAAAAACGTGGCAGATTCTTAAAAACATCTTGTCCTACCGTAAGTAAATAATCTGTGATGTGACGGGTAACAGGTAAACACAGATTCACTATTAAAGGTCACAAAACAAAAAGGTTGGGAACCACTGTGACATACTCTTGCTCCACCTTATTTTACAGTGGTTTCTATCCACATCTCTTCCTCCTGCTCAGACACTGAATGTAGCCATTGAATAGAGCTGTAGGAAAATCACTATATCATATACTATCATATGTTAATAATGCAGGAAACAGGGATAAGGATTCAGTCACAGCACTCACAGTTCTGTAAAAGCTGTTTCATTGTCAAATTTTCACTGTGAGGATTTGACCTTCCATATTAGTCTTTACACCATAGATGTGAGTATTACTAAGCACCAAAAGGCCCCCAAAAGATGATACTTCTTTAACTTGTGCACATAGGACATTATGTAGATAATAGCATGTGTGCAATATAGGGTTGGTGCCAACAAGATAATTACTTGGGTGCACAAGATAATAATTTGTGCACATTTTTAAATGCACAGATGTGCAAAGTTTTAAATGATATTTTGGGACTATGGTGGCTGCTACTTGGAGTAAATGAAAAACAGGACCTATGAAACGTTTTTTTTACCCCTTGGACTCATTGTTTTTCAGAGTTCACTACCGTCATAAAGTGACAAATTTGGCCTGATTTGGCCTCTAAAACTGGTATGATGAGGCTCACCTGCTCTAAACCGACTTCTCCACTAAAAGAAAACAGTCAGCTTATATGAGCTCATGTGTAAAAATAATAATCCTTCAATCTGAGACCCCAACATCTTTCTCGCTATTCCAAGCATCTAAAACAGATTTAGCAGCTAATGGCTTTAGTCTGAAAAGGTCAATATTTATTCAGTAATGATGGAAAAACAACTGGTGGTTTTTGAGTTGTGGGGGGACCACTGTGGCAAGTAGATAACCTAAAAGTCTATGTATTTGTTTCAAAACAGGAAACAAAGCACCTAGTGATGCTGTTCAAAATGGCTTAAACCTTGGGTGAAATGGTTTCTGGTTTCAACCTACCAATATGGTATCAAACCAATCAGGCTTAACTTTAACCTTTATTTTGATGTTTATTTGTCTGTTTTATATAGTATTGTGGAGGGCAGATTAAATGCATTTGCCTTTTTATTTGTTAATGTTCTCCCCACTCAACTTACAAGTTTTAGTAAAATCTGTCAAAGCAGCAATAAACAATTTCTGGATACCCCAAAGGTGTGGGCAGTACAGACCAAATCCTCAGTTCATACAGCCTTATGTGATATGGTAGCCTACATTTTCTCACCAACATCACACCTGCTGCTCTTTAGTTTTGTCCCTATCATAGAAGTATCATAGATTAGCAACATACAGTTCAAACAGACTTTTTGATCCTAATGTAGCGGTGTGGACATGGAGACATGAATAAGATTCTATAGCTGGGTCTGACACTGTGACTTCACTGACTCTACTATCACACTCATCTGACCTTCTGTTTAGAAAAGGTGACTGAATAAAAGCCGTCTGACATGTGGATGTGAACAAGACACCAACATCTGCTTCACCAGTGATTCACTGTCCCAGAAACTTGTCCCTGAGGTTAGTCTCACCTGGTACCATCTGAGCAGAGTCCAGCAGAGCAGGTAAGCCGCCAGGCTGAACTTAGCGGTCCGGTATCTCTCCGGCAGACAGGTGAGGTCCAGCAGCAGCTCCGACCGTCCTGCGCTGCTCGGCGGCTCCTGTCCGCGGGCCGGGCCGCTGCTCTCCGCAGCCGGCTCTGCGCCGCTGTCCGGGCTGGGCATTACTGTTCCCCGCTGCTGTAGGGCTGGTTGTGGCTCAGGAAAAGTTCAGATCACCTATAAGTACCTCGGACTTGTGCTGGAGCTCCGTCTGGTACCCATGCTGCCGGCTCCCGGAACAACTTTTCTCTCCCACACGCCAGTTGACGACGATGATAGGAGCTGCGGACCGCACACAGCTAAACACGCGCACATCCGAGATTCAACTCACCCCCATGTTCAATCCCGGGACAACTGCAGCGCAAACGCATTATAAGTCCCAAGACTCCCTTCAAACCCGAGCCCAGTGTCTGCGGTGCTGTCCGGGCCGGCCCCACAGCGCCACACGCTGGCACACTCAGTTAACACAGTCCATCATCCCCCTGTTAATCACACGAGCTAACTACACTCAGTGTACAGTTTGTCGGTGCTCCTGGCTCCGACTAATGCAGCCCAGTACAGCAGCCCTGTAATAAATCCTTCCTCCATCAAAGGATCATCGTTGAGGCTGCAGTCTGTGGTGCTGTTGCACTGTATTGCATTATACTGACAGGTGTCCACCACGTCCATATCAAAGTGGGTAGGCTAAATAACAGAAACACCTTATGTCGACTTTTGCACTACTTGTCTGTACTTGTTGCGCACCAATTCACCACAGCAAATTCCTTGTATGTGAAAACCTACGATTCTGATTCTTAGGCCTAATGTATAATGCAATACAGATCAACAGCACCACAAACTAAATCAAATAGTCATCAGTAGAGAATGTTACTGCACACACAGGGCACTGTTTATTATCTTTAGCTTTACCTTTTAACTGCAGAATTAACTTCAAACTGAACTTCATCCAAGTAACAGTCTCAGGGTGTACACAGAGACCCTGAGGAGATGGTTTGGGGTGGGTGAGTCCTCAGACTCTGGTCAGATGTCCTGGCAGTCTCTGTTGCGGTCCCTGTTGATCTAGTAGTATCTGTTCGGGTGTGCGGGTTGATGTTTTTGACGTGGGTGAAGCTGCTGACTGGAAAAGTGCAGTTTGGTTAAAGTGTTTTTCACGAATCTGTACCTGATGTCAAGTGGGATTGCAGTTGTTCAAAATTATTCTTTACCTGTGATTTGGGCTGCTGGTCATCAGCAGTCCAACTTAGTTAGTCCAACCTCTCATCACAACATAAAAACTTTTGGTTGACCACATTTTGAGTTGTGAGAAGTCATCTCTAGTACCCAGTTGAAGCATGTTAGGCCAGGGTGAAAACACTGCAGGTGGCTTCCCACCTGAAGTCTGGCAGCAGAAAAATCTATTGACATGTGGCCTGTTTATGGTGTCGTGTTCCAGGTAAGCACTTGTGTTGATATTTACTGAATTATGTAATGAAAAAATAAAGGTGTGACAACTTTTGTTTTTATTTTCTAAAAACTTGCTCAACCAATCAGCTGAAATGTCCATTAAAGGTAAAGGTAGCTCTACCTCTACCAACCACATACTGCCATGAAATACAAGGTTTTCTGATTAAAGACTGTTGTTAGTGTGATCAATTTGCTGATAAATAACCCAGGATGTGTAGACTGAAATGCAGTTTATTTATGTTATGTTATTTATTTATGTTTGAATGAAAACCAGCACAGGTGAAAATCCACAAGAAGTTGATCCCTCACCCTAAAGACTGGTGCTGTTGCACCCCCACACAGCTGTATTTAGTTCTACAAATATTACACAGCATATTTTTTACTTTAAGTGTTATTCTTCAGGCTTTTACACATAGTTCTGGATCATATAATTAGATAAGAGATGTATCATGATAATCAATATACATTTGTTGTTGTAGTGACGACAACAACAAATCACCAATCTTTATCAATATATGACAAATGTAAATTGATAAGGATTGGTGAAAAGGCACTTTTGCTGATCACCATCTCGATTATTTGGTAGAAGCTCATAATTCAGAACTGTGTGGTGAATTATTGCCCAAAAAAAATAAGATAGGAAAAAAAATCCACTTCTATTGCTGGGTGTGACCATTAAATGGTTAAGCAATATTCAAAAGATGAATTTTGATGAATCTTCTGCTCCTTGTCCTTGCGTGTTTTTGTGTTGTGTCAGTGTGATTTTCAACAGAAACATGCAGCTGAAATGTGTCTGAAAGTAGCCGAAAGTGTACAGAGCCTGTTAGAAAGTAACAGTGACATACAGAATGCCAACTTCTTTTTAATTCAAATGGTTTCTGTCCAATCACAGCGAGCTCACTGCTGATTAACCAACAGGACTGACTCAGAACATTCAACCCTGGAACATACAGTACAGTACAGTAGCTACATCATACAGAACATCAGTGATGGATTTTATGATTTTGTTCATAATAATAATCTAACCACGTTACAAAACTGGTCCATAACTTTAAGCTGGACATTATCAATGCAAGCAGAGATAAATATAAGGGAAGAGACACACACTTCAGTTGATTTCAATTCTGTGTAGATCCTCTACAGTAACGTTCACCACCTGAAACAACACAGACACCATTACATGTCGTTACAATATGTCCATTTTGACAACATGCTGATTAACAATGACTAAAAACATTTATCACACACTTGATTGCTTAAATAGATACAAATAGATATTAAATTGTAATTTGGTTGCTTTTTGCGTTTTTTTTAAAGGAGGAAGGAGGTGTGCATTCATCAGAACCACATTCTGGCTCCAGACTACATGCTTTACATTTTACATTCACATGTATTAATTTGTCAGACAGAAACTATGAACAAATGATGTACAATGCAAGCCACAGCAGATTGCCATTGAGAAGAAGTGTTGCACTGCTCAGTGCATAGCAAATGAGAAGGTTTAATGAAGGTTTTTTTATTAATTAAAAAACAATTTCATATCTGAGGATTAGGTTTTCCTTTAAAACACCACAATACATTCTTTCAACTTGAGAATACACTTGACACCTGGTACATATTATTGGAACTATAAGATGATGGTGAGAACTGTGGCCAGAACCCACTGACCATCTGATTATCTGTTATCTGTGGCGCTGAAGTGAATGCTGAGTTGGTAAAGGTGCTCACACTCACCTGGTCATTGCAGGGATCCAAGTAGTCACAGATGTTCTGTGAGAAGGCAGAACGTATCAACATTTTTACCTCTTCAGGGTAAACATAGGTGGGCTGACACAGATTCCCCTTCACACCAACCCCGTAAAACATCTGGATGAAAAAAAAACAGAGGGGGAGCTGAAACAATATGTCACGACTGCTGGTAGCCGCAGTCATCAGCAGTCAATGCATTTATCTCTATCCATCAATCTATTCAGTTTCTTTTGCTTATCCAGGTCCGGGTCATGGTATAAGCAAGACCTTGGGGACTGTAATAAGTTGGGGTAAACCGATCGTTTTTTCAGGGCCCATTATGAGTAATCAAGGCGACCGATAACCAATATTTGAAACTGATCTAAATTTGCAGTAAATATGAAAATTTTAGTGTAAAATTAAAATAACACAAACTCCAACACAAAACTTTGTTAAAATATCTTTCAGCCTGTTTAAATAAATACTGCAAAAGAGAAATTATCAACATTATTCTGTACAGGTAGATCCCTGCAGCATTTCTTATCAAGTTACCTGAAAATCTAAATTAATAAAAAGCTTCCCAAAGTTTTATCAAGTAAATAAATTAAAAATAAATACAACTAGCAAAACTTCTTACTACTAGTACTTCAAAGTCCCTGTCCTCATTTAGTAGTCCCAACTCAGCAGCACCAGATGTGGGGCAGACAGCATCGTTGCTCAGCATGTCTGCAGTCAAACAGCTTCTGTTCTGCTCATAAACTGCAGAGACAGGGCCCATGATTATTTTTTCGGCAATCGGATAAAAATAAGTGTAAAAATGCTTAATATTTGAGCCAATAATTGGCCAAGAAAATAATCAGTAAATCCCTAGTAACAAGAAGGGTTGGGAGAAGTCCTGCTGGTAATCCAGACTTTGTTCTTCCCAGCCAAGTCCTCCAGATAGGATATATAATCCCTCCAGTGTGTTCTGGGTGTGCCTCGTGGTCTCCTTACCAGTTGGACATGACTAAAATACTGTACCTCACCATAAATGTGACCAGAGGGCTTTTTGATCAGATGCTGAACCACCTCATTTCATGGCCAATGGCAGTGGGAGGTGGTAATAAGAAGGAGACATCTTAAGACTTTGGATTTTGGATCAATATCAACTATCAATACTGTCTCTTGCTGCATCCCACAATATCTGTCATACAAACACAAATGTTATCATTGTAAGCAAGTCAGTAGTGGATAGAGCTGCACGATATATCATTTCAGCATCAACGTCGCAATGTGCGCATGTGCAATAGTCACACTAAAGGACACACAACGTCAAGTAAGGCAAACTAACTCAACTACGTCATGCTACAACTTTTTTTGCTGCTTGATACAAAAAGAAAACTTGCAAGGTTCTTATT
This sequence comes from Lateolabrax maculatus, assembly GCA_031216445.1. Taxonomy (NCBI): domain Eukaryota; kingdom Metazoa; phylum Chordata; class Actinopteri; order Acropomatiformes; family Lateolabracidae; genus Lateolabrax; species Lateolabrax maculatus. The sequence goes on from CM062210.1 coordinate 21,230,912, forward strand.
TTCAATGACTAAGTTACAAGAAAAGTCTGTCTGATTTTCCATAATTTAGTCCGATTTAATTGGTCCTGGATACGCAGAGTTTCATCAGTTCCCACTGTGCTCTGGTGAAAGGGTGCACTTCATCACTTTATCAAACATTGAGCATCAATGTGCAGAAAAAGCACTGGTAACTACACATATTATTCTATGATTACTGACCAGTTTCCTCTGCAGAAGCCTGTAGACCTTCTTACGACGGGCACAGTCACTCCTCAGGCGTCTGGCAGCGTGCAGCAATGATGCAATCCAAACAGGAAGTCTGAGGAGAGGGAAGATTCAGAAATTTGACTTTGTTACTATGCCCAATATTTATTCAATGCTTATTTGTATACATTTCATGGGCCATGGTTGGTTGGACTGTATGTAAGCCCTTTTGTTTTTAGTTTCTGCCATTCTAAATGTTGCTGTTTATTTAAGGGTTTACTCATGCTTCAGTTACCTTGTCCAAAGCAACAAAGCCAGCAGTGTATGATGCATGTCCAAACACCCCTGCCTTTAGTTTTTTATGTGAAATTCCACAAACCAGCAGCTTCTTAGGACTCTCCAAAAAGGCAGCAATTGTATAATTTTTACTCCCAGCTACTATACCTTGACTCTTTGTGTCTGCATGGAGTGTTCAGTGTGTGCTACGGCCATCAGTTGACGAGTAATAAGGTGAGGCCATCAGTGTGCATTGCACTAAAAGCATTCACTGAAGTGCAGCAGAGAGATGTGGACAAGGGGGAAACGTGCTAGGAAAGCAACACATGGCAAGGCATGGGCAAATGATGCACTGAACATCAAGCAGTTTAACTGAATCACTCAGCCTGCGTGCAGTGGGTATGTTGGCAGGGGTTGTGCCACAGTCACATTCCTTTCACCTTTCTAAAAAGCTGAAAAACCTGAACATGTAACTTCTCTCTTTGTTTTCATTTCAGTGTGCCCCAGAACGCACAAAGCTGTCCAGTTCTTCACTATCTTCAATAGAACTAATTTACCCTGAATTCTGGGTAAACATTTAGCTGGAAACATTCGGCAGAGTATAACAGTACGGAATACTTTATTATTATTATTATTATTATTATTATTATTATTATTATTATTATTACTGATTAGTTGTAACTGCGTCAGAAGACATGAATGTGTCCATCCTAAACTCAAGGTTGGAAAAGTTGAAGGAAACCTTTAGCTTACCCAAATGAACAGCAGAGATCCACATACACATCCATTAGAAGGTTGATGGAGGGCAGCAAGGTCTGTGAACCAAAGCACACAGTTTGTCTGGTCATGGCTTACAGCATGTCTGACAGTGCCAGCTACACTGTGAGGGTTTCCTGTCTACTCCAGCCCAGTTTACATCAATTTAAGAAACATTAAGAAAACTCAAGGGGAAAAGTCACTTTTTCCTGATGGTCAGTAGTTCTTTCCCGGTGGACAGAGTTAACAAAAAGATGTGTTCAAGGATGCATGTCTGAGCCCAAACTAGATGACTGATCAGAGACACATACTTTACACACATTAGATTACATAATCTCCAGTCACATTCATTTTTATTGTCAGATATATTTTCACTGTGTCCAGTCCAGTCTAAAGTCATCAGATTCTTGACTGAAGTCACGTGACTCCAGTCCCCTTTGCTGTGCCACACTGTGAACCCTTACTGCATCACACTCTTTAATATAGATTAAAAAAAATTAGGGAACAAAATCTGTCTCCAAAGCCTGCTGCTGCAACTAACAATGATTTTCATTCCATTCATCTGTTTATCATTCATTGTTTAGTATATGAAATGTCTCCCAAAAATGCCCATCACAGATCCTGAGAGCCCAAAGAGCCCATTTTTTACTTTAATTCTAAATTGTTACTGATTAGTTTCTATTGGCCCATTGTTTAACTGACTAATTGTTTCAGCGCTAACTAGGACCATCTTGAGAGTGTAATAAACACAGCAATGGAGTATCATCTGAAACCTTTAACATAGCTGTGTTTGTAAATCAGTCATCTCTGTGAAGGGTAGACGTGAGCTCACACAACCCTGAACTGCAGCTGAGTTATGAATGATGTAAAATAGTCAGGATCACTGTAAACTACACTGAACGCAACACTTTTGTTTTAGCTCCCATTTCTCACATGTGGAAATAAAAGATCTGAGATCTTTCTATGCACACAAAAGGCTCATCATGATGCTGATTAAACAGCATGATTATTGTCACAATAAATGTATTTTGTATGTAGTACAACTGCACATTTCAAAGTGGCCTTTAACCCAAAGCACACCTGTGTAATAATCATGCTGTTAAATCTGACTGGAAACATAAATCGGGTGCAGGGCTCTGCAGCGGCTTATTAAAACTGCCCAGAACATCATTAGTCCCCATCTACAGAGCATCAGTGGTATTGGTGAGGTGACTGCAGAGTCCAAAGGGTATTAAAAGACCAAACCCACCCCAGCGACAACCTGTTCACCCTGCTGCCGTCTGGCAAGAGATACAGAAGTATCTGCTGCCGTACCTCCAGACTACAGAGCAGCTTCTTTCCTCAGCCTGTGACACTCCAAAACTCATCCTCCACACTCACCATAAATAATGATTATTTTTCTGAAGTAGCAAAATGGGACTATATCTGCATCTGGTTGTACAACCCTGTGTTGTAGAATGACAAGAAATTACCTTGTAACCTTGTTTGTGCCCACGATGTGAGAGAAATAAGCCTGATGAGTGTCTTAGATCTTCTATTTCCACTCATGACAAATGGGAGCCAAAAAAAGTTGTTTTCAGTGTATATCAAGAAGTTAACAATACCTCTGTAGAAGAGCTTCAGTGCAACACATGTAACTTCCATGTATTGGCTGTAAACCTACTGGCCTGCAGTATAAAGGCCATCAGACAATCCAGCTGAATTAACACTAGTTTAGCTGTACATGTGAAAGGTAACTAAAGTATTCAAACGAGTTATTTCACCCGTGTCGGTAGTTACAGTAGATCAGAGTATGTTTAGCATTTAGCGAACAGATTCGATCCAGACAGGGCATGGAGGCTAGGGTTAGGAGGGAGCAGCCTGCCTGTGAGCGCGGGCCCGGTCCGGATCCGTCCTGTGTACCAGTCTGTAGTGTTGGTTTCACTCCTGTCAGAGAATCCCCGCAGCGGCCTGCAGGAGGTGCAGCGCCTCCTGCAGGCCGCTGCACACCCTCGGGATGCAGGTTAATAAGCAGACAGTCAGATCAGCACCTCAGCTTGTCCTCCGTGGCCTGCAGGGCTTCTTACTTTATTTAACAGTATAAACATACAGACACTCAGATGGTGGACATAGAATGTACTTTTTTGTCTGAAAATGGTAAGTTATACACGAATCAAATGGAATCCAAGAAGTAAACTAATAAAATATAAAAATACAAATATGTCAATATACCTTAAACCGGGACTACAGACAATATAAATTGTGTTTTAACATGTACAAACTCAGTTTAAGCACACCAATATCCAGGCTTGGGAAGGATCCTGCCTAATGTGAAACTTACCAAACAGAAGTATTAAGATCTGTCATGTGGCTCCAAGGTTTCTTATTACATATCAACTAACTTGTGTGTGTCTTCAAAGCGCATATGAGGAGGAATAAGGTGTGCAATCATATAGAACTGACAAGGGCCACTCTGCTGCACAATTACTACTTTAATTACTAATACTTTAATTACTAATACTTTAAGTACATTTTCATGGTAGTACTTATTTATTATTTACTTATTATTTTACTTGTAACGGAGTATTATTACCATGTTGTGTTCCACTGCTCATATCAAATACCAAATGGAATCAGGAAAAGAAAAGCTGAAGGACTGACAGTGAAGCTCTGATTACTGTTCAGTCTGGGTGGGCTGTCACATCACTGGACCTCAAAAACCCTTGTCCTTAAACTCAGGCTCAGGGATGCTGTGGCCCACAGCACAAAGCAGAGAGGGCTGATGGGTAGGCTGCTCTTAGGCCTCTCCTGTACTCATGACACACATGGCAGTTGAAAATGTGAAAATGTGTAACAAGTTTCACAGAGACAACAGTATACTTAGTTTAAAGGTTTATTCTTTATAATAAATAACAGATTATTATGGAAAAATACATATTTGGACAGAACTTAGAACTTGTTAGTTGTTTTAAAAGGACAGTTTCACAGGTCTGTACTCATCATTTTGTCTATACTTGCTGAGAAGTGATCCCTTCTTAGCATGACTCTAATATAAGTGATGGGGAACAGAATCAAGTCCTTATTCTGTTTAAAAATATATTATAAAGCTCATCTGTAACTAATATGAGGCTTCATCACTTACACAAATCCTGTGGATATCTTACAAAGTTGCACGAGATTCTGTCCTCTAATGACAATGTGTTGCCTTTGTCTTGTATTATTTTAACATTTATTGACATTTTCCTTCCATTTGTGTTATCATTCTGAACAAAACAATGGATGAACTGATGGCTTTTCTCACTGATATGGAAGAGTTCTGTCAGTCCAAAATGTACATCTTAACTAATGTCTAATATGTGTCTCTGTTTGTTCCACTGGCCCATCACAGTAGTCATAAGTGTAAACACGCAGGGTATCAAATTCATCTGGTTCCACTTTGATGACTGACACAGATACTGTCACTGAGATCTGACAGTCTACAATGATGTGGGACAGAACTAATTTGCAGGTATTATCCAAACAACATCAAGAAACATGATGTACAAAAACAGAAAGGTGGCAAATCAAACATTTGGCAAACAATCATGTAGATAAAATCCTCTTTTTTTTTTATTAAGGATAGATGGATGATCTATCCATCTCACAGGCTGCACACCTCACGCTGCTGGTGAGCTGTCAAGTTATTGCCCAGCCTACTTTAGATTTCATTCCTGAAGTAGTCCACAACATAGACTGTTTTACATTGTGAATAATACAGTGGGACTACTTTTTAACAGCATAGCAATCTAAAACATGACAGGACGTTTCCCTTCAAATCAAAACAACAATGCTAAGACAGCTCTGTAGTTCCTTTCATACCTCAAAACATAATCAATCTTATATCTTGTCTTCCAGCGACTTCCCACTTTTTCCATTGTATCTTAGAAAAGCTACAGATGGTCATTTTACCCTGGAGACAGGTCAGGCAGTACACACACACATACACACACACACACACACACACACACACACACACACACGGTACACACCCAGCCAATGTGGTGTAGCAGCATCACCAAAATGTGTTGGCCTGGTCCGGCTGATCTTCTGTGTCCCGATGTGGCCCTGCTGACTCTTAGTATGGTTTGCCTCCGATAGCAGCGAGCAGCTCCTGCCTCTCTGCAGCGGTGGGCATGTCAGGCTTCACACCTTCTCTTCTCCTCTGCACCATGATGTTGTGCTACAAAGAAACAAACAATCTTTAGTTGCCCTTCATTTAAAAATTCTGAACACATGACTATGTACTATGTACTATCTACACCTCTACTCACTCTGGAGGCAGATGCAGCTGTGCTTGTTTGTATTAAAGGGGCACTCTACCAATTTACCATGTCAAGCTCAATTTTCAATCCATATTCAATCCAATTCAAAAAGACACAGTAAACAGTAACAGTAAAAGCAAGATTTTTTTTACCTCTTTTAATCTGCAGCCAAGGGAAGAAAATCTTTTTTCTAGACTTTCAAAGTGTTTCATGGTTTATTAAACTCCATAACGAAAACTAATGAAGGAATACATTTATTACAGTGCTCTTGGTGAGGTGGAACAAGACGTACATTTAGCATTTAGTTCAGACTTGAGTCGTGGTAAAGGGATCATAGAAATGTGACAGGTTCTACCTCCTCACAGGGGACTCTAGCTCTTATTCAGACATGAGACCAACATGTACAACACGTCGGAAAGGGGGCTCAAACTCAGCATATCTCAGTCTCTGTTGCTTTGATACTGACCATTCTTTTAAAAATGTGTCTCTTGTGAGTCCAACAATTTTATTAAAGGGCAATACTAAATCGCTGAGTAATTTACATAATACTTTTAATTTATGTATTTAATACTTAATTTGATCACTTAAAAAATAAAAGACAATCCCTAACCCTTTTGGTGAATACATGGACATGTAATGCTTACAACTCCTCTTCTCTTCTGTAATTAAACTGCTATTTATTCTTTATTTATTCTCTCCCAACTTGCCCAGTTCTCTCTGTACTGCTGACAAACTTGTGATACCTCCATGACTCATGGTGCCACTTGCTGCTTCTTTTCACCCACTTCTGCCCCTCACTGTGCAGGCGCCCTGACCAACCAGTGGGTGTCGCTACTGCAGCATCGAGGACAAGAACCTTTGCCGTCTTCCAACCACCAACAGGTGAGCATGGGTGCAACGCTACAGCTACTGGGAAGCAAAGCCCAGGTCCCTGCAATGATGAGCTCGCCTGTCTGCTGCATCCAACTCTTGTCTTCTAATGATCTGTCACGGACAAATCTAACATGCACCCTTTCCTCAGTTTGTTCTCTTTGAAGCTGGAAACATACACTCACCCAGTATTTCCTACAGTTCTTATACCTCTGGAAATAGGCTGAACACATGCTCTTATCATAGTTGTAGGCATCCAAACACTTCTGGGAGGCATCACTTTCCTGAAAAAGAGAAGAAGTTCCAACAGTAGAACAGGATTAGAGACTTTAGACACATGGTCATGCCGGCAGGCAGATGTTGGCAGAATGCAGCATGTGAAGGGTCAGTAAGCTTACTTCGATGCATGGGTTATTGTCCTGATTCCGAACTTTTCCTGCATTTTTATCCATTTGGATCTGTGTATAGATGAACAATATAAGCAGGTTCAGTTTATGCAGTTTTTCTTCAGGAGGGTCATGTTTAACTTATTCTGTGTGTGTGTGTGTGTGTGTGTGTGTGTGTGTGTGTGTGTATTACATGTCATTCATCCAATAGTTAACTGGGGTTTAAGGGCATACAGTGAAATTATACTCTGATTTTTTACAGCTCCGTTCATCGTAATATTTCTAACGGTCAGGGTCTATCAGCAGATATGTTATTATAAAGGCAACTTTCAAATATGTGAACCAACTCTAGCATTGTAATTTTGCATTCTAAATGTGTCCTTGATGTATTTTCATAAGCTAGAGAAAGTGTTACAGATCATCATACAAACTGAAACCCATTCAGAAACACCATTATCTGATGCACGACTACAAGAATATGAAGAACAGTGCCTTTATTTATTTTTTGAAAGTGGAAGTGGATTATAAAGGAGTACTGACAAATTAGCTATTTTATTGTACTACCAAATGGATCAACAATAAGATATTCAGTTAAGTGCCTAAACAATTAATTGATTTTGATGAATTTAATGAATAAGTCATTCTGCAGGAAATGAATGTTATCCCATTTTTAAAATTCAGTAATTAGTTATGTCATTTATAAAAGAATAAACTGCCCATGTTTGCTAGTGTCAGTTTCTCCCAGGTGAGGATTTTCTGCTTTCCTCTGTTCTATATCACAGTAAACTGAATATCTTTGGACAAACAAGACATTTTAAGACATCACCTTGGAGTCCCTGGAATATACATCTTCTATTTGTGTTACAAGTATACTGATTATAAAAAATTGATATTCGTGAGAGTGAAAAGTGATAGCCTCTTCATGATAAAACATAGATCGTTGGATGTAACAGAGATTATGTAGCAGTAAAAATTAAATGTTTTCTATTTTCCAATTTCCTGACTCATTCATTTTCAGTTGATTATGTATTTTCTTCACTTCTTTTATTGATTCATAATTTATTCTTTAAAAAACAAATATAATGGTAAATCCTTATCTCAAACTCACAGAGCCCCAAAATAATATCTTCAAACTGTTAACTGTAACCAGCTGGTTGGTGTTCTCTTACTTCTTATGAGTTTCCCTTTAAATATTCTTAAAATCAGGAAAAACAGCATATTTTTCCACATTGAACGATAACAAAACATGCCTGCTTGTTCACTTGCACACTACTGAAGCTGTATGATGATGTGCATGAATGATGATTACTTATAGGCTACAGTATGAAAGTATTCAAACATACCATGTGTTTTCAATGGTAATAATGGAACAGCCAGTGAGTCTGACACAACTGAGGAGGTTGATAAAACTCTTCAATTTAAATAGTCACTAACTTAGTCTGTAACTTTTACAATTGACTAATTAACTGACTATTAACCTACTATTCTGACCAGAGATTTTTGAGGACAATGACAATCAAGAGTCAGTCAGAAGTAAAAACACAACTACCTGCCAGCCGACTGATTTTTCTCTTTTTTTACATTAAGGCATGATGTAAACAAATATTTTTGATAAGGGTCCCTCAAATGCAATTATTATTTTATTTGAATTGTGACCAAGATATGTACTGATTGGAACATTTTACTATTGAAAAATACACTCAGAAATATAAATATATAATACAAATAGTATATTTATTACTAAAATATACATTTATACCATTTAGCAGTTAACTATTTTAAAATTATTAATCATAGTATATTTAGCGTTGTATTATTCTTCTATAAAACTATAAAAATGTAAAATACAAAACAATAACATTTAAACAAGGGGATGTTTTAATGTGCTTTCCATTTCCAACAGGCAACATATTTTATGGTTTGCAGCTCATATATGGAGATAAAACACATTACAATCCATTCAAACTGTCGCAAAAAATACAATCTCAAAACCAAATACTATGATGCATTTTATTCATAATGCCTAATGGGACATTTCAGAAATTAGAACGTTATCCACAAATCCCGTCAACTCGAACTACAGTTCTACCTTCAGGTTTTTGCCTCCACTAACCACATGAGGTTTGGGTGGAATAGAAAAGTGAAGTTAAAATGGAACTGAATCAGATTTGTATTATTATTATTACTACTGAATTGATTCCAGGTTGTTGTGTAAAATGTATGCCGAATTGAAAAGTGGCTCTTCCTTTTGTAGACAATATCTTTATTCGTAAAGTCCACTGGTGGGAATTTGACAGTAAACACTTATTAATGATCTTCCAGATTTCTCAACGGAGTTTGGCGCGGCAGGGTGTCCTCCACTATATGTAACGTTGCTACCTTGTAAGAAGTTGACCTTCACTGATGTTCCCAGACCTAACAGGGGAGCTTCGTAGCGGTAGAATGAGTTTGTTCTGGGTGAATGGAGACCTACCTTTTACAAATACCAACTTTTATCCAGCGGTAACGTTGGCTAATGACTTGCCTAATATCCACAGCAGTGAAGGTTATCCAGTTTTTAAAAAGACCAAAATAACTGGCAAGTCTATTCTCGCCTCCTGAAGCTGTTCAAAGATGATGTTGTCATTTATGTCCCCTTGGAAGGCTAGTGAGTCTCCTGCTTCCTACAGAAAGTGAGCAGCTCCACGCTACATGGAGCTAGCTAATGGAGCTACAGGAACCTCCCTGTCACGCTCAGCACCGCCCACCGTCGCTGCTGCAACGGCGCACCAGGAAAATCACCCACACCGTCACCGACGACTGACAACAACCTCAGCCAATAGGAACCCCTGAAAACTAACAGCGTAGACTGACACTCCAATAAGCCAATAGGATTTATTGGCTGACATGTTGGCCTTCCTATCGCTGTAAATTGGACTAAACCATGTTTAAACGATTGACAGTATATCTAGCAAGTCCAAAAATTGAGTTTTATTGAAAGGGACTGTAAGTGACAGTGAAGTCGAAGTGGCAGCGCCGTACACAAATCAAAAAGCACAAGTGGGCGGAACCTCAGAGGGGCGTGGTTAAATCCTAGTGCGGTTGCATCGCAGCGCATACACAATGGCTGCTCGAAAGAGAGGAAAGCAAACAATTTTCAGGCCCGCCGCGTCTAGCAAAAAATATGAGAAAAAAATTATTAAAAATTCGGAAAATAGTTGAAAGTCAAGAAAAACTCAACAGAAAGAATGTTAAAGCGCCCGGGGTAAGTTTGATGTAAATTAAGTAAATGGTTACTCAGTTCTTGAATTAAAATATCGGGGTTATTTAAATTATGAGAGTGGGGTGAGCTGGGGAAAAAGTTTGTGTTAATCAGTACCCAGTTTGGGACCACAGAGAAAACCAAGGGAAGGCACAAGCAATGAAACATTTTTTTAATAAATTATGTCACTGGTGATATTAGTGTCACGGTGCGTGTCCACGAACATTAAAGACCACAGGAACCAGCAGAATGAAGGAAAGTTGAGTGAAGTTGAACATAGCCTCCCCACTTAGTTTATTCTTTTTAATATAATAACAACTGCAGTGCGGTGAGCCCCGACAGGAACAGGCGCACTTGGATTCAGCAATAATGTCATATTTCCTGCTATCTGCATTCACGTGCATTTTTGCCTCATATACACACTTCACTCTAAGCATATCCGTACCGATTCAAGCATCTCCTTTCAAAACTCTAACGCCAAATGCAAGCATGTAGCGGCTACAGAGACGTTTAATCAGGCTATTTCTCTTTCAGGCTTTGTGCTATATGGCATTTTTACCCACTGCAGGATCAATCACGATTCCACACGGATGACAGTTGGGCTATGACCCGCTGTGAGGCTAATAAACAAGAAACGGCAAGAAAATTGCTTGTCAATAAAGTAGCAAAATGGAGGGAGAACTTAAGGCAAACTAATTAGGCGATGCTTTAGATTTGCTTGTGCAGCCTGCGCCCCAACTTGTCGCAAACAGCTTCTTTTAAGACCAAAAGTCAGCTTGTGTTGTCTCTGGTTGCTGTGGCAGGTTGCACTGTGTAGGTAGTCCTCGGTATTTACAGGATCTGGTCCTATAGCTGCTGCCGACCCCACAGCCTTCAGGAGCCTGGCATGTCAGTGCAACAGTCTGGATCAGAAGCTCCTTCCATCAGTTGTTAGGGGAAGTCTGTGTCGGTGGTTAGAGAGCTGGTATTGAAACAGTTCCTGGGGGGAGAATGTTGTCAGTGTTTACACCTGTCCCATACCTTAGACCAGACCTGAACTCTACATCTGACATGGAACTAGTCTGCAGCTGCTCTGTAACCGCCGTTTGACTCCATGCTGAATGGTTACTTGTCACATCGCTGCTGACTGCATGTGTCTGTGTTGATACATACAGTCCTGATGTAAACGAGAAGGCAGAGAGACCTGCACGCTTGTGTTTGATTCAGATGAGACTTTAAAGGATAAATGGTCATTTTGTGAATGTTTCTTGTTTGCTGGGAGGATGTTGTCTGTCTGTCTGCATGCTGTGACTTACTGCTCATCAGTTTCCATAGAAATGAAACTTTGATCCTTAATGGCTTGTTTTTGAGTTTCTTCAAATTTGAACATTATTAACCAGGCATTTGTATTAATATGTTTCTAAATGTTTTAAGAATATAAATGTTCGATAATGATACATTATACTCAGTTGCTACTGTTTTTTTGAAGAGAGTATAATTCATTTATCACTTTTTAAGAGCATGCACTGCTCCTCCTTCTGCCCGGGTTATTTTTCTATAAATGCAAAAGTTAGAAGCAGTTTTATTTCCTGTCCTGAGAGCAGTAATTGCAGCCTTGATTAGACAGAATTTGTTTATGTTCAGTAAAATCCTGCTTTTGTGTTTTGAGCTGAAAAAATTGTTTGTGAACATGTGTTTTCAGCTAAATGACAACCATCTAAAGTACAGAAATTAATATTAACTATATTGTTGTAGCCGAACTTTCAGTTCTGGACCACTTTTACTTTACAGAAATTTCAACAAAATAATTATAAAAATATTTAAGATTTGTTTCTATATCTGTTGATAAATAAGTATGTTAAGACAAGCAGCTAATGGATAGGTAATGAATCCAGTGTATAGGTATTGTCATTAATGTTATTCAAAATGACTTTTTACCAAGACAGAATATGAATTATAAAATGTATATTCATGTGTTATAATAAAATGCTGCTTTCAATTAAGGGTCAGTTATGAAGTTTCAGTTATTTTGCTTTTTTTTTTTGACTAAAGACTTTTGTACAGATGTGAAAAAGTTAAGTTCTTTACAATTTCAAACAAAGATAAGTCTCAATTATTGCAAAATAGTTTGCCGTTATCCATGTAGTTATTTCCAGTAATTTAGTTAATTTCTGCTCAATTCATGATTCACTGTAGACATAAGTGTTTGTAACCCTTCATTTCAAAAGAGAACTAACAACTCTCATGCTTTAAACTTACATAACATTTAAAATTTAAATACAGTAAACAGAAATATTGTAGCTCTTTCCACAATCAGGCCAAAGGAACGATGTGATATCTTTCTTGATTTCATGTGTCATTGTGATGTAGTGCGTTGCATAGATAAATAGTTTTTAAAACTGTGGACCAGTATAGATGAATTAGTATTTACAAATCTGATGGATATTGCAGAATGAATGCAGATCATGTAAACTCTTGCTGACTTATAATTCTCCTTGTGTGAACTTTCAATAATAGTAATAATAATAATATAATCATAAAAATGTGTGACTGCAGATATATTTATCTGTTTTTGTATATCTGTTGGACTTCCCCTGTGTTTATTCACAGTTTAACCTATTAGTGTTATATTCAATTAACTGTTTCTATTAAAACTTGGTTGGGTTAAGAAAAGAGCTAAAATTATAGACTTCTTTGTTTGAAATACTTTCAGGCTAACTTATTTTTATTCCTTTGTCCTTATCTTGAATCCCAGATATCAGGTAATGCTAAAACAAAGCTGATTGGGACAAATTCCTTAGTCTGTAGTGGAAACTGGTTAACTGTAGAGGATCTAAGGTGCGTGAGGGTTTTGGAATAAGCATAATGGAGGTGCGTGGAGATGGTTTTGGCTATAGGGACATTACAGATTTTGCATTTCTAAAATGTTGGTTTGGAGGATGGAGCGGTCAGTGATTTGGCGTGGTCCGGTGATGTGATCACTCACATCAATGTGTCATGCAGGCCGTGTGATCATGCATGTCTGCATGTTCTACCTGCTGTGTGCTTTAGCTCGGTGACCCTGCGCATGGTTATAAAAGAATTCTAGTTGATGATCAAGTGTATCAGAAGCAAAAATACAAATCAGCCGTGCCATAGTGTCAGAATACATTGCTGTAACAAAACAGACCACACATGTGTTTTTTATTTGTTGTAACTCATTTACTACAAATTATGAATACTTCACACCTGTGGTATTAGTACCTGTATCTATAGTATTACCTAATCCATTTCATCCCAAATTTGTCCCAGACATGAAAATATCCAAATCATGTGCAAAACAAATTTCCCCCAGTGGGACAATAACGATAGCTAACCTAACCCAGTAACCCTGAAATAATCAAAGACAAAAACGTCAACATTCTTACTTTATTGTAACAAATTGTACATTGTAAAATTGTTACTTTAATGCAACATGTATTGAAACATTAGTATTGTAACTTTATTGCAATGCAATGTTCAATGTAACATTGCCATTGTAACATTTTAGTTCAACATTAACTAACAACTTTATAGCAGTCGAGTGATTTATTCACTTTGAAAATAAAGGTAACATTCAGGATAGATGTAGCCTGTAGAATGTGCATTCAAGTAGAGGCCTACACTAAACAAAATATAATAATATACTGTATATTCAGTGTCTACATATACACATATACTGTATATACAGACGGGTGAGTGTCTTAGTTTAGTGTTGGGCCCCTACAAGCCTCCAGAAAAGCTTCAGTGTGCCTTGGCATTGATTCTCCAAGTTTCTGAACTCTACTGGAGGGATGGAACACTGTTCTTCCAAAAGATATTCCCTCATTCAGTGTTTGATGACGGTGGTGAAGAGCGCTGTCTAACATGTCGATCCAAAATCTCCTGTAGCTGTTCAGTTTTGTTGGGTCACTGTTCCTATTGAAACAGGAGCCAGCCCAGCAGTGTTTGGGACCGAAGCGCCTGCCATCCGTGCCCCAACAATGATCCCTTTTTACAGTCACTTAGATCTTTTCCCCTTGACATCTTGATACAAAATCAGAATCAATCAGGTCTGCTCAGCATTTGTTTACATGCCACAGAGCATGATTGGATGTTAATTGCGTTCATGCAGTGTACCTTTGTGGAAGCATCTGCATTCGTTATGTTTCTCAGTTATTCAGGTTTTTCCTTTAATTTGTATACTGTATAATATACATTTTAAGTATTATAATATATATTATTTTAATATATTTTATTTTATTGTGTTCAGTGTAGGCCTAGCAGTGTATGCATTCAGCCTGGCTGGCAAATGGCCTGTCTTCCAATTATAATCCATATCACACTCAATGAGGACAGCATCTTTCTCAGTTTGAGGGATAACTGTAATGTTGCAGGCCTTGTCTGGGCGCTCACCTAGATCCAACATATACACAACTTGAGTCAAAGTGAAACTAAAAGAAAGAACAGAGTAGAAAGAGAGGTAGAACAAGAACTTTGTCTGTTTATAAGCATGTGTAGCCTATACCTAGATGCACTGTATTATCCTGCCCATCACTTGCTGTCAACATGTTTACTCATTCTATTACCACACTAACAAAGTTGAGGACTTGAAATTGCATATATCAACACTAGACACCTTAAATATGTACTAAGAATCTTTGTCCTATCTTTGTGTTAACATACTGTACTTACCTTTTGTTTGGGAGCGTTGATGCAGCCATCCTCTTGTCATGGTGCAACCAGGAAGTAAACAGCTCTGGTCATGTGACCCTGCACGTATTGCATTGAGACCCTTTAATAATTCAATATTTGGTGGAAATGCATTGATACATCATTTAGTAAAATTTTTAGAGCCTTATAAGTGAAAATGTTTTAGATGGGATTAATCACTTAGTGTTATTACATGTATGCAGCATATGCAGGTATTACTTGTATGCATATTAAATACATATAAAATCTGAAACTACAAATTGCACTTAAACTAGAACCATGCTAAATACATGGTTCTAGTTTAAGTGCAATTTGTAGTTTCAGATTTTATTTTCTCATATAATGGGTTTTATTGTAGTTTGTTTATCAGCCACCTTGAGCATCTGTTCTCATCTGTCAGTCACAGCTGACCATTTACAAAGCATACTGTGGTTTTTTACACATTTTGAGTGCATTTTTCCTACATCTTAGGCAGCCGTAGCTTTCCATTAATTCCCACACAGTATGAATTTCTGCTTGCAGACATTGTAAATCCATCGCAGTGGTTATCATGACTCACAGACTATTGCAAGCAGTGCTGTGATATCCTGTTTTTTCCTGACTTGCCAGAAATGCACTTTGTCTGTCTCATTGCATTCAACTAGCTGAGAAGAAGGCACAATTAGACTTTTCATGATTGAAACACAATTAAAAATGACAGTGATTTATTTGATTATTTTGGTGATTTCAGTAAATACATGTTTTTTGAAATGTGCAGCAACTACAAAATAATGCTGAAAACATAAATGAAAACTTTAAACTCCACATTCTCCAACCAGCATGGCACAAATGTCAGTATAGCAGTCTGCAGTTAGCAGAAGGACGGATAGTTTACAACACTAATGAATAACAGTAACTAATTTAATGTCTGAAAGGATTCCTGACAGTGTAGATACACTCATTTTATTTAGTAACTACCACTCAGAATAAAATGAGGTGTCTTTTGATATTCATTTCAAATCAAAAGTACCCACTGTTGTCTTTTATTGGAAAAAATAAATAACCTTAATAAATAAGCTATTAATTAGCTCCCAGTCAATTATAAATGCATCATCAGTCAGATAAACAGGCAGAAACAGTCTTAAATTACTTATAACTTTTAATGTGTATCACATATTCATAACATTTAAAAAAAGGAAAAATACTTATTCTATACTACTGAGCATTTTGACAATGCCAATTGTATATAAAAAGACATTGGATTTATAGG
The DNA here is from genome assembly GCA_031216445.1 of Lateolabrax maculatus. NCBI lineage: Eukaryota > Metazoa > Chordata > Actinopteri > Acropomatiformes > Lateolabracidae > Lateolabrax > Lateolabrax maculatus. The sequence continues at coordinate 21,246,842 of CM062210.1, forward strand.
TAACTACATTTAATATTTTGATATTATTTCTAGTGTTTTAGAGCTAGTGGTATTCTCATATAGCTGAATTTCACTTTTTGCCCCAGCATTAATTAAATTTCCCCACCAGGTATCGTCACCTGAGATCATGTCATAGTCATACATAAGACTTCCACTCATGGTTCTGATTATGTTGCTTGTAATTAAGAACTCCTCCTCTGTCACATGAACCTGCTCTGATCTGGATTAGGCTCAGTGAAGACAGGTAAACCAAAGAGAGCCAGATTCAGTTAGACTTGATTCATGATACAGGCCTCAGATCATTATTTCTGTTTATTTATTTAGGTTTTAGTGTCTTTTGTATTGAACCATTTAGATGATATCTCTCTCTCTCTCTCTCTCTCTCTCTCCCTCTCTCTCTCTCAGGCCCCTGAGTCCGGGCAGTGTTGAGCACATAAAACTGGATAGAATAATTGCATCAGTATTAGTTGGGCACTGCGCCCCTGTCCATGTAGCTGGTCTGCCATAGAGTGCCATGGCCACAGGAACCCAGGGCCACCGTGACCACATCCTGGAGAAAGCCAAGCTCGCACCGCCCACAGGGAGGCGCAGGAGAGCAGAGGGCAAGCCCAAGAAGAATTTTCCCTGCCAGGAGTGTCAGAAAGCTTTCAACAGTCTGG